>CM057337.1:217305275-218030833 GCA_030015575.1 Agapanthus africanus | reverse complement strand
ATCCAATATTTCATATGTTTCTTCTGCTGCGATATCTGTGATATGATCATGTGATGTTCTGTGATAGATACAGTATATAGTATATATGATATATTATATAGACGTTACTTATGTTTTACACCCGCGCTAGCCCTGCCCCGCTCTGCCGTTAGTTACCTAACCTAACGGTGCACGAGGGGACATCGAGGCGAATGCGGATGGCATAAGTGTACGTCGTATTTATCTGTGATGTTTAGGTACTTAAATGATGGGACTTCATTAATGTGATTAATGAAATAAAAGAAACCTAAGATGTTGTAGAATCGAATTTCAAAATAAAACAGGTAGCTACAGTTCTTGCTTTGCATAGCGGTATATGAGATATATCCTGCACCTTATTCGATGAGGAAAGGATCGAGATCCCTTCACCGGGAGTGACTCCTTTAGCAATAACTGGCAGATGCTACAAATTCGGTTTGTCTTTTGATTGCTTTTAAGAGTTTTTGCTTTGCACAGTGATATATATGATATATCCCACACCTCATTCGACGAGGAAAGGACCGACGATCCCTTCACCGGGAGTGACTCCTTTAGCAAAACTAGAAAAGCCTTAAAAGCACTCCATTTTAAAAATCATTTGATTCTACAACGATATCAAGTTCATTACGCAATAGGTTTTCAGAAAAACCTGTCGTAGCCCTCCGACATTTCAGATAAGTTGTATATAGTATTCGTGCTGCATTTGTTGGCTTTCGTCAAGGTGCAGTGTGCGGTAGCTATATGCTGCTTATATGCAGCATACGATGCGATTGGATTAGGGTAGTCGTGCGGCTTTGTTGGCTTTCGTCAAGGGTCGTGCGGGTGGGTTTAATTCGATCAAGAAATGTACGGGTTGAACTTGACTAGCGGGCTATGGTTTGTTGTCTTTCGTCAAGGTCATAGCACGTTAGGGGCAAAAGATTATCGGGAATTTCAAGTGTTGAAATTTGCAATGAGATTGCATACCTTCTATGAGATAGTTGGATCCCGATACCCGCTGCAAGTAAGAGTTACTCCTAGGAGAGTTTTATACATTACAATTAGCCGATCAAGTAGGTGTCTAGAAAGGTGTCAACGGGGTTACGCCTATGGGAAAACGAGGTTTACATTAATTAGGTTCGTGCGAAAGCACGGGGGACCTCCCTCAAAGTACCGACACTGGCCTGGCTGAAAGATTGGCGAACTTGTAGTGTGTAATTAATCCCGGCTAGTCTTTCCTTTTAGGGTTTGAAGGAAGATTTGATAAAAAGCAGTGGGAGCCATCCTGATTAGATAAAATAATAACCAATCTATTCTTGCAAGAGCGCACGCTGAGTGTTTTCTTCTCTCTCTCTCCAGGTAGCGACCATATCACGCCTTAATCAAGATAATAAAACAGATTATTGACCGAACCCGCTTGTTATACTGAGCTGGGGAACGTTGGTCCCGCTCCAACTTATAATTGTTATAAGAAAGAGCAGGAAATTGGGGAATACCAGATTTCCCGTGCCGCCCAAATGAGGAGAGTGCATGATGATGCATCATCTTCGGGTGTGTTCATTATACAGAACTGTTTCTCAGTTTCCTCCGCATCCCTGGTATATGATACCGGATCAGGATCCCAGATATGTAATCTGTTACATAGGGCTACAAAAGGGTAGAAAAACTGAGAACGGGTGATAAGTTTCATGAGACAGAAAACGGGGCAAGAGTTGCAGCCAAGTCTGTCGGTCACTGTCACCCTGTATTGTAATACGTTGATTCTGAACGAATGTTATTAGATACCGAACCTGATATACAAAATCATATCTGTCTCTTTATTAGTAAAGAAACGATAAAATTTCGTATTGTTGGATAATGTTTTGAACATTTCCTATATCAAAAGTTGATCGGTTCAGGCACGTTGTCTAAAAGCATTGACGTTCTAAATCAAACTACAGTTCTTAGTATACAGAACACACACAAGAGGAAGAGTTCAGAAATGAACGAATCCTTCTTGAGGTATTGTAGACTAGGTCAGATCGCTGCGACCCGACTGGCTGAAGTTACATATAGATGCATATTTAAATCAGTTTGGATTTACATCTTGTGAAACTTGCCAGTCATGTCACAAAGATAAGATGACCATAGCTCCGTTTACTGGAAACAGAGAAAGAGTTGGTAACTCTTGGGATGATACATGTTGATGTATGTAGGTCCCCTGTCTACACATGCCAAGACCGGTTCTTTGTACTTCGTTACATTCTCTGATAATCTCTCAAGATTCAGACATATGTTCCTGTTGAAACATGAGTCCGAACCTTTTGAGATATTCACAGAATATAAGCGAGAAGTAGAGAACCAAAATACGGGTATAAGTATTATGTCCTATGATGAGATCAGGGAGGAGAATACTTGTGCATGGAATTCCTGGACTATTCTAAAGGAGAATGAGATTCTCTCTCAGCATTACTCCTCTGTATACACCATAGCACGATGGTATATCAGGGCGGAGCAGATACACCCTATTTGATATGGTGTGCTCTATGATGAGTACTAATGAGTTACCTTTTTCCTTTTGGGTGTTATGCGCTTGAGAAGTTGCATACCTATTGAATAGGGTCACGATCAAATCAGTTGCCTACCACTCCATATGAGATATGGTATGGGAAGAGCCCATATCTTAAGTTAGTTAAGATTTGGGGTTGTCCGGCCTATGTTTAAAAGCAAAATCCGGAAAAGATCGAGGCAAGGTCTGTTATGTAGAACTGAAAATGTTCCAGCTATACAAACTACGGCAGATGATTTGATAGAGCCAAAGGATTCAGTAGATTCCAACGAGCCTCAGCCTCTCCGCCGATCTAGTAGGGTTCCTCACCCACCTGAGAGATACTTCGGTTTCTCTATGACAGTGGGAGCGAGGATTGCATCATGAGATGATGACCCAACTAGCTTTCGAGCTGGCCATCAGGAGTAAGACTCTGTAAGAATGGCTGGATGCGTAGTGATCTGAGATGGAATCCTTATACACCAGCAAAGTATGGACTTTAGCTGCTATATCTGAAGGGTTAAATCCCCATCAGGAGAAAGTATATCTTGAGAAGATTACTTGGTGTACATGGAAAAGTTGAGACTTTCAAAGCTAGACTTGTTAAAGGTTTTCGTCATCGACCAGGCGTGGATAATGATGAAACCTTTTCCAGTACCTATGCTTTAAAGTCCATCCAGATCCTACTTGTCACGGCTACATACCATGACTACGATATCTGGTGGTTGGGTGTCATGACTGCTTTTCTAAATGATGTTTTATAAGAGTGCGTCTATAAGTACACAGCCAGAGGGCCTCGTAGACAGTGGGAGCAGCGGAAACGTGTGCAAGATGCTTTATATGATAAAGCAGGCATCGCGGAGTTGGAACATCTGTTTGATGGAGTAGTCAAAGAGTTTGACATCATTAAAATGGTAGATGAACCTTGTATAAAAAAAATGTAGTAGGGAGTATGGTGGTGATCCTCGTAGAGTACGTGGATGACATACTCTTGATAAGAAAGGAGTTTCTTATGCTACGCTCGATCAATCTCCGTTTATCACAAAGATTCTCCGTGTAGGATCAAAATGATACCTCCTAAATCCTGAGTTTTGGATCTATGAGATAGATTTAATTGGATGTTAGGATTCTCACTAGTTGTAGTGAGATGATATCAATCGATCCTGGGGAGAATCACTGGAAGGGTTCCAGGGTGATAAAGACGACTGAATGTCAGTCGCAGGCATTGTCTTTACCCTCAGTAAAGGGACGGTATGTTGGAGGAGTTCCAAGCTAGATACCGTGCATACTAGACGATAAAGGCAGGATACATCGCTACTAAAAATGCTACCAAAGAGGCTGTTTGGGTGTATATTGGTTCATGAGATGAACTATGTTCCTCCCATTGTGTGACAATGGAGTTGTGGCTTATGCCAAGGAACGCCGGTCCCATCAGTGATCCAGACTTACTCTAAGGCAGTATCGTCTGATCATGGAGATGGTTGATCTCCAGGGTGATCGAGGTTAGGAGAGCAGACTCAGAGGATAACACGGCGGATCCACTCACGAAGGCCTATTCCCAGAGAGAGACTTTTATGGGATGGTTGAGTATGAGATACTACAACCACTGCTACAGATGGCCCTAGTGCAAGTGGGAGATTGTTAGTTATATGTATGCCCTAGAGGCCATTACTGTACATAGGATGTATATTGTAGTGGATACTGGGACATATATAGGGAGGGACTTTCTTGCTCGACATGATAGTATGCTATCTGTTTGACCTTTACCTTAACGTGTATACTGATTGTCTCTCTGTTACATGTTGGTAAAGCCCTTAGGATGTGTACTTGACTACCTGGACTGTGATGCGGATCATACTAGTGGGGACATGGTAGTCCATAAGTACATCCTTCAAGGTCCCTAGTCGTGGGTGTATCGAGACGGGGCATCGATATACCAGAGTAGACTAGCGTATACCTTCTCGACCCATACAGATGGGCGATGGATGATCCCATATCCATCGGTGTTTGACATCAGAGATGAATACGGGTGCTCAGTAGAGACTGGGTACACTGGACGGACTCGCCGAGAACTCCCAGATGGTATTATACCTCACGTCAGATGGCAGTTCTCTGGTGACACTGGTACAGAGTAGTCTGTTGACCCGAGATCGTCATAGAGTCTTGTGTGGTTCCCACTGTGCTTTGATTTCCATCTTACCACGTCCAAGAGGGCATGCAAAACGGTGGTTTTTGGGTACAGTCCCGAGTCACATGGAGGCAATGAGCGATAGGAGGGGATTCGTCTCTCCCGGTATAGGGAGTAGATGTTGCGCTGTGTTCGATTGGCTATAACAGGAAATCCCTGGCCAGGGTTGCTGAGATTTACTGGTAAGTGTTACCAGTAGTATCTCGAATGGTTATAGACCTTATATCGACATGACTTATTGAGCTATTGGGGTCTGACGTTTACCACCCCTAGGCGAGATATGCGACATATCAGACGATCAGACCGGACTGTGCGGTAGTGTTACTGGTTGGATTCACTGGAGTGTGAGCGGGCTTGCTCGTCGATCTTCAGATCGCTCAATACCCGGGTGGCCGTTACGTTTAGCAGACCGCTTGCGGCTTGTGGGTGCTTGATATGATCATCACCTGCTGCGGCGTATTGACGAGCCTTTAGAGTCCTACACAGAGGTTTCCTGGTTCAAGCGAAACGAAATAGGAGCGCATATGAGATATGTGCGGGACCGAGAATAATACGTGTATGTGATACCGTATTCTATTCTCGCGATGAATGTATTGATTGGTTATATTCGATATAACCTAGATATCGAATCAAGGATTGATTCGATAAGCCGATACATTGTATACTAGTCGGTTGTGTGCGACATGACCGGATCATTGAATCAAGTGTTGATTTAATTATTTAATGCATAATTATATATTTGATATATTACTTTGCATTAACTAGTATCGGTTCACTTTAAATGGATTTTCTCACTCGGATGTGCGCATTGCATATGCGATATGATTTTGTGCACTTGCTTGTATCATGTTTGATGATACATGCCTTTTGGTTAAGTGTAAAGAATTAAACCTTGGTTAATGAAATGGTTAGGGTTTACTATTTCCTTATTCATTTATTTATCTATTTATTCTTTTTGGAAAATGATTTGCATAAAGATTAAATGGTGGCTTTCTTTGTTGTTTTCATGAAGCTTCATGAACACTTTGACTAAGTGACCATTTTGTCTTTAGCTTGACCCTAACCATTCCTTTAACCATGATTGATTCTCTACACATTACCATGGTTAAAGATTATGATAAGTATTCTTTTATTTTATATTTTCTAATAACTTATCATAATATTTACCTTCTTCTTCTTCATTTCTTCAAGTGAAGAAAGCTTGCCTCCATCAATGGCAAGTGATGAAAAAGAGTGTGAAATCCAAATCTAAAGTCTACCCACTTCCTATTTCTTCATCCTCTACCTCTTGCCAAGTAGTAGAGTGTGTTTTCTTCACAAGTTTCTTGACTTGGTGAAGTCCGAGCTTGATTTAGCGATGCCTCGACGTAGATCATCTTCGGCATGGACATCGATGACCTAGCCCGTCCATTCTCCGATGAAGCCGACGCTAGAGCCCGGGACTTGTTATGGACAGCGAGGAGACTTCATTGCGGAGCTATGGAGGTGGAGAACCGGATCTACAAAGGTTGTATTTCCGTATCTCTTAGTTAATTGTTAACTAGTTATCTTTTCGCCTAGAAATCTAGCCAACGATCCGTACACTAGGGTTTCTCGGCACCATAATTTTTGAAATTGGCATGGTTGATGCCTTGTGAGACCTCTTGAGAGTGCCTAGGAACCCTACAGGCACTAGCTGTGCGTAACGGCTGCCCATGTACTGACCTCAACGGAGGCCGATGAGCGAACTCATCCGGAAACCCTACTGAGCCTAACAGTGACAATGTATATACAGTCCGGTCCGTTCGTCTATGAGTATCGCATATCCGGCCTAGGGGGCTGGTAACGTCAGACCCCCAATACCGGTATAAGTCGTATCGGAGACAAGCCCTGAACACCCTGAGAAACTACCGGAGTACCAACCAGTAATTCTCACCTGCCTTGGCCAAGGACTTGGTGTAATGGATTTTCTAGACACAGCACGATCTCACCCCCAATACCGGGAGAGACGAATCCCCTGCCGATCCGCTCACGTGCCTCCATGTGGCTCGGGACTGTACCCAAAAAATACCTGTTTGCACGACTCCTTTGAGCCGTGGTAGGGTAGAAATCAAAGCACAGTGGGAACTCACACGAGACAAATGACGATCTCAGGTTGATGAATTAACCTGTATACATGTCACCACGGAACTGCTATCTGACGATAGGTATAATACCAACTACCAGGTTCCCAGCGAGTCCTGTCCGGTGTACTCATAACCCAATGAGCACCTGTATACATCTTAGGTGATCCAACTGACACCAGTGGCTTGTGAGACCGGCCACCGCCCCTCGTCGGGGTCTTGACTGCATACACTAGTCTACTCCGGAGTATCGATGCCCAGTCTCGAAACTCCCACGACTAGGGACCACTATTAAGGATGTGCTTATAGACTACCCAACTCTCACGTATATGATCGCCTTCATACTGTTGGTAGTCAAGCAAGATCCTAAGGGCTCTATCAACGTGTAATCGTGATCAGTCACCTGAACCTATACACGACTGATAAAGGCAAACCAGATAACATACTATCATCTCGAGTAAGACTGTGCTACCGGTATAGGTCCTCCTCAATCATTGCAATCACGTAGCTGCGATCCAATAATTGACTTTGAGGGCACTATATCCAACAATCTCCCACTTGCACTTAAGGCTAATTATTGCGATGTCGCATACTCACAGCCCGTGTGATACCGAACACCCAACTCCTCTACTAATCAGTTTCACAAAGCCTGTTTGTAAAACTCTTGTGTTCGAAAAATAGCCTCAGTGAGTGGATTCGTCCTGATGTTTCTTTCTATGTCTCTCTTAATCTCAAGTTCGCGGAGAAAACCATCTCCCAAAATGCGTGATACCTGTCTTAGAATATGTCTGGATATCTCATGGGACATGGTTCATAAATGAACTCCAAATCCAAACTTCTTAGACTGTATCGATAACTGAACCTAATCAGTATCCTGCACCATGCCTCCAACAGTATCCTCTTGGACAACCTGTCCATAATACTGCCCCCTTCGTCAGAGGGAAAACTATAACTCTGACAATCACTCTGTCATCCATGTCACCTTTGAAGCCTGGAATGATAACCGTCTCCCGAAGGAGGCTGCCGTCATCAAATCCGTAGAACATGCACTTATGTTCTAGAACTGCTTCCTTATGTTTCTCCAAGATTGGATTAATATAAACTTATTGCATCTAGTGCAAAAACAATATCTAGTGTGGTACTTGACATCTCATGATTGACTCAATTGCCTAAGCAAGTGATCTGTCAATCATGCACATCCCTCTCCCCTTTAGTCTGTAAGACACCTTTAGAGAGGGTGACTCCATCACCTGCAGGTACACCACCATACCGGGAGTCATTTATTCTAAAAACCATTAGAATACTGTCAAAGTACCCACATTGGGAAACTACCCAAATCTAGATCTAAAACCATAGATCTAGAAACCATAATGTCTGATATTATATCTAAATCCTGTCTGGAGAAACAACTGTGTGACGACCACAGTACAACCGATCGTAGTATAGGAATTTTACTTCCTTCTCTGTGTATGTTATCCAAATACCAGGACATCACACACCCTACTACCTTCTCAACAGATCCATCTCCTATTCTGATGAAGTCAAACCCATGACTGTCATATCAAAATTAGATGATCTATCTCCGCTATAACTGCTCAAGTCTATAAATAGACATAAGCTACTTGCCTACTATGCTTCCGCTGCTCCCACTGACCACAACAACCCTCTGGCAGAATAATATACACGTGCACTTCTAAATCCAGTTTAGAACGACGCTATACTTATCCTCCTGCCGGGTCTCATAGCCTGGAACAACAGTAGTGTCAAGTCTGGGTAGATAAGAACCTCCCTGTCACCGTCCTTGAGGCTACCGGAGTACCTCTCGGGTGTCTGAGGTTACCCACCATATCTGCGGAGTGGCTATTGGAATGTCAATCCTGATTGAATCTTTAGGTCCTATTAAATTTTCCGTAATCGTTTGCGGTTCTGGAATCACTTCCAGTTCTACCATACTCCCACTACTGTTTTCTGAAAAAATCCATTTTACTAAAACTGTGGCGAGTCAAGAACAATATCACTATTGATCTTCCAGAAGGTAGAAAGTCAACCCTCGATATAGCCCGGGCCAACCCACAAACTGCCATTATAGAAACGTGCCTTGAGTTATCCAGAGTCTGGTTTTAAGCATAAGCTGGACAACTCACCTATATCCAATATAGAAACTTTTGCACTTATTTAATTAGAACCAGATTCAAAACATGCAGCTGTCCCCAGTGCATATCAACTTAATGGAGAGAGGCTAATAAGTATTACTCAACTTAGGAATACATCCAATTATGAGTAACCCGAAAGAGAAACAAGTTTCTCAAAACCATCACTATCATCTGAATACCAATCACAAGTATCTACATTTTCGATCTCTTTGAAGAATCCCGATACTTGCGACATCTGGTTCTCTACTTTATTCCTATACCCACAACTTCTCAAAACTTAGACCTTGTATTTCTACGAAACACTTGTCTAAAAACTAGAGAAGTCATAATTAAACAGAACATAGTATGAGGACCAACCCCTTTGTCCTAATGGACACTGGACAACATACAATACTCTGTATAAGTCCGCTGAGTTGAATAACTCAAAACTTGTGCATCGTAGGTTGAAAACTGTACTTATGGTTAAGAACTACTCCGTTGTTCAATACTCCTTACCCAATCGTCAACTGATATAGGTAAATATCATCGACATAATATCAACTAAGTTATATCTCATTTTATGAAAATAAATGTACAGATATATCATTTTGAAATTGGTGCACAACAACGGATACTCAAAACCAAATACATGCCTGCTGGCAATAACCCAGGCGACTTCCTCAAATATCACCAATTATAACGAATTCCGATATAATGAGGATGATCACCTAATTCCCAATAACTTCCTCCCACTCATCATCTGTAAAACCATACAAATGTGAGAATCATACCTGGTAAATACATACTGTGGAGTAAGTATCTAATCGGGAAAACAGTTTTCCTTTAACAATGCACTGAAACATGAAAATGTTTCGTAGGGGTATCCTGGTATTCCTAGTAATGCATCTTCCATAATCCAATTCATGACTGTAACCGTATAATTCTTTGTCATCTCTCCAAATCTCTTTATTTTTCTTCAGTCATTTCCTTCTGTACACCCCTTTTAAGCTAAGTGGTTTTCTTCCTTCCCTACCGTTTGGCACCAGCCTATGGTTTGGAAGAAGACTATCCAGTAAGCATAATAGGCGTACTCTCCTAAACTAAGAAGCACTCGCAACTTGAGAGAAGGTGATGATAAAAAACAACTGAATAATACCTTATTCTATTTCTCCCGAACTGGGGAAAAAAACAAAGGTGAAATAGGAGTGGCGATGAAGTGCGCGGTTTGGTCGTGAATGATAGCAGTCGCAATTTATTTTGCCCTCTTTCTAATCCCTTTATTTTTTCTTTACATATTACCTTCTGTACACCCTACTTAGGCTAATTGGTTTTCTTCATTCCCTACCTTTCGGCACCTGCCTATGGTTTGGAAGAAGACTATTCAATAAGCATAATAGGTGTACTCTCCTAAACCAAGGAGCTCTTGCAACCCGAGAGAAGGTGATAATAAAAGACAACTGTATAAACCAATTCTATTTCTCCTGAACCTGGATCCATCCTCGAAGAAGTCCCTTCGAGTTCGTATATAACCATACGATAGATCTATCTAATGGAAGTGGATACTCGTAGTGATACGAGGTGTTCTGAGAAATTCAAAGGGTAAAAGAAGGAGTGACAATGACTTATGCAACTCAGACAATCCAAAAGCCAGTATTTTAAGAAGGTTCGGTCGACTTGGTCACTGAGTCATAGTCTAGGGTCAGTCATAGGTCGCTGCCAAAGAGAGATAGAAAAGAAACACTCTACGTGCACTCTAACCTAGATCAGAATGGTTATCACTTTATCTAATCCGGAAACCTCCCACTGTACTGTCAAATTCTCCTCCAAACCTAAAAGAAGAATCAATCGGGATCACCCGAAAAGTAAACCAACTCATCAGTAGGAATCAAGATCCAACTCTCATCGCATGATAACGTGACGGAATCCACTCACGTTATCACACTCCAGAAGGTATGCGCAAGCCTGGCAAGTTTCAGTTTCTTTAGAAACTCCCGATATGATTTTTACCCCATGTTCTTATGACCTTGACGAAGGCCAACAAATCATAAGTCACAAGTCAAGTTCTGCCCGTCATTATCTTGTTAATTTGAACCCACCCGTACATACCCTTGACGAAGGCCAACAAGGTAATACGACTGTCCCAAACCAACTCATCTATCTATGCAACAAATGAATACCCCAGCAGCTACCAAACACTATGCCTTGACGAAGGCCAACAAACATAGCTTGAATACTACTGACCATCCATAAGAAATGACGGAGGGCTACGGCTGGTTTTTGGCGAAAAACCTTTAACGTAATGAACTTGATCTCGTTGAAAGAACCTGATAGCTTTTTATAAAAATATAGTGGCGAAAACCTTTGCTAAAGAGGTCACTCCCGGTGAAGGGATCTCGGCTCTTTCCTCGTGGAATTAGGTGCAGGATATTCCAACTGAATACCACGATGCAAAGCAACATGTAATCGACTATAGTGAAGTTATTACCCTGACGCAAACTTCTGCCCAAGGGGTCACTCCCGGTGAAGGGATATCGGCCCTTGCCCCGTCGAATGAGGTGCAGGATATTCCAACCGAATACCACTATACAAAACAAAAGGAAACATCTTTGTAATAACACTTTTTAAATTTGTTCCAACAACATCCAAACAGGTTTGTTTTCCTTTGCATTGATCAGAATCAACCCAGTCCCATCAATTAATCACATTAGAAAAGAATGAAAATAAAATGTACGTATGTGCCATCCGCATTCGTCACTGGGTCCCGTCATCACCTGTTAGGTTACTTAACTAACGACAGAGCGAGGACTGGACTAGCACGGGTGTAAAACATATACAACATCTAATAGTATATATACCAATATACAATAATCGCTCCAGGCGTGATAATATGCAACATTACAGAAAAGTAATAAGCATCACAGAACAATACAGATAATCTGGGATCCCCAGGTTTCACAGAGCCGCTACTGAAACCCGACGTTCCCCTGGTCGTGTGGATAGCCTGTGCAATGAAACCTAGACCCCTACAGGAGCGGCAAGTTACCCGCCAAAACCTGAAACGAGGCATCCCCCTACAGCAAAGTGAATGGACCACCCTGCACTTCACGGAATCCGGTAACTTGGGCACCCCTCCTTGGGTTAACCTGTACCCCCTACAAGTGCGGCGAATAGTGTGCCAATTCTAGAGTGAGGCCCCTCTGCCTCTTAAATCTATAAGATGCGGACCCGTTGCCCTCCAGAACCCGGCTATCCGTGCACTCCGTCGTGGGATAAAACCTAGTACAGAAATGAAAAATATGTACAACGGGTACATCGACCTCAGCCCGGTCGTGCCCCAAAAGAATATTATACAAACAGGCAGTGACGGCAGTCCACATGTTGGACGCTTGCCCCGCAATATCAAATGTACAAATAAACTCAAACTGCACTACCATTGTACACTGCTATCCACCACGACAAATCCGCAACATTACAGCACAACACAGAACATCAACGCGAATGTCACGTTCGCAAACCCATCTAAAAGAACTATAGCAATCAGACGCGGTTTACCGCTCAAATGACATTCACAGTCAGAGATATAATGTAAGTACTGTAAACTAACACGTTTAAATTTCGATCGACTAAATTTCCCGAAGTGGGCCCCACATACATCTGCTGTACAATAACAAAAACTGGGCCCAAATGAACAGTTCCAGAAACCACAATTTCCAACAAAGAAACACCAGAAGAAAAATGGCCAGGTGAATCACCAAGACGGCCGCGGTTCCGCGGTCAACGCTAGGCTTTGACCGCGTTTCCGCAGCGGTATGGTCGGTTCACTTGATTGAATTTCTTCTGCTACCTTAAAAAAGCCTGCTTGATTTTCTGGTATAGTCAAAATGATTTTTAGACCAGATTTAAAATCAAAAGAAACTTTAACATTGAAAATTGCAATTTTCGAAAATCCGTTCGATCGATATTTTAAACGCGTTAGCACAAGTTAGTAAAGCTTAATGGCGAGGCTTCGATACCATGTAAGTCTACGGTAGCGCCCCGGCCGTCAATCTGACGCCAAATGCGGAACAAAAACTTTTATAACTGGCGCTATCGCATACTATAACCCGGATCTGCCATTAACGCTAAACTAACAAATTACAAAGAGGGTAGAAAGGTTATACCGAACGATCCGAGTCCTTCGTTCTTTAACCATCATCCCACGCTACGTTGCGGCTGCTCCGATCTCGTCGATCTCCGATCTCCTCGTCCGGGTGGCACCACGTCAACGGATCTTTAAACGGGCTCCCGCCTCTGACCCGAGGCAACTCGGTCACCAAGTTTGCTAAAAGAGATGACCAAAATTGATGTAGAGAATAAGTAGAACACTTTGTCTCACTTCGTCCAAAGCCATGGACGAACGGTTTATGAAGTTGCCTTTTGGATTGAATGAAATGAGAAATGAGAATATGAAATTTCCATGAATCAAATTCCTAATCTTTTTAATCAACAACTATATCTCTTTCCAAGAATGGGCCGGCCATATATATAGAAGAAGAGAGGGTGAGTGTAGGAGCAAGGGAGGTGACCACAAAGGAATAATATCAAGAAGAAATATCCTAAGGTTAACAAGAAACATTAATGCTAAAGGTGACTCACTAATGACACCTTGCATAACAATAAATGCAAACCTATGAGTCATGAAACCTAGTCACCTCTTCTAGAACCTTCCACACGACTCACCTTCATGACTCACCCAAGTGAAGAAAAAGATAAATCCGCATTTAACCGAATGTTAAAGCGGGTGATAGAAAACTGGAAATTGGCAACTTCCAAAAGCGATCCCGAAACGAATTTCAGGATAACCCCGTAACAGTATAAATATACCCGCATTTGTATTACGACCGAATACAAATGCAACTGAGACAAAGATATTATATCTACTAAGTATAATATATGGATCCGGCTTAAACCAAAGCCCACCAGTATTATCTGCCCGAAATATGACACGCGCGTAAACGCACGTGCATTTTCCGAACCCTGCCATAAAACTATACGGCCTCTACAACGTTTCGCCCGAACTTGGGAAACTATCTGTGGGTGACTCTAATGACTCGTTTGTACCCTGCCAGTGGGTTTAACCACAAGCCGTCAGCGGCACTAGCTGTGCGTAACGGCTGCCCATGTACTGACCTCAAGGGAGGCCGATGAGCGAACTCATCCGGAAACCCTACTAAGCCTAACAGTGACAATGTATATACAGTCTGGTCCGTTCGTCTATGAGTATCGCATATCCGGCCTAGGGGGCTGGTAACGTCAGACCCCCAATAGCGGTATAAGTCGTGTCGGAGACAAGCCCTGAACACCCTGAGAAACAGCCGGAGTACCTACCAGTAATTCTCACATGCCTTGGCCAAGGACTTGGTGTAATGGCTTTCCTAGACACAGCACGATCTCACCCCCAATACCGGGAGAGACGAATCCCCTACCGATCCGCTCACGTGCCTCCATGTGGCTCGGGACTGTACCCAAAAAATACCTGTTTGCATGACTCCTTTGAGCTGTGGTAGGGTAGAAATCAAAGCACAGTGGGAACTCACACGAGACAAATGACGACCTCAGGTCGATGATCTAACCTGTACACATGTCACCAGGGAACTGCTATCTGACGATAGGTATAATACCAACTAGCAGATTCCCGGCGAGTCCTGTCCGGTGTACTCATAACCCAATGAGCACTTGTATACATCTTAGGTGATCCAACTGACACCAGTGGCTTGTGAGACCGGCCACCGCCCCTCGTCGGGGTCTCGACTGCATACACTAGTCTACTTTGGAGTATCGATGCCCTGTCTCGAAACTCCCACGACTAGGGACCACTATTAAGGATGTGCTTATAGACTACCCAACTCCCACGTGTATGATCGCCATCATACTGTTGGTAGTCAAGCAAGATCTTAAGGGCTCTATCAATATGTAATCGTGATCAGTCACCTGAACCTATACACGACTGATAAAGGCAAACCAGATAGCATACTATCATCTCGAGTAAGACTGTGCTACCGGTATAGGTCCTCCTCAATCATTGCAATCACATACCTGTGATCCAATAATTGACTTTGAGGGCACTGTATCCATCATGAAATCCTCAGCATCTGATGGGCAGGAGGATGCCCGCTGGGGATGCCCCGAGCAGGAAGGAACTCGGTGGCCTCGCGATGAGGGCTTCAGACCATCGGCGTCTGATGGGCAGGAGGATGCCCGTTGGGGATGCGCCGAGCAGAAGGATCTCGGCGGCCTCGCGGTGAGGGCTTGAGATCCTCAGCGTCTGATAGGCAGGAGGATGCCCGCTGGGGATGCGCCGAGCAGAAGGAACTCGGCGGCCTCGCGATGAGGGCTTCAGATCCTCAGTGTCTGATGGGCAGGAGGATGCCCGCTGGGGATGCGCCGAGCAAAAGGAACTCGGCGGCCTCGCGGTGAGGGCTTGAGATCCTCAGCATCTGATGGGTAGGTCGATGCCCCCTGGGGATGTGTCGAGCAGAAAGGAAATCGGCGGCCTCGCGATGAGGGCTTCAGACCATCAGCGTCTGATAGGCAGGAGGATGCCCGCTGGGGATGCGCCGAGCAGAAGGAACTCGGCGGCCTCGCGGCGAGGGGTTGAGATCCTCAGCATTTGATGGGTAGGAGGATGCCCGCTGGGGATGCGCCGAGCAGGAAAAAACTCGGCGGCCTCACGATGAGGGCTTTGGTCCTTGACGTTGGAGGAGCCATGAGAGGCCAGCGAAGGATGGCCGAGCAGGGTAGCTGCTCGGTGCTTTTTGGTGAGGGCTTTGATCCTTGACGCTGGAGGGTCCCTGAGAGGCCTGCGAAGGATGGCTGAGCAGGGTAGCTGCTCGGCGCCTCTTGGAGAGGGCTTTGATCCTTGACGCTGGAGGGTCCCTGAGAGGCCTGCGAAGGATGGACGAGCAGGGTAGCTGCTCGGTGCCTCTTGGCGAGGGCATTGATCCTTGACGCTGGAGGGGCCCTAAGGGGCCTACGAAGGATTGCCGAGCAGGGTAGCTGCTCGGTGCCTCTTGGCGAGGGCTTTGACCCTTGACGCTGGAGGGTCCCTGAGAGGCCTGCGAAGGATGGCCGAGCAGGGTAGCTGCTTTGTGCCTCTTGGCGAGGGCTTTCTGATTCCTGGCGTTGCGGTAGGGAAGCTACCCGCCGGGGATAGTCGAGCGAGGGATCCTCGGGCTCGACTGCCTCTGGTAGGACTTTTTGATCCCTGGTGTTGCGGTAGGGATGCTACCCGCCAGGTATAGTCAAGTGAGGGATCCTCAAGCTCGACTGCCTCTGGGAGGACTTTTGATCCTTCAGGACGGGGACCGAGCAGGGTTACTGCCCAGTGCCTCTTGGCGAGGACTTTGATCCCTGTCGGTTGTGGTAGGAAGCTACCAGCCGGGAATAGCGGAGCAAGGACCCGACTGCCTCTGGGAGGACTTTGGTTCTTGGCGCAGAAAGAGCTATAGGGATGTAAGAAGCCTACCAAGGATCCTTAGCCGGGCAGGGTTACTGCCCGGTGCCTCTTGGTGAGAGCTTTTGTCCTGAAGGATAGCCGAGCGAGGGATCCTCAGGCTCGACTGCCTCTGGGAGGGCTTTCTGATCCCTGGCATTGCGGTAGGGAAGCTACCCGCCAGGGATAGCCGAGCGAGGGATCCTCGGGCTCGACTGCCTCTGAGAGGACTTTCTGATCCCTGGCGTTGCGGTAGGGAAGCTACCCGCCAGGGATAGCCGAGCGAGAGATTCTCGGGCTCGACTGCCTCTGGAAGGACTTTCTGATCCCTGGCGTTGCGGTAGGGAAGCTACCCGCCAAGGATAGCCGAGCAAGGGATTCTCGGGCTCGACTGCCTCTGGGAGGACTTTCTGATCCCTGGCGTTGCGGTAGGGAAGCTACCCGCCAGGGATAGCCGAGCGAGGGATTCTCGAGCTCGACTGCCTCCGGGAGGACTTTCTGATCCCTGGCGTCGCGGTAGGGAAGCTACCCGCCAGGGATAGCGGAGCAGGGTAGCTGCTGCGCTGCCTCTTAGTGAGGGCTTAGATCCTTGGGCGAGGTGGCGTTCGAGCCGCCGTGGCGAGCCCCCTCTGTGCGACCCCGTCAAGGGAGGGGGTGCCGGTCTATTCAGCCGGTGAGGGCGTTGATGACGGTCGCCGGAGGAGGTTCACCCGCCCCTCCGGTGAGGGAGAGGCGGCGGCTGGTATCTGGATCTTCAGGGTGATCGCTTGCCATGGGGACGGAGATCGGAAGGACAACTTTTTTTTTTGTGGAGTTTCGTTTCCCACAGACGGCGCCAACTGATGGAGTTCCTTTTCGGGCCTCCGTCAGATGTTGTCTTCCGTTGATCCCATGGTAAACTTAGCTGTTTATCTTTTGTTGCGTGTGGGTCTCAATGGGTTTTTGGAGGAAGAGGTGAGGTGAGGAAGCTGTTGCCGAGCACCTGCAAAGAAGTCCCGGGATGGTTTGGTACCACCGAAGACCCTCCGACGCTCAAGTTAGTGATGAGATCCGAGTAGAGTAACGGCATAAAAGTGTAAAAAAGGGCTTGACCCCTCTGTGATGGGGGTTTATATAGCGGTGGTGGCATGCAGCAGCAGGCGCGAGAATCTCGCCGGCAGTTACGCTCCCGACGTCACGCCCGCGTAAAGAGCGGATCGCCCATTAATGGGGATCGTGATGGCGTGGAACGTGGGATGTTGCTGGCGGAGAATCTGCGCATGACGAGATTTGCGGAGCGACGGTTACGCCTGTGAGCAGTGGAGTTGGTCAGTCGGAGGGACCGAGGAAGATGGTCTCGGCGGGAGAGCTCGGGAACGAGCGAGAGGGCCGAGGTATCTTGGTCCTGCGGTGGTTCGGAGGCAAGCAGAGAAGCCGAGGAGGCCAATTTGCAGGGGACCCTGAGGTGAGCCAGCTTTGTGCTTGTAGCTCAGGTACAGGAGTGGCCTGATCGGCCCCTGTGGGCCCTCTCTTCTGAGTTCCGGGACACATCATCTGCCACGTGTCCTGATCTGGAAGGTCGCCAATATAGAGCATCATCAGTTATATATTTTTAACAATAGTTTGATATCTCGATTCATTTCAAATAATGATCGGTGAACGAATCATATGAACAATCAAGAAAGTGAAAAAAAACATAAAGGAAATAAACAAAAACAAATAATAATTATGGAGTCAATGTTGCTACATTCAAATTGTAGTATACGAAGAAGTACCAAAAAAGGGAAGTGTTGCATTTTATAGAATAAATTATTTGTAAAACATTCTTCATAAAATTCTTAGTCGACGAGTAATTTAAGAAGAACCAGAGTGCATAACAAAAGGGGCAATGTAAAACCGACACAAATAACCAGCATTGAAACACGTCTCTAGATATCTACAATCCTCTATAATACTTGTCCCGATTTACTTGACGTTTTTGGAATAACGAAAAAATTATTAATAATAAAAATATTAATAAATGATACAATACCAAAAATAAAAATAGCCTAGAAAATTAATTGCTGATACTAAAAAGGTGGTAATAATTTCCTTAATAGTTGATGGCAGAAATGGTTGATGTGACTGTAGATTAATTGTAGTTATCAAGAAAGTGATAATACTTTATTTAATCGGTGTGTATTTTTCTAAAATAACAACTAAAAAGGGACTGAATGAGTAATAAATAATAAACTCATACCTTAATTTAAGTCTCATTTATCATGTTGTTTTGCATTGGAAAACTAAAATGTATACTTTAATTAAGGAGTTGATTATAAAGTCATTAACTAAGAAGATATTCGTGCGGGGAACATGACCCAGTAGCGGACAATAGGAGTTTGTGGGAGGAAATCCGGGATCGAAACAGGAATCTCTTATTTAGAGTTTTGAAGAGGGACACACGGGACCGTTGGACTTCGTTGCGGTCAAAAAAACCAAGAAGACTTTAGGCATGCCCAAAAAACCTACCACTTGCTATTTAAATTCATACTAGAGGAAGAGTTTTAGAAGTCAAATCTAACTTTATCCCCCCTATTGGCTAATAATAGAATGAATATTCAAGAAAAAGCACCTACTTTACATGTGCATTTGAGTGTTTTTTTAGGGCTTTCAACGATGAATTGGAGAGGATGTTTGCCCTGATAAATCATTCGAAACAGTATTTTTTTTTTGGAATAATAGATTGCAACCTGATACAAGCAATGTTTAAACACTTGATTTGCCGCTTAACGCCATGGCTCTCGTTTAGCATTTAGAGTTCAAAACTAAGCGTGCTAAGGAAAGAGAGGTGTTAGGTGCTAAACAATCACTTGAAATGATATAAATGTAGCAGGGGAAAACGGTAAGGAGGTTTTGTACCGTGAACCATACTAGTGTTTTACACGTGCGATGCGTGCTACATATTAAGTTTAATTTAAAAAAGATTTGTATGTAGTTATTTACTCGTAGAGATTTATGGTGTTAGTTATTGGAAGATATGTATGTGTTTAGTTGCGGTTACAAATTGAGATTTGATTTTTTAATATTTTTTTAATGAATTTCTCTTACAAATTAGATAAACAAATCTTCAAATCAATTTCAAAATTGAAGATCCCTTGTCTTTTTCACTAAAATAGATAACTATGGATATTTTAATGTTAAGATGGAGTGGAGATATAAATGTACACATATGGATTATTTACCAAAAACTCTCCTAAAGTTTCAAGGTTTTTGATTGTTAGAATTTTTGCGTGCTTAGTTTTAGTTATCGCAATCAAGACTGTTTCGTTTGGTAGCTAGCCGGTTGAGTATGGGTCGGTCCACGGAGAGATGGGAATCTTTTTTATGTGTTTTAGCGAATTAAGTCCAATTTGCCCAGGTTTGGTTTGTTTCACTATGTGCTAAAATATGTATAAAGAGAGCTTGTTAGGATTAGGATTAGGTTAGTTTAAGTTAGGCGTCGCTCACTTCTTTCGTTACCACTCTTAATATCGGTGTTACGGTAATCGGTAATAATGGAGATTAGCACGATTCGGAAGAAAACTTGCGAGTATAAACTAGGCTTTCCAACGCTTAGTTTTTTCCTTTTGGTCATTGTCCGTCCGTTCTTGACTCTTAGCCTTAACCTCCAGTTAATTCAACCACAACTGGTTTCACTAAGGAATCACCGCTATCATATAAGATAGGGTGCCATAGGGAGCGGATTGTGGTTCAATTAACGGGAGTCCGAATCAAGATATTGGGTAAGAAAATAGTGAGGGAGATTTCCTTCTCTCAAACTTTCCTTATCCTATCCTAACAAGTGAGAAACTATTCACCCGTTAAAAAGAAAAAGAAAATAAAACAAAGGAGGAAGATAGGAAGAAATGGGGTAGACACAACTAGCTATTTGAGACCTCACTTTGGTAAGGATCATACTTAAGTATCATTGTTGTAAGGATAAAGGAAAATAGAAGAAGAAAGAAAGCAAACAAACAAATAAAAACAATTAGATTAGAAAATGAAAATTATAAGCAAGTAAAATAATAAAATTACAAGACATAAAAAGAAACTCTTCATTTATTCATTATCACTCATGAAGCTCACTACAATGTTAATTGAGAAAGATGAAGAGGAACAAGAACTACAAAATCTTATTCTAAAATTTAATACAAAGAAAAGCACCCTTCACTTGGCTTTGCACTGGGCTATTTATAGGCAGAAAACTGAAACCCTAGGGATAAAATCTTCCCCCAAATACAATTACAAAACTACCCTAAAAAACCGAGTTAACACTGAGTTGACTCAGCCGCGGATCCGCCGCATATATGCTATGTTGGCCGCGGATCCGCGGCCATTTGGTAGATTTGTCTTGTCGTTTTTTCTGGGGTTCTTTATGTTGCTGATCTCTTTTGTTTGATACACTTGGTTTCTCAGAAACTCTTCATTTTTCTTCTAGATTTTCAGCAGTCCAAAAAGGTGAAATGATGTGGACTTTTTGACTTGATTTTCTTGAGCTCCGCGTTGAAATCTTGGATCTTGTGCTGCCCTTATACTTTGTGCATGAAATGACAAATGATTTGCCATTTTGTCCCTTGAACTAATATGCGGCATCATACGGATAGTGAGCGGAGACCCGTATTTATCTGTGGTTGGAAAAAGTCCTGAGTTTGTTACGCCTTTTCCTGAATTTCACTGTTTAGAGCTGAGAAACTGTAACCTGCAATTACTCAGCAAACACAGATCAAGAGTACCTACCTATATGCAATGTGATCAAGAATGGGAGGTATAAAAATGCAAAAATCTGATATGAACAAATACCCCCAAACTTATCTTTTGCTCGTCCCGAGCAAAGCCATTTTATTCCCCAAAAGTCCTAACCTCACTTTCGCAGGGAACGCGATTGCACTAAGCTCGTGCAACATGCCGTTAAACCTCTAGGTGTCCCTAGCAGGAGGAGTGTTGTCTCCTGAGGGTTTTCAGCGGATACTACCCACAAAATCCGATAAAATTGGTCGTCGACTCTAATTCTACAGTTCGGCATTCTTGCAAAAAATTCTATCATCTTTAACTCAGAAATCATCACCCCATATTTTTCATACTTCCTTTTCATTTAACTTAAGATTATATACGTTTCTCCAGTTTATAAAACTCTCAGCATCTTTTGAGTTTTCCTTCTAAAACACCATCTCAAATCCGAAATTTTTATCATCTCTACTGAAAATATAAGTCCTATTTTTCATTCCTAACTCTCCTCCAAACTCTGATCATATATCCCTACGTGTGCTTGTTTATCACACCTACACTTGGAAATTCAATTAAAGCTATAATACCCTTGACTTAATACCTAGCACTACTTCTTTTCGTTAATGATGGACGGTTTTGCTCATATATCTTTCATGCGACTATTAATATTTCTTGAGGCACTAATATCCGATTACTGAATGTATGAGCTTAAAGCGTAAATAATAGTTTCCAGGTCTTCTATTTTATTCTCTTATATATATATATATATATATATATATATATATATATATATTCTTTCAAGACCGGATATATTTTTCAGTAATGCTCTTTTGGTGGTTAGTTTTAAATGCCGTTTTTTCTTTCATACTAGGCTTTCAGGCAAGAGTATCTCTAGGTATCTTCTACTATCCCAAGTTTCAAGGTGCGTGTATGTGCGATTTGTAGGGTATATATTTTCAGAATTTGGACTTAAGATTCAGAATTATTTTTCAGATTTACACTTCAAATAGAGCTTTCAATACTCTTCTCTCATTTCGACTTAGCCCAAGAACTGAACTCAAAATTTGCTTATTTCTAAATAAACTGCAAGGACGTATATTTTCTACAGTTATACTTTAAGGAAGGTTATTTTTTGGGTTTTTAATTTACTAAGTTTAGGATCTAGTTTTTCCTAACTAGTCAACAGTCATGTCGAACTCGGGTCAAATATGGTCAATATTGAAATTTTCAATTTTTTTATTTTTTAAAATTTTTCTTTTTATTTATTAATTTTTTTATTTTTTTTATAAATATGCAATGCAGAAAAATGCGATACGGAATTAAATATGCAAAGAAAAACAAATATTTACAAAAAAAAAGTGCAGATGCAATGCAGAGATAACTATTTACAACCAAACCTCACCCGTAAACTTACTGACATCAGTGTCCTCACTGCTCCCTGCGGCGTCTCCTAGACGCGGCCTCACTAGTTCCAGCCTCACCCTTATTTGTCCCCCGTCCCTTCGATCGTGCACGTTCCTCTATTTCCAGTAGGGTGGACATTCCCTGCTCCAGATACGTCAGTCGCTGATCAAAGTTTGTCGGCATCCCTATCACTCGTTTTACTCTCCTATGAGTACGTCGTATCAAGCGCGCTTGCGCAGCGGGGGTTAGCTGTTCATCGCTCGCTGTGGAGCTCGAGCTGGGTGTCTTGGCCATCACATCTTCGGCCGGCTCGGTGCGCGACCATAATGCATGAAGTCCTGTGTAGGATGTGGAGACACTCTCAAGAAGGGGTCGAATGAGAACCCCACCATACATGTAAATTTCAAATTCCTCAACAGTAAGGAAATGGAGACATAGTTTGTGTCACCAATATCGAGCATGGATAATTGGCAGCCCTCTTACCGGCGCCAATCGAGTGTAGCAACACAGTGTACATGTCATAGCTAGAGTTTCTGGTCATTAATGTGTGCACTATGTGAAGGGATGGGTAAAAAATGTGGTGTTGTGCGAACTGCCGAAAATATTGTTTTGTGCCCAACGGTACACTGTTAAAACATTCGTATAAAGCGTGCGAGCCTGAATGCCCTTCCTAGGCCTCCTAGAACAGTAATCACCCATTAAAGTTAGGTAGTCCTCAAAGCGGAGGGGTTGATCGTGGACAGGGATTCGTGGTATTAAAGTGACTTCGTGAATGAAGTCCCTATCGATTAAAATTTCCCGATCCCCCACAGTAATTGAATATATCCATGTTGTGCTAAACAACCCTCCTCTACACTATCATAGAAATGCGCAACAAGATCCGGAAGTGCGAATGCGTACGGATGGTTAAATAACAAAAATTCCATCCGCGCTTTCGGATCTCGTCGCCGAAATAGCTACTGTACAAGTCATGCACAAATAAGTGGGAGAAATCCCTTTCAAATTGCAAAGTAGGGGTCATGACAGAGAGCAAAATACAAAACTATGAAATTTATAGAGAAGAGTTTAGAAGATCGAACCTCCTCTGAAAATTTCAGAGGGTAACGAGGCTTAACAGCGGCAGATGCGCGGCGGAATGGGGCAATCGGCGGCGGTTGCGCGGCGCGTTGAGGAGATCGTCGGTGGAAATTGGAGCGGCGGCTAGGGTTTTGAGTTAGGATTAGAATGAGACTCTGTAAATGCAGAAAAAGGGGGTCGAGATGTATTTATAGGGGCTGAAAGTCATTTGTACAAAAGCCCCTCCAAAAAGAATAATTAAAAAAAATTTATTTAATTTCTATTTTATTTTATTTATGAATATTTACAAAAAACACCTTCCCAAAAATTTGACAAATTTTTTTTATTTTTATTTTACAAATTATTACAAGTGGGAATTTCACAGAAAAAACAAAATGGTATATACATACCCCCAAACTTATTTGAAATAGTGTTTCCACTGTTTATGGCTGGATAACCGAAGTTTGGTGGTAAGCGGAGGAAGATTAGTCAATGTAAACCGGCTCCTGCAACATCAGAAGCTCCTTCGATGGGTTTGCGGTGAGGAACAGTTTTACCCTGTGTCTGTTCACCTTGAATAGTGAACCATCCTCTGGATTTTCCAAATCCACTGCACCATACGGATATACAGTTCGCACAAAAAATGGTCCTTTCCAACGATATCTGAGCTTACCAGGATGGAAATATAGTCGGGTGTCGTAATGAAATACCTGTTGACCAGGTGTGAAAGTTTTGCGCGTAAAGTGTTTATCATGAAACACATTCGTTCGGTTCTTAACGACAACCGCGTTTTCGTAAGTTTCATCCCGAAGTTCGTTCAGTTCGTTGAGCTGCAGCTTCCGATGGCTGCCCGCACCATCATGGGTTAGATTCAGCTCTTTGATCGCCTAAAATGTGCGATGCTCGATTTCCACTGGAAGGTAGCAAGCCTTTCTGTAAACAAGCCGATAAGGAGACATGCGATGATATGTCTTGTAAGCAGTTCGAAATGCCCAAAGGGTATCAGTGAGTTTCAAAGACCAATCCTTAAGGTTCTTGGAAACCGTTTTCTCCAATATTTGCTTGATTTGCCGATTAGAATCTTCGGCTTGCCCACACGTTTGGGGGTGGTAGGGCGTGGATAGTTTATGGTTAATGGAGTATTTCCGCATCAAGACCTCGAAAGTCCTATTACAGAAATGCGTTCTATTGTCGCTAATGATCGTGCGGGGATACCCGAACCGGGAAAAGATGTTTTCCTTAAGGAATCTAACGACAACCTTGTTGTCGTTTGTCCGGATTGGCACATCATCGACCCACTTAGAGACATAATCAACAGTTAGAAGAATATACAGGTTCCCAAAAGAGCTGGGAAACGGCCCCATAAAATCAATTCCCCAAATATCGAAAATCTCGACAACCAAGATTGGCTGGAGCGGCATCTCGTTTCTCCTGGATATCCGGCCCAAGTGTTGGCACCGAGAGCAAGTCTTGCAGTAATTATGAGCGACTTTGAAGAGTTGTGGCCAGTAGAAGCCACACTGCAAGATCTTCTCGGCTGTTTTTCTTGGGCCAAAATGCCCGCCACATGCTTGATCGTGGCAAAATGACAGCACACTCTTGAACTCATTATCAGGAACACACTGACGAATAATCTGGTCGGGACAGTACTTGAATAAATAGGATTCGTCCTAGTAAAACTGTTTCACTTGGGATAAGAATCGAAATCTGTCCTGACTTGATCATTCGTTCGGTAGTAATCCTGTTACTAAATAGTTCACAATATCTGCCAACCAGGGTTCGCATGATACTGTCATGAGTTGTTCATCTGGAAAAACGTCGTTGATTGGAAGTGGAAGCGTCGGCGAAGAAGGAAGTCATGAAAGATGGTCGGCGACTACATTTTCACATCCTCTTTTGTCCTTGATGACAAGGTCAAACTCTTGAAGTAAGAGGATCCAATGTATCAACCGAGATTTTGCATTCTTCTTTACAAAAAGATGGCGTAGAGTTGAATGGTCTGTGTAGACAATGACTAGAGAGCCGATCATGTAAGGCCTGGATTTTTCTAATGCAAACACAATAGCCAAGAATTCCTTCTTGGTTGTTGTGTAATTCGGTTGAGCATCGTTCAGGGTTCTTCTAGCGTAGTAGATTACGTGCAGCATTTTATCAATGTGCTGTCCTAGGACCGCACCAATAGCAAAGTCAGATGCATCGCACATAATCTCAAAGGGATACATCCAGTCAAGAGAAGAAAGAACGAGAGCAGAAGTGAGTGAGGTTTTTAGTGATTTGAACGCAGTCACATAGCTCGAGTTGAAGTCGAATGTGGTATCCTTGGCCAGCAGAAGAGTCAAGGGTCTAGCAATCTTGCTAAAGTCCTTGATAAACCATCTATAGAAACCGGTGTGGCCAAGAAAAGCTCGGATGTCTCTGACGCATCTAGGAGGAGGGATATTGGAAATGACTTCAATCTTCGCTTTGTCAACCTCAATATCGTTTTGCGAAATGATATGTCCTAGGACAATACCTTCGCGTACCATGAAGTGGCACTTCTCCTAGTTCAAAGTGAGGTTTTTATCCTTACACTGGGTAAGGACAGCGTCGAGATGCTACAGACACTCGTCACAGGAATTGCCAAAGATGGAGAAATCATCCATGAATATCTCCAAGAATTTCTCCACCATGTCCGAGAAAATTCCCATCATACACCGCTGGAAGGTAGCGGGCACATTGCATAACCCAAAGGGCATGCGGCGATATGCAAACGTGCCGAAAGGACAGGTGAACGTGGTTTTGTCCTGGTCTTTCTTGGCGATGGGAATCTGGTTGTAGCCAGAGTAGCCGTCCAGAAAATAGTAGTACTCGTGTCCAGCCAATCGTTCGAGCATTTGGTCAATGAATGGTAGTGGAAAGTGGTCCTTCCGCGTTGCGGCGTTGAGTTTTCTATAATCAATGCATACTCGCCACCCGGTTTGGGTGCGAGTAGGGATTAACTCATTCGCCTAGTTGGTGATGACCATTATGCCCGACTTCTTGGGGACAACGTGTATGGGACTGACCCACTGGCTATCAGAGATAGGGTAAATGATACCACTATCTAGATATTTGGCGATCTCTTTTTTCACAGCCTCCTTCATGACTGGACTAAGTCTCCTTTGTGGATCCCGGGATGGTTTGGCATCATCCATCATATGAATGTGATGTTCAACGATCAGGGGACTAATCCCCTTGATGTCCGCCATTGTCCAGCCAAAAGCTTGCCAATTTTTGTGCAAGATCGTGAGAAGGGTTTTCTCCTGCTCTGGAGCTAGAGAAGCCGAGATGATGACAGGGAGGGTCTCGTTCTCACCTAAATAAGCATACTTGAGAAGAGACGACAACGTCTTGAGTTCGAGCGTTGGAGGTGAAACGATTGAAGGCAAGATCGGCGAAAATGTCTCGAACTCAAAGGATTCCAGTAGAGGCTCAAAACGAGTGTAAGCGACCGAGTTGGATGATTCAGCTAACGCATCCGGAAATTCAAAAGATTCAAGCTCGGATAGAAACAGGCCAAGATCGTCCGAAAAATTGAAACACTCATAATCATTGTCGAGAGCGGAAACAGCAACAGGTTCAAAGAGGAACGCACTAGTAGCGTCAAGATTGCTGTGATCGAACAAGAACTCCTCGAATTCACAGTCCTCTGGGGTGATCTCCTGGATCGAACAAACGTCTAGTATTTGAGCATTAGGTTCAGAGGGCTGATTCCCCAACCTAAAAATGTTGAGTTCAATTGTCATGTTTCCAAAAGATGGGTTCATTGAACCATTTCGACAATTGATCACAGCATTTGAGGTTGCAAGGAATGGGCGAACGAGTATCACCGGAATTTGATTCTGGGGGTTAGCTATAGGTTGTGTGTCTAAAACAATGAAGTTAACGGGGAATATAAAGTCTCCAACCTTGATTAACACATCCTCTAGCTCACCCCTAGGATTGGTGATAGATCGGTTGGCCATTTGGAGAGTACAGTGTGTGGGTTTCAACTCTCCTACACCTAGTTGCTCATATACAGAATACGGAAGCAGGTTAACACTGGCACCAAGATCCAAAAATGGACGGTTGATGTTTTTATCCCCAATAGTTATTGAAATCGTAGGACAGCCAGGGTCCTTCCATTTTTGAGATAACGCTTGGGTAAGAGCATCACTCACAGCACTAGATAAGAAAACCTTCTTGGGTACCTGAGATTTCCTTTTCTTAGTGCACAAGTCCTTCAAGATTTTTGCGTAGGAAGGGACTTGTTGGACTGCATCTAAGAGGGGAATGTTGATATTAACCTGCTTAAACAACTCTAGAATCTTCTCCATTTATGTATTTTATTTATTGGACCTCAACCGGTTTGGAAATGGAACGTTTTTGAAATTGGTTGAGTCCAATGCTTGTGGAGGAGATTGTGGAGTTGGAACGGATCCCAGAGCTGGATTTTTCGTGGAGTGAGATGTGGGTCCGTTCGGAGCAGCGGAAGAAGAAGAGACTTTTAAAGAATGGAGAATAGGCTCAGAAAACGAAGAAGAAGAAGAAGAAGAAGAAGAAGCGGCCGGGGTGTCATCATCTATCCGCGTGCCAATGTTGTTATGCAGCATCCTTCCAGATCTCAACATAGTCACGGCACTCACATTATGGTTCTGTTGTTCAAGAGCAACATGTGCATTATGTGGGTGACCAGGATTCGGGAGTGGTTGAGATGGAAGCTTCCCTTTCTCTCGCTCGCTTAAAGCTGCATTTAGTTGTGCAATCTGGGCTTCGATGGTCTTGATGCTTTTCCCGTGTGCAGCAATGTGTTGCACCAAAGACTGAATAGAAGACTGGATGTTGGCGGTGGATTGAGTCTATTGTTTTACAAACGCCTCCAGACTCCGTTCTAGCGAGTAAACCTTATCTTTGTTTGACAGAACAAAGTTGTTTTGAGGAAAAGAATTGTTGGGTACAAAGTTGTTCGTCGGATTTTGAAAAGGTTGGGGGTGAGGTTGGGGTTGGAAGGGCTGCTGATATTGATGTTGAGTTTGTTGCTGAGCTTGTTGTTGAGGAGGAGGAGGCCTCTGGAAGTTGTTGTGGCCTTGGAACTGATGCTAGTTCTGATTCCAAGCGAAATTGGGGTGGTTCCTCCAACCAGGATTGTAAGTGGAAGAGTATGGATCATTTCTTGGTCTTTGCTGAAAGGCAGCATTGACCTGATCCTGTCCTTGAGAAGGTGGGTTGTAAGGACACTCTTCGGTCAAATGGGATGGATCAGAACAACAAGCGCAGATGGTACGTGGAGGAAGAGCAGGGGCAGGAGAAGGAGATAAGAATTTTCTCTCAATTGTTTCCAGTTTTCCTGTGATTGTTGCCATCTCGGCTTTCATCGCAATTGAGATATTTAGTTGATGAACACCTGCCCTCGAGAGACCGGAAGAAGTAGAAGAAGAAGAAGTATTCGGTCGTGTGCTCTCCCACTGAAGCGTTTGTTCCGCAAGATCGTCGAAGAATTGCTAAGCTTCCTCGTCAGATTTGGATAGGAAATGGTCTTAACAAATGGTCTCCAGCAACTGCTTAGTTACTAGATTCAGGCCCTCATATAAGGTCTGGCAAAGTTGCCATCTCTCAATACCATGATGAGGGCACTGAACAAGAAGGTCTTTGTATCGGTCAAAGCACTTTCAAAAAGGTTCGGTAGGTAGCTGGGAGAATTGGTTGATTTCGTTTTGGATCCTCGCGGTTTTGTGATTTGGGTAAAAATTTTTAAGGAACGCTTTTACAAACTCATCCCAACTGGTTATGGAATGCGATGCGGTGCTATACAGCCACTTCTCAGTAAGGTTACACAGAGTGAAAGGAATGACTCGTAGCCATATAGCATCATCAGACAGTTGGGTTGTCTTCATTATTGCACAGACGTTCTGGAATTTGTTGATGAAGATGTAGGCATTTTTGGATTCCAGCCCGTGAAATTTGGGCAACATGTTGATGAAGCGGGGCTTAATTTTGAAATTATCCCCATTGGCTGGCGGAAGTGAAAGACAGGTAGGAAAGGCAGAGCGGGTGGGATAGAAACGATCGTTGAGCGTGATTCACTGTGGCGCTACAACAGGAGGTGGTTGCGGGTTATTCGCACCTAGATGAGGTGGATCAGTCCCGGCGGTGGTAAAGGGATGTTAGGAGGAAATCCTGACATCTCAGAAGAAGAATTTGGTGATGGTGATGGTGAAGGTGAGGATGTATGAACAGAATCCCGGTCAACGTCGGAGTTGGCCGGCAAAGGTAAAGGTGAAAGAGGTGTGGAGGGAGTTTCGACGTCTGAGTCGATCGTGTAGTCGGTAGCGATTAACGTAACGCGGACTAGGCGGGCGCTAGTGTCTCGAGTCCAACCGGACATACACTAAACGAGTTTAGTATAGTCAAAGCGTAGAAAGTGAGGGTAAGAAAACGTCAATAGAGAAATACGAATGAAAGGTGGGTGAAATGGAATTCTGGCGACAAAGGGTAAGTTTTTATAAAGGTTTTTGTTTTGTTGTTTTTTTCTTTTTTTTAGAAAGAGTTTTAGCAAAAATATATACGGACTTATAGCACAACTTCAAACAATCACAGTCAAAACATGCATAATCATACCTAGAGCTATGGTCTTCAAAGTCCACTAGACTGCTCCTAACTGTTCCAAAGTGACAAGTTGTGAGATAACCCTCAAATCGTCTCTTCACTGCCAATTGTGGCCAGGTAAGCATGAATGAGGAAAGGAGGGTTCCGCTCATGAATCACCGTGAAACGGACCTTTTAAAATTACTTTTCTCACTAGTCTAGCTTAGGCACCACAAAATCAAGTTTAGATAAACGATCGAATGCCCACAACCTTCCTCTGTCCTATTGAGCACGGCAGTCCTTAGTTGGTCGAGTCTAGATATTTTTTATTAAGCTCAAGGGCAATGCGTATGCTTTTAGTGATTTTTGGGATCTTAAGAAGGGTGATGAAATCCCCACCCAATCTGAATTGGTGTTATAGCCCCTTAAAGTCCGTATTATTTATGCAAAACAGTAACAAACAAAAATCTAAAACACTTGCAAAAAAAATTATTTGGCGGCGGCGCAATGAATCCTGCACAAATCAGTTTATTGGAAGGGGAAGAGAGTTTGTGCAAAGAATGCTGCAGAAAGAATAGTTCAGTAGAGTTCAGAGGAGAGGGGAAAAGGAATGGAATACTCACAGAGAGTTTTTGAGTGCTGACGTCACAAGTTGACCGCGGTTCCGCGGTCAAACTTGCACTTCTGCCGCAGTTCCGCGGCTGAACAGTGGAGTTGGACCTTCAAACTTCTTCTCTGTGCAAAGTGAAGTCTCCTCTTCCTGTTTAGAGCCCCTGAATTTTGATTTGGTCACTGAATTTGCTCCAAAATTTTACAAGCAGCCGTGGTTCCGTCTTAATTCGCCGCGGTGTAGCCGCGAGACATAGGTCTAACTCCCCACGACTTTGGCACTAAACTTGACCTTCTTCCTATACTGCACATTTGCACAAAAAGGAATCAAAAAATAACAAGATGATTTTTACAGTATATTTTTTTTTGTTTTTGGTTTTAGATATATTCACAAATTAACCCGAAATTACATAAAGAAATAAACTACCGTCTCCCCGGCAACGGCGCCAATTGATTGTTAGATTTTTTGCGTGCTTAGTTTTAGTTACCGCAATCAAGACGGTTTCGTTTGGTAGCTAACCGGTTGAGTACAGGTCGGTCCACGGAGAGATGTGAATCTTTTTTTATGTGTTTTAGCGAGTTAAGTCCAATTTGTCCAGGTTTGATTTGTTTCACTATGTGCTAAAATATGTATAAAGAGAGCTTGTTAGGGTTGGGATTAGATTGGTTTGAGTTAGGCGTCGCTCACTTCTTTCGTTCCCACTCTTAATATCGGTATTACGGTAATCGGCAACAACGGAGATTAGCACGACTATGAAGGAAACTTGCGAGTATAAGCTAGGCTTTCCAATGCTTAGTTTCTTCCTTTTGGTCATTGTCTGTCCGTTCTTGGCTCTTAACCTTAACCTCCGGTTAATTCAACCACAACTGGTCTTACTAGGGAATCACCGCTATCATGTAGGATAGGGTGCTGTAGGGAGCGGATTGTGGTTCAATTAATGGGAGTCCGAATTAAGATGTTGGGCAAGAAAAGAGTGAGAGAGATTTCCTTCTCTCAAACTTTCCTTATCCTACCCTAATAAGTGAGAAACTACTCACCCATTAAAAAGAAAAAGAAAATAAAACAAAGGAGGAAGATAGGAAGAAATGTGATAGAAATTCACAACTAGCTATTTGAGACCTCACTTTGGCAAGGATTATACTTAAGCATCATTGTTGTAAGGATAAAGGAAAATAGAATAAGAAAGAAAGCAAACAAACAAATAACAATAAGTAGATTAGCAAATGAAAATTACAAGCAAGTAAAATAACACAATTACAAGACATAAAAAGAAACTCTTCTTTTATTCATTATCACTCATGAAGCTCACTACAATATTAATGGAGAAAGATGAAGAGGAAGAAGAACTATAAGATCTTATTCTAAAATTTAATACAAAGAAAAGCACCCTTCACTTAGCTTTGCACTGGGCTATTTATAGACAGAAAACTGAAACCCTAGGGATACAATCTGACCCCAAATACAATTACAAAACTATCCTCAAAAACCGAGTCAACACCGAGTTGACTCGGCCGCGGATCCGCCGCATATGTGCCACGTTGGCCGCGGATTCGCGGCCATTTGGTTGAGTTGTCTTGTCGTGTTTTCTGGGTTTCTTCATGTTGCTGATTTCTTCTGTTTGGTACACTTAGTTTCTCAGAAACTCTTCATTTTTCTTCCAGATTTTCAGCAGTCCAAAAAGGTGAAATGATGTGGAGTTTTTGCCTTGATTTTCTTGAGCTCCGCATTGAAGTCTTGGATCTTGTGCTGCCCTTGTGCTTTGTGGATGAAATGACAAATAATTTGTCATTTTGTCCCTTGAACTGATAAGCGGCATCATACGGATAGTGAGCGGAGACCCGTATTTATCTGTGGTTGGCAGAACTCCTGAGTTTGTTACGTCTTTTCCTGAATTTCACTGTTTAGAGCCGAGAACCTGTAACCTGCAATTACTCAGCAAACACGGATCAAGAGTACCTACCTATATGCAATATGATCAAGAATGTGCGGTATAAAAATGCAAAAATCTGATATGAACAGTTTTCTAATAAACCACCCTAAACTTTCAAAACTACAGCAAACTACCAATTTTAACGTTCGATTATCAACATCCAAAAATGTTAGTTATGACCATTTTCCCTTATACTAAATATAATTAATTATCTTAAATATTTATTAATTAAATTATTAATAATTACAGTATTTTTAGACTTGGATAGGATTGCACTAGTAGAAATTGTATGTATGAGTGTGTGTGAATGTGTGAGCGAGTGTATGTATGAGTGTTTGAATGCGCGCGCGTATGTGTGAGTGTGTGAGAGTGCACGCGCGCCTGCGCGGATATGAAATATTTCAAAAATATATTCATCTTAATTTCTAACTTGTGTTTAGTAAATTTAAGATAGCCTTTATTTTGTAAATTTAATAATTTGATATTTTATTACTTATGATTTATAGCTTAGATTTTTTAATTGCAGGATAATTTATAAATCAAATCAAAATAAAAATCAAATCATTTAATACCAATTAAATTATAGTAGATGCATAAATCAAAAACAAAATCAAATTGATTAAGAAAAATGAATACTAATTAGCCTATAACATTAATTACATTAATTAAGAAATCTTAATTAAGACCAAATAATAGTAAACTGAGACCCTGATTAGAAACGATTAAATAGAAAATTAAGGGATACCATAAAAATTTTATTAGAAACTTAACTAGGCTTTTATTTTCTCATTTAATTAGTAAGTTTAAGATCAAAAGATCTTAAACTTGTTTAGGATCTAGTTATAGTTTCCCGTCTGACAATTATTGTATGTCAAATCTTTTTCCCGTCGAATTGATAGGATCACATTATATATTTGTGAGAGTTGAGCATCATGTTCAATTTTTTCAAATGTATGTGTAGTATTCGACGAGAGAATTTGACATACAATAATTGTCGAATTTTTCCAGTTTGGACATGTTACGAATGCAACAAGACTCACATTTCACATTTTTCTGTATTTTCGTCAATTTCGAAAAGTTTCGACGGTATTTTCCACTTATTCCCCGTGTATAGATTTATGTACGAATACGGGGAATAGGGAGATAGTGCTGCCAAAATTTTCTCAAAATGGACGAAAAACAGGATGATGTGAGATGCTAGTGTTGCATTCGTAATGGGAATTAGGACCTTTATCTCTGACAGCCATGAAACAAATTATTCATCCCGCTCTTTTGTCCTGAGTACTTACGCCAATCTTAAATGACTTTAGCTGCTTTAATACGTCCACATCCTGAAATTTTATTTAAAACTTAAAAATTTCTTTAATGATGAGCTTATAATAAACTCATAAGATATGCTAAACTCATATTATTATTTGTATGATAACAGATGAGAATTCTTCTGGATAAATTATTTATGAACAAAGGAGTAAAATAGGTATAGTTTGAGAGACACCAGATTTAAAGATGGGCTTAAAGAATTTTTAGATTATGCAGAAAAGAACCCAAAGCGTGACTAAGACAGACTCTTATTCTGTCCTTATAAGAAATGTAAGAATAGAGCCCATTTTCGATGTGAAGTGATAGAAGAACATGTGCTTGAGAGGGTTTTGAACCGAACTACATACATTGGAATTAACATGCGGGTGAATATGTAATGAGGAAACGATGATGGATAATGAGACCGTAGCTTCGCAAGCTGAATTGCCGACGGATGACAGGATAGATGACATGCATAAGAAGTTGGAAAATTATTTGCTGGAGAGGAAATGAATGATGTTGAACCGTCTGAAGGCACCAGTGAATTAGAAGAATTGCAGAAACTTCTGGGAAAAAACGAACAAGATCTGTGTGAAGGCTATACAGAATTTAGTAGGCTGTCATTTATAATTAGGCTCCTCTATTTGAAAATAATCAGCAGAATGGCTAACGAGCACTTTGACGTGTTTCTTGATCTCCTACACAAGATAATTCTTAAAGAAAAGGAAAGCATTACAGAGAATCATTACCAGAAGAAAAAAAAGATTATTAAGACGCTTGGTTTCTGGTATGAGGAGATTGATGCATATCCCAATGACTGTGTGTTGTATCGCAAGGATTATGCATCTCTCGATGAGTGTCTTACTTGCAATTTGTCTATGTGGAAAAATGTTAAGCGAAATTCAAACACAGAAACTCCGATATCAGCAAAAAGAGCAAGAAAAATTCAGCTAAAGTTCTTCGTTATTTCCCCCTAGCTAAGAGATTACAAAATTTATATATTTCAAAGGAAATGATAAAGAGCATGCAATGGCATTCCGATCGTCGGATCAAAGACCGGAAGCTGAGGCATTCGGCTGATGCAGAAGAATGGAAGCAATTAGACAGTGTTGATCATTTTGGGGATGAGCCGAGAAATGTACGTCTAGTTTTGGCAACCGACGGTTTCTTATGGACTCATAAGATTTAGTTGGTTCACGTGGCCGGTATTGCTTATGCCTTACAATCTGACTCGCTTGATGTGTATGAAGCAACCGTATATGATTCTTTCTTTATTAATTCCTGGAAAATATTCACCTGGCCAGAATATCGACGTCTATATGGAACCTTTAATTGAAGAGCTAATAGAACTCTACGAACATGAAGTAGAGACATATGATGCGTACACCGAGGAGAAGTTTAGAATGCGAGCGGCTATTATTTGGACAATCAACGATTCCCAGCATACGGCATGTTATCTGGATGGTCTACTATGCGAAGCATGCATGTCCATCATGTGATCTTGATTACAGTGCCCTACAGCTTAAGACACGTGGTAAGTTTTGCTACTGGTTTTATCGTAGGTGGCTATCGGCGAATCATCCATACAGAAAGATAGCAAATAAGTTTGATGGAATATTGGAAAGGGGTGAAACATCAAAATAATTGTCAGGGACATAAATTTTTGAGCAGATTTCATCGTGTCAATTACAGCAAGGTTCTAATCATTTTAACTCAGATGGTTCCTTCAATAAACTAAAAAACAAAATCGATATGAAGATAACGGATTGTTGAGTGTGTGGAAGAAGAAAAGTATATTATGGAATCTTCCTTACTGGAAATATCTGTTGATTCGACACAATATTGATGTCATGCATGTAGAGAAGAATATGTTTGACAATATTTCTGGCATATTGTTACAGGACGATTCTAAGTCCAAGGATAAGTTGAGTGCTCGCAAGTTCTTGGAGGAGCTTGGAATCCGACAGGAATTGCATTCGGTATTTCATGATGATGGTGTCTATGAATTACCAGCTTTGAGCCACACAATCTCAAAATTGGCTATGAAAAGATTTTGTGAGGTGCTAAAGAGCGTCAAAACCCCAAATGGGTACTCCTTTAACATAGCAAAGAATGTGCAGGTCGAGCCACCAAAGCTCGTGAATCATAAAATCCATGATTGTCATATCCTTCTGCATCAATTGCATCCAATAGCAATTCGACGTAATTTTCCATCCAATGTCACCAAGGCTTTGATAGAGTATTGCGACTTTTTCAATAAACTTTGTTCTAAAGTGATAGATGTGGCTAAATTCGAGGAGTTGCAAAAGAGTATTTGGGTTTATCCGTCCACCTCTCCGAAGAGGCCAAGTTGATTTATGGCACCGTGTAAGGTTTGGACGGATGCGGCCATTGTAGCAGACTTCGTCAGATTCCCCCTCATTTCTGAGGGGGTTTTAAATGTGGGGACGCTCTTCCCTACGGGCATAAGCTCCTGCAGTTAATTACGTTACCGCGTAGTGATAACCACTTTCTCCTTCTCCAGAGGTACACTTCGTGTCGTGTGTGTTTGTTTTATTTTTGGTTGCCCGTAGATTGTATACGGAGACTAATTTATGTTGTCGCCCATAGGGCGTGGATTAGTCCAAATCTGTATCTTCTTAGATTTGGGTTTGGTTTGATTTAAGGATCGTTAATCTCATTTTGGGATTAAGATCAACTTAAATGTTTGTTGAGAATACGTTAGTCTAATTTTAGACTAAGATCTACTCACCAGGATTTTTGGAATCATTCAGACCCAACAAAAGAGCATTTGGGCTCTATTGTCTTAGTTTAAGGACGTTGCGGTCCATAGCTAATTTAAGGACGTTACGGTCCATAACTAGTTTAAGAATGTTGCGGTCCACGGAGTTGTTGGTTGTCTGGACCCGCCACATTTCTGAAGACGTTGAAGAATTACAACGACATATATCAGAGATGTGGGAAGATGTACCCTGAAACCAATGAATATTTGTCAGAAGCTCGGTAGTCTTGTTTTGGACTAAGACCACTCTGGAAAATAAAGAGCCTATATGCTCTGTTGACTAGGAGTTTGGCCAAACTTAGGCTCAGTCCAATCATTTCATTTTTGAATAGAGTGTTAAACACTTGCTTGGGCTTGGTCCCCATTCTGTGCCAACGATGCTGAGCATCCATATGGGTTCTGACGTCCACACTTTATCTTGCTTTCCCCCTTTTCTGTTTTTTATATGGAGTGTTAAACACTCTTTATGGCGCCCACATGTGGAGCACATGAGGCGCTTGGTGCTAGACACCAGGCGTTTATGAGTGCAGAGCACTTTATGCCAAATAGCGCCCACGTGAGGGGCACGCGGGGCGCTTGACGCTGAGCGCCAACCACTGAGTGCTAAGCACTCTTTATTAAGCGGCGCCCACTTGAGGGGCACGTGAGGCGCTTAGCACTGAGCGTCGACCACTGAGTGCTAAGCACTCTTTATTGAGCAGCGCCCACGTGAGGCGCTTGACGCTGATTTTTTCTTCGTGTATTATGTTCTGAAGAGTTCAATTCTCTATTTTTCTCTGGATCTTCGATTCCCAAGAACAAATTCATCCTCATGAGAATTAAATTCTCATTTGTGGAAGACTTGTCTCATGGATCTCAGATCCAAAGAAAGAACTATGTTCTTTTATGAGGGTTAAACCCTTAGATATGCAGATGAGATCATCTGATCTTTGTTACTTTTATTTACCTTAAAGAAATTTCTTCTTCTTTCTTCTCTCTTAAAGCTTTTTTTTGCTTGCTTTTCTTTTTTATCTTGAAGTTTATGGGGGGAGTTCCGCTGTACAAGACTTGAAGTCTTGGGGCCTTTATATAGTGGAGGCAAGTTTGTTGATTTAGTTAAAAAAATATCTCATTAAGAGATCCTTAATTGATTTGGGGATTTTATCCACCGTTGGATCTTTGATCCAAAATTTTCTATTTTACAGAAGATATTTTTCTTTTTTTTAACAAGATTGGGGAAATATTTTCCCATACAGAGCTTATTCTGTAGCTTGGTGATTTTTAATCACCATTGGATTTTTAATCCAACGGTACTCTGTTTTATAGAGAATAATATTTCTCGTTTAGAAAGATTCGAGAAATATTTCCTCAACAGAATTTAATTCTGTATTTTGATGATTTATCTTCTCCATTAGATTTTTGATCCAATAGCAGAGAACTTTAAGCTCTGACGTCGGCGCCCTCATGCAAGGCACGCGAGACGCTGCCTCAGAGTTTTTAACTCTTGGCGCTGGTGCCCTCGTGCAAGGCACGTGAGGCACTGGCGCCCTCATGCAAGGCACGTGAGGCGCTGCCTCTTTCAAATTTTGAAAAGAGCTTTGCTCTTTTATTTAGGGGAAACAAATGCACCGCCACCGCTATGCTCACGTGGCTTACACGTGAGTGCAGCGGTGGCTGCTTTTCCACTGTTGGATCTTCTTAGAACTTGAACCGGCTTCCCCTGCCTATAAGTAGGGACTTTGACTCTTGAGATGACTGCTGTTCATCTTCTTCTGTTCTTTCTTCTTCTGCGAATTTAATTCTTCTTTTCAGAGCTTAGATCTCTGCCCAAAGAAATCCTTTCTAGAGTTATAACTCTGCCCAAAATTTTGGTAAGGATCATAATCGAACCCATTAAACAGTGCTTTGCTCTTCTTTGATCACAGATTTTGATTGAATACGATTTCTGATTGTGTAGTTGGTTTTTAGAAAATAGAATTTAGAAATCACAACCAAAAATTATTTGACTGCAATCAATAACGGTGTCGGATGTAGCGCGTTAGTAAGTATGGATCGTCCACAGGGAAAGTGTAATTGTTCGTGTTTCGAATTAGATGAATTGCAACTTTAAGGAAAAGAAAAAAAAAACAATTCATGATTTAAAATTGCATTTCAAGAAAGAGAAAAATCTAGATCTAAGAAAGCATTAAAATCAAGAAATGATAATTTGGGATGATTTCCAACCAACAATCAAGATTCGAAGTGTAGCTCGTAATAGTAGATCGGATCTATAGATGTGATGAGATCTATTGATTTCATGTTCTTATCCTTTAGCGAATTAATACTAGATCGATGATAATTCATTGAGGTTAAGGATTTTTGCGAAGAAGCTAAGGTTCCCTCGTCTTATCCTTTACCCTTTCAATGAATCTCATTCAAATTCTAGTTTCTAGTCAATCAAATGATCAATCGTTGTTCCCTAGTTTCGAGTGAACACAATCAAGAAAGGATCATCCCGAAACTAGTTCATTAATCATTTGATGCACTAGAATTTCAAAACATTATAGGATTTAAGAATTGTAAAAGTATCTAAATCATCATCATCTAAAGATCGTCACAACTCCTACACGAGCGGAGATTACTCAAACATCATGATATCAAACGTAATCACAAATTGAGATCGAATCATAATGTTGAATCAAAGATAAGCAAGATATAGAAATTTCACCTTTATTTATCGACAATTTTCGTTACAACTCTCTTGAATTTACAAAAGGAAGGAACTAGATTGTCGATTTCGGCTTCGCTCGGCTCCTTGAGTCGCGGATCGGCGTGGATCTCTTGCTCCGTTGAAATCCGGCGTCGCTTCTAAAGGTTGAAGGGTTTCTTGCTTGAATTGATCTCGGGATCTTGATCTTGAAGTTGAATTGGAATTTGGCACGAGTCGTGTCACTCAACTTGTGGGGGGAAGAGGGAGAGATGAAGAATTGAACAATTTGCACCCTAGATCTGGCTCCATTTTATAGACCTCCAAATTCTAGATCTAGGATTGAAATTTGAATTCCCTCCACAAGTTTGTTAGCCAAAAGATTTAAATTTCCCTCCAAAAGTTAGTTAAACCCAAAATTTGAATTTCCCTCCAAGAGTTTGTTAAGCCGAGCCTTCTAGATATGCCATGTGGAGCTTCTGGGGTCTTCTGGAAGCTTGGGTAGTTATTAATAGGCACATGGGAAAAATTGAGCCGCTGACGTCATCAAACCGCCGCGGTTTCGCGGCGCAAGCCGGCTCCCGCCGCGGAAACGCGGCGCTTTGGAGGCCTTAGGGCTTGGAATTTCTTCTGTGTCCTTGGGTTGATTTATGGGCCTTGTTTTGATATGTTGATTTTTGTTTGGCCTTCTGTATTGCTACCAAATCTTTAGCTTTTGAGTTGGCGTTTCTTTTATCAGATCTTTTCCCAATTTTGGGCTTTTGCTTCTGGAATTTCCTGCATAAGACCCCAGACAAGAGTTGCGCAATACAAGGATGATGCAATGCCATGAAAAACACACAATTTCCCTAAAAGTGCCGGTTTTAGTATACAGTACAAGTAATCCAGTATTTTACATGTGTTTTGTTAATATGTGCGATATGAATACCGGATACCTATACATGAATGCAGAAGGTAGGGAAATTGCCGTGCTAGAAATGCAGTATTTTCGATTGATCAAATTCCCCCAAACTTATTTTCGATCGTCTCGATCGAACTGTTTTATTAAAAAGAGAAGGAGAAAATAAAGAAAGAGAAAAGCACACTTTCGTAGGCAACACGATTGCACTGAGCACGTGCAACAAGCCTTTAAACCTCTAGGTGTCCCTAGTAGGAGGAGTGTTGTCTCCTGAGGATTTTCAGCAGATTGCACCCACAAAATCCAATAATAAAAGAAAGATCATGAATATTACATTTAAAGAAAATAATTGTAAAAGAAAAGCCTTGAAAATTAGGGTTTCCAACTAAGCTAGCTTTTCGGTTGTCATGAACCCTATCTTAATAGTCATGAAAAGATGTTAGAAATCACGTCCTCCCTCAATAAAACATCGTCTTATTCTTCATTCCTATCTTTCTTCCAAACATCGATCATATCACCCTGCGTGCGTGTAAAGGACGTCCCTACACCCGGAGAATTCAATTCAAGCTATCATACTCTTGCCCATCAGCCTCAGTACTTTTTAATTAATGAATATTTAGATGAATTTGCTCACACACTTTCATGCGACCGTTAATACTTCTTGAGATACTAACCGACCGATTACTCATGTGTTTGCTTATTTGGTGTATTTTCCTCGTCTTGCACCACCTCAGGCATAGCAGTGACTCCCAGACCAGTTGGCCTTAGGGCACTAGGTGAAGAGGCACCCTCGCTATATATTTTTTTATTGCCCTCGGTGATAACAAAACCAGTGTCCATTTTTCTCACCACTTTATATTTTTTATTTACTTTTTTCTTTTTATTTCCTTCATACTTTTGGCTTTAAGACAAGAGCATTTCAAGGTATCCTCTACTATCCCGGGCTTCAAGACGTGTGTAAGTGCGAATAGCAGGGTATCAATGTTCAAAATGCTTGGCTTTCCAGAATAGAAACTATTTTTCAGACTTATTTTTATCCTCAGATTAGTGACTTCCTTCATCTTACTAACCCTTGGGACAATGGCTCATAACTACTTATTACTAGTTCGTATAAGAAAACTTCTAATTTTCTTGGTTTTCTTAAATTTTTCTAATCTCATGGATGTAATTTTTCAATATCTAATCTTTTATTATCATAAATATTAAATATTTTTATAATTTGAAATTTTTTTAAATTTTTATGGATTTTGAAAATTTTTAAATTTTTATAGGTTTTTATGGGTTTTGAAAAATTATTTACAAAAAATGATGAACCAAAAGAAAAATATTTACACAAAAATTTTTATGGGTTTTATAAGTTTTTAAAGAAATGTTTTGTGCTTATGCAAATGATATGCAAATGATGCAAAACTAAACACAAACCTCCCCCAAACTTGTTTTCAACAGTGTCCTCACTGTTGCCATCAGCTAAATCTTGAAAAACCTGTAAGCTTGGGAGGAATTTATTAGTGGGGGCAAAATATTTAAGTGAAGACCCTCCCCCAAACTTATTCTTGGCTCAAATTTTTTGTAAAAATTTTCTTTCCAAGAACCAGAAAAAAATGTCCCCCCCAAACTTGAGTTATGCAATACTAAGCTTTGAAAATCATATGAGGGGGTCAAGAATCATTGGTCGATGCCAAGCTTTGCAAAGACCGAAGATCAACACCAACCATTCGAAGATTTTATCAATGCAGTGCTCGGGTTGGTGGAAGTGGGGAAAGGGTAAGGGGTGGAAGAGAGTATGTGTACGTCTCATTTTGGAAAGACGAAGCAGTGAATGTGATGGATAACTCGCATTCTTTTTACAGTTCAGAGGAAGGGGTGGAGGTTCAATTTCAGTGATTGGGACATGATTCATCTCAACACCCGTGTCATTCAAAAATGCGAGTTTATCAGCGAAGATTTCCTCAATACCCCGATGAATAATGTCATCACAAAGTGCGGGGTGATCTTCAGACTCTAAAAGCAGTTCATAATCGGTGTTAGTTGTTGACCCGGACATCTCGGTGGAAGAATCCGTATGTGTATGATACATAGTTGGGTCAAATAATAATGTATGAAAAGAGTCAAGATCAGTATCATGAGGATCGTCAAATTCGCTGCTGTCGACATCCATTAAGTCGACAAAACAGACCTGAGCAGTAGGTTCGGAGGGTACACTTCCCAACTTATAAATATTCAGCTCTATTGACCTATTCCCGAAGGACGGGGTCATAGAACCATTACGACAGTTGATGATAGCGTTGGAAGTGGCCAAAAAGGGGCGACCTAAAATCACCAGAATTTGATTCCGCGGGTTCGCTACAGGCTGTGTATCAATTACAATAAAGTCCACAGGGAATATGAATTCCCCGATTTTTATTAACACATCCTCCAGTTTACCCCTAGGTTTGGTGATTGATCGGTCAGCCATCTGGAGAGTGCAATGGGTTGGCTTCAACTCTCTGATACCTAATTGCTCATAAACCGAGTATGGAAGCAAGTTAACACTAGCGCCAAGGTCTAGTAGAGCACGGTTGATGTGTTTTTCCCCAATAGAAATGGAAATAGTAGGATATCCAGGATCCTTACGTTTTCTCGGTAGTTGTTGGGCGAAAGCCGTGTCTACAGTCTTTGCCATGAATATCTTCTTGGGCACTTGAGTCTTCCTCTTCCTAGTACACAAGTTCTTAAGAGTTTTTGCATAGTACGGAACTTGTTGGATGGCATCTAGGAGAGGGATGTTGATGTTAACTTGCTTGAACATGTCCATAATCTTCTCCATATATGGACTCGATTTGTTAGCCCTTAACCGATTAGGATAAGGTGCTTTAGCAATGAGCGCTGGGTCCATCATAGGAGAAAGAAGTGTGTGTGGACCCGATCCCAAAATAGAAGTGGGGATCGTCTGTGGAGGAGTAGAAGAGGTGGGCTGAGGTGGCGAGACGAGAGGGAAATGGAGAATAGGCTTGCGAGAAGGCGGTGGGGTAGAAGAACAAGAATCAGAAGCAGAAGCATGTGTGTGAGTAAAGGTCTCAGCCAGGGTATCATCGATAGATTTTTCAATGTCATCAAACTCTTCCCCAACGTGATTGTCAAGCACTCTTCCAGATCTCAACGTGATTGCATCTACATGATGTGAATAGCCAGGATTGGGTAAGGGTTGAGCTGGAAGTTTCCCTCTCTCTCTCTTGCACTCATTTCAGCTTTTAAACGTGCAATTTCTTCTTCCATCGATTTAATAGTCTCGCTTTGGGACGCAGAGTTTCTCTTTATGTCATCGACGGAAGTTTTTATTGTCAAAAGCAAGTTCATGAATGAAGAGGATTCATCTGAACCGATCAACTGCAACGGATTGGACGGTGCAGGTTTGTTGACCGGATTTTGGAAGTTCTGTGCGTGAAAGGGGTGCTGACTCAATTGTGCTTGCTGTTGTGGTGGAGGGACCCATTGGAAATTGTTTTGGGTTGGAACCGTGTTTTGAGATTATGATTGGTTCCAAGCAAAGTTCGGGTGATTCCTCCAACCCTGATTATGTGTGGAAGAAAATGGGTCGTTTCTAGGTCCTTGTTGGTAAGCAGAACTGATATGCTCGTGACCTTGAAATGGAGAATTTCGTGGACATTCTTCCGTGAGATGTGATGGATCAGAACAGCATCCACATACAGTTTTGGAGAGTGACATTTGGTTTAGGGCGGCAGCTAAAAATTTGTTTTCCATAGTCTCGAGTTTCTTTTGCATAGCTGAAATTTCAGCTCTAACTCCTATGGAAACTTCCGATTGGTTATTGCCAGCCCTAGATGATTGACTCACACCCTCCCACTGTAAAGATTTTTAAGCGAAATCTTCTAAAAATTTCCAGGCTTCCCCATCATCTTTGGTCATGAAATTGCCTTGACACATTAATTCAAGGGTCTGTCTGGTGTTAGGATTAATGCCCTCATAAATGATTCGGGACATATCCCATCCGGGGATGCCGTGATGTGGACATTGAACTAGTAGATCCTTAAAGCGTTCAAGACATTGTGAAAATGTTTCATTTGGAAGCTGGGTGAATTGATTGATTTCGCTACGGATTCGAGCTGTTTTGTGATGTGGGTAAAATTTCTTAAGGAATGCTTTGACGAATTCTTCCCAGTTTGAAATGGAATGTGCGGTAGTGTTATACAGCCACTTCTCAGCTATATCGCATAGGGTGAATGGGAGAAGACGAAGACGCAAAGTATCCACAGACAGCTGTGAGGTACCCATCATTGCGCATACATTTTCAAATTTCGTGATAAACGCGTATGCGTCCTCAGACTCGAGACCGTGAAATTTTGGTAGAAGGTTGATGTATTGGGGTTTAATCTGAAAATTTTCCCCGTTGGCTGGTGGAATGGAAAGACAGGTGGAAAGGAGGCCTCATGTTGGATAGCACCTCTCTTAGAGAGAGATGCGAGGTGGATTCTGCGCACCAACGGACGGCGGCAGGGTAGTGGAAAAGAAGTTCGATGGAGACGGATCCATCGATGTGGGTGTGGTGGTGGTGGGTAAAAGAAAGGTAAATGGAGAAATACTGACTTCGGATTCGATCGAGGAGACGCGGGCAAGCCGGGCACTAGAATCCCGTGTCCAGCCTATCTTGCACTAAAAGGGGTTAGTACAAGTGGCAGCGTGATTTATAATTAGGGGGATGAAATGAATGCGGTGTTTGTTTTGAAAAGTGATACGGATTTTGAAAATATGATGCGATCACAACAAATGCAACAAGCAACCCTAAAATTTATGATCACCTAGGTCCGGTTCTAGATCGCTCCTAACTGCCAAAAGACAAGTCGCGGGATAAAATCCTCCACTGCCTCTTTGTCTCCCTGTGGCCAGGTAAGTGCCAGGTAAGTGGGAAGGTACTCCACTATGTAAGTAGTGGGCCTAATTAATAACCACTAACCTTCGACACACTTGCCTTAGACACCACAAGAAAACGCGGATAAGCAATGAATTACCCACGGCCTTCTTCTGTCCTAAGTGAGCGCGACGGTCCTTAGAGTCATCTCTAGATATTTTTTAGTTAATGTGGGTAAATGCGGATGCAAGTTTGTGATTTTTAGGGCTTAGGAAGGGTAATGAACTCCCCACCTAATCTGGATTTGGTCTTTGCCCCTTAATGTCTGTATTAATTATGCAAACAACCACAAAATCAAAACACGCACAATTTAATTTTTCTTTTTGCGCGGCGCTGCGATTTTTGCAAAGAAACCTGCACAAAATATTAATTGGAGCAGATGAGGGAGAAGATAAAAAAGTGTGGAAGTATACCTGAAAGTTTGGAACAGTGAAGAAGTTAACTTGCGGCGGAACCGCAGTTTAAGTAGCCAAATGCCGCGGAATCGCGGTCTTCTAATGGGATCACTGCACCAATTTTTGTGTACAAGCTCCTATTCACTTACATAGCTCTCTGGAGTTTGCAGAAAAAAATTTCCACAGCTCCACAAGTTCCAGATTTCCTCGCAATCAAATCACAACAACACGTATTAGTGTTTGCGCGAATTTTGATCTAAAAATAGAAACGGAATAAACTTTTCAACTCAAATTTCAAAATGCGAACAATTAGCGCACTATCTCCGGCAACGGCGCCATTTTGATTGAATACGATTTCCGATTGTGTAGTTGGTTTTTAGAAAATAGAATTTAGAAATCACAACCAAAAATTATTTGACCGCAATCAATAACGGTGTCGGATGTAGCGCGTTAGTAAGTGCGGATCGTCCACAGGGAAAGTGTAATTGTTCGTGTTTCGAATTAGATGAATTGAAACTTTAAGGAAAAGAAAAGAAAACAATTCATGATTTAAAATTGCATTTCAAGAAAGAGAAAAATCTAGATCTAAGAAAGCATTAAAATCAAGAAATGATAATTTGGGATGATTTCCAACCAACAATCAAGATTCGAAGTGTAGCTCGTAGGAGTAGATCGGATCTATAGATGTGATGAGATCTATTGATTTCATGTTCTTATCCTTTAGCGAATTGATACTAGATCGATGATAATTCATTGAGGTTAAGGATTTTTGCGAAGAAGCTAAGGTTCTCTCGTCTTATCCTTTACCCTTTCAATGAATCTCATTCAAATTCTAGCTTCTAGTCAATCAAATGATCAATCGTTGTTCCCTAGTTTCGAGTGAACACAATCAAGAAAGGATCATCCCAAAACTAGGTCATTAATCATTTGATGCACTAGAATTTCAAAACATTATAGGATTTAAGAATTGTAAAAGTATATAAATCATCATCATCTAAAGATCGTCACAACTCCTACACGAGCGGAGATTACTCAAACATCATGATATCAAACGCAATCACAAATTGAGATCGAATCATAATGTTGAATCAAAGATAAGCAAGATATAGAAATTTCACCTTTATTTATCGACAATTTTCGTTACAACTCTCTTGAATTTACAAAAGGAAGGAACTAGATCGTCGATTTCGGCTTCGCTCGGCTCCTTGAGTCGCGGATCGGCATGGATCTTTTACTCCGTTGAAATCCGGCGTCGCTTCTAAAGGTTGAAGGATTTCTTGCTTGAATTGATCTTGGGATCTTGATCTTGAAGTTGAATTGGAATTTGGCACAAGTCGTGTCACTCAACTTATGGGGGGAAGAGGGAGAGATGAAGAATTGAACAATTTGTACGCTAGATCTAGGCACCATTTTATAGACCTCCAAATTCTAGATCTAGGATTGAAATTTGAATTCCCTCAACAAGTTTGTTAGCCAAAAGATTTAAATTTCCCTCCAAAAGTTAGTTAAGCCCAAAATTTGAATTTCCCTCCAAGAGTTTGTTTAGCCGAGCCTTCTAGATGTGCAACGTGGAGCTTCTGGGGTCTTCTGGAAGCTTGGGCAGTTATTAATAAGCACATGGGAAAAATTGAGCCGTTGACGTCATCAAACCGCCGCGGTTTCGCGGCGCAAGCCGGCTCCCGCCACGGAACCGCGGCGCTTTGGAGGCCTTAGGGCTTGGAATTTCTTCTGTGTCCTTGGGCTGATTTATGGGCCTTGTTTTGATATGTTGATTTTTGTTTGGCCTTCTGTATTGCTACCAGATCTTTACCTTTTGAGTTGGCGTTTCTTTTATCAGATCTTTTCCCAATTTTGGGCTTTTGCTTCTGGAATTTCCTGCATTAGACCCCAGACAAGAGTTGCGCAATACAAGGATGATGCAATGCCATGAAAAACACACAATTTCCCTAAAAGTGCCAGTTTTAGTATACAGTACAAGTAATCCAGTATTTTACATGTGTTTTGTTAATATGTGCGATATGAATATCGGATACCTATACATGAATGCAAAAGGTAGGGAAATTACCTTGTTAGAAATGCAGTATTTTCGACTGATCAGATCTTAAAAATGTTTTTTAGGGTTTCTTAACCCGTTAATGAAGAACTCTTAGAGTTTCTAAAATTTTTCTTTCAGATCTCTAAAGATCTTGGGATTTTACCTTGTTAAAAAGCTTTTCTTTTGAAGGTTCTGGTAGATTGTACCATTGCTTGTACATAATTTATTTTTCTGTTTTTGGGGAATTTTATTCCCCTCTTAATTAAATTTCACAGACATGATTTCTGTCTGTAGAGCACTGCTCTCGAGGGAATTTATCTTCTTGCTCTAATGAGATTTCTCATTAAATGAGAATCCTTTTAGGATTCCATCCTTAATGAGTGACTGCCCATCAATGATGGGCCGTCACCTTGATTTTGTAGGCCCACTTTGTCCCTTTCTTCTGCATTGCAGTGCGGTATAATTTTTTTTAGTACCAAGTGTCAGAACTTGGAATATAGAGTTGACAACTAATCCCTCATCTCCTTTCGTGCAGGTACTATGGCTCTCGACTCTTCCTTCCATTTTGTACTTTCTGAGAGCGCTTTTGCTGACGCCCCCCCCCCGGATCGAGAAGTCTTCGTGCTCATTAAAGATCACGACCCGGAGCAGAAATCTCTTCATCTATGGGGGTCGCGGTACAATCAGATTATACAGGGTCGGCGCAGTTTTTATTGTGCGGTACCCTCAGAGCCCATTTCAGCAATTCACTACGCCGGCTCGCCTCAACTGAATTACGCTGTAGAGGAGGTCAACTGGACCTCGGAGGGTCACCTTCAACCTTCCATGGCCTCAATACCCATACAGCCGCTGATGGCTTTGGATATTTTGGGGCGACGCAAATGTCAAGGAGAGTCGCGCCCTTGGGGACAAGTATACATGATAAGTTTGACTCCTCTCCATTCAGCCGGATACCTGCAGTGGGCTTGATACATCCTGTCGGCCAAGAAGTCGCTGCTGTTGATGCTCGGGTTGTATCCTGCCATTTATGCGTCGCTTTTCCAGTATCTCGCGCCCCATGTATGGTGGGTCAAGGCTTTCCTGGAGCAATGGAACATCCCGACTCATATGTTTCTTCTATCGGATCGGAAGTTTCAATCTCCTTGGAGGAGTTTGTGGAAATCTCCAGCTTACCCGTCAGAGTGGAACATTACGAGAAGATACTTTCCTCTGATGAGTACATCTTCGCCACCAAAACAGTGGTGATGGGCCTTACTCCGGAGAATTCTGTTCAACACCGATTCCCGAGCCCGATCAAGGTGTTGAACATTTATGAGAGCCTATTTCTGAAGTCTGGAGAGCACGGAGTCAGCTTCACAGATTTCATCGCCCGCTTCCTTCGCCCAGCAGTTTTGTCAAAACAATCCACGAAATTCGCCAAGCTTGATGACCCATTCGGCTTTGGTTTTGATAACCAACCGACGGTGGAAGCGGATTTAAGAAATTTCTTTATTCCAGACACCCCCGTCATCCCTTTTGCAGAACTTGCCGCCGAAGAGACGTTTTTTCTGAAGAAGAGACGTTTTTTTGAGGTTCCTCGTCCTGTGGTTGAGCTGGTTTGTGCTTCCGATGCACCTTCGCTATATGAGGTCATCTATCTTTTATCCAGCACACCGCATAGTTACAGGGACGCGCGTCGCCATTGGGATTGCAGGGCTAGCTCATCTATATTACGGCCCGAGCTTAGCAGCGGATACTATGCAGCCAGGGGTAAAACCTGTACATCTTCCGTTGCACTACTTCACTTCCTGGGTCGAGATGCACGTGCTTGGTGCTTTCGGAGTCCACAAACAGCCCCGCTTCTACGACAGCTATAACTTTCCCCGGGTCATGTTTCTAGTTGACGCTTCCGCATTAGATCCATCGCTTCGAGAGGCTCGACGTCTGGTCCTTTTCCTGCGCATGGTCGGGGACAACATGACCTTTGTCGACAGAGTATTAACCATCGGTAAGGAATCCACTAAGACGGTGCAACCGCTGCATGATACTTTCAAAGACGGGGCTTCCACGTTGAAGGCTCGGGAGATCCTGCACTTATATTCTATTAGGCCGGGCTTTCTGGTGTTCAGGGAAAACACTTCGGCACTGTTCATGAGGTATAACCCGCACCGTTTCGTTCAAAAATTGGGTTACAATCAGGGTGTTCCCCTTGAGGCGTTCTTAGTCGAGCAGGCCGCTACTGAAGAGGGTATCCGCAGCGCACTGCACCACTTTATGCGGCTAAACATGGGGTCCAACTTTCTTATCAGCGAACTGAGCTACGTGCCAAAAGCTTCAAACGCTTACGTGGCGTGGTACCAGCATGCAACGGGTGCTGTTACCAGGGAAGAGAGGCGGCTATTACTTAATCATAAGGACGCTGTCCCAGCTGGTAACCCAGCATTTCCTTTGAAGCGACGGACTGCCATTCGTCCTTCCTTAAGAGAAGTCGCTACGGTTGTGGTCCCGCGTGCTTTCCCTGAAAAGCCTCTACCCCGTGTTCTCGTAGAGGTGGTAGCTGTAGCATCCCCGGAATCCGGCATTGGTGCAGAAATTAGGACCCATCGCCCGAAAATGCCCGTCAAGCGCAAGCTCTTGTCATCGACCGCTGGTGTTCGTTCACAAAAAAAGAAGAAGTCACTATTTTTTGCTGATGTCATATTTGGCTAAGAGCCACACGCTCCCTACAGCAAGGGTTTGTATGAATACGGGACCAATGGGGGTTTATTCGACGTGCCTGCGGATGATACTGATCTACAGGCTGCTCTCGCGGCTTCCGAGCGACTGGCTCGTGAGGAAGCGACGCTGATTACTATCGTGAAGTCAGGTATATTTCAGTTATGTTCTTCCGCGGCTATCTCTTTTCTCTTTATTAGGCTTATATTGACGCTTTCTTCTTCAACGGGTATTTCTGCCAAAGAGGCTCTCGCGGCTTCCCTCAGGACGTTCTAGGAGGAAGAGAGGCTCCGCGCTTCTTTGGGTCTTGGTATGAGTTGCTTCATTACACCTTTATTCTTTTTATTCATGCTCTGACCCTCTCTTTTACTTTATTGCTGGGACTATCTCGACTCAGGTTATTCCAAGTGCAGTGTCGATCCCTGGTAGCGATGCCGTAAAACTTTAGAGCCAGCTACTGTAGCCCTGGCTCTCCCAAATTCACCGCAAATGGCCTTGCTGAAGCAGCCGATGATGGACGCCGTAACGGCTCCGGAGGCAGAGCCTGATTCGGACGACGACGTCTTCTTGTTAGAGGTCTTGAGGAGGTCATCTCCCACTGCCGAGACCGAAAGGAAATGCAGGAAGCACGCGGCGAGGGAACGTAATGCCGTTTTTGCCATAGGTGCAGGCACAAGCAACATTCTGCTTGCTGAGACTCCTTTGGTGGATGTTCCCTTTGCTTTGTCTACCTCCCGTAAACAAGTTGTACGCGCAGCTCGGGAAAAAATTGAAAAGCTGCTTCAAGGTAACGTAACGCCCAGCCTTTTATTAAAACTCGATCCTCGAATTCTGACATACGCACTATCTGCAGGGCCGAGTCCTGGCGATGAGATGGCAGTTGAAATGCTGGCTATTACAGAGCCCGAAGTGGCTACCCTTTCTCGGAAATCTGGGACTGTCCAGACCGCTGCCCTTTCTCCTTATGGCTCTTTGGTATCGGCGGGCGTCGCAAGCGTTACGACGGCCCTTGTCGAGTCAAGGGGACGAGGCTATGGGTGCAGAATCTATTCCTCCGAGAGAGAGTGAAGAAGCCATTACACCTAGTGACGCTTCTATCGCGGTTTTGGTCTATGACCTATCAGGTAAACTTTGGGTCACTTTTTTTTTGAGTTCCTCGATCCTGTTCAGCCTTTCTGATGATATTTTGTTTGTCTTGAGTATAGGTGCGGTGAACCCTGAGGCTGTCTCGTCTGAAGAAGTGTCGTCGGTCGCTGCTCTGACGGTCGCTGTCCCCTAGCCTTCTTCTGTGACCTCTTAAACATTGGAAGGTATGTGTTTGTAACTTATTTGTTTTATTATGGGTGCCATCCTCCTTATATTGACAGTATATTGTTGCAACTTTGCAGGAGTCCTTTTCGACCATCTATACCAGGTGTTGAACCCGCATTTCTCATTTCAGTCGGAAGTCATTCCGCCTTCTGGAATTGGTTAGTATATTCTTCAACTGACCTCCCTTCCTATCTTTTACGAATAGACGTATTGTTGCTAAGTTTTCTTTATATTGATCATAGCGTCACGGGTCAGAGGAGGAGACGAGAGAATAGCCGTGCCTCCGGTACTCCCCGTGCTGCCTCCTGTCACAGCCAGTATAATAGACTCTATCCCTCATGTGTTTTCTTTATCTCCCGAATTGAAATTTGACCGTAACTCATTTTGCAGCAATTGCACTAGCTCCGACTTCTTTTGAGTCTTGTATTCCAATGCCCGCAGGGCCCTTCGCTAAACGCATATCTTCCAGGGGCGCTACAAACAGCCGGCGAATGTTGAGCGAATTCATCGAAGATCTTAACGTTGAGGCCCTTAATTTTGCTATGGATTTTGCCGTTGAGGTTAATCCAATGCTGGCGACACTCGTGAACTTCCATGATGAAGATCTCGTCGGCTCTTGGGTTGCTTACTGCAGAAAGGTCGAGGCTTGCTTGCACGATGTAGGATGTTTTTCATCACCTTATTGAGATGGGAATACGCGCACGCTTGTCAGACGTACTACAGATTCCCCCTGCTTAGGGTAGGCCAGGGTTTATTGATTGTGGGGATCCGAATCTCCAGTAGCCGCGGACTAAGCTGCCGCTAATTACCCCTCGCCTTTGGAGTGAGAGAACCTCCGATTGACCAGTTAAACTGGTCATGCGAACTCAATGTGCAGTGTACGTGTGTTTTGTTTTGGAGGGGGCTTGGATATATCGGAAGCCACGCAGAGTTTTTACGAGGTCCCGCTACCCGGATAGCGGGCTGGGGGTCAAGGGGGCTAGCAGCCCCCTTGCGGGGTGCGCGGCAGCGCCCCGTTAGAAATTTTTTTCTAACGGGGGAGGTATTTTTAGTGTGGAGTATGTGTGTGTGTATATGTATATATACATACATATATATATATATATACATACATATATATATATATACATACACATACATACACACACACACACACACACACAGATATATATATAAAAGGAAAGGGCATCCAAAGGATGCGTGGGAAAAAGCGCCAACGCTTTGGACGCTGGCGCTTTGAGCATAAAGGCACTAGAGTGCTAGCGCTTTGAGCGCTAGCGCCCTACGTGCCAGGCACATGGACGCTCAGACGCTAGCGCCCCACGTGTCAGCACGTGGACGCTCGGGCGCTAGCGCTTTGGGCGCTAGCGCTTTGAGCGCAAGAGCGCTAGCGCCCCACATGTCAGCACATGGGTGCTCGGGTGCTAGCGCTTTGGACGCTAGCGCTCTGAGCGTAAGAGCGCTAGAGCTTCAAGCGCTAGCGCCCCACATGTCAGCACGTGGGTGCTCGGGCGCTAGCGCTCTGAGCGTAAGAGCCCCATGTATCAGCACGTAGGCGCTCGGGCGCTAGCACTTTGAGCGCAAGGACGCTAGCGCTTTAAGCGCTAGCGCGCCACGTGTCAGCATGTGGACGTTCGGGCGGCAAGAGGGACTTGGTCCCTGCAATGGGAGTTGTACTCCCAGAAAGGAGCACTTATTATTTTGTCTGTGTGTGTGTGTGTGTGTGTGAGGAGTTAAACTCCTAGGATGTTTTGAAGCTGATGAAGGGCTTCTCCCCTTGAGCCCTAGTTCTTCCCCAAAGTGGGGTTTCTGGATATGGGTCTCCTTCTTCCTCCTCTGTTGGCAGGATCTTGAAGATCAAGAGATGTGAGATTTTAAAAATCTCTTCTTTTTGAGATCTGATGGGAGACCTAAGCTCCCCTTTGTGAATTTTGTGGTGAAAAACTATTTAGTTTTGGAAAAGGAAGAGTAAAACTCTTGATTTAATTCAAAAGAAAGAAGAAGGTTTAGAACCTTAAGAAAGGGAAAAGAGGCACAAACCCTAGATTTTGAGGGGAATACAAAAGGTATATGAGATATTTTCATCATGTTGCCTTATATAGGCTTACATATTTACATATAGCCCCTTGGGCTTTACAAAATGGCATTTTGCCCATCCCATGGCTCATGTGCCATTTCTTTTTTGCACATAAGCCATGAGCTTACAAAATATTGGCTTTATGCCCATTTTGCATACATTCGTGCACAAAAAATTACATGAAAATTATTTGTTACATGATTTTTTTATTTTGGCATGGGGAGGGCCGGCCGCTTCATGTTCGGGCTCGACTCGGGCATGAGCCCACTTGATTTGGACTTGGGCCTACCTGGCTTGGGGTTGACCTTGACTTTGACTCGGTCAACCGGGGTACTAATTTTGACCCCAACACACGAGATTGAGCTCAAGCGTCCCGCTCCTGAAGTATTGGCTTCGAACTCCCAGCGGGATGTGTTGGTCGAGCATAGTGTTCCTTTCATTCGCCATTTTGAACAAGAGGCGATCCTGAGACGAAAGGAACATGAGCTGGCTTCCAGTGAATCTGTCCGACTGCGCGCCCAAATTGAAGTGAATGCTACACAGCTAAAAGCTATTTTTCACAATCTCCAGAGATGTATTTCGGATGGGTTAACGCTGAGGCGGACGCTTGACTTTACCTAGCGGGTTATGCAGGACTGCGAAGCTGCCATGCTAAAAACCGATGAAAAAGGATTGAGAGGAGCGGAGTTGGCCGCGGTGGCTGATCACGAGAAAGGATTGAGAGGAGCGTGCAAGCGCCTTGCTGATTTGTTGAAGACGCCTCCTTCTTAATAACTATCTTTTTACCCCATTTTTGTATTGACTGTAAACTTGCGATTTATGAATAACATGCATTCACTTCAATTCCTTTGTGAAATGTATCTTGTATTCACTTGCATTCATGAATAAAAGACATATTTTATTTCATATTGGCATATCCCTTTGGAAAATGAGGCCCGTAGATAGTCTATCTTGATCTCCTTGCAGGGCAGCGATGGCTTAGGAAACAGGTTCAGATCTACCGCCTAAGACTTTTCAACTTTATAAGCCGTGAGGGTCTCATAAAGACTTTTCTCCCTACGAGTCGTTAGAATCTCGTAGGTATATTTTCTCCTTAGAAGTCATGAGGATTTCCAAATGCGTTTTCTCTTGAGAGTCGTAAGGATCTCACAAGAGAATTTTCCCCCTTACAAGTCAAGAGGATTTGCAGGTGGTTATTTCCCTCCTCGTCGATATTCGACTTTGGAGAGTGTAGCCCGTGGATAGTATGCAATAGTCCATCTTGGACCGACTTGCAGGGCCCCAGTGCTTAGGAGACAGGTTAATATCCCCGTTGACTAAGGCTTTTCTCTACGAGTCGAGATGAGTCAAGAAGTTCTCGCAGGAAAATTATTTTCCCTACGAGTCGAGAAGAATCGAGAAGTTCTCGCAAGGATGTCCTAACGTTACGGATAACTCTTGCTAATAGAATTCCGTTAGGGTCTGTGGTACTAGGGTTTTTTACCTGTCGTACCGTCGCGTTGGCCGATTTATTCCCCGATATGCAATCTTGTTGTTCGAGTAGCCCCACGACTGTCTTGTCTCTGATCCCTTCGGGGGCTGGACAAGACGTCTTCAAGTAATCTTCCAGGTGATATTACCATCGGAAGAGCAAGCATTAGGGATATTCCATGCCGCTTTTTACTTGAGGTTAGGCTCAGTTTGGGAAGCCCCGATGAGTCACGACCACTCCGTGCTGGTGTGGGAGGATCTCCGATAGTCTTTCAGGTCTCATTTGAGTTGCCGTCAAAACCCTAAAGCGAGGGATTTTCCTTGGCTTCGTTTGTTGACATTTTGTCTGCAATATTGCGACGAATGTCAAGGCTGTCTCTGGGATGTCTGTGAACCGTCGAGATTTGGAACTAGAGGATTTTGCCATGGCTCTATTTGTTGATGTCACGTCTGCATCCTGCTGGAGGGTGGAAGAGCGTTGTTGTAGATCTCTAGGCTGTAGATATTGTCGTCGAGACTTGGAACTAGGGACTTTGCCATGGCTCTAAGTTAGTCTCTAGATAGTCCGTGAGCCGTTGAGATTTAGAACTAAGGGACTTTGCCGTGGCTCCGACGTTGTCTCTAGGTTGTTTGTGAATCATCGAGATTTGGAACTAGGGGAGTTTGCCGTGGCTTCATTTTGTTGACATTGCGTATGCATCCTGTTGGAGTGAGAAGAAACGCCATTGTTGATCTCTAGCTTTTCGATGTTGCCGTCGAGACTTAGAACTAGAGACTCTACCATGCCTCTAAGGTAGTCTCTAGGTTGTCCGTGAACCGTCGAGATTTGGAACTAGGGGACTTTGTCGTGGCTCCGAGATAGTCTCTAGGTTGTCTATAAACCGTGGAGATTTGGAACTAGGAGACTTTGCCGTGGCTCCGAGGTAGTCTCTAGGTTGTCTGTGAACCGTCAAGATTTAGAACTAGGTGACTTTGCCGTGGCTCCATTTTGTTGACGTTGCGTCTGCATCCTGTTGGAGTGAGAAGAACGTTGTTGTTGATCTCTAGCTTTTCGATGTTGCCGTCAAGACTTGGAACTAGGGACTCTGCCATGGCTCCAAGGTAGTCTCTAGGTTGTCCGTGAACCGTTGAGATTTGGAACTAGGGGACTTTGCCGTGGCTCCGAGGTAGTCTCTAGGTTGTCTATGAATCGTCGAGATTTGGAACTAGGGGACTTTGCCGTGGCTCCGAGGTAGTCTCTAAGTTGTCTGTGAACCGTCGAGATTTAGAACCAGGGTACTTTGCCGTGGCTCCATTTTCTTGACGTTGCGTCTACATCCTGTTGGAGTGAGAAGAAACACCGTTGTTGATCTCTAGGCTGTCTGTGAACCGTCGAGACTTGGAACTAGGGAATCTGCCATGGCTCCTCTTTGTTGACGTTGCGTCTGCATCCGGTTGGAAAACGCCGTTGTGGATATCTAGGCTGTGGATATTTCCGTCGAGACCTGGCTCTCCTTCTGATAGAACCTGATGGGAAAATGTGGTCCCCTTTCTGTTTGTGCCCATGGATTATATACAGGGATCGATGTGGACTCACCTGCAGGGCAGAAGTTTCATTTTTTTCTTTATTTCCGCGATGCTCTATCATTTCAAATTTTTATATCACGAAAGTAATGATTGCCCAATCATTTCGGCTGTTTTATCGCGGTGTCCAATCATTTCAGCCATTTTTTTTTTTTACTCGCTACTTTTTATTGTGAGTTGCCCAAACATTTCGGCTGTTTTTATATGCACATATTTTACTCGCTGATTTTTATTGCGAGTTGCCCCATCATTTCGGCTATTTCATATGCATTTTTTGCTCACTGATTTTTGTTGCGAGTATGGGACTTGAGATCTGACACCAACCTCGGCATCAGCACTGCAGCAGTTGGAATATTGCTAGGAGCAAATCATCATTTTCCGTGAAAGGACTTAGGATTGACACCCGTTCAGGCATCAACATCGCTGTGAATGTAATATTGCCCAGAGCAAATCATCATTAGCTTTTACTGATTTTCACAAAGGCGGCTTAACAAACAGGGTTAGGATCCTGCCAACTGAGGCCTTTTGACTTCATGAGCCGTAAGAGTCTCATAAAGGTATTTCTTCCTACGAGTCGTGAGGATCTCATATGAGTATTTTCTTCTTAAGAGTCGTGAGGATTTCTAAGTGATATTTTCTCTTGTGATTCGTAAGAATCTCATAAGAGTGTTTTCTCCTTGCAGGTCAAGAGGACCTACAAGTATTGTTCACGGAATGGGGAAATTTCGCGCCATGGGTAAAACTGGGTGAGGGAACGTTTATTTGTGCCCGTGGATTGTATACAAGGGATTGATGTTGACCGCATGTAGGGCAACTTAGGGAATGTAATGGCTTAAGAACAGATTCAGATCCCTGTAACTTAAGGCTTTCGAATCTTATGAGCCGTGAGGGTCTCATAAGGGGGATTCTCCTTACGAGTCATGAAGATCTGGTAAGTGCAATTTCTCCTTAGGAATCGTGGGGATCCCTAAGTGTGTCGCTCCCTTTTGTGAGTCGTAAGGATCTCACGCAGGTATTTTCTCCTTACAAGGTCGAAAGGACCTTGGATGTATGCACGAATTTTTTTTACGAGTCTGCGCCCTTGCGGGTTTTCACAAACTCACCGGCATTCCTGCTGTTTTTACTCATGGAGCCCTTTCGAGTTTTCATCCGTACCCATTTCGCTTGTGGACGTATCATTTTTTTTACAACGAGATTTCGCCCTTTCAGATTTTCACAAGCTCACCGGCAGCCCTGCTGTTTTTTACTCACGGCGCCCTTTCGGGTTTTCATCTATGCCCATTTCGCTTGTGGACGTACCCCTTTTTTTTCTTTCTTTTTTTGCGATCACGGTGGGACTTCGCCACCTGGGTAGGTGTGTAGGAAGCGGGATTTGAGTTGCAGTCTTTGCCGCTGGGACCTGTGGACTTGAATTCCACTTTCGCCTAGGCGACGTATTTAGTTTAAGAATATTACGGTCCATTGTTAGTTTAGGGACATCCCGGTGCATAGCTTCGAGGCGAAATTTTGCCGGATACTACTTACAGAGTGCTGACTCAGGAAGATAGCTAGCGGACACGATGTCGTCGTCTATCGTTAAACTGAGTTGTGACTTGTTAGGGGTAGTATTTCTTAAGGAAGCGGACGTTTATTGTCCGGAAGGGTCTTCCGCCATGCATATCCATGAGCAAATAGGCACCACCTTGATAAACTTTGTCTATGACATATGGGCCCTCATAGTTCGGCTCGAATTTCCCCCGTTTGGCACGGTTGGGGATCATATGTCTTTTGACAACTAGCACGAGTTCGCCTTGGCGGAATGCTCTCGGCCTAGTTAGTCTTTCATATGAGCGCGTCATCCTTTCATTGTAAGCTTCTAGGTTTTGCTGCACCATGAGACGAGTTTCATCGAGGGCATCGAGCTCCTCAAGCCGAAGGTGGGCATTTTCTTCATCCGTCAGCTTATGTCGAACCGCTACTCGTAGTGAGGGTAGCTCTATCTCCAAGGGAAGTACCGCTTCCATGCCGAATACCAACGCGAATGGCGTGGTATTTATGGATGTTTTGAATATGGTTCGATAAGCCCAAAGAGCTTCATGCAATCTCTCGTGCCAGTCCTTTCTGTTTCTGGACACTGTCTTATTTATGATCTTTGTCAAGGTTTTGTTGAAAGCCTCAGCTGGACCATTAGCTCGGGGATTATAGACTGAAGAGTATCTCCAATCTATATTATGTTGCTGCGTGAAGCGGCTGATCTTATAGCTTCTGTAGGCCGGCCCATTATCCGAGATGATCCATCGCGGAGTGCCGAACCGGTAAATGACATGTGTCCTGAAGAAATGGAGGATGTTCTCCGTCTTCACCTCTCTTAGCAGTACTGCTTCGGCCCATTAGAGAAGTAATCGGTTGTCGCCAATATGAACCGATATCCCTTGGATGATGTTGGTTCGATATGCCCGATTATATCGGTTCCTCACATCTCGAACGGCCAGCTTGCCAGTGTTGGGTGTAGCGGATTCGGATGCCGATGGATGAAGTCCCCATGAATCTGGCACGAGTGACACTGCTTTGCATATTCAAGGCAGTCCTGAATCATTGCTGGAGAATAGCAACCCATTCTCTTGATCTTTAACTTCATCTTTGGCCCAGCTTGATGGGAACCACAGAGTCCGTCGTGAGTTTCTTGGATGACTCTCCTTGCCTCTTCTGGTCCTGGGCATCTCAACCACAGACATTCGAATGATCTCTTATATAGAGTATCATTGATGAAGGCGGAAGACAGAGCTCGTTTCATGAGCTGATGCCTTGAAGATGTGTTTTCGGGCAATCGATGGGATTTGAAATAGTCTATGAAGACTTCTCTCCAATCCTTAGCCTTTTCTTCGTCCTCTACTTGGAAGGCCGCTTGTTTGGTTGCTTCCTCTTTTTCGGACGACTCAGGAGATATTTCTGCTGGTGTAAGAATCCGGCGGCTTTGCATAATGATCCTTACGTCATCGAGGTTTTCGTCGTCCAGTTCTTTAGCGAGCTTGGCTAACACATCTGCCTTATTATTTTCCATCCGTGGTATGCTTTACAGAATGTAGAAGAGGATTTGAGTCAGCAGTTGCCGCACTCTTTCGCCATATTTTACCAACACTGGCTTGCATGTCTGATAGTCGCCCTTTACTTGGCTAACGACCAGCTGGGGGTCTCCATATATGAGGAGGTTCTCGATTCACATGTCAATAGAGATCTCAAGACAAGCTATTAGAGCCTCATATTTAGCTTCGTTGTTTGTCCTTGGCTCTGTTAAAGAAAGGGCGAAACGCATTATCCCTCCTTGTGGAGTCACGAGGATAAGGCCCATCCCGGCTTTGATTATGGGGATATTTTGCTTACACTTCTTCATAGACGATGCTTCATCGAAATAAAGTTCCCATCGGGTATCACTCCCTTCTTTCTCCCCGTCGATTGTGTCGAACGCATATTCATCCGGTAGCTCGCAATTTAAAGGAGAGTCAGCGGATACCGGATGCTCTGTGAGAAAGTCGGCGATGGCCTAGCCTTTCTCTGCCTTGAGAGATCGATAGATTATTGAGAATTCCATCAAAAGGAGGGTCCATTTGGCAACCCTTCCCGTTATTATAGCTATTGACATCAAATATTTGAGAGGATCCACTTTTGATATGAGATGGACCTCATGTGCCAAGGCGTAATGTCGGAGCTTCGTTGCCGCGAAGATTAATGACAGTCAATGCTTTTCAATGAGGGAGTAGTTGTTTTTTGCCCCAAGGAGAACTCGACTCAAATAGTATAGGGCTCTCTACTTTCCCCGATCATTCTCCTGTGCCCATAGCGCGCCTAAAGAACCATCAAGGGCTGTTGTGTACAGGATTAGGGGCTTTCCTTTGACCGGAGCGGTCAGTACCGGCGGGTTCTGCAGGTATTGTTTGATTTTTTCTAGCGCATTTTGGCATTTACGATTCCAAAGGAATGGGGTTCCCTTCTTCATTAGATGTCTGTAGGGGTGGCATTTTCCGGAAAGGTTAGCAATGAACCGTTGGATATACGCGAGCTTTCCTTGGAGAGACCGCAGTTGTTTTAGAGTTCTTGGCATAGGCATTTCCATGATCGCCTTGATCTTCAATGGGTCTATTTCGATGCCTCGGTGTCGGATGATGAATCCTAGGAATTTGCCTGAGAATACTCCAAACACGCATTTCAGAGGATTCATCTTCAGATTATATTTCTGAAGGCCCTGGAAAACTATTTTCAGATGCCCCCAGTGCTTAACGTACGATTTGCTTTTCACTACGAGGTCGTCGATATAACATTCGACAACCTTGTGTATGAGGTCATTGATTGATGTCAAAAACTATCTATTACCGCAATCAAGAACGGCGTCGCTATGCAGCTAGGTGAGTACGGGTCGGTCCACAGGGATGTTATGAATCTCCTAATCGCGCTAACGAGTTAATTCCGAAGGGTGTTCGGATTTCTTATTAAATCTAAAAACTAGATCTATCTATAAACTAAATTAATCTAGATATAAATCTTGCTAGGGTTAGGTTTAGGGTTGGTTTGGAAATGCAAGTAAATCTCAACGCTTTCTATACCCAAATGACGATCTATGAGGAGTTATGGTAATTATCAATAAAGGGGATTAGATCCATTCGGGATGGTGTTCCTTCCTCTAGGTTCTTGTCCTTCCTTTAGAGATCCTTACCCTAACCTCCATGGAAAACGCGCGCAACCGGGCCTTTATACTACAGTATCACCGCTACCTCGAAGGATAGGGTGCCGTAGGGCACGGTGTGTGCGTGTATGCATGGAGTCCTATTGATTATATGTGATGGGTAAGAAAGGGATGAGAGATCTCATCTCTCAAAAACCTTCCCCAAAACTAACATTTAAAGCAAGGAATTAATATCTAAATTAGAGCAATTAAATAAAACTACTTACAGATGGCTCTCTCCAAACATCAACGCAGGGTTGTCAGATCTGAATTCATGAAATGAAAAGTGGCACCGATGCTCTCAAAAAGAATTCTAAAATTTATTAATGAAGGGAGGCATAGGGAGGCATAGCCTTTACAATGATTTAGAGTTCCTATTTATAGAGGATAGGAAACCCTAGGTTACATTTGATTCACACGTCTACATTTACCAAAATATTCTTAGGAAGACCTAGTCAAAGTAGACATCCAAGCTTTGGTAAAATTTTATGTCTGGAAATTTTGGAACTGATTCTGGGCTTCTTGGGCTTTTTATTTCTTTGGATCTTTATTCAATTTGGCTTCTCTATTTCTTCCAAATCTCCAGTGAACAATTGCAGTGGACTTTTAGCCGTTTGCTTTGTAATCTTGGACTTTGTATTGCCTTGTACTTTGTGAATTTTATGTTTGATGTAGGCTTGAACAAGAGTCTTCTGTTTGTTGGTCAAAGTCCACTTTTGCATCATCTTTTCATCGTTTTCACTGTTTTAGATCCAAAAACCTGTAACCTGTAATATGTAGCAGACATGCGTCAAAAGCACCTGTTTATTTGTAAAACGAATAAGAATGGGGAATATAATAATACAATATTATGGTGTGAACAAATACCCCCAAACTTATCTTTTGCTCGTCCTCGAGCAAACTTATTTTTTTATTCTCGACAAAAACCTAACCTCACTTTCGTAGGGAAACACGATTGCACTGAGCTCGTGCAACAAACCGTTAAACCTCTAGGTGTCCCTAATAGGAGGAGTATTGTCTCCTGAGGGTTTTCAGTGGATACTACCCACAAAATCCTATCAATTTGGCTTATCGACTTTTATTCTCCAATTAGGTTTTCTAACAAGGAATTCTATTATCTTCGACTCGTAAATTATCCACCCACATTCTTCACACTTCCTCATCATCTAACTTAAGATTATACATGTTCTATAGACTTACTTAGCTTTTGGCATTTCCTAAGTTTTCCTTTTAGGGTTCCATCTCCACTTAGGAATTTTTATCAATTTTACTAAAGATACAAGTTCTATTCTTCACCCCTATCTCTCATCTAAATCCCAATCACATACCCCTACGTGTATGTATAAATCACCCCTACACTTGGAAATTCAAATCAAGCAATCATACTCTTGTCCGTTGTCCAAAACACTTCTTAATTGGTGAATTTTTAAATGAGTTTTGCTTACACATCCTTCATGCGACCGTTAATACTTCTTGAGGTACCAACAACCGATTACAAGATGTGTTTGCACTTTAAAGCGTACTTCATAGTCTTGTAACACCCAAGGCTTTAGCAGTGACTCCCAAACCAGTTGGTCTAAGGCACTAGGTGATGAAGCACCCTCGCTAAATATTTTTCTATTTTTTAGCCTTAAGTAATCATAAAAACCAGTGTTCATTTTTTTCTTTATTTACACTTGTTTTCTTTTATTTTTTTATCTTACTAAGGACTTTAGACAAGAGCATTTCAAGATCTCTTCTACTATTCCAAGCTTCAAGGTGCGTGATTGTGCAAATTGTAGGGTATACATTTTCAGAATCTAGACTTAAACTAGGAATTATTTTTCAAACTTATACTCTAATAAAGATATCAATACTTTTCCTTTGCTTTGACTTAGCCCAAGAAGTGAACTCAAAATTTGCCTATTTCTAAATAAACTACAAAGACATATACTTTCTACCGTTGAATTTTAAGGAAGGTTATTTTTAGGGTTTTTAATTTACTAAGTCTAAGATCTAGTTGTTCCTAGCCAGTTAACCTATTTGTCAAACTCAAATCAATTAGGCCAAATTGAATACATTGATTTTTATAATTTTTGAAATTATTCAATTTTTATGGGTTTTAAAATAAGTATGCAAATGCAAAATGTACACATGAATGCGAAGGAAGAAGACTTACCGAGCATACCCCCAAACTTAAACTTGACAGTGTCCTCACTGTCATGCTACACCACGAGGGTCAAAATGCAGGCACTCCCCTCTTTATTTATTTATAAAATTTTTTTTGTTTTTATTTTTTGAATTTTTTTTATTAGAAAAGAAAACAAAAAGTATACACATATATACAATAAGGTTCCCCCCAAACTTACGCTTAGCCTTACACAAGCCAAAGGTTAGCACCAATCATTCAAAAATCTTATCGTGGTAATGGCCGAGTTGGTGAAATAATGGGGCGTAGAGGAAAAAAATGAGAAACACACGAGACCGTATGGGAAGAAGGGTAGAATATGGTCTCGGTGGAGGAGAAGAATGGCGGAAAGAAGAAAGAAGTGGAGTACGATCTTGAGGATGTAAATCGAGTAAATAAATTAGCGCAATTTGTGATGACCGATATGTTAAAAGCGATTGCGCTAACCTATCAACCCGTCGAGAAATGGGGTCAAATCCCTCAAGATTCGGAAGAAGGCATGGGTACGCCGAACTTGATATCGGAGATGAAAACGTAACGGTCTCTTGTACGGTCGGAATGATAGGAAGGACGAAAGGGAGTGATTTAGGGATAGTCGTAATCTCACCTAAGTAATCTGTCTCGAACTTGAAGGATTCTATCAATGGTTCGAACTGACTGTAAGCAACCGAGTCTGATGGTTCAACTAACTCATCTGAAAATTCAAAGGACTCAAACTCGGGCGGTGAGTCATCAACATCGTCCGAAAAAGTGAAACACTCGTAAGTGTTATCGACTGTGAGGACTGTGTCAGATTCAAAGGAAAAATTTTCAATCTCACAGTCTTCAAGCGTGATCTTTTGCATGGTCGGAACGATGGAAAGGAGGGAGGGTGATTTAGGTAAAGGTTCAAGAGGATGAATTAGAAAATTCGACACATCAAACAAAAATGGTTCAATCTCAATATTATTCTCAAGACTCTCCTCAATACTATCCTCATAATTTTCCTCAATATTTATCTCATCCATGCCATTATCATCAAAATCAAGACGCATATGAGGTTCGGGAGAAATATTTAATGACTCGGGATGATGAATTGGACATAAAATTTTAATCAAATCGACAGGTTCATCATCCGAAATATTCCCGGCGTCTATATCCTCAATCAAGTGAAAATCAATTTTTTCTGACACCTCATCAAAAGCATGGATATTTATCAATTCAGGTTCTAGATTGGAGGTGTAAAGATCGAAAGGATTAAGTGTGGTTTCACTCGAAAGGGGTTCTTCACAATTTGGCAAATCAAACACTACAAAGTCGCACAACTCATCATTTTGGACACATGTTTGAAAATTGGAGTTGTTGGATTCAATTGGGTATGGGTAGGTTTGATTTGGAAATCCTCTCACATTCTCACTCTGTCCAACCGCCTCCTTATATATTGAAAAATTTGAAGCTAGTTGGAAACTAGCTACCGGTTCAGTAGGTTGCATAAGGGCGGCCACGGACGCTTCCACATTCCTAGTCATTTTGTTTGTTGCTAAGATATAAGCCTCCAACGACTCTTCTAAACTAGACTTGGGTGGTAAGGGGGTTTCGGTAAAAGATTCGAAATTGTTTGGATACGTGAAACTCCCAAAAGGCTGTGTAGAAACAGTGTCTAGTGAAGGTGGAAAAATCAGGTAGGACTGGTAGGAAGTGGGTGGTTGGACAGGGGTAGGGTCAACGTATGGATAAAAAGGTGAATAGTCTTGTGGATCTCTAGAACTAGATGAGTGGAGAGGGTGAAAGATCTGCTACGAGATTGAGCAATATGCTCAGCAATGGACATCGGTTTAGGAGTTACAGCAGGACTTGAAAAAGTGGTATCAACATATGAAGGTGGTAAAGGTTGACTTGGTTGACACAAAGTGGGTTGTAAAGTCAAACTGTTTCTCCTAGACGCTTCTATTTGATCTTTCAAAGATATTTTAGGCATGGAGGGATCGTCTTTAAATCGACTAAAGCAATTGACGTATGACGCAAAGTTAGGTTCGGGATACCAAAGTTCCGCAAGTGATTTATGATGTGGGGTACCCATGTTAGAAGAAAGGGGAAAAGAAAGAAGCTTGGGTGGTGCAAGGATTTATTTGCGGCAAAATTTTGCAAGTTTTCTAATAAAAATTTTCTTTTTTTTCTCTTTTTTTTATTTGGAACTGTTCGCAAGAAAGATTTTTTTTTTGATAAAGGGCTAAGACACACTTTCGATCAACCAAAAATGCACAATCAGGCCTAGAGCTAGGGTCACCTAGGTCAGCTAGACAGCTCCTAACTGTTCCAAAGGGCTAGAGATAGGACCTCAAACCGCCTCTTAACCGCCAATTGCGGCCAGGTAAGTGCCAGGTAAGTGGGAAGGAACCACAGTAGTGGGCCTAATTAATAACCACTAGCCTTTGACACACTTGCTTAGACACCGCAAAATCAGGTTAGGATAAACGGTCGATGCCTATAACTAGTCCTCTGTCCTATTGAGCTCGAAGTCCTTAGGGCTGAGTCTAGTATTTTTTTAATTAAAGATTGGTCAATGCAAATGCCTTATGTGATTTCTGGGGTCTTGGGAAGGGTGATGAAATCCCCACCCAATCTGAATTGGTCAAAAGCCCTTTAAAGTTCGATTAAAGATATGCAAAACAGTAAATCACTTGCAATCAAATCTTTTTTTTTATTTTATGCGCGGCGCAAAGAATCCTGCACAAAATCAATTATTGGAAGGGAGAAGATTTTTAGTGTAAAGAATCCTGCAGAAGATTTGGCAAAAAGATATATTTTAGGTTGCAGAGAGGGGAAAAATAAAATAAACAGTGAAAATTTCGCGCGATGACGTCAGCATGACGCGGCGGTTCAACGGCGGGAGCGCGCTTGCGCGGCGGAAAGGTGGCGGTACGGAGGCTTCAGGTCTCCAAAAAAAATTGTGCTGTTCTGATTTTCCAACCTCTTTCTGTTATGATGTATCTTTTTCTGTTTCGAACTCTGGATTTTTCCAGATCCGTCTCGATTGTAGATCCTGCAAAATTCAAACAAAAAATACCCTTCACAAAATACAAGGATGATAAATTTTTATATTTTTTGATTTTTCAGATGTTATGATTTTTTAATTTTATATTAACCCGAAATTGCAAAAAGAAAATGACACGCCATCCCCGGCAACGGCGCCATTTGATTGGTGTCAAAAACTATTTATTACCGCAATCAAGAACGGCGTCGCTATGCAGCTAGCCGGTGAGTACGGGTCGGTCCACAGGGATGTTGTGAATCTCTTAATCGCGCTAACGAGTTAATTCCGAAGGGTGTTCGGATTTCTTATTAAATCTAAAAACTAGATCTATCTATAAACTAAATTAATATAGATCTAAATCTTGCTAGGGTTAGGTTTAGGGATGGTTTGGAAATGCAAGTAAATCTCAACGCTTTCTATACCCAAATGAAGATCTATGAGGAGTTATGGTAATTATCAATAAAGGGGATTAGATCCATTCGAGAAGGTGTTCCTTCCTCTAGGTTTTTGTCCTTCCTTTAGAGATCCTTACCCTAACCTCCATGGAAAACGCGTGCAACTGGACCTTTATACTACGGTATCACCGCTACCTCGAAGGATAGGGTGCCGTAGGGCACGGTGTGTGCGTGTATGCATGGAGTCCTATTGATTATATGTGATGGGTAAGAAAGGGATGAGAGATCTCATCTCTCAAAAGCCTTCCCCAAAGCTAATATCTATGGCAAGGAATTAAAATCTAAACTAGAGCAATTAAATAAAACTACTTACAGATGGCTCTCTCCAAACATCAACGCAGGATTGTCAGATCTGAATTCATGAAATGAAAAGAGGCACTGATGCTTTCTAAAAGAATTCTAAAATTTATTAATGAAGGGAGGCATAGCCTTTACAATGATTTAGAGTTCCTATTTATAGAGGATAGGAAACCCTAGGTTACATTTGATTCACACGTCTACATTTACCAAAATATCCTTAGGAAGATCTAGTCAAAGTAGACATCCAAGCTTTGGTAAAATTTTATGTATGGAAATTTTGGAACTGATTCTGGGCTTCTTGGGCTTTTTATTTCTTTGGATCTTTATTCAATTTGGCTTCTCTATTTCTTCCAGATCTCCAGTGAACAATTGCAGTGGACTTTTAACCGTTTGCTTTGTAATCTTGGACTTTGCATTGCCTTGTACTTTGTGAATTTTATCTTTGATGTAGGCTTGATCAAGAGTCTTCTGTTTGTTGGTCAAAGTCCACTTTTGCATCGTCTTTTCATCGTTTTCACTGTTTTAGATCCAAGAACCTGTAACCTGTAATATGTAGCAGACATGCGTCAAAAGCACCTGTTTATTTGTAAAACGAATAAGAATGGGGAATATAATAATACAATATTATGGTGTGAACAGTCATCGATATAACATTTGACAATCTCGTGTATGAGGTCATCGAAGATCTTTGTCATGGCCCTCTGGTAGGTAGCGCCGGCGTTCTTCAGACCGAAAGGCATCACTTTATAGCAGAATATGCCTAGTGGAGTCCAGAAGGCGGTGTGCTTTTGGTCTTCAAGATGCATTTTTATTTGATTATACCCTGAAGACCCATACATGAAGGAGAAGACTTCATGAGTGGACGCGTTATCTATCATTAGCTCGGTAATCGGTACTGGGAAGTCATCCTTCGGGCAAGCTTTATTGAAGTCCCGAAAGTCCACGCAGATGCATACTGTCCCATTTTTCTTCATCACTGGGACAATGTTGGCGATCCAGTCGGGGTATTGAACTTCTTGGATGAATCTAGAGTCAATTAGCTTCTTGATTTCGACATTGATACTCATCTTGAGTTCGAGTCGCATTCTTCCGGGCGCCTGTTTGACTGGCTTGACGTCCGGCGATAAAGCCAGTTTATGCACAACTATTTCTGGATCTAGTCTCGGCATCTCGGAATAATTCCACACGAAGCAGTCTTTATACTGCATAAGCACGTCTTTTAGTGTAGTCACCTGATTTTCGGACAGCAGCTCGCTAACGAACATTGGCCTTGGTACATTTGTCATCCCCAAGTCGATTTTCTTCAGATTGTCTACTGTGGTGTGTATCTCGTCTTCCAGCTCTTTTGGCGCCGGTGGAAATTCTAAGATCACCACGTCCCCATCTTCATTTGCAAAGCACTGGGAGAGGTCGTCCACATTCTCATGCTCTCCCTCCTTCGAGAATGTTATCATGTGGCAGGTACGAACTCGTTTCCAAGCTCGATGTTGATCTGGACTTTCCTTCGCAGTGTAGGTTGCTCTTGGCTCATGCTTTCGTCGTGGGGCTACCCTCTAATTGTCGGACAGAACGAACCTGCCTTGCTGATACCGGTCTTCCACCCTGTCTTTGAAGGTGAAGCAATCTTCAAGAGGATGTCTTATTGCTTGGTGGTAGGAGCAATAAGCCGGATGATAGACCTCGTTTATTTGCTCAGGGTGCTGAGACTCCGGGAGCGTCATCATTTAGTGCTTCATGACAAGGTTGAATATCTTCCTTGTCTTGTCTTCGGGGAAAGAATATTCCCGACCCATTTTATTCATCAGCGATGAATTCCAGCGGACCTTTTCTCGATCGCGCGGCTTCTTAGATCCGCTTCGTTGTTTTTGGACGTCATTCCTGTTCTTCACCTTGTTGTTGCATCTATGTCGGTCTTTTTTCTTGCCACGAGAGTGCACAGCGGGCTGGGGGTGAAGGGCATCGTTATCCTCCGTAGTCTGCTGAATGTAACGTTGCATTCTGGCTTTCTCGTAAATGGCCATTTCGCGGCTGTGGTCATCCCGAACCTTTTGACCCGCTTCCCTTATTAGCTTGTCGATCTGTTCTTCGAATGACGGAATTGGTATTCTTACGGCGGGATTTCGCTCTGGTTCAATACCAGCGCTATCTGGACGAGCATTTCCTTCTCCACCGGAGTCGTTTATAACATGGCAGCCATGGAATCGCTCCCGTTTCTTAGACTGGACGTATCCAAGCCTAGTCGTCTCCATCCTCCTGTTGGGCATCTTTCGCCGAGTCCCGGGGACGTCCCAAATCTTGTTATAGAACTGGGCTTGTCGAACAGTCTGTTTGAAGGGTACGCCTTGGCATCTTAATAGCCTTTTCAGTCTTTCTACGTCGTATCTGGGTAGGCGGATTGGTAGAAGCCTGTCGAGCATAGGTTCAGCGCCATGCCAGACTTTTCTTTCCACTTTGGTCTCCATAGACTGGTAGAAGAGGATCTCCTTTTCATCTTTTCGCCTAGTAGGGACGTAGAAGGTCTGCAGCTCTTGCACGCTGTATGTATCAAGCGTATCGAGTTCTTTATAATGCCGCTGCGGAACCATGGTAATTTGTAAACTCTGATCAGCTCCAGTGAAGGTTTTCATTGATGGACAAACAGAGAATACTGTGTTGACTTCATCTTCAGAGTCCCTTCCAAAGACTAAAATAGGAGTAGATGGTCCTGGTCTGCTGCCTTGGGGTTGCCCCGAGAAGACTATCTCTTCATCCTCCTTGGTATCGCTCCTAAAGATCGGGATGGTGGCGGCGGCTTTCTGTTTATTCTCCAATTTATGATATATTTCCGTGTCTTCGAAGTCTGGCAGGATGTACTTAGCGTCTTCATACTTGCGGACTTCATTTACGGAGAAAGGGTTTAGCTTTCCTGTAATTGTGTACTCGAGTTTGTCTTTGAAGTACTTCATATACTGATGTTGTGTAGAAGGGATAATGTTGTATTCATGTAACCAAGGCCTACCGAGCAAAGCATTATAGTAAGTCTTAGCGTCGATGACATGGAACTTGATGTCAGTGACGAGCATCCCGAAGCGTAATGTCAATATTATGGATCCAAGCATCCGTGATGACTGCGAGTCGAACCCGGAGATAGTAATTTTTTCCCGCGCCAGGTGTTGAACGTTCATGCAAATTTCCTTCAACACTCTCACATTAAGAAGCTTTACGGAGGACCCGTTGTCAACCAAGATCTTTCCTATCTTGATGTCATGGCAATACCCGGTGACATATAGGGGACGGTTGTGCTCACACGTTCCGAGAAGGAGATCTTCATCGCCGAATGTGATGTCAACTGTGTGAACTTCTTCTAGCTCGTATTTCATCTTTTCTTCTGCAAGGAACGCTTGAAACTAATCTGGCTCTTATAACGCCTTGATCAGGGAACTCGTGCCGCTTTAGACAGGAGAAGGGCATCTAAAATGCTCAATTGCGAGGGTATCTTCCTCAGGTGTGCCAGGATATTGTAATCCACCATGTTCTTCTAAGACGGGTCCTTGGCTGTAAGCTCTTCGACGACTCTATCATCGAGGGCAATCTCCTCAGGGACTTTTTCCTTCCCCTTGTCTCTTTTGCCCAAACCTTTGTTTGAAGGTCCGAGATTCTTTTCAGGCAACGTACGGTTACGCAGCTGGATGTTCTCATATTTCTTCGTCTTTTCTTCATTTCTGGAGGTGGATTCCTTGAAGAGAGGGCCAAGGGCTATTTCTTTGTCAGAGTCGCTCCCGAAGGTAAGAACTTGAGATTTTCCTTTTGTCAAAATGCCATCAACCATAAGACAGTTACCGGCTGTTCCTTTACGCTCATCTGTCGTGCTTCTCTGTTCCCGACGAGCTTTGTGCTTCATCCGCTTAAAGTGTTGTCGATGGGCAACGTATCCCTACCACCACTTCTTGAAAGCATTGCACTCTTCGGTAGGGTGTGTGACCCTCCGATGTTACAAGCAGTAGTTCGTATATACATCCGCTTTGTCAGGGCACATACTCCGGAAGTATTTTCTTTGAAAGGTGGCAGCTTCATTCCTATTGACAGAGCTTTGGCGAACTGCTTCCTTATCTTGATTCTGCTTTTGCTGGTGGCAGGGGCGCTTCGATCCGGTTGATGTACTTTATGGCTTCTCATTACCGGAGCTTCTTCAGCCTGACACCGACGCTTGGCGTTTTCGTATATGGCCTCTTCACATTCTCGATCAGCTTTGCTCTTTTGAAGAGCTTCGCTCAGCAGCCTGTTGATCAGGTCGTCTGACGGTTCTAGGGATTTTGGCTCTAGTTCTGCCCCCAGTTTCTCTACGTCAGGAGCTTCCTTTCCATTTACCGACGAGTGAGAGATCGTGTGGAAACTCGCCTGGTAATCCTCGGGTTCTTCTGACGAGCCGTCTCCTTCATCAATGTCACTGTCTCCATTCTCAAGAATATTCTTGAGGAACTCTTCCAGTGTGACCGGGGTCCGCGCCTTTTGGTTGTATTCCTCCAGTGCGTCGATGTATTTTTGCAGACCCGTACGATTTTCGTCAAGCTGCATGGGCCTCTTGGTCCTCTTCTTTTTCTTTGAAGACTTCGCAGGCTTGGCCGGGAGGTTTTGCCCATCGTTACCAACTTTCGGCGTCGGGTACGGTTTCAGCATTCCGTCAATAATCTCGGGCTCCAACAGGCTTTTCCATTTGATCGCCGGACACGCTTGAAGATCCTTCAGCATTCTTTTAGTTTTAGACGAAATGACAACTTCCCACGGAACTTCCTCTATAAATGAGCATAATGCCCCCCGCGTATCCACAATTTTAAGAGCGTGCTGCTGTGGCGGGTTTACATTCCAGTTTTCGGACAGCGCGAACTTGCCCTGTTGGTATTGTCCTTGACCCAGTTTTTGGAGATATAGCAATCTTCGATTCGGTGGCCCACTATTCTGTGGTAGGGGCAGTAGTTAGGATTGTTGACGTCACCAGGTTGCAGTGGGCGTCTTGGATCCGGCAGAGTGATAAGCCTGTTGCGCACTGCTAATTCGAACAACCTCCTCGTTTTATCCTGGGGAAACGAATAGGGACGTGACAAATTTTCTTCGAGGGATCGTGGTTTGTTGCTTTGGCGAGCAACCGGTTTTGGGTCACTCGGTTTTTGTTGAGCGTTGGCGAGGAAGGTCGCTTTCCCTTTACCCTTTTCATTCCGGAGATCCGTTTTTTAAGAGGACGATTTATGGTCCATCTGGTCCATTTGGGCCTGTTTGTCAATCAAGTCCTGGAAGGTATTCAGCTTGAAGAACATTATAAACTGGGATATAGTTTCCTGAGGATCAAGGGTTCCCATGAACATACCCACAGCAAGAGCTTCTTCTATACGTTGTTCGTATTTTGACCATAGGTTACGCCACCGAATTGCATATTGAACCCAGGTCTCTCCTGGCTTCACCCTGGCATTGATCAATGCCATGATTGGGGTGCGCTCGCTTGCACAAGCGTAACGCTTTGTGAATAGCAACTCCATTTCTGTAAATGTTTTGATGGAGTCATTCGGAAGCTCTGAGTACCATTCAAATGCTGTCTCCGCCAAGCTGTCGATGAATTGGCGAAGCAGCAGTTTGTCGCCGTCTCCAGTATTTCCGCATAGAGCTCTAAACTGAGCGATGTTTTGAATGGGATTGCCTATTCTGTTATATACGTGGAATTTAGGGATCGTATATCCCGGCGGGTACTTGATTTGATCGTACCAGCCTGGATAAGGTCACCCAGTTCTGACGACTTGGTCAGCCGCTTCGCTTTCTTGATGAGCTCTTGTTGAGCTATATAGTCGTCAAGGGCAGCTTGGGAGATCGTCTCTTCTCCGGCTGCTGATAGAACCGGAAGAGAGTTTGATGTCTCCTCTATGTCGTCTTCAATGATTATTAGAGGGTCTTCGGCTGGAGGGTCTGGCTAGATAATCATCCCGACCATATCTTGGAATAGGAGCACCATCTGCTTCATGTTAGTGGCTTGCTCTACGGCTACTTTATCCTTTCTTTCTAGTACCCTCCGTAGGAACTCCGTATCGGTCTCCTGATCCTGGCGCTGATCAGACAATGCTTCCGGGCTTTCTTTCTGCCCAGCAAGTGCGGCCATCTTTGTCAATATCTCCTGGAGCTTTTGTTGTTGCTCCTGAGCTTTTGTCACAGACCGTGTAAGTGGTCGATGATCCGTGAAAGTACGGCTTTCCTCTTTCCCGGAAGCCATGTACACCGTGTGTACTACCATGCCCCCAGACTTGTGGCGTTTGGGTCTATTGCCTTTGAAATTTACCTCCGGCATGAGGACCTTCTCTGGCCTTCTCCTCCAGTGGGAGGTCAAAGTTGAGGGGGCCGTTGCAGCAGGCACCCATGCAGATGATACTTTCCGTGGTACGACGGAAGGATGGTCCTCCTCTTGCTGACTATTCGTTTTCTTCAGCCGGCGAGAATAATCTTCATCAATCACAGAGTCTTGGACTCTCCGCCAGACCCTGTGGATCTTAGAGGACAACCGCTGAGGAGGCTGTTTCGGCTTCACTTGTGTCATGCTTTCAGCAGGCGGAGGAGACTTCTTCAATATGGCGGTTGGAGAGTTTTTGCGTACCTTCCTGAGCAGCTCGAAACTGTTCCCAGTTGGAACAGCAGTGTCAATTTCCACCATCGGAGCTAGTGAGGTAAGTCCAGAAGGGGAACTGCCCCCAGTCTTCCTTATTCGGCGCCAGTGGCGACGTCGAGCAAGTCGTGCGGACGGGACCACCTCTTTTGTGGAAGCAACCTCGTCATGCCCCTTGCTTTGATGAGAGGCTAATGTCGGTATCAGCCTGTTGAAAACTGACGTTCGCTGAGAGGGAACGGTCAATCTGTCGAAGGCAAACTTTCTGGCAGGGGAAGCATTTTTAACGACCTCGCCTGCAGCAGGAGTTGGAACGGCCAGTTTTGTGAAAACAGATCCTCTAGCAGGAGAAGCCCCTTTGATGACTTCGTCTGTCGGAACAGGAATGGCTATTCGCTTCGGGATAACCCCTTCAGGTATTGCAAGCCTCTTTGCGGGCCCACTGATGCTGTGGCACTGATGCTGTGGCTCAGCCTGTTAAAGACTGAGGCATTGGAATTGGACGACTCTTTGAGAGGGGCCGTGGTAGTTGCAAGCCGATCGAAGACCGACTTCTTTGGAGTCTCTTGTGATGGAATTGAAGCATTGAAGCTCATTGGCGGGAGCATGGTCCCAAAGAACAATCCAGTGGTGGCCCGAGTCACCTGCTCCACTGGCATTGTGTTAGTTGTATGTATGCCCTAGAGGCCAGTATTATACAGATGATGTATATTATATTGGATGCTTGGACATATATAGAGATGACTTTCTTGCTCGACATGATAGTATGCTATCTGGTTGCTATTTATCTTAACATGTACACTAGTCTCTTTATACTGTCTTATAGTTACATGTTGGTAAAGCCCTTAGGATTTGTACTTGACTACCTGGGCTATGATGCAGATCATACTAGTGGGGACATGGTAGTCCATAAGTACATCCTTCAAGGTCCCTAGTCGTGGGTATCTCGAGACGGGGCATCGACATACCAGAGTAGACTAGCGTATACGCTTCTCGACCCATGTGATGGGCGATGGATGATCCCATATCCATTGGTGTTTGACATCAGAGATGGTATACGGGTGCTCAGTGGAAACTGGGTACACTGGACGAACTCGCCGAGAACTCCCAGATGGTATTATACCTCACGTCAGATGGCAGTTCTCAGGTGACACTTGTACAGGTTAGTCTATAGACCCGAGATCGTCATAGAGTCTTGTGTGATTCCCACTGTGCTTTGATCTCCACCTTACCACGTCCATGAGGGCGTGCAAAACGGTGGTCTTTGGGCACAGTCCTGAGTCACATGGAGGCAATGAGCGATAGGAGGGGTTTCGTCTCTCCCGGTATTGGGGGTTGATGTTGCGCAGTGCTCGATTGGCCGTAACAGGGAAGTCCCTGGCCAGGGCTGATCAGAGATTTGCTGGTAAGTGTTACCAGTAGTTTCTCGACCCGTTACGAGCCTCACATCAGCACGACTTATCGGGTTATTGGGGTCTGACGTATACCACCCTTAGACTTGATATGCGACGTATCAGACGAAGAGACTTGACTGTATGGTAAGTGTTACTGGTCGGATTCGCAGGAGTGTGAGCGGGCTAGCTCGTCGATCTTCTGATCGCTCAATACCCGGGTGGCCGTTACGTTTAGCAGACCGCTTGCGGCTTGTGGGTGCTTGATATGATCATCATCTGCTACCGGCGTATTGACGAGTCTTTAGAGTCCTACACAGAGGTTTCCTGGCTCAAGCGAAACGAAATAAGAGCGCATATGAGATATGTGCAGGACCGAGAATAATGCGTGTATGTGATACCGCATTTCATTCTCGCGATATATGTTTCGAATGGTTATATTCGATATGACCTAGTTATCGAATCATTGATTCGATAAATCGATGCATTGAATACTAGTCGGTTATATGCGACATGACCGGATCATTGAATCAAGTGTTGATTTAATGATTTAATGTATAATTATATATTTGATATATTACTTTGCATTAACTAGTATTGGTTCACTTTAAACGGATTTTTCTCACTTGGATTGCACATTGTATATGTGATATACTTTTGTGCACTTTTTGTATCATGTTTGATGATACTTGATCATTTAGTTAAGTGTATAAAATTAATCCATGGTTAATATGATAATTAGGGTTTTGCATTTTCATTTATTTATTTATTTGTTTATTTATTTATTTGGAAAAGAATAAGATGAGAATGGTGGCTTTCTTTGTCATTTGTTGAAGCTTCATGAAGCTTTGACTTTAGCAACCATCCTTATCTTCATGCTTAACCCTAACCCATCAAAGTGACCATGGTTAATTCTCTACACTTAACCCTAGTTCAAGTTATGATAAGTATTTGATTTAAATTTATTTTTAATATAAGACTTATCATATTTTCTTTCTTGAGCTCATCTTCTTCTTCTTCTTCAAGCTTGCTACAAAAATGGCAAGTTGAGATCTAGTGAGTTAAATCCAAATCTAAAGTGAACCCACCTCCTATTTCTTCACCCTCTACCTCTTGCCAAGTTGTTTTGGGTGTTTACTTCACAAGTTTCACAAGTTTGTGAAGTCGGAGCTTGAGTTTGTGCAACCTCGACGTAGATCGTCTTTGACACAAGGCCGACGACCTATTCCGCTTGCTTTCCCGATGAAGCCGATGATCGAGTCGAGAATTCATGATGGACAGCGAGGACATGACGTTGCGGAGCCGTAGAGGCGGAAATCCGGATCTACAAAGGTTGTATATCCGTATCTTAGTAGTTAACTGTTAACTAGTTATCTATTTCGCCTAAACATCTAGTTAAAGATCCGTAGTCTAGGGTTTCTCGGCACTAAAAATTTTAATTTGGCATGTTCGATGCCTTGTGTGAACCCACTAGGGTGCCTAGGAACCTTTCACTGGTATCAGAGCCAAGCTAGAGCTTTAGGCGAAGTCCCGACGCAGTTTGACGTCCGAACGAACACGAAACCCAAATACTTTAGAGCTCTCTGGACTTTTTCATAAATCTGGGAATTTTTGATATTAAAAATGTCTAAAAAATTCAGCATAGAATTCTAAGCATTACTGTGCAAAACGTTTCATTGAACTGTTCATTCTGCCGCGGAAGCGCGGCAGAAGCATGCCTTATGCCGCCCTTCCGCGGCCACTTGGTGACATCATCCCAATTTTTTTGCACAGTGATACCTGATAAATTCTGGTGAGTTTTCTGGGTATTTTTAAAATAATTTAAGGGATGAGTGCTTTGGAGTTATATTGGGAATCGATGAATTCGATCGGAATATCAAACTTTGTCTAAGTGTTTTTCCAGATAATTGTAGAATATGTTAAAGAGTTCGACCGGATATAAATACCCAGGTTTTCCCCTGCCGGAATAATTCCAAGTGTTGGACTTTTCTGTGGTTAAAAGACGTTCCAAGTAGTGCAAGTAACGCGATGGTCCCTCTAGAAGACACAAACCTTAACTCGATTATGTGACCGTCTTGAACTGCCCTTTGAACCTTCGGGTTTGGGGCAGTACGGCGTGCCACATGTGAGGCGTTGGCTTAACCCTTCTACGGCTGGACCGTTGGTACTGAGGCATGAAGTGAATGTCTTTGAACCTATTTCATGTGTTGATCGGTGTCGGGAAAACTTGGGTGTTCGAATGTTCGATCGGAAAGTTTAATATATTCTATTTATCCGGATTTGGATACAATAATTGGAATTCACAAACAGTTATGAGATAACTGGATGAATGTTATAGATCTAGCAGTTTAGTTTCACAAGATATCGAAAAGAGTTTTCGATGATGGGACTAAAATGCGGGGTTTATAACTGTTAGGCATGTGATGTCTAAAGAGGTTGCGGATTCCAATTGTTGTAGTTTTACACTTTCTTTTCTGTGACCGTAAGTGTAATATGTGATATCGCCGGTTTCGTTGCTATATGTCAACGACAATTGGGGTATGCATACTTACTTACGTTGATGACATGTGATGTTATGTGTTGCTGGATATGTTATATTGGATCGTCGTGTTCGAATAGCCGGGGGTTTTTATGTGAGATGAGTGTTTTTCATTTTCATTCATGTAAAAACTTGTATGTAATATTCTTTTATTCGGGGCACTTCCAGGATGCGGGAGTTGTCACCCTTTGTATATTATTTACTTTTCCGCATTAGGATAGACCCAAGGAGGGGAGCACAAGTAACCGGGTTCTGGGGTCCAGTGGGAGACCATCTCGAGGAGTCGAGTCCGGGTCTCCTAACCCTAGAATTGGCAGGGTTGCTTGCCGCTCTCGTAGGGGTCTAGGGGTGTGGGATTGGCTATTCATCACGACCGTGGAATCCGTGTTTTATACTGGCTCGTATTGAAAACACGGACGTCCTAGTATATCCAATATTTCATATGGTTATTCTGCTGCGATATCTGTGCTGTGATTCTGTGATGGATATAGTATATAGTATATATGATATATTATATAGACGTTACTTATGTTTTACACCCGCGCTAGCCCTGCCCTGCTCTGTCGTTAGTTACCTAACCTAACGGTGCACGAGGGGACATCGAGGCGAATGCGGATGGCATAAGTGTACGTCATATCTATCTGTGATGTTTAGGTATTAAATGATGGGACTTCATTAATGTGATTAATGAAAGAAAAGAAACCTAAGATATTGTAGAATCAGATTTTAAATAAAACAGGTAGCTACAGTTTTTGCTTTGCATAGCAGTATATATGATATACCCCGCACCTTATTCGATGAGGAAAGGACCGAGATCCCTTCACCGGGAGTGACTCCTTTAGCAATAACTGGCAGATGCTACACACTCGGTTTGCTTTTGACTGCTTTTTGGTTTTTTGCTTTGCACAGCGATATATATGATATATCCCGCACCTCATTCGACGAGGAAAGGACCGAGATCCCTTCACCGGGAGTGACTCCTTTAGCAAAACTAGAAAAGCCTCAAAATCACTCCATTTCAAAACTTCATTTGATTCTACAACGATATCAAGTTCATTACGCTCATGGTTTTATGAAAACCTGCGTAGCCCTCCGTCATTTCAGATAAGTACTGGTTAGTATTCGTGCTACGTTTGTTGACTATGTTAAGGCGTAGTGTGCGGTAGCTAATTAGTGCTTATCTGTATAAGCATATGATGCGATTGGATTAGGGTAGTCGTGCGACTTTGTTGACTATGTTAAGGGTCGTGCGGGTGGGTTTAATTCAATCGGGAAATGACGGGTTGAACTTGACTATCACTTATGATTTGTTGACTATGTTAAGGTCATATAGCTGCTAGGGGCAAAATATTATCGGGAATTTCAAGTGTTGAAATTTGCAATGAGATTGCATACCTTCTATGAGATAGTTGGATCCCGATACCCGCTGCGAGTAAGAGTTACTCCTGGGAGAGTTTTACACATTACAATTAGCCGATCAAGTAGGTGTCTAGAAAGGTGTTAACGAGGTTACGCCTCTGGGAAAACGAGGTTTACATTAATTAGGTTCGTGCGAAAGCACGGGGGACCTCCCTCAAAGTACCGACACTGGCCTGGCTGAAAGATTGGCGAACTTGTAGTGTGCAATTAATCCCGGCTAGTCTTTCCTTTTAAGGTTTGGAGGAAGATTTGATAAAAAGCAGTGGGAGCCATCCTGATCAGATAAGATAATAACCAATCTGATCTTGCACGAGCATACGCTAAAGTGTTTTCTTCTCTCTCTCTCCAGGTAGCGACCATTTCATGCCTTAATAAAGATAATAATATGGATGTATTGACCGAATCCGCATGTTATACTGTGCTGGGGAACGTTGGTTCCGTTCTTTCTTATAAGAGTTATAGGAATGAACAGGATATAGGGGAATGCCAGGATTCCCATGCCACCCGAATGAAGAAAGTACATGATGATGCATTTTCTTCGGGTGTGTTCGTTACTGAGAACTGTTTCTCCATTTGCTCTACGTCCTGGGTATTGGATACCGGGTCGGGATCCCATATATGTAATCAGTTACATGGGCTAAGGAAAGGTAGAGAACTTGGAGAAGGTGATAAAGACATTAGAGTTGGAAATGGTGCAATTGTTGCAGCTAAGACTGTCGGGGAACATCACCTTGTATTACCAATGGGTAATACATTGGTTCTGAACGAATGCTATTACATGCCGAACCTGATATGCAACATTATATCGGTTTCTTTGCTAAGTAAAGAAGGATATAATTTTGTATTACAAGACAATGTTATGAACATTTTCCATAACCAAAAGTTGGTTGGATCAGGCACGTTGTGCAATGGCATTTATGTTCTAAATCAATCAACAGTTCTGAGCATAACAAACACACACAAGAGGAAGAGTTCTGAACTCAACGAATCCTTCTTGTGGCATTGTAGACTGGGTCACATCAATGCGACACGACTAGCTAAGTTGCATAAGGATGGATATTTAAATCCATTTGAATTTTCATCCTATGACACTTGCCAGTCATGTCTCAAAGGCAAGATGACCAAGACTCCGTTTACGGGACACGGAGAAAGAGTTACCGAACTCTTAGGACTAATACATAGTGATGTATATGGTCCCATGTCTACACATGCCAGGGATGGTTCTTCATACTTCATTACATTCACTGACGATCTCTCTAGGTTCGGGTATGTGTTCCTGATGAAACACAAATCAGAAGCTTTTGAGAAATTTAGGGAATATAAACAAGAAGTTGAGAACCAAACCGGAAAAAGTATTAAAATCCTTCGATCTGATCGAGGAGGAGAATACTTAAGCAATGAATTCCTGGGCTTCCTAAAAGAGAATGGGATTCTCTCTCAGCTAACTCCTCTATATACACCACAGCACAACGGTGTATCGGAGCGGAGGAACCGCACCCTATTAGATATGGTGCGCTCTATGATGAGCACAGCTGAGTTACCTATTTCCTTCTGGGGTTATGCGCTGGAGACAGCAGCATACCTATTGAATCAAGTTCCATCTAAATCTGTACCTACCACACCATATGAGATATGGAGTGGGAAGAGACCATATTTTAAACGAGTTAAAATATGGGGTTGTCCGGCCTATGTCAAAAGACAAAATCCAGACAAACTCGAGGCACGGTCAGTTCTTTGCAAGTTTGTGGGATATCCTAGGAATTCCCAAGGATATTTATTCTACCATGCTGAAGAACAAAAAGTGTTTGTTTCTCAATATGCCACCTTTTTAGAAAAGGAATTTCTTGAAAAAGAAATTAGTGGCAAAGTGGTAGAGCTGGAAGAGGTTCCAGATACACAAACAGTAACTGAAGATTTAGTGGAACCAGAAGATTCAGTAGCTCCCAATGAACCTCAGCCTCTCCGCCGATCTAGTAGGGTTCCTCGCCAGCCTGAGAGATACTACGGTTTTCTCATGGATGGTGGGAGCGAGGATTGCATCATGGAGGATGATGACCCAACTAGCTTCGAGCAGGCCATCACGAGTGGGGACTCAGTGAAATGGCTGGATGCTATGCGGTCCGAGATGGATTCCATGTACACCAACAAAGTATGGACTTTGGATGTTGCTCCTGAAGGGGTAAAACCCATTGGGAGCAAGTGGATCTTTAAGAAGAAACTTGGTGTAGATGGGAAAGTGGAGACTTTCAAAGCTAGACTTGTGGCAAAGGGTTTTCGTCAAAGACCAGGTGTGGACTATGACGAGACTTTTTCTCCAGTGGCTATGCTTAAATCCATCCGAATCATGCTTGCCATTGCTGCCTTTCATGACTACGAAATCTGGCAAATGGATGTTAAGACCGCCTTTCTAAATGGTGATTTAGAAGAGTGCGTGTACATGACTCAGCCAGAGGGCTTCGTAGACAGTGGGAGCAGCGGGAAGGTGTGAAAGCTGCTTAAATCCATTTATGGATTAAAGCAAGCATCGCGGAGTTGGAACATCTGCTTTGACGTCGTTATCAAAGAGTTTGATTTCGTCAAAAATCTAGATGAACCTTGTATCTACAAGAAGGTGGCAGGGAGTAAAGTTGTCTTCCTCGTATTGTACGTGGACGACATACTCTTGATAGGAAATGATATTCCTATGCTGCAATCGGTCAAGCTCTTCTTATCACAAAGATTCTCAATGAAAGATCTTGGTGATGCCTCCTGCATATTGGGAATCAGGATCTATAGAGATAGATCCAAACGGATTTTGGGATTGTCCCAATCCAGGTACATTGACACCATACTAAAGAGGTTTAGTATGGAAGAGTCCAAGCGTGGGAACATGCCCACGATCTCTGGAGTCACTCTCTCCAAAGAGATGTCTCCCAAGACTGATTTGGAGAGAGCTCGCATGCAAGGGATACCCTATGCTTCGGCAGTAGGCTCTATCATGTATTCGATGCTATATACCAGTCCCGATGTAGCATACTCACTAAGTGTAGTGAGCAGGTATCAAGCTGATCCTGGAGAGAGTCACTGGACAGCTGTGAAGAGCATTCTCAAGTACTTGCGAAGGACTAGAGATATGTTCTTGGTGTATGGTAACGGCGAACTCCAAGTGGAGTCCTTTACCGATTCCAGCTTCCAGAGTGATAAGGACGACTCTAAGTCGCAGTCGGGTTTTGTCTTTACCCTTTACGGATGGGCGGTTAGCTGGAAGAGTTCCAAGCAGGAAACCGTGGCAGACTCGACGATGGAGGCTGAATACATCGCTGCCAACGATGCTGCTAAAGAAGCTGTCTGGGTCAAGAAGTTCATTACTGAACTTGGAGTGGTTCCATCCATTGAGCATCCAATACCTTTGTATTGCGATAACAATGGAGCGGTGGCTTTGGCCAAGGAACCCAGGTCCCATCAGCGGTCCAGGCATATTCTGAGGCGGTATCACCTGATCCGGGAGATAGTTGATCGCCGGGAGATCGAGGTCAGGAGAGTTGACACGAAGAACAACACGGCGGATCCACTCACGAAGGCCATTCCCCAGATACAGTTTGAGAGACTCTTCGGGATGCTCGGTATGAGATACTACAGCAGCTGGCCCTAGTGCAAGTGGGAGATTGTTAGTTGTATGTATGCCCTAGAGGCCAGTATTGTACAGATGATGTATATTATATTGGATGCTTGGACATATATAGAGATGACTTTCTTGCTCGACATGATAGTATGCTATCTGGTTGCTATTTATCTTAACATGTACACTAGTCTCTTTATACTGTCTTATAGTTACATGTTGGTAAAGCCCTTAGGATTTGTACTTGACTACCTGGGCTATGATGCAGATCATACTAGTGGGGACATGGTAGTCCATAAGTACATCCTTCAAGGTCCCTAGTCGTGGGTATCTCGAGACGGGGCATCGACATACCAGAGTAGACTAGCGTATACGCTTCTCGACCCATGTGATGGGCGATGGATGATCCCATATCCATTGGTGTTTGACATCAGAGATGGTATACGGGTGCTCAGTGGAAACTGGGTACACTGGACGAACTCGCCGAGAACTCCCAGATGGTATTATACCTCACGTCAGATGGCAGTTCTCAGGTGACACTTGTACAGGTTAGTCTATAGACCCGAGATCGTCATAGAGTCTTGTGTGATTCCCACTGTGCTTTGATCTCCACCTTACCACGTCCATGAGGGCGTGCAAAACGGTGGTCTTTGGGCACAGTCCCGAGTCACATGGAGGCAATGAGCGATAGGAGGGGTTTCGTCTCTCCCGGTATTAGGGGTTGATGTTGTGCAGTGCTCGATTGGCCGTAACAGGGAAGTCCCTGGCCAGGGCTGATCAGAGATTTGCTGGTAAGTGTTACCAGTAGTTTCTCGACCCGTTATGAGCCTCACATCAGCACGACTTATCGGGTTATTGGGTTCTGACGTATACCACCCCTAGACTTGATATGCGACGTATCAGACGAAGAGACTTGACTGTATGGTAAGTGTTACTGGTCGGATTCGCAGGAGTGTGAGCGGGCTAGCTCGTCGATCTTCTGATCGCTCAATACCCGGGTGGCCGTTACGTTTAGCAGACCGCTTGCGGCTTGTGGGTGCTTGATATGATCATCATCTGCTACCGGCGTATTGACGAGTCTTTAGAGTCCTACACAGAGGTTTCCTGGCTCAAGAGAAACGAAATAGGAGCGCATATGTGATATGTGCAGGACCGAGAATAATGCGTGTATGTGATACCGCATTTCATTCTCGCGATATATGTTTCGAATGGTTATATTCGATATGACCTAGTTATCGAATCATTGATTCGATAAATCGATGCATTGAATACTAGTCGGTTATATGCGACATGACCGGATCATTGAATCAAGTGTTGATTTAATGATTTAATGTATAATTATATATTTGATATATTACTTTGCATTAACTAGTATTGGTTCACTTTAAACGGATTTTTCTCACTTGGATTGCACATTGTATATGTGATATACTTTTGTGCACTTTTTGTATCATGTTTGATGATACTTGATCATTTAGTTAAGTGTATAAAATTAATCCATGGTTAATATGATAATTAGGGTTTTGCATTTTCATTTATTTATTTATTTGTTTATTTATTTATTTGGAAAAGAATAAGATGAGAATGGTGGCTTTCTTTGTCATTTGTTGAAGCTTCATGAAGCTTTGACTTTAGCAACCATCCTTATCTTCATGCTTAACCCTAACCCATCAAAGTGACCATGGTTAATTCTCTACACTTAACCCTAGTTCAAGTTATGATAAGTATTTGATTTAAATTTATTTTTAATATAAGACTTATCATATTTTCTTTCTTGAGCTCATCTTCTTCTTCTTCTTCAAGCTTGCTACAAAAATGGCAAGTTGAGATCTAGTGAGTTAAATCCAAATCTAAAGTGAACCCACCTCCTATTTCTTCACCCTCTACCTCTTGCCAAGTTGTTTTGGGTGTTTACTTCACAAGTTTCACAAGTTTGTGAAGTCGGAGCTTGAGTTTGTGCAACCTCGACGTAGATCGTCTTTGACACAAGGCCGACGACCTATTCCGCTTGCTTTCCCGATGAAGCCAATGATCGAGTCGAGAATTCATGATGGACAGCGAGGACATGACGTTGCGGAGCCGTGGAGGCGGAAATCCGGATCTACAAAGGTTGTATATCCGTATCTTAGTAGTTAACTGTTAACTAGTTATCTATTTCGCCTAAACATCTAGTTAAAGATCCGTAGTCTAGGGTTTCTCGGCACTAAAAATTTTAATTTGGCATGTTCGATGCCTTGTGTGAACCCACTAGGGTGCCTAGGAACCTTTCACATTGCAAAGATGGCGGCCGCTTGGGGCCCATAAGTCACTCCTCCGGCGGAGACAGAGTGGGGGTTGCTGTTGTAGTTAGCGCAGCTGGAGGCCATCGATATCTCCTTTTTTGGTTGGAGCAAGACACCAAATCTTAGTACCTCAAAACTAGGGGCAACCTTATTAAACCGCGATTCTTTCATGAACACGACACACGAAGTGTAGAGTGGAAAGAGGAAAAGGTCGCACCGGGCGTGCCAGAATCTGTTTACCGCCGAAAACCGAGAAGACAAACGTCTTGCCTGAATTTAGGGGCAGATGCTATTTGGGTTTATCCTTCCACCTCTCCGAAGATGCCAAGTTGATTTATGGCACCGTGTATCGGAGGTTTGGACAGATACGTCCATTGTAGTAAACATCGTCAGATTCCCCCTCATTTCTGAGGGGGTTTTGATTATGGGGATGCTCTTCCCTGCAGGCGCAAGGACCTGCAGTTAATTACGTTACCACGTAGCGATAACCACTTTCTCCTGCTCCAGAGGTTCACTTCGTGTCGTGTGTGTTTGTTTTATTTTTGGTTGCCCGTGGATTGTAAACGGAGACTAATTTATGTTATCGCCCGTAGGGCGTGAATTAGTTCAAATCTGTATCTTCTTAGATTTGGGTTTGGTTTGATTTAAGGATCGTTAATCTCATTTTGGGATTAAGATCAACTTAAATGTTTGTTGAGGATACGTTAGTCTAATTTTAGGCTAAGATCTACTCAACAGGATTTTTAGGATCATTCAGACCCAACAAAAGAGCATTTGGGCTCTATTGTCTTAGTTTAAGGACGTTGCGGTCCATAGCTAGTTTAAAGACGTTGCGGTCCAGGGAGTTGTTGGTTGTCAGGACCCGCCACCTCTCTGAATACGTTGAAGAATTACAACGACATATATCAAAGGTGTGTGGGGGGTGTACCCTGGAACCAATGAATATTCGTCAGAAGCTCAGTAGTCTTGTTTGGGACTAAGACCACTCTGGAAAATAAAGAGCCCATGTACTCGGTTGACTAGGAGTTTGGCCAAACTTGGACTCAGTCCAGTCATTTCATTTTTGAATAAAGTGTTAAACACTTGCTTGGGTTTGGTCCTCTTTATGTGCCAACGATGCTGAGCATCCATATGGGTTCTGACGCCCACAGTTTATCTTGGTTTTCCCCCTTTTTGTTTTTTATGGAGTGTTAAACACTCTTTATGGTGCACACGTGTAGAGCACGTGAGGCGCTTGGTGCTAGGCACCAGGCGTTGGACACTAGTTTATGAGTGCAGAGCACTTTATGCCGAATAGCGCCCACGTGAGGGGCACGTGGGGCGCTTGACGCTGAGCGCCAACCACTGAGTGCTAAGCACTCTTTATTAAGCGGGTCCACGTAAGGGGCACGTGAGGCGCTTGGCACTGATCGCCGACTACTGAGTGCTAAACACTCTTTATTGAGCAGCGCCCACGTGAGGGGCACATGAGGCGCTTGGCGCTGATTTTTTCTTCGTGTATTATGTTCTGAAGAGTTCAATTCTCTGTTTTTCTCTGGATCTTCGATCCCCAAGAACAAATTCATCCCCATGAGAATTAAATTATCATTTGTAAGAGACTTGTCTCATGGATCTCAGATCCAGGGAAAGAACTATGTTCTTTTATGAGGGTTAAACTCTTAGATATGCAAATGAGATCATCTGATCTCTATTACTTTTATTTACCTTGAAAAAAGTTCTTCTTCTTTCTTCTCTCTTAAAGAATTTTTTGCTTGCTTTTCTTTTTGAACTTGAAGTTTATGGGGGGGGGGGGTTCCGCTGTACAAGACTTGAAGTCTTGGACCCTTTATATAGTTGAGGCAAGTTTGTTGATTTAGTTAAAAAAATCTCTCATTGAAAGATCCTTAATTGATTTAGGGATTTTATCCACCGTTGGATCTTTGATATGAGGATTTCTGTTTTACAGAAGATATTTTTCTTGTTTTTAACAAGATTGGGGAAATATTTTCCCATACAGAGCTTATTCTGTAGCTTGGTGATTTTTAATCACCATTAGATTTTTAATCCAACGGTACTCTGTTTTACAAAGAATAATCTTTACAAAGAATAATCTTTCTCGTTTAGAAAGATTTGAGGAATATTTTCTCAACAGAATTTAATTCTGTATTTTGATAGTTTATCATCTCTGTTGGATCTTTGATCCAATGGCAGCGGACTTTTAGCTCTGGCGCTGGCGCCCTCGTACAAGCACGTGAGGCGTTGCCTCAGATTTTTTAACTCTTGGCACTGGCTCCCTCGTGCAAGGCACGTGAGGCGCTGCCTCTTTCAAATTTTAAACAGAGCTTTGCTCTTTTATTGAGGGGAACATATTGTTGAAATCCTCTGTAAGTTGGAAATGATATTTCCACCATCATGATTCATCTTTCCGTGCATCTAGCTACAGAGGCAATGATTGCAGGACCTGTATCATATAGGTGGATGTATCTAGTAGAAAGGTAATATATTTTTTTTGTTTTGTTACGTCAGCGCCCTGGCCATTTGCCGTGGCCGGTGTGGAACAAAAACCGGCATTTAAAAACTTAGCGCTAACGAAACCGTTCGAATCGAACCATAAACCTATACTAGCTAACTAAAATTGCACTAGTTACTGAGATAGAGTGTTATACCGAATGAACCAAGTTCTTCGGTCTTCCATCATTTTACTTAGTTCCTTGAGGCATGCTCGATTGAACTTGGCCGCCAGTATTCCTTCGTCGAAGATGATCCACCCAAGGAATGTAGCTCATGGTTCTAGCTCAACACCATAAACAAGTGAAGCAACTAGGGACTCTAGGTTGCTAATCTAGAGTGCCTAGGATGTAGTGAATGGATCCATGTGTTTATCTATCTCACCTCCTCTCTTGATTCTCAACTTATGAGATTGTAGAGAGGAGGTTGAGTTTGAAGGTGGAGGAGCTCAAGAAAAAACACTAGAGAGGAGAGTGAAGCATGATGGTGAGAAAGCAAGCTCAAAGAAAAATGAACCATTCATGAAGAGAGAAAAAGAGAAGCTTGGTTTTGTAAAACCAATTCTCTCAATATAATATCAAGCCTATGCTTGAATAGTTTGCACAAATGAATTAATAATTCATTTGTGCAACACTATGCAAGCATGGCTCTCACCATACTCCCCTTATTCCTTATCCACTTCATTTCCATTTATGAATTAATGGATAAAAACTAAATGAGGTGTCCACCTTCTAGAATGTTATCTGTAAAAAATACAGATTACATTCTGCTGTATATGCATACCTGTATTCATACCGAAATACGAATACCTAAAGAGATAGAATAACACAAAGAACATAATACTAGAATATACATATCGAAATATATATACGTAAATTATTAAACCAATACCTGATTTAATAATTCGTCTCAAACCCGAGCCAGCTAGTATTATCAACTGTCCGATCGAAAGTCCGGCTAACTAGTACACTCATTCGATCGGAACCCTGCATGTATCCAATACGGCTACTACATCATTTCGCCAGAACCAGGGAAACCCTCTGTGTGGGACTCTAAAGACTCGTCAATATGCTGGCAGTTGGTTTAACCATAAGCACGTCAGCGGCACTAGCTGTACGTAACGGCTACCCAGGTATTGAGCGAAAGGAAGGACATTGAGCAAACTCATTCGAAGCCCTACCGAGCCTATCCATGACAATCTCTGAACAGTCTGGTCTGTTTGTCTAAGAGTATCGCATATCGAGTCTAGGGGGTGGATAAAATCAGACCCCTAATAACGTGATATTTCATGTCGGTATGATGCCCATCACCCACTGAGAAACTACTGATCAAAATCAGTAATTCTCGTGTACCTTGGCAAAGGATTTTTGGTGATGGCCACCCATGCACCGCGCGACATCAACCCCCAATGACGGGAGAGACGAATCCCCGACGATTCGCTCACTGCCTCCATGTGGCTCGGGACTGTACCCAACTAAAACCTATTTGCATGACTCCTTTGAGCCGTGGTAGGATAGTAATCAAAGCACAGTAAGAACTCACACGAGGCAAATGACGATCTCAGGTCGACAGACTAACCTGTACACATGTCACCTGGGAACTACTATCCAACAATAGGTATAATACCAATTAGCATGTTCCCGGCGAGTCCGTCATAACCTAATAAGCACCTGTATACTATCTTAGGTGACTGACTGACACCAATGGTTTGTGAGACCGGCCACCGCCCCTCGTCGGGGTCTCGATAAGTATACACTCACTAGTAAAATAGGGGGTTGCCCCTACGGATATTGAAATCCGTAGGGGCATATTTAACTTGGCCCTACGGATTAATCCGTAGGGCTAAAAGGTTGCCCCTACTGGCCCAGACGTCCAAGAATAAAAATATTAATTCTTAATTTGGTGTTTGCCCCTACAGAGCCGCAAACAAAGGACCTACGGGCAAATCCGTAGGGGCAACTAAATATCGATTTAATAAAGGCACAGATCGATCGCCTACGCTCACTTTCTTCCTCTCTCTCTCGATCGCGCGCGAAAAAAATCCCCAAATCGCCACGCCGTTCTCCTCGTCGCCACCGCCGTTCTCGTCGCCACCGCCGTTCTCGTCGTCGCCACCGCCGTTCAGGTCATCGCCACCGCCGTTCAGGTGAGTAAATCTTCAGGTAAATTAAAGAATTTTTTGATTATTTTGGGCTTAGGGTTCATGGCTGGGTCTGGGGTTGCGCGCGCGAGTTGGGGTTCGGCAGGGGTCGCGGTCGGGGTCGGGGTCGGGGTCGGGGTTGGGGTTAGGGTTGGGGTTGGGGTTCGGCTGCTGCTGGGGCTGGGGCTGGGGTTAGGGTTTGCCTTAGGGTTGGTGTTGGGGTTTAGCTGGCCGCGCTGGGGTTAGGGTTAGGTTAGGGCGGGGTTGGGCTGGGCTGGGGCTGGGGCTAGGGTTAGGTTAAGGTTAGAGTTAGGTAAATTGATGACAACAAAATACCATAATTTATAACTATATTACTCATCTAATGTGTATGGCATGTGAAAGCTAGATGAAGGTCGAGGCAAGCACAACAAATTTGTTGGATGGGACAATGTCAATAGGAGCTCAATGCTATTTGGAAAAATAATAATTCAAAGACATAGTGGAGTTTCTGATTGGTGGCATGGACTAGTTTGATGTATGTAGTTGGTTTGATTTATGAAAAAATGGGGAGACAACATGCATGTATGCATACAGGTAACATCTGCCAATATGACATATCCAGACCGCAATCTATTTTTTCCTATTGGCTAATATGAAAATATCGGCCCGTGTATATGACATAATCAAAGTTGTTAAATCTTGATACGGTTTGTGTTTCGTTTTTTTATTTATCAGTTCTATCAATGTTGCGTATAACGCTTTATGATTTCAGTATCCTACATTTGTAGTTTTAATAGTTGATTGTTATAGATGAATACCATTGCAATAATAGTTTTTGGTTGATGAATGCTATTGCAATGTAGGATGATCAGTTCTATCAATCTTGATCTCAATAGTTTAAAATCATGTTACACATACAACACGAATGCACAACACATGCATAATTAGAGAGCGATTTGAGATATTCAGGTTAAAACCAATATATGATACTCGATGATAATATGAAACCTTCATATTCACATCGATACTCATATATGAAACTAAAAGCGCCACTTAGGCCACGTCTATCGGTTAAGATACGTGCGATGCTCGTCATGACCTAGAACTATACGAATGTTGTTAAATATCGGACAGTATAGCTCGATACTAACAACCGTCGTATAGTCTACGCGACGAGAAAATTCAATCGTATGGTAACCCATAGATTTGTCCCGTGTGGACAAGTTAAGAATGTATAAAGCAAACGCCTTCATTCACTTGTGTTTTCATCCGTTTCGAGATATTTCGTCGGTACCTTTCCGCTGGTTCTCTGTGTACAAAGATAGATTAGATGTTCATTTCAACGTTGTTTCACAGCTTTGAAATGATTATCTATTCTATTACAGTGTACTCGGAGAACAGCGGGGAGGTGCTGCCGAAATTTACTCGAAACGGTTGAAAGCACAAGTGATGGGCGTTCGCTCTATACATTCTTAATGGGATAGAAGCCTACCCCCGACAGCCGGAACACACACATACAACAAGAATACACAACAAACGCATAATTAGAGAGCGATTCGAGATGTTCGGGTTAAAACCAATATATGATACTCGATGATAATATGAAACCTTCATATTCCCATCGATACTCATATATGAAACTAAAAGCGCCACTTAGTCCCCGTCTATCGGTTAACATACGTGCGATGCTCGTCGTGACCTAGAACTATACGAAGGTTGTTAAATATCGGACAGTATAGCTCGATACTAACAACCGTCGTATAGTCTACGCGACGAGAAAATTCAATCGTATGGTAACCCATAGATTTGTCCCGTGTGGACAAGTTAAGAATGTATAAAGCAAACGCCTTCATTCACTTGTGTTTTCATCCGTTTCGAGATATTTCTTCGGTACCTTTCCGCTGGTTCTCCGTGTACAAAGATAGATTAGATGTTCATTTCAACGTTGTTTCACAGCTTTGAAATGATTATCTATTCTATTACAGTGTACTCGGAGAACAGCGAGGAGGTGCTGCCGAAATTTACTCGAAACGGTTGAAAGCACAAGTGATGGGCGTTCGCTCTATACATTCTTAATGGGATAGAAGCCTACCCCCGACAGCCGGAACACACACATACAAACGCATAATTAGAGAGCGATTCGAGATGTTCGGATTAAAACCAATATATGATAATATGAAACCTTCATATTCCCATCGATACTCATATATGAAACTAAAAGTATCACCTAGTCCCCGTCTATCGGTTAACATACGTGCGATAATTTATTCTTTTCAACGACAAACGCACACACAAAGCATATACACGGATTTTCTCCTTTGTCAGTAACTATCCTGTTCTTATATTTCTCAATATAGTCAGCATAACTTACAATTTATATGTTATTCAGTCTAACATGGCCCATGAGTACGTCAGAGTTAAGGACTGGATGTATGTGGATTGGAAACAACGTATGCAACCTAAGTTTGTCGCAGGAGTTGCTGCTTTCCTTGAATTTGCACGCGCACATAATAAGATCATAATAGAGAAGATTCTCTGTCCGTGCGATAGATGTGGCAATAAGTACTGGCAGAAGGTAGAATTGGCAGAGCTTCATATTGTAAAACATGGGTTTACTAGACTTTATTCAACTTGGAAATATCACGGGGAAGGAGAAGAATGCAGTACTGCGGTAGAAGAAGAATGAGAACACGATAATGCGGCAGGAGAAGAAGAAGAATTTGGTAATACGGCAGGAGACGGAAATTTATTTCCATCAGAAGAAATGGAGGATATGGTAGAGTCTGCCCTAGGTGAATCTATTCGTACCGAAGATGACATTCCTTCCGGTCAAGGACCGCGTGCGGATAAATATGAAAATTTCATGAATGATGCTAGGAAACCAATTTATGAGAATGCGAAGTATTCCACCCTCTCATGGTTCGTTCAACTTTTCCAGATTAAGTGCCTAAATGGATGGAGCAACAAGTCATTCACAATGCTTCTTTCGTTCTTGAAAGATTCTATGCCTCCAGGAAATAATGTGCCCGAAAGCTGGTACGAAGCCCAGAAGATGATGTCTGATTTGGGTCTAAAGTGCGAGAAGATTCAAGCATGTCCTAAAAATTGCGTGTTGTACCGGAAAGAGAATTCAGATTTGAAAGAGTGTCCAACATGCGGAGAGGCCAGGTATAAGCCGAAAGATTCTGATAAGAAGCCTGATATACCTGTGAAGATAGCACGATACTTTCCCATAACACAGAGGCTACAGAGGCTATTCAGGTGCAAGAAAATAGCCGAGGCAATGATTTGGCATCACCGTGCTTCTCCAAGCGAAAATGGAAAAATGAGCCATCCATGAGATTCACCGGCATGGAAGGATTTCGATAGGAGGCACGCAATATTCAGTAGCGATCTTCGCAATGTCCGGCTCGGACTGGCTTCCGATGGCTTCTGCCCATTCAACTATATGGCTGGAAGTCACAGTACATGGCCCGTTGTAATGATAATTTATAATCTGTCGTCTTGGTTGGCTATGGACCAATCATACTTTATGATGCCTCTTCTTATCGACGGACCAAACTCACCGGGGAACAATATCAACGTCTATCTCCGACCTCTGATCGAGGAGCTGAAAACTTTGTTCATTGATGGTGTAGAGACATATGATTCAAACACAAATACAACCTTCATACTGCGTGCGGCCTTAATGTGGACAATTAATGACTTTCTTGCGTATGGAATGCTATCAGGTTGGTCCGTACATGGTCACAAAGCATGTCCTCATTGCCATGAACACACAACATCAAAATTTTTGAATTTTAGCAGGAAGGTTTGTTATTGCGGCCATCGACATTTTCTGCCTCCAGACCACCCCTATAGGTTAGACACGGTTCACTTTGATGGTCATCAGGAGCTTCTTGGGCCTCCATCCCCATTGTCCGGAGAGGACGTGACTGCTAAATGAGATGGTTACAATAACGTGACCTTCGGGATGGATCCGACGAAACAGGTCAAACCACAATATTGGAACAAATTAAGCATTTTCTTCGAGCTTCCGTACTAGTCTACAAATTCAGTGCGTCATTGTCTGGACGTCATGCATATAGAGAAGGGAGTATCAGAGCACATACTTAACTTACTTCTGTGTAAAGACGGAAAATCGAAAGACAACATGAATGCTCGGATGGATCTACAAGAGTGGGGAATAAGAAGTGAACTGCACCCTAAACCGGTAGCGGGTAAACCGGGCAAGTTTGTACTTCCCAATGCCGCTTATCATATGTCACAATCGGAGAAGAAAAGATTCCTGCAGGTGTCGCATGATTTGAAAGTCCCCACAGGTTTCTCAGGATCATTCAGTAAGAAAATAAAAATTGTGAAGGGCAAGATCGATAGGCTGAAAAGTCATGATCACCATGTTATCGTGGAGCACCTTCTTCCATTAGCCCTCAGGACTTCTCTCCCCGACTCGGTTGGTCTAGTAATCAACGACCTATGTTGTTTTTTCAGGGAGTTGTGTGCTAAAACACTGGAGGTTGCGACGCTGGATGAACTAGAAAATTCTATTGCGTTGATACTTTGCAAGTTTGAGCGTATTTTCCCACCGTCATTCTTCGATATCATAATACACTTGACGGTTCATCTTGCAACTGAGGCGAAGTTAGCCGGACCGGTACAATATCGATAGATGTATCCCGTCGAGAGGTACGTGTAATTTTTCGTTTCGCGCAATTTATAAATTTATTGTTGTCCTGTATGCCCGTATTTATTTATTCAACATATTCTCATTAGGTACCTTTACACTCTTAAGAAGTATATACGCAATAAAAATCGACCAGAGGGTTCTATCATGCAAGCTTATCTTCTTGATGAAGCAACCACATTTTGTTCCCGCTATCTGGATGAGAACATTGAGACAAGGCTTAACCGACCACGAAGAATTCAAGACGGGCCATATGGTAAAACCGAGTATAAGAGGGTAGACACTATGTTTATCAACAAGATATACCGGTTTATCTTGCTTAATTGCGCATGTCTTGAACAAATTAGAGAGTAAGTTCTTTTGGATTAATTGTTATATCTGTGTTTGTGTGTGTATGAAATGACATAATATTAATGTCACAATTATTTGTCGAAAACAGAACTCATTTTAACGAGGTACGTGAGGGGCATCCTGATTGGAACGAAGAACGTTTGGAAAAATACCATCAGGATAATTTTTGTGATTGGGTCACAGAGCATGTAAGTTATTCGAATTACATTTTATTGCTATCAGTTTTAATCTAAACTTGTATCGTTATGTATTTGTCGTAAAATTTGTTTTGTTAGATCCACGATCCGAACTTGTCTGCATCATTTGAGAGTGATTCAAGATGTTTAGCTCAATTTCATAGTATGGAGGTTGCATATTACAAAGGATTTGGTGTCTTTGGATACAAATTCGAAGTTAAGGACATAGAAACATCTAGAACCACTCAGAATAGTGGGATTGCGACGGTAGGATCGGACGGTGTGATTTACTATGGGTACTTAAATTGTATACTCGGCATCCACTATCCCGGACGATCAGAACCCTTTTATATATTCCAGTGTACTTGGTATGATCCGCGAACCGATACGGACAGGTGGAGAAGCAGTCTTGGGACTTGGAAAGATGAATATGGATTGACCAGTGTGAACACACTTCGATTTTACGGTCAGGACGATCCGTTTATCTTTCCGAACCAAGCGTTCCAAGTATACTATTCACAGTGTTTGAAGCATCCGGGGTGGAGTGTTGTATGCCGATGGAAACCCAGAGATGTCTACGATGTCCCAGAATACGAGGACAGTGATGAGGACGAAGAAGAGAGAAGGCTTAAAGTGCTCCGACCGTCTGTTTCGAAGGACGGGTTGTCTTCGACCGATCATGAAGTTACGTGTGTTAGAAATGACATCGACGATGAAATCCAAGTAGATATGTATGATGCGCCCACGAAACGAAAAAGATTATCAGTAATGTTATATTATTACTTCACATTTTACGCTCTATACATATATAGTCAATACTTTTAATGATTGTCTAATGCGTCCATGAACCGTTTATATAGATTTGATGACGATGTCGGGAGCAGCGAGGGGCGGCAGGAGCTCCAGCCGCGGCAGAGGCAGAGGCAGAGGCAGAGCGGTTCTGCCGCCCGGAGAGCTCCGTAGGGAGCTTCAGAGGGCCGGTCTTGCACCTAGATCGGAGACCCCTTCGGATGCCTCCTTCCGTGTGGATTTTGCCACACCTCCAGGTATACTGCACGCATATCCATTTTGAATGTAATATTATAGATATTCATGCCTGTTTATGTCAAAATTACTTATACTGTCAATGTTTGATTGTCTAGTTGTTGGTGATGCGTCCACATCTGGGACAGAGGCCACCCCCGCTCCTCCAGGTATGTTTATATATCATATAGTGTATGTATATTGATTTAGAATTTTATATCATAAATACACACATTCCTTTTGCTCTTACTTAGCAATTTTTATTATTGTCTAGCTGTAGGTGGTGACACCACCGCACCTGCGGGTATGTTTATATATCCTATAGTGCATGCATATTGATTTAGAACGTTATATTATTGATCTACACATTCTTTTTGCAATTACTTATATAATCTATTTTTAATTGTCTAATTATAGGTGGTGCGTCCACATCTTCCGCAGGGGCCACTCCTGCCGCTTCCATACCCTCCGCATCGTCTGCAGGTTAGTATGAATAAATTTAAAATATTTACTCATTTTACATATGCTCTATAGAATAAATATGAACTTCATGGAAATTTAGCGTCGATGTTTATTTTCTAGTTGGAGGGGATGCGTCCGCATCCGGGACCCCGGTTGTTCCTCACCGGAGGAACTATCGTCCCGCTCGTGCTGCTGCCCGGGCCCAGGCTCGTGCGATAGTCACCGGAGGTATATATCACACTTGAATTTTTGTTTAACCTTGATTACTTAATACAACTTTGTCTTATTATTGATTGTCTTGATATTTCGTGCAGACGCAGGGCCTCCCCATCCCCAGAGGGGGACTCGAGGCCCGAATCAGTCCCATAGGCTGAGGCCTGACAGAGCTAGGGGGGAGGCAGCATTCCCCTTTTTTTTACCCTTGACTATCGCTATACCGGTCCTCATGCCGAGAGGTTCGTCCGGTATTTGGGGGACGAGAGCCGGCTCGTGAAGAACTATCCACTTCACGTTGAGTGGGGCGAGCAGCACCAGCGCTCATTCGCCCTCTTCTTTGATCAGGCTCGGGTATGTATTAATATATATTTTCATTTGATCTATCCAATATATTTATTATTAACACTTGCAATCTAATAACAATGTTTTTTTGTATTTTCAGTTGGATTACGATTTTCAGCCTGTAGCCAACCCTGATCACCCGGGGAGGGTGCTCGACCTTCATGCTCTGTACAATGGCCTGATGAAGAACATGCAGGCCAAGGTCCGATACAACAGGAATGAGCTGAAGGCCGACTGCTACTCCCTGTAGATGGCGACCCCCGAGGCAGAGAGAGCGGCCCTCCTATCTACTCCGGCGTTTGCGAGAGTCGACGTAGAGACATGGCCTCTATTGTGCGCTTATTTCGACTCCCAACGCAAACATGTATGTATTTTAAATGTAATTCATTATTTATGATATAATTTATTTCTTTGTGTTTTTTAATTAGAAAACTAAATGTTAATGCGTTGTGCAGAAACAGGTCGCTCAGAATACAGAGAACAGGAAGTCGGCGAAGAGGGGTCACCCCACTTACACAGGTGGCTAGAGGAACATTACTCGAGCCATGGAGTTATCGGTAAATTACAATAGACCGACCTTCATGATATTCTGCAATATTATTATTTTCTAATATTTCTAATATTAAGAGTTACTTTCTAATATTGCAGACATCTCGGACCGTGGCGTCAGGTGGTACACCGAGCGTGCTGTCCGCATATCTTGCCGTCCACGGCACCTCGACAGATCCCGCCACGGGCGAGTTTCGATATCCCGACGTCGCTACCCAGGAATACTGAGTAAGTGTTAATATTTTTTCTACCCAAATTTGAAATTTTAGTTTTGGAAGGTTCAAGTTTAAATCTTATACTTATACTTTACTGCTTAATGTGGGTGTAGGAGCGGGTGGTTGAGCAGGCCCAGGCCTCGGGGATCGATTTTACCGGACAGAGCAATCCGAGCCTACTGACCCCAGTTCTAGACGCCGCACACGGAGGGCACCACGGAGGTTGGGAGAGAGGCCGGGGACTGGGCCTTAGCAGGGTCCATATGAGGTTGGACTCCACCCCAGTGGTTACTTCCTCCGTCTCCGGTGACCGACGTGTCCATCAGGAACTGGAGAGCTTGAGGGCCACCGTTCAGGAGTTGAAGGAGATGCTGGTATGTATACTGCTTTATAATAAAATATTATGTCATATTATATAGATATCAACATATCCATAATTAGTACGTAGCTTGAGCTTATTTGGTTTTAGACTTAAGTTTGATTAATCATACATACAGATGTAATTAAAATAAACAACAAACTAGATATCCAAACGGGGTTTCGAAATAACTTAATAATGATACGAATTCGAATAATACACAGTTCTTACACGCTTATTACACACGTTAGGTCCAGACGCGACAGGGTACATCGGCCGAGCCTCCACATGCATCTCCTTCGGCCGCGGCTCCGCAAGCCACTACATCGGCTGCGCTTCCGCAGACAGCTCCTGTAGCTCCACCGCCCACTCAGACTCCCGCAGCCGCGGCTCCGCAAGCGACTACCTCGACGGCGGCTGCGCAGACCATATCGCCAGCTCCACAGGCCGCTCAGACTCCCGCTCACGCCGAATTGCAGAGTTTATTGATCGAGGAGCAGGCGCGCGTTATTCTATCGTTATTCAGAGGTGGAGCTGGACCGAACTAGGGTAGCTTTTTGGTTCTTATTTTTTGAAACATGTATTTATTTATATCATACACATTGTACTACATTTTGAAACGATGTCGATATTGGTTTATATTTAAATTATATTCAGTTTTTGGATTTCTTTTGTATATTATATGCGTGAGATGTGATTATGAATACTGCGATATATGTTGTGTGATGATTATTTTTATATTTGATTGATGTATATATTATTGTGCACAGGGCGGGAAAAAATCAAAAAGCCCATTTTAAAAAAAAAATACAGATAATATGCCCCTACGGATTTATCCGTAGGTACACATGTTGCCCCTACGGATAAATCCGTAGGGGCAAAATATCAGCAGTAACTGATATTTCCCCCCTGATCTCAGTACCAGGGGGTTGGGGCGTGCCCGTACGGACATATCCATAGGGGCCACTGCCTATCCCCTACGGATAGGTACCTACGTAGCTATTCGTAGGGGGTATAACTTGGACCTACGGATATGTCCGTAGGTACACTTAATATATTAAAAGAAACCGTAAATAATATAAATTTTTTTACCCTACGGCTTAGTCCGTAGGGGCAATAGGACCTACACAGAAATCCGTAGGGGCAAGAATTTGCCCGTAGGGGCAAGTTCAGGGCCTCAACTTGCACCTGCGTCCTTTGCACCAACGGGGTATTTTTTTGCCCCTACGCATATATCCGTAGGGGCAGTGGGTTGCCCCTACGGACATATCCGTTGGGGCAACCCATATTTGTAGTAGTGACTAGGCTACTCCGGAGTTTCAATGCCCAGTCTCGATACTCTTTGGACTAGGGACATTTTAGGATGTGCTTATAGACCACCCAGCTCCTACATATATGATCGCCATCATAATACTGGTAGTCAAGTAAGAATCTTATGGGCTCTATCAACATGTAATAGTGATCTGTAATACAACATAATGCATGTACATGATGATAAAGACAAACCAGATAGTATACTATCATCTCGAGTAAGACTGTTCTACCCGTATAGGTCCTCCCTCAATCATCACAATTGCGTGCCTGCGATTACAATAATTAACTTGAGGACACTATAGCCAACAATCTCCCACTTGCACTTAAAGCTAATTATTGCGATGTCGCATACTCACAGCCCGTGTGATATCGAACACCCACATTCTCTACTAATCAGTCTCACAAAGTCCGCTTGCGAAACTATTGCGTTCGAGAAATAACCTCAGTGAGTGAATCCGCTCCAATGTTTCTATTTTTATCTCTCTATATCTCAACTTCGTGGAGAAAGACTATCTCCCGAAATGAGCAATACATGTCTTAGAATTTGTCTGGATATCTGATGGGACCCAATTCACAAATGAACTCCAAATCGAACAAACTTCTTAAACTGTATCATCCACTGAATTTAATCAGTATCATTCACCATGCCTTTTTCAATATCCGTTTGGACCACCTGTCCAACATACTGCCCCTCAAAAGAGGGAAAATTATAACTCTGACAGCCACTCGGTCATCTAGGTCACCTTGGAAGCCTAAAATGATAACCGCCTCCTGAAGAAGGCTGCTGTTACCATATACTAAGAACATCCACTTATGTTCATAACTGCTTCTCAACGTTTCTCCAGGATTGGATTAATATATATGCTTATTGCAGCTAGTGCAAAAGCAATATCTGGTGTGGTACTTGACATCTCATGATTGACTCAGTTTTCTAAGCAAGTGCTATGCCAATCATGCAAATCTCTCTCCTCATCGGTCTAGAAGACATCTCTTTAGAGAGGGCGACTCCATCACCTGCGGGTACACCACCATGCCAGGATTCGTCCATTCTAAAACTCTTTAGAATAGTGTCAAGTACCCTAATTTGGACACTTCCCAAATATTGATCTAAAACCATAGATCTAGTGACCAGAAAGCCTGATATTTTATCCAGATTCTTTGTGGAGAAACACCTTGTGACAACCACAGTATAACCGATCGTAGTATAGGAAAATCACTTCCTATCAAGAGCATGTCATCCAAAAACCTGGACATCACTCCCTACCACCTTCTTATCATGTCCATCTATAGTTCTGATGAAGTCAAACTCTATGACTGTCACATCAAAACTAAACAATCTATCTCCGCTATACCTGTATTAGTCTATAGACATAAGCTACTTGCCCACTATATTTCCACTGCTCCCACTGACTACAATAACCCTCTGGCAGCGTCATATACACGTGCACGTCTAAAACTAATTTAGAACGACGTTATACTCATCCTCCTTCCAGATCTCATAGTCTAGAACAGCAGTAGTGTCATGTTTGGGTCATTAAAAACCTCCCTGCCACCGACTTTGAGGAGATCGAAGCACCTCTCGGGTGCCTGAGGTTACCCACCAAATCTGTAGAGTGGATAATGGATCGTCGAAACCAATTGAATCCCACTAATGTTCTACTAAATTTTCAGTAATCGTTTGTGGTTCTGAAATAACTTCCAGTTCTACCATACTCCTAATAATGTTTTCTGAAAAGAGTTCATTTTACTAAAACTATGGCAAGTTAAGAACAATATAACTATTGATCTTCCAAATGGTAGAATGTTAACCCTCGTCAAAGCCCGGGATAACCCACAAACTGCCATTACTGAAACGTGCCTAGAGTTTATTCGGATTCTGGTTTTAAGCATAAGCCGGACAACTCCATATACCTTAACATTGTTAAGATATGAATCCATTCTATATATCCAATATAGAAACAAATGCATTAATTTAATTTGAACCAGATTCAAAATACATATAGCCGATCCTAGTGTCAACTAGATGGAAGGAGGCCAAGCATCATTACTCATCAAGGAGCGCACCCACGCATGAGTAACTTGAGAGAGAAGCAAGTTCTCAAAACTATTACTTACAACGGAATACAAAGTACAAGTATCTACATCTTCAATCTGTAGGGTTTCTAGGCACTCTCAAGAGGTCTCACAAGGCATCAACCATGCCAATTTCAAATTTTACGGTGCCGAGAAACCCTAAACTAGATCGTTGACTAGAAATTTAGGCGAAATACGAAACTAGTTAACATCTTAACTAAAGATAGGAAGCTACAACCTTTGTAGATCCGGATATCCACTTCCTTGGCTCCACGTAAGTGTCCTCTCGCTGGCCATCTCGAATCCTGGACTCGATCGTCGGCTTGATCGGAGAAATGGGCGGACTAGGTCGTCGGCTTCGTGCCGAAGATGATCTACGTCGAGGCATCACAAGTTCAAGCTCCGACTTCACAAGTTTGTGAAACTTGTGAAGAAAACACCCAAAACAACTTGGCAAGAGGTAGAGGGTGAAGAAATAGGAGGTGGGTTCACTTTAGAATTGGATTTCTCTCACTTTAGCTCAAGTTGCCATTGATGGACCTTAAGCTTTTCTTGAAGAAGAAGATGATGAAGAAGAAAGAATATGATAAGTGTTGAATTAAAATGAAAAATAATTCAATACTTATCATAAGCAAACCATAGTTGAGTGTAGAGAATAAACCATGGTTACTTGGATGGGTTAGGGTTAAGCATGAAGACAAGAATGGTTAAGAAGTCAAAGCTTCATGAAGCTTCAACTAGAAACAAAGAAAGCCACCATTCTCATCTTTATCTTTTCCAAATAAATAAATAAACAAACAAATAAATAAATGAATATGCAAAACCCTAAATATCAAATTAACCATGGTTTAATTCTATACACTTAACTAAATGATCAAGTATCATCAAACATGATACAATATGTGCACAAAAGTATATCACATATACTTCTAGCACATCAAGTGAGAAAATCCATATAAAGTGAACTAATACTAGCTAATGCAAAGTAATATATCAAATATATAATTATACATTAAATCATTAAATCAACACTTGACTTAACGATCCGGTCATATCGCATATAACCGACTAGTATTCTATGTATCGGCTTATCGAATCAATGATTCGATAACTAGGTCATATCGAATATAACCAATCGATACATCCATCGCGAGAATGAAATACGGTATCACATACATGCATTATTCTCGGTCCTGCACATATCTCATATGCGCTCCTATTTCGTTTCGCTTGAGCCAGGAAACCTCTGTGTAGGACTCTAAAGACTCGTCAATACGCCGGTAGCAGATGATGATCATATCAAGCACCCACAAGCCGCAGACGGTCTGCTAAACGTAACGGCCATCCGGGTATTGAGCGATCAGAAGATCGACGAGCTAGCCCGCTCACACTCCTGTGAATCCAACCAGTAACACTTACCGTACAGTCCGGTCTGTTCGTCTGATATGTCGCATATCAAATCTAGGGGTGGTAAACGTCAGACCCCAATAACCGATAAGTCATGCCGACGTGAGGCTCATAACGGGTCGAGAAACTACTGGTAACACTTACCAGCAAATCTCTGATCAGCCCTGGCCAGGGACTTCCCTGTTACGGCCAATCAAGCACAGCGCAACATCAACCCCCAATACCGGGAGAGACGAAACCCCTCCTATCGCTCATTGCCTCCATGTGACTCGGGACTGTAAAGACCACCGTTTTGCACGCCCTCATGGACGTGGTAAGGTGGAGATCAAAGCACAGTGGGAATCACACAAGACTCTATGACGATCTCGGGTCTACAGACTAACCTGTACAAGTGTCACCTGAGAACTGCCATCTGACGTGAGGTATAATACCATCTGGGAGTTCTCGGCGAGTCCGTCCAGTGTACCCAGTCTCCACTGAGCACCCGTATACCATCTCTGATGTCAAACACCAATGGATATGGGATCATCCATTGCCCATCTCATGGGTCGAGAAGCGTATACGCTAGTCTACTCTGGTATATCGATGCCCTGTCTCGATACACCCACGACTAGGGACCTTGAAGGATGTACTTATGGACTACCATGTCCCCACTAGTATGATCTGTATCATAGTCCAGGTAATCAAGTACACACCCTAAGGGCTTTACCAACATGTAACTTTAAGACAGTTTAAAGAGACAAGTGTACATGTTAAGATAAAGAGTAACCAGATAGCATACTATCATATCGAGCAAGAAAGTCATCTCTATATATGTCCAAGCATCCAATATAATATACATCATCTGTACAATACTGGCCTCTAGGGCATACATACAACTAACAATCTCCCACTTGCACTAGGGCCAGCTGCTGTAGTATCGCATACCGAGCATCCCGAAGAATCTCTCAAACTGTATCTGGGGAATGGCCTTCATGAGTGGATCCGCCGTGTTGTTCTTCGTGTCAACTCTCCTGACCTCGATCTCCCGGCGATCAACTATCTCCTGGATCAGGTGATACCGCCTCAGAATATGCCTGGATCGCTGATGGGACCTGGGTTCCTTGGCCAAAGCCACCGCTCCATTGTTATCGCAATACAAAGGTATTGGATGCTCAATGGATGGAACCACTCCAAGTTCAGTAATGAACTTCTTGATCCAAACAGCCTCTTTGGCAGCATCGTTGGCAGCGATGTATTCAGCCTCTATCGTCGAGTCTGCCACGGTTTCCTTCTTGGAACTCTTCCAGCTAACCGCCCCTCCGTAAAGGGTAAAGACAAAGCCCGACTGCGACTTAGAGTCGTCCTTATCACTCTGGAAGCTCGAATCGGTAAAGGACTCCACTTGGAGTTCTCCGTTACCATACACCAAGAGCATCTCTTTAGTCCTTCGTAAGTACTTGAGAATGCTCTTCACAGCTGTCCAGTGACTCTCTCCAGGATCAGCTTGATACCTGCTCACTATACTTAGTGAGTATGGTACATCGGGTCTGGTACATAGCATCGCATACATGATAGAGCCTACAGCCGAAGCATAGGGTATCTCTTGCATGCGAGCTCTCTCCAAATCAGTCTTGGGAGACATCTCTTTGGAGAGAGTGACTCCAGAGATCGTGGGCAAGTTCCCACGCTTGGAATCTTCCATACTAAACCTCTTTAGTATGGTGTCAATGTACCTGGATTGGGACAATCCCAATATCCGTTTGGATCTATCTCTATAGATCCTGATTCCCAATATGCAGGAGGCATCACCAAGATCTTTCATTGAGAATCTTTGTGATAAGAAGAGCTTGACCGATTGCAGCATAGGAATATCATTTCCTATCAAGAGTATGTCATCCACGTACAATACGAGGAAGACAACCTTACTCCCTGCCACCTTCTTGTAAATACAAGGTTCATCTGGATTTTTGACGAAATCAAACTCTTTGATAACGACGTCAAAGCAGATGTTCCAACTCCGCGATGCTTGCTTTAACCCATAAATGGATTTAAGCAGCTTGCATACCTTCCCGCTGCTCCCACTGTCTGCGAAGCCTTCTGGCTGAGTCATGTACACGCACTCTTCTAAATCACCATTTAGAAAGGCGGTCTTAACATCCATTTACCAGATTTCGTAGTCATGATATGCAGCGATGGCAAGCATGATCCGGATGGATTTAAGCATAGCCACTGGAGAAAAGGTTTCGTCATAGTCCACACCTGGTCTTTGACGAAAACCCTTTGCAACAAGTCTAGCTTTGAAAGTCTCCACTTTCCCATCTACACCAAGTTTTTTCTTGAAGATCCATTTACTCCCAATGGGTTTTACCCCTTCAGGAGCAACTTCCAAAGTTCATACTTTGTTGGTGTACATGGATTCCATCTCGGACCGCATAGCATCCAGCCATTTCACCGAGTCCCTACTCGTGATGGCCTGCTCGAAGCTAGTTGGGTCATCATCCTCCATGATGCAATCCTCGCTCCCACCGTCCATGAGAAAACCGTAGTATCTCTCAGGTTGGCGAGGAACCCTACTAGATCGGCGGAGAGGCTGAGGTTCATTGGGAGCTACTGAATCCTCTGGTTCTACTAAATCTTCAGTTACGGTTTGTGTATCTGGAACTTCTTCCAGCTCTACCAGTTTGCCACTAATTTCTTTTTCAAGGAATTCCTTTTCTAAAAAGGTGGCATATTGAGAAACAAACACTTTTTGATCTTCAGCATGATAGAAAAAATATCCTTGTGAATTCTTAGGATATCCCACAAACTTGCAAAGAACTGACTGTGCCTCGAGTTTGTCTGGATTTTGCATTTTGACATAGACCGGACAACCCCATATCTTAACTCGTTTAAAATATGGTCTCTTCCCACTCCATATCTCATATGGTGTGGTAGGTACATATTTAGATGGAACTTGATTCAATAGGTATGCTGCTGTTTCCAGCGCATATCCCCAGAAGGAAATAGGTAACTCAACTGTGCTCATCATAGAGCGCACTATATCCAATACGGTGCGGTTCCTCCGTTCTGATACACCGTTGTGCTGTGGTGTATATGGAGGAGTCAGCTGAGAGAGAATCCCATTCTCTTTTAGGAAGTCCAGGAATTCATTGCTTAAGTATTCTCCTCCTCGATCAGATCGAAGGATTTTAATACTTTTTCCGGTTTGGTTCTCGACTTCTTGTTTATATTCTCTAAATTTCTCAAAAGCTTCTGATTTGTGTTTCATCAGGAACACATATCCGAATCTAGAGAGATCGTCAGTGAATGTAATGAAGTACGAAGAACCATCCCTGGCATGTGTAGACATGGGACCGTATACATCACTATGTATCAGTCCCAAGAGTTCGTTAACTCTTTCTCCGTGTCCCGTAAATGGAGTTTTGGTCATCTTGCCTTTGAGACATGATTGGCAAGTGTCAAAAGATGAAAATTCAAACGGATTTAAATATCCATCCTTATGCAACTTAGCTAATCGTGTCGCATTGATGTGACCCAGTCTACAATGCCACAAGAAGGATTCGTTCAGTTCTGAACTCTTCCTCTTGTGTGTGTTTGTTATATTCAGAACTGTTGATTGATTTAGAACATAAATGCCATTGCACAACGTGCCTGATCCAACCAACTTTTGGTTTCGGAAAATGTTCATAACATTATCCTGTAATACAAAATTATATCCCTCTTTACTCAATAAAGAAACCGATATAATGTTGCATATCAGGTTCGGCATGTAATAGCATCCGTTCAGAACCAATGTATTACCAGTTGGTAATACAAGATGATATTCCCCGACAGTCTTAGCTGCAACAATTGCACCATTTCCAACTCTAATGTCTTTATCATCTTCTCCAAGTTCTCTACCTTTTCTAAGCCCATGTAACTGATTACATATATGGGATCCTGACCCGGTATCTAATACCCAGGACGTAGGGCAAATGGAGAAACAGTTCTCTGTAACGAACACACCCGATGAAAATGCATCATCATGTACTTTCTTCAATCGGGTGGCATGGGAATCCTGGTATTCCCCTATATCCTGTTCAGTCCTATAACTCTTATAGGAAAGAACGGAACCAACGTTCATAACATGCGGGTTCGGTCAATACATCCATATTATTATCTTTATTAGGGTATGAAATGGTCGCTACCTAGAGAGAGAGAGAAGAAAACACTTTAGCGTATGCTCTTGCAAGATCAGATTGGTTTTTATCTTATCTAATCAGGATGGCTCCCACTGTTTTTATCAAATCTTCCTTCAAACCCTAAAAGGAAAGACTAGCCGGGATTAATTACATACTACAAGTTCGCCAATCTTTCAGCCAGGCCAGTGTCGGTACTTTGAGGGAGGTCCCCCGTGCTTTCGTACGAACCTAATTAATGTAAATCTCGTTTTCCCAGAGGCGTAACCCCGTTGACACCTTTCTAGACACCTACTTGATCGGCTAATTGTAATGTGTAAAACTCTCCCAGGAGTAACTCTTACTCGCAGTGGGTATCGGGATCCAACTATCTCATAGAAGGTATGCAATCTCATTGCAAATTTCAACACTTGAAATTCCCGATAATATTTTGCCCCTAGCAGCTATATGACCTTAACATAGTCAACAAATCATAAGTGCTAGTCAAGTTTAACCCGTCATTTCCCGATTGAATTAAACCCACCCGCACGGCCCTTAACATAGTCAACAAAGTCGCACGACTACCCTAATCCAATCGCATCATATGCTTATACAGATAAGCACTAATTAGCTACCGCACACTATGCCTTAACATAGTCAACAAACGTAGCACGAATACTAACTAGTATTTATCTGAAATGACGGAGGGCTACGACAGGTTTTTCTGAAAACCTATTGCGTAATGAACTTGATATCGTTGTAGAATCAAATGAAGTTTTGAAATGGAGTGATTTTGAGGCTTTTCTAGTTTTGCTAAAGGGGTCACTCCCGGTGAAGGGATCGTCGGCCCTTTCCTCGTCGAATGAGGTGCGGGATATATCATATATATCACTGTGCAAAGCAGAAATTATAGAAGCAATCAAAAACAAACCGAGTGTGTAGCATCTGCCAGTTATTGCTAAAGGAGTCACTCCCGGTGAAGGGATCTCGGTCCTTTCCTCATCGAATAAGGTGCAGGGTATATCATATATACCGCTATGCAAAGCAAGAACTGTAGCTACCTGTTTTGTTTAAAATTTGATTCTACAACATCTTAGGTTTCTTTTCTTTCATTAATCACATTAATGAAGTCCCATCATTTAAATACCTAAACATCACAGATAAATACGACGTACACTTATGCCATCCGCATTCGCCTCGATGTCCCCTCGTGCACCGTTAGGTTAGGTAACTAACGACAGAGCAGGGTAGGGCTAGTGCGGGTGCAAAATATAAGTAACGTCTATATAATATATCATATATACTATATACTGTATCTATCACAGAACATCACATGATCACATCACAGATATCGCAGCAGAAGAAACATATGAAACATTGGATATACTAGAACGTCCGTGTTTTCAATACGAGCCAGTATAAAACACGGATTCCACGGTCGTGATGAATAGCCAATCCCACACCCCTAGACCCCTACGAAAGCGGCAAGCAACCCTACCAATTCTAGGGTTAGGAGACCCGGACTCGACTCCTCGAGATGGTCTCCCACTGGACCCTAGAACCCGGTTACTTGTGCTCCCCTCCTTGGGTCTATCCTAGTGCAGAAAAGTAAATAATATACAAAGGGTGACATCTTCCGCAACCTGGAAGTGCCCCAAATAAAAGAATATTACATACAAGTTTTGACATGAATGAAAATGAAAAACACTCATCTCACATAAAAACCCCCGGCTATTCAAACACGACAATCCAATATAACATATCTAGCAACACATAACATCACATGTCATCAACGTAAGTAAATATGCGCATCCCAATTGTCGTTGACATATAGCAACGAAACCGGCGATATCACATATTACACTTACGGTCACAGAAAAGAAAATGTAAAACTACAACAGTTGGAATCCGCAACCTCTTTAGACATCACATGCCTAAACAAATGAAATACTTAGACATCACATGCCTAACAGTTATAAACCCCGCATTTTAGTCTCATTATCGAAAACTCTTTTCAATATCAAGTGAAACTAAACCGTTAGATTTATAACATTCATTCAGTTATCTCATAACTGTTTGTGAATTCCAATTATTGTATCACATTCCAGATAAACAGAAAATGTTAAACTTTCCGATCGAACAGTCGAATACCCAAGTTTTCCTGATACAGCTCAACACATGAAATAAGTCTAACAACATTCAGTTCGTGCCTCAGTACCAACGGTTCAGCCGTAGAAGGGTCAAGCCAACGCCTCACATGTGGCACGCCGTACTGCCCCAAACCCGAAGGTTCAAAGGGCAGTTCAAGACGGTCACATAATCGAGTTAAGGTTTGTTGTCTTCTAGAGGGACCATCGCGTTACTTGCACTACTCAGAACGTTCTTAAACCACACAAAAATCCAACATTTGGATATTTTCCGGCAGAGGAAAAGTTGGGTATTTATATCCGGTCGGACTTTTTAACATATTCTAAAGTCATCCGGAAAAACACAAAGACGAAATTTGATAATCCGATCGAAACATCGAAGCTCTAAAACACCCCAGAATTTTCAACTCTTGAATAAATATTAAAAATACCCATAAAACTCAGCTGCTGAAATGATGAATTACTGTGCAAATGAGGAGGGATGACGTCATCATTAGGCCGCGGAACCGCCGCAGAAGCCATGCTTCTGCCGCGGTTCCGCCGCACATTGTACTGTTCATTGGAAAAAATTTGCACCGTAATTCTTAGAATTCCCTGCTGAATTTTTTAAGCATTTTTAATCTTGAAAAAACCCAGTTTTTAGAAAAAGTCCAGAGAGCATGATGTGTTAGGGTTTCAAACGTCGTCTAGACTTCGCCTAAGGCTCTAGCTAGGCTCTGATACCACTGTAGGGTTCCTAGGCACTCTCAAGAGGTCTCACAAGGCATCAACCATGCCAATTTCAAATTTTACGGTGCCGAGAAACCCTAAACTAGATCGTTGACTAGAAATTTAGGCGAAATACGAAACTAGTTAACATCTTAACTAAAGATAGGAAGCTACTGTTGGATATATATGCCCTAGAGGCCTACATTGTATAGGATGCTTGGGATATGTATGTACATGACAGTCTTGCTTGATATGATAGTACGCTATTTGGTTTGACTTTGTCTTAACGTATAATATATTTTACTTGGTATTTATATATATATATGTTGATAAAGCCCATAGGGTGTTTGTCTGACTACCGGCGTTATGATGGCAGTCATACTAGTGGGAGCTGGATAGTCAATAGGCACACCCTTAGATGTCCCTGGTCGCAGGAGTATCGAGATTGGGCATCGATACTTCGGAGTAGACTAGTGTATACATATCTAGACCTTGACGAGGGACGATGAATTGGTCCCGCAACCATTGGTGGTGTTTACCTAAGATTGTATACAGATGCTCACTGGGTGTGAGTACACCGGACAGGACTCGCCGAGAACTGACTGGATGGTATTATACCTAACGTCAGATAGCAGTTCTCAGGTGACATGTGTGCAGATAGTCCGTTGACTTAAGGTCATCATTTGTCTCGTGTGAGTTCCCACTGTGCTTTGATTATTACCCTACCACGGCTCAAAGGAGTCGTGCAAACAGGTTTCAGTTGGGCACAGTCCCGAGCCACATGGAGGCAGTGAGCGACTGTTAGGGATTCGTCTCTCCCGGTATAGGGAGTTGATATCGCGCTGTGGTCGTTTGGTCATTACCATAAGTCCCTGGCAAGGGCTGATTGAGAATTACTGATGGAATGATCAGTAGATTCTCGGGTGGTCTTGAACCATACCGACACGACTTGTACGGTTATTAGGGGTCTGACGTCCACCACCTCCCTAGACCATACATGCGATACTCTTAGACGAACAGACCGGACTGCGCGGATATTGTCACAGACAGGCTCAGTAGGATTTCAGATGGGTTACCTCATCAGCTTTCTTATCGACAACTACCTGGGGACCGTTACGTACAGCTAGTGCCGCTTGCGGTCTGTAGTTAAACCCACTGCCAGCGTAGTAGTCGAGTCTTTAGAGTCCCACACAGAGATTACCCAAACCCAGGAGAAAAGATATAGAGGTCGTATGGTTTTACGACAAAGGTTCGGACGCATACGTGCTTGAACGCACGTACGACATTCGGACAGTTTTTTACTAGCCGGCTTTGGTTTAAGCCAGATTCTAGTATCAGGTTATTGGATTTATACAGTCTAAAGTTTTTCCGTGTTTTTACGGATGAGAGGGGCGTTCTCGTAATTTTCCGAGAAGCTTCTAGAAGGATGTGACATGGAGGGAGAGGTGGCATTTTCATTTAATGAATTAGTGACTCATTGTGAGTGATTCATCATGTCATTAATGCATTATTAAATGCTTAATGACTCACATAATGAATCACCCACTTGCATTAATGAAACATGATGAATAATCTCTTATTATTCATTTCTTTTAATTCATTATGTTTCATATATCTAGTGGGAAGCTTTTTCATTCCATATAATATTATCATTATCATCTTCTAACTCTCTCTCTTCAAGTTCTCTCTCCTTCACCAAGCCTAATCCTACCCCTCATGAGTTGAGAACAAGGATTAGGAAAGACTAATTACTCCATAACCTATCTCTACATCACCTTAGCTACTCTATTTAGCAACTAGAGAAACTAAGTAACCTCAAGTTTAGAGGTTATAGCTTGGATTAGGGTTCTCTGGTGGATCGTCTATCACGGAAGAAAGCCGAAGAGGACGTGGAGATCCAAAGAGACCGTAGATAACATTAAGACGAAGGACTAGAACTGTTTGGTATAATCTCTTAACATAGTAGTTTAGAACTCTATAGCTTTTGTTAAAACTTGTTTAGCAAACGATTCATACGGTTAATCGATGTTTGATCATAGAATAAGATTGTTATTCATATTTCCGCCTCCCCATAAGTATTGGGGTGTTGAACATCGACTTACAGTGGTATCAGAGCCAAGCTAAACAGTATTTAACTTACTTACAAATTTGTATGAATTTCGAACGGAAAAAACGAAACCGGAAAAGCCCGAAAACTTCAGTTTCTGTCGATTTTTAAACGAAGTCCTAAAATTTTTCAGGGAGGTTCAGAAAGCTTAAAAAGACAGTAGAAGAACACCCAAGAAAATTGGGCACATGATTCGGCTAAAGAGCCGTGGAAACGCGGCGGATCCCACCGATCCGCCGCGGTTCCGCCGCCGAGTTGCCGAGTCATGAACCCAATTTTCCTGTGTTGGTCCTGTGTGATATTTGGGATTTTCTGGAATATTTAATTTTTGCTCAGGTTTCAGATTTGCAGAGCAGTATTGGAGCAAAATTAAAAGTGTTTAACCGATCGAAATTATACAGTATTTGCTTGTTGGATTATATCTGTGATTGTATAATGTGTTCGTAAACCTCCCCTAACTGCTAGTATGTCAGTTGGCAGGGGGTTGCACATTTTTGAAATGGATTTTATCTGTTTGTGCATATGAACTGTGTTGGACTGTTGTGATGTATAGCCGGGGTTATGTGATGGGTTATTATTTAATTCATTTGATGTAAATGTAATTAGTTGTAATATTATTTTGCGGGGCATATCCAGGTTGCGGTTGTAGCCACCGTTGTATTATTTCTTTTTACTGTTTTTGCTCCTAGGATAGACCCAAGGTGGGGTGCACAAACTACCGGGTATTTTGAAGTGTTGGGGCAGACCGCTTCACTTCTGGTACCTGGCGGGTAGTTTGCCGTACCCGTAGGGGTCTGGGGTGGGAAAATGGCTATTCATCACAACTGTGTAATCCGTTTTTCATTGCAGGCTCAAAAGAAATGCGGATTGCTTGCAAATCCAATATTGTTTATCTGTGATCTGGAATGCCTATTATTGCGTCTGACGAATGTACAATATCTATATATGATAGCTATTTAGACGTCGCTTATGTTTTACACCCGCGCTAGCCCAGCCCCCGCTCTGTCGTTAGTTAAGTAACCTAACGGGTGATGACGGGACCCCGTGGCGAATGCGGATGGCATAAGAGGACGTTGTATTTTCGTTGTTATCTGTAATGATAAGTTAAAGATGGGACGCATTATTATTAATGCAAAGAAAATAAAACCTAAACTGAATCGTTGGAACAATTTCTAAAAACCACTCGGTTTTCTTGAAAAAGCAAATTTTAAATGCGGAGCTTAAACCACTCCTTTTAATAAAAGCTATCTTAGTTCCTTCGATCAAATCAAGTTCACTACGTTAACGGTTTTTTGCCAAAAACCAGCCGTAACCCTCCGTCGTTTCAGATAGACAGCACATCGTATTCATGCTATGCTTGTTGGCCTACGTCAAGGCATAGTGTATGGTAGCAGTGTGTGTGCCTATTTGTTGCATAGATAGATGCATTAGTTTAATACAGACGTACACCTTGTTGGCCTACGTCAAGGGCTTGTACGATGTATTTAAATTGATCAGGACAACGACGGGTAGAACTTGACTTGCGTCTTATGACTTGTTGGCCTACTTCAAGGTCTATAAGAGCTTGGGGTAAAAATCACATCGGGAGTTTCAAACATAAAGGAAACTTGCAGATTTAGCTTACCTTCTGGAGTGTGGTGACTAGAGTGGCTTCCATCTAGGGCATCATGCAATGATAGTTGGATCCCGATCTCACTGATGAGTAGGATTACTCTCGGGAATTTCTCTCACTTAACAATCAATGCTATAAACCAAGTAGGTGCCTAGAAAGGTGTTAGAGGGGCTACGCCTCCAGGGAAAAGAGGTTCTTTAATTAAGGAACTTCGCGAAAGCGTTGGAAAACCTCCCTCGAAGTACCAACACCAGCCTGGCAGAAAGGTTAAGCAAGAATTGTGACGTGTGATTAAATCCTGACTAGTTCTTCTTTTAGGTTTTGAAGAAGGATTTGAGGAAACAGTGGGAGCCATCCTGTTTAGATAAATTAATAACCAATCTAAACTTGCAAGAGCGTATGCTGAGTGTTTCTTTTCTTTCTCTCTGGCAGCTACCATGACTGGACTAAAACTATTACTTGAAAAGAATATACTGACCGGGCAGAACTATAAAGATTGGCTAAGGAACGTCAATATTGCACTGACTTATGACAAAGTTGCATATGTTACCACCGCTGTTCCTCCCCTTATCCCAGGACCAGATTCCTCAGTTGCGGACAAGGAAGTTCGTAAAACCTGGGATCTAGACTGTGAGAGAGCTAAGTGTATCGTGCTGGCGTCCATGAATAATGAACTCCAGAAACAGCACGAGAGTATGGATATTATATCCATATTCCTCCATTGCAAGGAATTGTATGGTGAACACTCCCGTATCGCAAGGTACGAAACCTCAAGGAAACTTTTCCAGATGAGGTTAGCTCCAGGATCGCCTGTTGGAGAGCACGTCCTCAAAATGATCACCCTCATTGAGGAACTCGCAAACCTGGGATGAGTGCTAGAGAATGATTTGTATATTGACTTGATTTTGCAGTCCCTTCCCCACACCTTCTCTCAATTCGTGCTGAACTTCAACATGCACGAAATGGAAGCGGATCTTCCAAAGCTTCTCAATATGTTGAGGGTAGCAGAGACCTCCTTGAAAAAGGAGAAGACCCCCGTTCTGTATGTTGGCCAATCATCTTCTTCTAAATCTAAAGCGAAAGCTAAAGGGAAGAAGAAGATGAAAGCCACCAAACCGAAGGGAAGGGTCAAGAAGGTGCAGGGAACGAACAAGGCAGGAAGGGTAAAGGCAGAAAAGAACGAGTGCTTCTATTGTCACAAGCAAGGGCACTGGAAGAAGGACTGTTTGGCCTTTAAAGCCAAGGACATGAAGCAAGCTGTTGCTTCTGCTTCAGGTGTGTTCGTAATCGAAAATTGTCTTTCAGTAAACTCTACTTCATGGGTACTTGATACCGGTTCTGGTTCTCACATCTGTAATTCTTTGCAGGATCTGAGAAATAGTAGAGTACTAGGGGCAGGTGATATGACTCTCCGGATGGGCAATGGAATGCATGTAGATGCAGTTGCAATAGGGGAATATCACCTAGGGTTGAATAGTGGACACATTTTGGTATTGTATAGCTGTTTTTGTATTCCCAGTATGTTGTGTAATATTATATCAGTATCTTTGTTGTCTAATAAAGGATATAATTTTGTGCTTGAAAGAAATGTCATGAACATTCTCCTAACTCAAGAACTGATTGGGTTTGGCACACTGGAAAACGGCATATACATACTTAATCAACCTCAAATTTTCAATATTCAAAACACGCGTAAAAGAAAGGCTCCAGATTTGAATCAAGCCTTCCTATGGCATTGTAGACTTGGTCATATAAATGAAACAAGGTTGACTAAGTTACATAAAGATGGATATCTAGATCCGTTTGAATATTCATCATATGCAACTTGTCAATCATGTATCAAAGGAAAAATGACCAAATCTCCGTTCACCGGACACGGAGAAAGAGCCACTGAACTCTTGGGACTAGTACACAGTGATGTATGTGGTCCGATGTCTACGCATGCACGAAGCGGTCACTCCTACTTCATAACTTTTACCGATGACTTCTCTAGGTATGGACATGTGTTCTTAATAAAGCATAAATCTGAGGCTTTTGAGAAGTTTAAGGAGTATAAAAATGAAGTAGAGAAACAAACTGGTAAAAGTATCAAGACACTTCGATCTGATCGAGATGGAGAATACTTAAGTACCAGTTTCCTTGAATACTTAAAAGCGAATGGAATTCTCTCTCAGCTTACTCCACCTTATACACCTCAGCATAATGGTGTATCAGAAAGAAGGAATCGCACGCTATTAGATATGGTGCGTTCAATGATGAGTAGTGCTGAGTTGCCACTTTCCTTCTGGGGATTTGCTCTAGAATCAGCCGTATACCTATTGAATAGAGTTCCAACTAAGTCTGTACCTACCACTCCATATGAAATATGGTGTGGGAAGAGACCATATCTCAAGTATATCAAGATATGGGGGTGTCCGGTATATGTTAAAAAGCATAATCCGGACAAGCTCGAAGCACGATCGGTTTTATGCAAGTTTGTAGGATACCCCAAGCATTCAAGGGGGTACATGGTCTACCACACTGAAGAACAAAAGGTGTTTGTCGCTCGTCACATTGTCTTCTTAGAAAGCGAATTTCTTGCAAAAGAAATTAGTGGGAGCGCGGTAGAACTGGAAGAAATTCCAGAACCTCAAACTGCAACCGAGGACTTAGAAGAATCTCAGATTTCAATAGAACATGACGAACCAACGCCACTCCGCAGATCTAGTAGGTTTTCTCATCCTCCTGAAAGATATTATGGTTTTCTTCTTGATGGGGATCGAGAGGATTGCATCATCGATGATGATGAGCCTACTAGTTTTCAGCAGGCTATCACGAGTAGCGACTCAGTGAAGTGGCTGGATGCAATGAGATCCGAAATGGAATCCATGTACACCAATAAAGTATGGACTTTAGAAGTTGCTCATCCTGGGGTAAAACCAGTTGGGTGCAAATGGATCTTCAAAAAGAAGATTGGTACATTTGGACAAGTGGAAACCTACAAAGCTAGACTAGTAGCAAAAGGTTTTCGTCAAAGACCAGGATTGGACTATGATGAAACTTTTTCACCAGTAGCTATGCTTAAATCCATTCGGATCATGCTTGCCATTGCTGCCTTCCATGACTATGAAATCTGGCAAATGGATGTAAAAACAGCTTTTCTAAATGGACATCTAGAAGAGATTTTTTACATGGATCAACCAGAAGGTTTCTTAGACAGTGGGAGCAGCGGAAGAGTGTGCAAATTGCTTAAATCCATTTATGGGTTAAAGCAAGCATCGCGGAGTTGGAACATCTGCTTTGATGAAACAGTAAAGGAATTTGATTTTATCAAAAATGTAGATGAACCATGTATTTATAGGAAGATTGTAGATGGAGCAGTAGTCTTTCTCGTTTTATACGTCGACGACATACTACTGATAGGGAATGATATCCCTATACTACAATCAGTAAAGCTCTTCTTGTCACAGAAATTCTCTATGAAAGACTTGGGAGATGCATCATACATTCTGGGCATTAAGATCTATCGAGATAGATCTAATAAAATATTGGGACTTTCACAGTCCAGGTATATAGACACTATACTAAAGAGATTTAGTATGGAAGATTCCAAACGCGGCAATATGCCTGCTTGTCACGGAATCGCCCTCTCCAAAGAGATGTCTCCAAAGACTGATAAAGAGAGGGCTCGTATGGGCATTATACCCTACGCTTCGGCGGTAGGATCAATAATGTATGCGATGTTGTGTACCAGACCGGATGTAGCTTACGCACTTAGTGTGGTAAGCAGGTATCAGTCTGACCCAGGTGAGAAACATTGGAGAGCGGTGAAGAACATTCTCAAGTACCTGAGAAGGACTAAGGAAATGTTCTTGATTTACGGTAATAAAGACCTCCAGGTAGAGGCTTTTACCGACTCCGGCTTCCAAAGTGATAAGGATGATTCTAAATCCATTTCGGGTTTTGTGTTTACCCTCAATGGAGGAGCGGTATGTTGGAAGAGTTCCAAACAAGATACCGTCGCAGACTCAACTATGGAGGCTGAGTATATAGCTGCTAGTGAAGCCGCAAAAGAGGCTGTCTGGATGAGGAAGTTCATTGCTGAACTTCAGGTGGTTCCGTCCATTGCCAATCCAATACCTTTGTATTGCGATAACAATGGCGCTGTAGCTTTAGCGAAGGAACCAAGGTCCCATCAGAAATCCAGGCATATCTTAAGGCGGTTTCACCTGATCAGGGAGATCGTGGATCGTCGGGAGATCGAGATACGGAGAGTAGACACAAAAGACAACACGGCAGATCCATTCACCAAGGCCATTCCTCAAGTACAGTTCGAGAGGCTTTTTGAGATGTTGGGCATGCGGTACGCAAGCAACTGGATCTGGTAGAGACAGTGGGTACTCATTGCGCCAATTATAGGCCTTAGTGCAAGTGGGAGATTGTTGGATATATATGCCCTAGAGGCTTACATTGTATAGGATGCTTGGGATATGTATGTACATGACAGTCTTGCTTGATATGATAGTACGCTATTTGGTTTGACTTTGTCTTAACGTATAATATATTTTACTTGGTATTTATATATATATGTTGATAAAGCCCATAGGGTGTTTGTCTGACTACCGGCGTTATGATGGCAGTCATACTAGTGGGAGCTGGATAGTCAATAGGCACACCCTTAGATGTCCATGGTCGCAAGAGTATCGAGATTGGGCATCGATACTCCGGAGTAGACTAGTGTATACATATCTAGACCCTGACGAGGGGCGATGGATTGGTCCCGCAACCATTGGTGGTGTTTACCTATGATTGTATACAGATGCTCACTGGGTGTGAGTACACCGGACAGGACTCGCCGAGAACTGACTGGATGGTATTATACCTAATGTCAGATAGCAGTTCTCAGGTGACATGTGTGCAGATAGTCCGTTGACTTAAGGTCATCATTTGTCTCGTGTGAGTTCCCACTGTGCTTTGATTATTACCCTACCACGGCTCAAAGGAGTCGTGCAAACAGGTTTCAGTTGGGCACAGTCCCGAGCCACATGGAGGCAGTGAGCGACTGTTAGGGATTCGTCTCTCCCGGTATAGGGAGTTGATATCGCGATGTGGTCGTTTGGTCATTACCATAAGTCCCTGGCAAGGGCTGATTGAGAATTACTGATGGAATGATCAGTAGATTCTCGGATGGTCTTGAACCATACCGACACGACTTATACGGTTATTAGGGGTCTGACGTCCACCACCTCCCTAGACCATACATGCGATACTCTTAGACGAACAGACCGGACTGCGCGGATATTGTCACAGACAGGCTCAGTAGGATTTCAGATGGGTTACCACATCAGCTTTCTTATCGACAACTACCTGGGGACCGTTATGTACAGCTAGTGCCGCTTGCGGTCTGTGGTTAAACCCACTGCCAGCGTAGTAGTCGAGTCTTTAGAGTCCCACACAGAGATTACCCAAACCCAGGCGAAAAGATATAGAGGTCGTATGGTTTTACGACAAAGGTTCGGACGCATACGTGCTTGAACGCACGTACGACATTCGGACAGTTTTTTACTAGCCGGCTTTGGTTTAAGCCAGATTCTAGTATCAGGTTATTGGATTTATACAGTCTAAAGTTTTTCCGTGTTTTTACGGATGAGAGGGGCGTTCTCGTAATTTTCCGAGAAGCTTCTAGAAGGATGTGACATGGAGGGAGAGGTGGCATTTTCATTTAATGAATTAGTGACTCATTGTGAGTGATTCATCATGTCATTAATACATTATTAAATGCTTAATGACTCACGTAATGAATCACCCACTTGCATTAATGAAACATGATGAATAATCTCTTATTATTCATTTCTTTTAATTCATTATGTTTCATATATCTAGTGAGAAGCTTTTTCATTTCATATAATATTATCATTATCATCTTCTCACTCTCTCTCTCTTCAAGTTCTCTCTCCTTCACCAAGCCTAATCCTACCCCTCATGAGTTGAGAACAAGGATTAGGAAAGACCAATTACTCCATAACCTATCTCTACATCACCTTAGCTACTCTATTTAGCAACTAGAGAAACTAAGTAACCTCAAGTTTAGAGGTTATAGCTTGGATTAGGGTTCTCGGGTGGATCGTCTATCACGGAAGAAATCCGAAGAGGACGTGGAGATCCAAAGAGGCCGTAGATAACATTAAGATGAAGGACTAGAACCGTTTGGTATAATCTCTTAACATAGTAGTTTAGAACTCTATAGCTTTTGTTAAAACTTGTTTAGCAAACGATTCATACGGTTAATCGATGTTTGATCATAGAACAAGATTGTTATTCATATTTCCGCCTTCCCATAAGTATTGGGGTGTTGAACATCGACTTACAGCCACAACCTTTGTAGATCCGGATATCCACTTCCTTGGCTCCACGTAAGTGTCCTCTCGCTGTCCATCTCGAATCCCGGACTCGATCGTCGGCTTGATCGGAGAAATGGGCGGACTAGGTCGTCGGCTTCGTGCCGAAGATGATCTACGTCGAGGCATCACAAGTTCAAGCTCCGACTTCACAAGTTTGTGAAACTTGTGAAGAAAACACCCAAAACAACTTGGCAAGAGGTAGAGAGTGAAGAAATAGGAGGTGGGTTCACTTTAGAATTGGATTTCTCTCACTTTAGCTCAAGTTGCTATTGATGGACCTTAAGCTTTTCTTGAAGAAGAAGATGATGAAGAAGAAAGAATATGATAAGTGTTGAATTAAAATGAAAAATAATTCAATACTTATCATAAGCAAACCATAGTTGAGTGTAGAGAATAGACCATGGTTACTTGGATTGGTTAGGGTTAAGCATGAAGACAAGAATAGTTAAGAAGTCAAAGCTTCATGAAGCTTCAACTAGAAACAAAGAAAGCCACCATTCTCATCTTTATCTTTTCCAAATAAATAAATAAACAAATAAATAAATAAATGAATATGCAAAACCCTAATTATCAAATTAACCATGGTTTAATTCTATACACTTAACTAAATGATCAAGTATCATCAAACATGATACAAATATGTGCACAAAAGTATATCACATATACTTCTAGCACATCAAGTGAGAAAATCCATATAAAGTGAACTAATACTAGCTAATGCAAAGTAATATATCAAATATATAATTATACATTAAATCATTAAATCAACACTTGACTTAACGATCCGGTCATATCGCATATAACCGACTAGTATTCTATGTATCGGCTTATCGAATCAATGATTCGATAACTAGGTCATATCGAATATAACCAATCGATACATCCATCGCGAGAATGAAATACGGTATCACATACACGCATTATTCTCGGTCCTGCACATATCTCATATGTGCTCCTATTTCGTTTCGCTTGAGCCAGGAAACCTCTGTGTAGGACTCTAAAGACTCGTCAATACGCCGGTAGCAGATGATGATCATATCAAGCACCCACAAGCCGCAAGCGGTCTGCTAAACATAACGACCATCCGGGTATTGAGCGATCAGAAGATCGACGAGCTAGCCCGCTCACACTCCTGTGAATCCAACCAGTAACACTTACCGTACAGTCCGGTCTGTTCGTCTGATATGTCGCATATCAAATCTAGGGGTGGTAAACGTCAGACCCCAATAACCGATAAGTCGTGCCGATGTGAGGCTCATAACGGGTCGAGAAACTACTGGTAACACTTACCAGCAAATCTCTGATCAGCCCTGGCCAGGGACTTCCCTGTTACGGCCAATCAAGCACAGCGCAACATCAACCCCCAATACCGAGAGAGACGAAACCCCTCCTATCGCTCATTGCCTCCATGTGACTCGGGACTGTACCCAAAGACCACCATTTTGCACGCCCTCATGGACGTGGTAAGGTGGAGATCAAAGCACAGTGGGAATCACACAAGACTCTATGACGATCTCGGGTCTACAGACTAACCTGTACAAGTGTCACCTGAGAACTGCCATCTGACGTGAGGTATAATACCATCTGGGAGTTCTCGGCGAGTCCGTCCAGTGTACCCAGTCTCCACTGACCACCCGTATACCATCTCTGATGTCAAATACCAATGGATATCGGATCATCCATTGCCCATCTCATGGGTCGAGAAGCGTATACGCTAGTCTACTCTGGTATATCGATGCCATGTCTCGATACACCCACGACTAGGGACCTTGAAGGATGTACTTATAGACTACCATGTCCCCACTAGTATGATCTGTATCATAGTCCAGGTAGTCAAGTACACATCCTAAGGGCTTTACCAACATGTAACTTTAAGACAGTTTAAAGAGACAAGTGTACATGTTAAGATAAAGAGTAACCAGATAGCATACTATCATATCGAGCAAGAAAGTCATCTCTATATATGTCCAAGCATCCAATATAATATACATCATCTGTACAATACTGGCCTCTAGGGCATACATACAACTAACACGATCACCTTAAAAAATCCTAATACTTGCAACACATGGTTCTCTACTTTATTCTTATACCTATATCTTTTCGAAATCTGGACCTTGTATTTCAACGAAATACTTGTATAAAACTAGAGAAGTCATAAGTAAATAGAATATAGTATGAGTACCAACCCATTTGTCCTAACGGACATCGAACAACATACAATACTTTGTATAAGTCCTCTGAATTCAATAACTCAAACATTGTGCGTTGTAGGTTGAAAACTGTGGTATGGTTAAGAAGAATTACACAGCTGTTGAATACATCTTACCTAACCATCAACTGATACAGGTAAATGTCATAGACATAATTTTAAAAAGTTATATCTCACTTTGTAAAATAAACGTACAGATATATAAGTTTGAAATTAGTGCATAACGACGGATATTCAAAACCAAATATTTGCCGTCAGGCAAAACCCAGGCGATTTCCTCAAATATCACCAATTTCAAAGAATTCCGATATAAAGAGTATCTAATCACCCAATTCCCAAGATTTTACTCCCACTCACCATCCGCAACTCCATACAGATGTGAGAATCAAATCTGGTAAATACATACCCTGGAATTAGAATCTAATTGGGAAAATAGTTTTCACTTAACACCGCACGGAAAAACTAAAACATAAAATGTTTCGAAGAGGTGGCGGGTATTCCTAGTAATGTCTTTTCCACTATCCAGATTCATGACAGTAACCGTATATTTCCTTGCCCTCACTCCAATCCTTTTATATGTCTTTACTTATTACCTTTTGTACACCACTTAGCCTAATTGGTTTTCTTCCTTCGATACCTTTCGGCACCTGCCTATAATTTGGAAGAAGACTATCTAATAAGCGCAATAAGTGTACTCTCCTAATACAAGGAGCTCTTGCAACCTGAGAGAAGGTAAAGCGAAAAGACAACCGAATAATCCTATTCAATTTCTCCAGAACCGGAATCCATCCTCGAACTGGAACAAGTTCCTTCGAGTTCGTATGTAACTATACCATAGAATATCCAAGAAATGTGGATCTTCGTAGTGATACAGAGTGTTCTGGAAAAATGCAAAAGAGGATGTAGGAGTGGCAATGATATATGCGACTAAATGACAATCCAAAAGCAAAATTTTTTAAGAAGGTTCGGTTAACTTGGTTCATGAGTTTTTTTAAGGTCAGGCCATGGTCGCTGCCAAAGAGAGAGGAAAAGAAACACTCAGCGTGCACTCTAACTTAGATCATATTGGTTAATCACTTTATCTAATTAGGATGGCTCCCACTGTTTACTCGAATTCTCCTTCAAACCCTAAAAGGAGAATTAGTCGGGATCATCTAAAATTACCTGAGGAGTAATCCCTACTCATCAGTGGGAATCGGGATCCAATTATCATCGCATGATAATTTAATGGAAGCTACTCAAGTCACCACACTCCACAAGGTATGCGCATGCCTGGCAAGTTTCATGTATGTTTAAAACTCTCGATGTGGTTTTTTCCCCTAACGGCCTATAACCTTGACGCTTGCCAACAAATTATAGGCCACTAGTCAAGTTCAACCCTTCATTGTCCTGAATTAAATCGAACCCACCCAAACAAACTCTTGACGCTTACGAACAAAGTTGTACGACTGTCTCGATCAATCGCATATCCATGCAACATATAAATATCACTCAGCTACCGTTCACTATGTCTTGACGCTTGCCAACAAACATAGCACGAATACTAGGTGGTACCCATCTGAAATGACGGAGGACTACGGCTGTTTTTTGGCGAAAAACCTTTAACGTAATAAACTTGATATTGTTGAAGGAACCCGAGCGGTTTTACAAATATATAGTGGCGTAAACTTTTGCTAAAGAGGTCACTCCCTGTGAAGGGATCTCGGCTCTTTCCTCATCGAATGAGGTGCAGGATATTTCTAACTGAATATCATGAAGAATCGACTATAATGAAGTTATTACAATGACGTAAACTTTTACCTAAGAGGTCACTCCCGATAAAGGGATCTCGGCTCTTGCCTCGTCGAATGAGGTGCTGGATATTCATAACTGAATACCACTGTGCAAAGCAAAACGAAACGTCTGTAATAACAGTTTTAAAAATTGGTTCCAACAACATTATATAGGTTTTTTTCCTTGCATTAATCAAAGTTAACGCAGTCCCATCAATTAATCCATATCATACCAGAAAAAGGAACGAAAATACAATATACGTATATGCCATCTGCATTCGCTACGGGGCCCCGTCATGCACCGTTAGGTTACTTAACTAATGGCAAAGCGAGGTCTGGACTAGCATGGATGCAAAACATATACAACATCTACTAATGTATGTGTGTGTGTGTGTATATATATATATGTGTGTGTGTGTGTGTATGTGTGTGTGTGTGTAACATTCATCCCAGGCATGATATAAACAACATCACAAAACATCAACAAGCAACACAGAATGGTGGATAAACTTGGAGCCTCGGGTTTCATTTGAGCCGCAAATGAGACCCGACGTTCCCCGTCGTGTGGATGGCCCGTGTAATGAAAACCTGGACCCCTACGAGTGCGACAAGTTACCCGCCAATCCCAAAAGTGTGGCAACCCCAATCAACAAAGTGAATGGGCAACCCAGCATGTCACGGAATCCGGTAACTTGAGCACCCCTCCGTGGGTCATCCTATACCCCTACGAGTGTAGAGAATAGCCCGCCAATTCTAGAGTATAGCCCCCTCCGTCTCAACGCCATGAGATACGGGCCCGTTGCCCTCTAAAACCCGGCTATTCGTGCACTCCACCGCGAGGTAAACCTAGTACAGAAAAGAAAAGTATATATACAATGGAGACACCGACTTCAACCCGGTCGTGCCCCAAGAAAAGAATATACAATCTGGCAGAGACGGCTGTTCACATATCGAATGCTCGTCCCGCAATACTGAATATATAAATGAATCTAAACTTACTACTACCATTGCACCGCTGGCTATCCACCATGACAATCCAACCACAATATCAGCACAACTCAGAACATCAACGTGAATATCACGTTCGCAAACCCGTCTAGTTGAACATATAGCAACTTTTTTGGGTTGTACCGCTCAATGATATTCACGGTCGCAGATATTATCACATGCACTGATAAACACACAATTAAAATTTCGATCGACTAAACTTTTCCAAACTGGCCCCCAAATGCAATCCAGCACTCAAACAAATCTAGGCCAAAACCATACATCCCAAAAATCATATTTCCATGTGTAAGAGTGCTAGAAGAAATTTGGCACACAGTGGCTACAAAAGAGGAACCGCTGCGATTAGGCATGAAACCAATTTGTTGGATCACGTGCCCAAATTTCTTGTGTTTCTCTAAATATTCCTGCACGTATTTTTAAGATACTCAAAATAATTTTTTGAACAATTTTTAAAATCGGCAGCAAGCATGGCAAAATAGAAATACGATTCGGAAAAATTGGTCGATCGAGATTTTAACCTTGTGCAAACTAGTTAGTAATGGTTTATGGGGTGGCTCTGATACCATGTTAGGGTTTCTAGCACCCTGGCCATCAACCATGGCCAGTGCGGAATAAAAACTTGCGTTTAAAAACTTGGTGCTAACGAAACCGTTCTAGAATCGAACCATAAACCTATACTATCAATCTACAAAGATGCACTAGCTACTGAGATAGGGTGTTATACCGAATGAACCAAGTCTTTCGGTCTTCCATCATCTTCCTTAGCTCCTTGAGGCGTGCTCGATTGAACTTGGCCGTCGGTTTTCCTTCGTCGAAGATGATCCACCCGAGAGATTTGGCTCATAGCTCTAGCTCCATACCACAAACAAGTGAAGCAACTAGGGACTCTAGGTTGCTAATCTAGAGTTCTTAGGATGTAGTGAATGGATCCATGTGTTTATCTATCTCACCTCCTCTCTTGATTCTCAACTCATGAGATTGTAGAGAGAAGGTTGAGTTTGAAGGTGGAGGAGCTCAAGAAAAACTACTAGTGAGGAGAATGAAGCATGATGGTGAGAAAGCAAGCTCAAAGAAAAATGAACCATCCATGGAAGGAGAAAAAGAGAAGCTTGGTTTTGTAAAACCAATTCTCTCAATATAATATCAAGCCCATACTTGAATAGTTTGCACAAATAAATTAATAATTCATTTGTTCAACACTATACAAGCATGGCTCTCACCATACTTCCCTCATTCCTTATCCACCTCATTTCCATATATGAATAAATGGATAAAAACTAAATGAGGTGCCCACCTTTTAGAATGTTATCTGTAAAAAATACGGATTACATTCTACTGTATATACATACATGTATTCGTACAGAAATACGAATACCTGAAGGGAAAAAATAACACAAAGAACATAATACTAGAATATACATATTGAAATATATATATGTAAATTATCAAATCAATACCTGATTTAATAATCCGGCTCAAACCCGAGCCGACTAGTATTATCAACTGACTGATTGAAAGTCCCGGTAACTAGTACACTCATTCTATCGGAACCCTGCATGTATCCAATACGGCTACTAAATCATTTTGCCAGAACCAGGAAAACCCTCTGTGTTGGACTCTAAATACTTGTCAATACGTTTGCAGTGGGTTTAACCACATGCACGTTAGTGGTACTAGATGTACGTAACGGCTACCCAGATATTGAGCGAAAGGAAGGCCGACGACCAAACTCATCCAAACCCCTACTGAGCCTGTCCGTGACAATCTCCGTACAGTCCGGTCTGTTCGTCTAAGAGTATCGAATATCGAGTCTAGGGGGTGGATAAAATCAGACCCCTAACAACACGATATTTCATGTCGGTATGAAGCCCATCACCCACTGAGAAACTACTGATCTAAATCAGTAATTCTCGTCTACCTTGGCCAAGGATTTCTGGTGATGGCCATCCGTGCACCGCGCGACATCAACCCTTAATACCGAGAGAGACGAATCCCCGACGATTCTCTCACTGCCTCCATGTGGCTCGGGACTGTACCCAACTAAAACCTGTTTGCACGACTCCTTTGAGCCGTGGTAGGGTAGTAATCAAAGCACAGTGGGAACTCACACGAGACAAATGACGATCACAGGTCGACAGACTAACATGTACACATGTTACCTGGGAACAGCTATCTGACAATAGGTATAATACTAACTAGCATGTTTCCGGCGAGACTTACTGTTTCATTTTTCGTTACTTGAAACAGGCATACGTTGGCGCAATTGCTTCAATATGTTTGCAAAAATGTTGAGAATACGAATGCCTCAATTTCATTGAAACAAGTTTTAGTCCAAAAATGAATCGATACGGTTCATATTGTATTAATAACCTAAAATTTCATTGAAACAAGTTTTAGTCTAAATACGAATGCCTCAATTTCATTGAAACAAGTTTTAGTCCAAAAATGAATCGATACGGTTCATATTGTATTAATAACCTAAAATTCTTACAACCGAGAAATTGACAATCCAAAATAATGAGATTTATTGTCCGTTTGAACAAACGTGCTTCTCAAGTTCCCGTGATCAAAGACCGCAGGGAGAAAAAAAAATTCTATGGTCAGCTGGAGAATATAATAGAGCTATTTTACGAGAGTAATAAGCCAGAAAGATTTGTTATATTCAAAATTCGTTGGTGCGCTTGCATCTAGATAGATGAGTATGGTTTTCAGCTTGTCAATCTCAATAAAGAAATTTATCGAGACGATAAGTTCATGTTAGATTCACAAGCTGAACAGTGTTTCTATGTCAAAAATTCTAATCGTGAAGAAGCTTGGATTGCATTGCTGGCACCTTTTAAATCCTTGTTCAATAGTTATATCGACGAGATTGACCTTGATGAAGCAGCCGGTTGACATATGAAAAACTTTGCGGTTGTAATAATTTATATATATATATATATATATATATACACACACACACACACTTTGTAGTTGTAAACAATTGTAATCAATTGATATATGTTATAAATTTTGCAGTTGTAAAAACATTTAATCACTTGCATGTAAATGATATATGAAAAACTCTGCAGTTCTAATCACTTGTAATGTAATGATTTGTTAGTTTAATAATTTATGCATATTATATATTTTGTATCGTCATTACTCTTGTATGAAACAGTTGGGACGAAAAGGCATATTCGGAAAATTTGCCAAATCATTTTCTTTAATGAAAAGAGATCGAGATACTTCCTCCTCGACACAGCCTGATCCTAAGAGTAAAGGTATATATTATGAGCTCTAAATAATCGTCGACCATATTATTTTATTCAAATAACTATTGCATTGATTATAATAAATTAAAATATGTAAGTACATCTGATCAGGAGTATGCAGGTCTATCAGTGCAACATGATCCGTATGCACACCTAGACGAGCAGTGTACGGACTTGAGTAGAGAACCTGAGGCGTTCTCGGATCCCGTCAGGATGAGTGGATTCATGCATTGTCTCTTACTCGCGATTTAAAAAATTAAAAATTGTATCGAGATAGGGATAATGCGAAGGCACTGGCGCGGTGGGCTGCTGCTTGACCTCAAATCAATATGATGATAGAGACAGAAGACACGAGTATTAATGAGGTAAGGCTACGGGGGATGTTTCCCCCAATCAGAGAAAAGCTCTGCTGGAAATTCAAAATTCAAATTTTGAAGCAACGCTTCAAATCCCGGGCGCAACGCGCCACGTGTCCGACGCTGATACGTCAGCGCAGCGCCCAAGAAGGTGCGCCCAATCAGAGCAAAGCTCTATTTTAAGCAAAATTAAAGGAAGCAACGCTTCAGTTGCGCAAGCACTGCGCTGCGCGACACGTGTCAGCACAGATGCGCTAGCGCAGTTGCGCAGGCGCAGCGCTGCGCGACACGTGTCAGCGCAGATGCTCTAGCGCTGGTGCGCTGCGCTCTGCGCTGCGCGACACGTGTCACGCGCTGGGGCATCTGCGCCAAACAGAATTAAAATTTTAAGAAATCTTTTCTGTTCTTGTTAAAACAAGAAGATTTTCTTCTGCAAAGCAGAAGCCCTTGGATTAAAGATCCAACGGTGGGAAAAATTCCCCAAATCACTCAGAGAAAGATCTCTTTAACAAATTTAACTAATTTATGGGCACTATAAAAAGGACCCCAGACCTCAATTCAAAGGCATCAACATCTTTCTAAAAAAAAAAGAGAAGAGAACTCTTGAGAACTCCTCAAGAACAACAGAAGGTAAAAACCTTTAGGAGAAAGAGAAAATTCTCTTATGGACAGACTATTGATCTAAGAACAAGATCAATAATCCTAAATATAAAAAAAATTAATAAGTAATAGCAGTGCTTTGCACTTTCTTATGAACCATTGGTTCCTTGAAAACAAAAGAAAACTTTTTTCTTTGATTTAAAATCAACCAAAATATAATACAGTGCTTTGCACTTGAAAAATTGCGCTGTTGCGCTCCTTTGTTGGCGCAACTCACCAGAGCGCGCCACGTGTCAGCAGCGCAACAGCGCAGCGCCCTAGCACAGCGCACTACGCTGTTGCGCTTGCGCTCACCAGAGCATGACACGTGTCCTCACCACAAGCGCTTGCGCTCAGTGATTGGCGCAAAGCGCATGACAAATGCAATGCATTTCATTTCCTGAAGGGCCAGGCCCAATTAAAAGGCTTAACAGACCTAATAAATAAAATGCTATGCATTATTTAAAAGGGCAGAGCCCAATTGAAAGGTCCAGTGGACCAAAACAAATGATCTGCGTCATAATAAAAAGGGCAGAGCCCAGTCAAAATGGGCATAAATGGCCGAAGTAATGCAATGCATTATTTAAGTGTGGGCAAAGCCCTAGCACAGGTCTAATAGACCGGAAATAAATAAAGGTGTTGAACATTTTCCACTGGACTTAGCCCAATTTTGGCCGTAAGTCCTTAAATAAAATTGACTGAGCACAGCTCTCTCTTAAATCAATTTATATCCGGTTCGAGGGTACATCTCCGAACTCCTTTGACGACTGTCGTTATAATCCTTCAACGACGTCAGAGAGGTGACGGGTCCCGACGACCACACAAACTAATGTTGGACCGAAACGTCCCTAAACTAATGCTGGACCTAAACGTCCCTAAACTGGAACATGGACCACCACGTCCCTAAACTGGAACATGGACCACCACGTCCCTAAACTACCTATGGACCACTACGTCCCTAAACTGGAACAATAGAGCCTCCAAATGCTCTTTTGCCGGATCTAAACGATCCCGTTTAAGTTGATCTTAGCCCCCAAACACGGCTAACGTATCCTTAAACATTCAAACGGACTATAAAACTCCAAATCAACCTTGGTTCAAGGGTACATCTCTGAACTCCTCTGACATCTGCCGTTGTAATCCTTCAACGACGTTAGAGAGGTGACGAGTCCCGATGGACAGATATTAAATGGATTATTACGTTAAGTTGATCTTAGTCTCAAACAGGACTATCGTATCCTTAACGAACGTTTAAGTTGATCTTAGCCGCAACGCGACTAATGCATCCTTAAGCTAAAAACACCAAACCCAAATCTAAGTAAATACGGATTTAGACTAATCCACGTCCTACGGGCGACGGCATTACTCAGTCTCCGTATACAATCCACGGGCAACCACAAACAAAACAAACACACACGACACGAAGTGAAATTCTGGAGAAGGAGAAAGTGGCTACCGCGCACGGTAGCGTAATTAACTGCAGGGGCTTGCGCCTGCAGGGAAGAGCGTCCCCACAATCAAAAACCCCTCAAGCGAGGGGGAATCTGACAAAGTCTGCTACATCGGCCGCATCCGTCTAAACCTCCGATACACGGTGTCATAAATCAACTTGGCATCTTCGGATAGGTGGACGGATAAAACCAAATAGCATCTACCCCGAATCTCAGCGTCAGGACATCGCGGTCCTGTGCGCCGTCCTTCGGAGGGGAACAGATTCTGGCACGCCCGGTGGGACCTCTTCCTCTTTCCACTCCACACTTCGTGTGTCATCTTCGCGAACCAATCGCGGTTTGTTAAATGGTTGCCTTCGGATTTCAAGTTACTAAGATTTGGTCTCTTGCCTGGCGCAGAACTCAAGATTCAATGGCATCTAACTGCACCAACTGCTCGAAGTGCTACTGCAATGGACGCTCCACCTGAAAGGTTCCTAGGCACCCTAGTGGGTTCTCACAAGGCGGGTATTATTACCAATTTACCCTACAAGTTAACGCATATTCATCGCGACCTAGACAACCTCAAACAACATCTCTCCTCTCTCTCAAATGGCGGGAGGGGTCGACGATGCGAGCGAAGAGAAGTCAATAGAGCTGCAGTTAGAGCACCAATTAAAAGAGCAGAAGGAGTCCCTGTCCTTCGTGAACGATGCGCTAGCTTCCGATCCCTCCAACCCTGACCTCATCGCGGTATGAATTAGGGTTTTCCTCCTCATTCTAGAATTAGGGTTTTCGTTTTTTCCAATATTTCTGAAACTCTGATCAGTTCCCTCCAACTCTGATCAGCCCTGGCCAGGGACTTCCCTGTTACGGCCAATCGAGCACTGCGCAACATCAACCCCCAATACCGGGAGAGACGAAACCCCTCCTATCGCTCATTGCCTCCATGTGACTCGGGACTGTGCCCAAAGACCACCGTTTTGCATGCCCTCATGGACATGGTAAGGTGGAGATCAAAGCACAGTGGGAATCACACAAGACTCTATGACGATCTCGGGTCTACAGACTAACCTGTACAAGTGTCACCTGAGAACTGCCATCTGACGTGAGGTATAATACCATCTGGGAGTTCTCGGCGAGTCCATCCAGTGTACCCAGTTTCCACTGAGCACCCGTATACCATCTCTGATGTCAAACACCAATGGATATGGGATCATCCATCGCCCATCACATGGGTCGAGAAGCGTATACGCTAGTCTACTCTGGTATGTCGATGCCCCGTCTCGAGATACCCACGACTAGGGACCTTGAAGGATGTACTTATGGACTACCATGTCCCCACTAGTATGATCTGCATCATAGCCCAGGTAGTCAAGTACAAATCCTAAGGGCTTTACCAACATGTAACTATAAGACAGTATAAAGAGACTAGTGTACATGTTAAGATAAATAGCAACCAGATAGCATACTATCATGTCGAGCAAGAAAGTCATCTCTATATATGTCCAAGCATCCAATATAATATACATCATCTGTACAATACTGGCCTCTAGGGCATACATACAACTAACACCACCTCCCCCGGAGGTGTAGCATATGGGCCCCAAGCGGCTTCCTTCCTCACTCTGCCAGTAGACTAGGTGACCCAAGCCACCACTGGCCTGTTCTTCGGGACCATGATCCCGCCTACAAGCTTTCCTGCGCCAATACCCGCACCGGAAGTGAACAAAAAGTCGGTCTTCGACCGGCTCACTGCTACGACGGCCCCTGTCAACGGGTCACCCGCTACCAAACCGACAGCCTCTGTTTTCACCAGGCTAAACCTGAACTCTAAAATGGCTGTCCAAAGGAGGGCAACAGCTGCTGCTTCAGAAGTCGTCAAGGCGGCTCCCCCTGTCAAAGAGTCAGTCTTTTCAAGGCTGACGATTCCTACTCCTACCCCTGCTCGAGGATCCGTCTTCGACAGGTTGAATATCACCCGTCAAAAGACAACCTCAGTCTTTAAGAGGTTAACACCGTCGGCGCCCCATTCAGACAGGGGGCAAAAAGAAGATGTCTCAATCTCCGAGCCACTCCCAACGGCTCGTCATGCTCGACGTCGCCATTGGCAACGAGTGAGGAAGGCAGGGGGCAACTCTCCCTCAGGGCTAACTCCACCGGCTCCAGTGGTGGAAGTCAACGCTGCTGTTCCAACTGGGAACAGCTTTGAACATCTGAGGAGGGTACGGAAAAATGCTCCAACCGCTACACTGAAAAGATCTCCTCCGCCTACGGAGAGAGTCCCAGAAACAAGGCAAGAACAGCCCCCTCAACGGCTATCCTCAAGAATTTATAAAGTTTGGAGGAGGGTTCAAGACTCCGTTATCGACACGGATCACTCCCGTCAACGAAAAAAGGCGAAGGTGGAAAAAGACGAGGACCGTCCCATTAAACAGTGGGGGACAGCAACTGCTAGGATGCCCCCTTCAATGGTTCCTTCAACCTCAACGGCCCACAAAAGAAGCAGGCCAGAGAAAACTCCCGCGTCAGCGGCAAAAGTTAAAAATAGTGAACCTAAATGCCCCAAGTCAGGGGGCATAACAGTTCATACGGTTTACATGGCATCGGGAAAAGAAGATAGCCGCATATCAACAGGTCATAGACTGCACACGAGGTCAGTGACCAAGGCTCAGGAGCAGCAGTAGAAGCTCCAAGAAATGATGAACGCTATGGCCGCGCTTACAGGGCCAAAAGAAACCCCTGAAACATCTTCGGACGAGCGTCAAGAACAAGAAACGGACGCTGAATTCCTTCGTCGCGTACTAGAGAAGAAGGATAAAGAAGCTGCGGAGCAGGCAGCCAACATAAAGAAAATAGCCCTCCTGTTCCGGGATATGGTGGGTATGATGATTCAACAAGATCCACCTGCTGAAGATCCCCCAATCATTCTTGAAGACGATAGGGGAGAGACGTCGAATCCTCCACCAGTTCTGTCCACAGCTAAAGAGGATACAATCTCCAAAGCTGATTTGGATGAATACATCGCCCAGCAAATACGGGTTCATCATGCAACCGAAACAGCCGGCCAAGTCGTGAAAACGGGGAGACCATATCCGAGTTGGTACGATCAAATCAAATACCCGCCAGGTTATACGATTCCCAAGTTCCATGTATACAAGGGGACGGGCAATCCTCACCAGCATGTTGCCCAGTTCAGGGCACTCTGCGGCAATACCGGTGGAGATGACAAGCTTTTACTTTGCCAGTTTGTTGGAAGTTTATCAGATACGGCGTTCGAGTGGTACTCTGAGCTCCCGAACGACTCTATTAAAACCTTCGCGGAGATGGAGCTACTGTTTACTCAGCGTTTTGCAAGCGCCAGTGAACGTACCCCAATGACGGCACTGATTAACGCCAGGGTAAAACCCGGCGAGACATGGGTTCAGTACGCTATACGATGGCGGAACTTATGGTCGAAGTGTGAGCAGCGCATTGAAGAAGCTCCCGCGGTAGGTATGTTTGTGGGAACCCTCGATCCACAAGCAACCATCTCGCAGTTTATGATGTTTTTCAAGCCGACTACCTTCCAAGCCTTGATTGACAAACTAGCACAAATGGATCAGATGGGCCATAAACCTCCTCTTCCAAGGCCAGACATCCAAAATGACAAAGGGAAGGGAAAAACGATCGTCGTCGCTAATGCTCAACAACAACCGAGCGACTCGAAGCCGGTTGCTCGTCAAAATAATACGCGACCGTACGTGCCCCTTGAGGATAGGATGGGACGTCCTTATTCCTTTCCCCACGATAAAACGAAGAGGTTATTCGAGCTGGCGTTGCGCAACAGACTCATAAATTTGCCGGATCCAAAACGTCCGTTGCAACCAAGTGACGTCAGCGAGCCCAACTACTGTCCTTATCATCGAGTACTAGGCCATCCAATCGAAGATTGCTACGTTTTCAATAATTGGCTTGAAAACCAGTACCGACAGGGCAAGTTCGCGTTATCCGATAAATGGAAGGTGAATCCCCCGCAGCCCCACACCTCTAAGGGGACGAATACGCCGGGGGCAACATGCTCCGTCATTGAAGAAGCTCCTTGGGAGGTTGTATTATAAGCCAAGACAAAGAGGATGCTAAACGATCTTCAGACATATCCAGCGATCAAGTGGAAGAATCCGTTGGAACCGCAGGTCATTGAAGAGATGTTGAAGCCACGTCCAACTCCAAAGACCGATGGTGGCGGTTCAAGCACTTGCAGCCAGCCGTCAAAATCTTCGAAAAAGAAGAAGAAGAAATCTAAGAAGCCCGTGAAGCCTGGCGGCAAACACACGGACTTACAAAGGCAAATTGACGTGTTGGAAGAATACAACCAAAAGGCACGGACTCCCATTACGCTCCAAGAATTCCTCAATCACGTTTTTCAAGAAGAAGATGAGGAAGGAAGTTCATCGGATGAATCCGAGCGATATGTAGCGAGTTGTCATATGATTTCCCATTCGGTCACAAATGAGGAGGAGACTCCTTGCACTGAAAAGCCGGGGGCAGATCCTGAACCAAAAGTTCTGGGGCCATCAGATGAAGTAATTGACGCACTCCTTAATGAAGCTCGGTTGAAAGGTAAAGCTGATCGAGAGCGCGAGGCAGCTATATTTGAAAGGGCCAAGCTCCAGCGACTTGATGAAGGAGCTGAGACGATCCCGTTGGAGCTGAACACCTCCGCTACCGACAAAAGCCAATTCAAGATAAAAAAGAAGTTTTCTAAGGCCATGTCCATGGGCATGAAGATACCATCCTCCAAAGAAGAAATTACTGGTGAGGCAAAAATGCACCCGTCTTATTGCTTATATCATCAGAAGGTTTCGCACCCCACTCAGGAGTGCAAAGCTTTCGATAGATGGTGGCAAGGATACGTTGCTCATCGACAACACTTTAAGCGAGAAAAGCGTAAAACTCGTCGAGAGCAAAGAAATATGACCGAAGGGCTTAAAAGAACTGCTGGCGATTGTTGCATGGTTAACACCGGTAGATCACAAGTGCCCACATTCGGGAGTGATTCTGATGAAGAACTAGAACTTGCCCCTCTCTTTAAAGAGTCCGCCCCGAGAAAAGAAGAGGAACCGAAGGTTTGCGAAAATATCCGGCTACGTAATCGCACGCTGCCCGAAAAGAACCTCAGACCCTCGAACAAAAAAGATAAAGGGAAAGAAAAGGCCACTGAAGTTATCGTCTTAGATGACCAAGTGGTGGAAAAGCTAGCTGCCAAAGACCCGCCAAAGAAGAATAAGGTGGATTACAACGTCTTAGCACATCTAAGGAAGCTACCCTCACAGCTCAGCATTCTTGACGCCCTTTTGCTATCAAAAGAGGCGAGAGATTCGTTGATTAAGGCGCTCCAAGACCCAGAACAATTCCAAGCATGCCTGGCCGAGGAAAAGATGAAGGATGAATTGGAGGAAGTGCACACGGCCGATGTTACTTTTGGCGATGAAGACCTTCTACTTGGGACGTGCGAACACAATCGCCCTCTCTATGTCTCGGGACACTGCCATGATATAAAGATAGGCAAAATCCTGATCGATAACGGGTCGTCTGTTAACCTACTCAACGTGCGGGTGTTGAAGGAAATCTGCATGAGCGTCCAGCACCTTGCTCGGGACAAGATCACCATCTCCGGGTTCGACTCCCAATCGTCAAAGACTCTTGGATCTGTGATACTGACGCTACGCTTCGGGCTACTCGTCACTGATATTAAGTTCCACGTCATAGACGCCAAGACATGCTACAACGCTTTGCTCGGCCGACCATGGTTACACGAGTACAACATCATCCCTTCTACACAACATCAGTGTATGAAGTATTTTAAGGATGGTTCCGAGTATACCGTGACGGGAGAACTGAACCCGTTCTCTGTGAACGAGGTCCGCAAATATGAAGATGCCAAATACTTCTTACCGGATTTCGAAGACACAGAGAAGTGTCACAAGCCGGAGAACAAAGCTAACGCCACCATCCCGGTCTTCGGTAGTGATACTAAAGAGGAAGAGGAGATAGTTTATTCGGGTCCGCCCCAACACAACAAGCCGGGACCATCAGCTCTTACGTTGATCTTTGGCAGCAACTCGGAAGATGAAGTCCACGTCGTATTCTCTGCTCGACCTTCAATACGAACGTTCGCTGACGAAGAGCAAAGTCTGCAAGTCGCCATGGTGCCGCTTAAACACCATAAAGAACTGGATACACTTAATATTTACAACGTAGAAGAGCTACAAACATTCTACATCCCTCCCAAACGAGAAAGCGAGAAAGCAATTCTGTTCTACCGCTCTGAAGAAACCAAGGTGGAAAAAGGAATCTGGCATGGCGTGGATCCTACGCTCGACAGGCTTTAGCCTATCCGTCTTCCCAGATATTATACAGAGGGTTTGAAGAAACTGCTAAAACGCCAGGGGATATCCTTCAAACAGATCATTAGAAAAGCCAAATTCTATGACAGGGTCTGGAACGTTCCCGGGACTCAACGTAAACTGCCTAACGGGAGAATGGAAACAAAAGGGCTTGGATACATCCGGTCAAAGAAACGAGAGTTACTGCCCAGCTTTTACGTCGTATATGACCTTGATAAAGAAGCGGATGCCCAATAGGAGGACGCTAATCCTAAACCAGTGAAAGTTCCAGATGCAAAGGAGCCCAGTCCGTCGTTCGAGAAACAAATGGATAGACTTATAAAGAAAGCTGGTCATAAAGTCCGAGATGATCACAACCGCGAGACGGCCATTTATGAGAAAGCCAAGACGCAACGCCTTCTCCAACAAGCCGTAAAGGATGAAAATGCCGCTCCTTGTCAACCTGTTATAAAGAAGGCTCCGCGCAAAAGCAAAAATAAGTTGAAAGCCCAAAAAGGAGCTCAACAACAACAAAGCAGGGCTAAGAAGCCACGCAAACGGGAGTTGAGCGTTATTAATCTATCCCTCATGAAGAAAATGGGTCGAGCGTACTCGTTTCCTCGGGACAAGACGAAGAAGATACTTGATCTTGCTCTAAAGCATCAATTGCTTACATTGCCAGAATCCAAGCACCCCGAGCAAGAAAGCGAGGTCTCTGGCCCAAACTATTGCTCTTACCATCGAGTAATAGGGCACCCGCTCGAAGGCTGCTTCACCTTTAAGAACTGGGTCGAAGATCAGTACCAGCTTGGCAAGTTCGCTCTGTCTGACAACTGGAAGATAACGCCGCCACAGAAGCACGAGCCCAAGGCCATGAAAGAAAAACCAGTTCCGCATTGGGATTGGAAGCGAATTCATACTGGTCACGTGATAACGATATCAAAAGAAGAGCCCGAGAACATGGATGACCTTCCCTGGTGCTTCAAAAACAACAACGACGAGGTAATCTCAGAGTTCCCACCAGCGCCGAAAGAACTGGAAGATGGAATACACACTACTGCAGATAACCTTTAGAAAATTGAGTTGGGATCGGCAGACGATCCGCGACCGACATTCATCAGCGAGCTGCTATCTGAAGAAAGGGTGGTTGCGTTAAAAGACGTGCTTCTACAGCATAGAGATTGCTTCGCGTGGAACTATTCCGAAATGCCAGGACTAGATCCAGAAATTGTTGTACACAAATTGGCGATATCCCCGAACATCAAGCCAGTCAAGCAGGCGCCGAGAAGAATGCGACTCGAGCTTGAGATGAGCATCAATGCCGAGGTCAAGAAGCTGATCGACTCTGGCTTCATCCAGGAGGTTCAATACCCTGAATGGATCGCCAACATTGTCCCGGTGATGAAGAAAAACGGGACAGTGCGTATATGCGTAGACTTTCGGGATCTTAATAAAGCTTGTCCGAAGGACGATTTCCCAGTGCCAGTCACCGAGCTGATGATAGACAACACGTCCACTCATGAAGTTTTCTTCTTTATGGACGGCTCATCAGGGTATAATCAAATAAAGATGCATCCCGAAGACCAGAAGCACACCGCCTTCAGGACTCCTTTGGGTATATTCTGCTACAAGGTGACGCCCTTCGGTTTAACGTCGGTGCTACTTACCAGAGAGCCATGACGCAGATATTTGATGACCTTATACACGAAATCGTCGAATGCTATATCGACGATCTCGTGGTTAAAAGTAAATCATACGAAGAACATCTCGAGCATTTGAAGACCGTATTTCGACGCCTTCGGCAATACAACTTGAAGATGAACCCTCTTAAGTGTGCATTCGGAGTTTCCTCGGGCAAATTTTTAGGATTCATCGTCTGACACCGGGGTATCGAAATAGATCCGTCCAAGATCAAGGCGATCATGGAAATGCCTCCGCCGAGGACTCTTAAACAGTTGCGGTCTCTCCAAGGGAAGCTCGCATACATACGGCGATTTATAGCCAATCTCTCAGGCAAGTGTCGCCCTTACAGTCACCTGATGAGGAAAGGAACTCCATTTGTTTGGGATCACAAGTGCCAAGGCGCACTGGACGAGTGTAAGTGCACGGCGGCGCCCCGGCCGTCAATCCGACGCCGGAATGCGGAAGCGGTGATAAACTTTAATTTTGCGGACTTTGCAAACCGGCACCACCGCGCACTAAACTCCGGATCGTAACCATTAACAAGTCTAAGCTACTAACAAGAAAGGGAAGAGATGTATACCGAGTGATCCGAGTCCTCCGGTCTTCTCTTCATCTTCCCGATCTCCCGCGGAAAGTCTTGTCTCCACATCGTCGCCTCCTCGCCGGAAAGGGCACCACAACGCCTACGTCTTTTACGGGCTCCCGCCTCAATACCGAGGCAACTCGAGCATGAAGCCGGCAACTCGACATGCTCAAGATATGCTGTAGAATGTGTAGTGTCTCACTTGGGGTTGGTTGCCATTTGGAGATGATGGAGGAAATGAGATAAGAAAAATGGTGCTTGCATTTTTCTAGCATGAATGAGATCAAGAAGATGAAACTCTCAAGAATGAAGAACTCTCTCCTTCTTCATCTCTCTTTTCTTTTTCCTCTCATGAAAAACTTATCATATCAAGTGAGAAGAATAATGTGAAGGAATGAATATATCAAACATGAAGGGAGGTGAGTGTAGGAGCATAAGAATGGTGACCACATCCTAGACAAGAAAACATCAACCATGCTTATTCTCCTATTCACTCCATAACCTTTCAAATCTCTCAATTCAAAAGCATGGAGCAAAAGAAATGAAAGCTATCATAATCAATACTTTTGCAAGAAACCCCCTCCACAAAAGTAATTTGCAAAACTGCAAATTACCCCCTCCATCGGAAAAGTCCGGCCGGGAAAGAACAAAGGAAAACCGGCCGGAACGGAATGCAAACTGGCAACTCCAGAAAACTGGTCCCGTAATAAATTACAGGAAAACCCCAATACTGTGCATACACACCCGCATCTGTATTCCGTCCGGATACAAATGCAATGAGACAAAATCTATACTGACTAAACTAGTACCGGCTTAAACCAAAGCCGGCTAGTAAAAAACCGTTCGATCCTGATCCGTGCAATACCGCACGTATCTGATCGAACCCTGCCATATATATCCATACGGCCACTAGTACAAAACTGTCCGATCCTGATCCGTGCAATACCGCACGTATCTGATCGGACCCTGCCATATCTCCATACGGCCTCTACAGCGTTTCGCCCGAAAGCTTGAGTAACTGTAAGTGTGGTGGACTCTAAAGACTCGTCAATACTATGGCTGTGGATTTAACCACTGGCACGTCAGAGGTATAAGCCAATACGTGACGGGCCACCAGCTATTGACCAAAAGGGACGTCGATGAGGAAGCTCACCCCGACACCCAACTGAGCCTGTCAGTGACAATATCCGTACAGTCCGGTCCGTTCGTCTATGAGTATCGCATGTCGGGCCTAGGGGGTTGGTAAAAGTCAGACCCCCAAAAGCGGTACAAGTCGTGTCGGAGTGTAGCCCAGAACACCCTGAGATACTACCGGAATACCTACCAGTAAATCTCCTGCCTTGGCCAAGGACTTCGTGTAATGGCTCTCCTAGACACAGCGCGACCTCACCCCCAATACCGGGAGAGACGAACCCCCGAAGATCCGCTCACTGCCTCCATGTGGCTCGGGACTGTACCCAACTAAAACCTGTTTGCACGACTCCTTTGAGCCGTGGTAGGGTAGTAATCAAAGCACAGTGGGAACTCACACGAGACAAATGACGATCCCCAGGTCGATGAACTAACCTGTACACATGTCACCTGGGAACTGCTATCTGACGTCAGGTATAAGACCAACTAGCATGTTCCCGGTGAGTCCTGTCCGGTGTACTCATAACCCAATGAGCACCTGTATACATCTTAGGTGATCCAACTGACACCAGTGGCTTGTGAGACCGGCCACCGCCCCTCGTCGGGGTCTCGACTGTATACACTAGTCTACTAATGGAGTATCGATGCCCAGTCTCGAAACTCCCACGACTAGGGACCTTTTAAGGATATGCTTGTAGACCCCCAGCTCCCACTTATATGATCGCCCTCATACTGCTGGTGGTCAAGCAAGAATCCTAGGGGCTCTATCAACGTGCAATAGCGACGTGTCAGGTCACCTAAAACAGTACACGATGATAAAGGTAAACCAGATATCATACTATCATCTCGAGTAAGACTGTCCTACCGGGATAGGTCCTCCCTCAATCATTACAATCACGTACCTGTGACCTAATAATTGACTCTGAGGGCACTATCTCCAACAATCTCCCACTTGCACTCAAGGCTAATTATTGCGATGTCGCATACTCACAGCCCGTGTGATACCGTACACCCAACTCCTCTACTAGTCAGTCTCACAAAGCTCGTTTGCGAAACTATTGCGTTCGAGGAATAGCCTCAGTGAGTGGATCCGCTTCGTTGTTTCTTTCTATGTCTCTCTATATCTCAAGTTCGCGGAGAAAGCCATCTCCCGAAAAGAGCAATACCTGTCTCAGAATATGTCTGGATGTCTGATGGGACCTAGCTCATAAATGAACTCCAAATCCAAACTTCTTAGACTGTATCGTCAACTGAACTTAATCAGTATCCTGCGCGCCATGCCTCCCTCAGTATTGCCTTGGACCACCTGTCCAAAATAATGCCCCTCATCAGAAGGAAGATTATAACTCTGACAACCTCCTTGTCGTCCATGTCACCTTGGAAGCCTGGAATGATAACTGTCACCTGAATGAGGCTGTCGTTATCATATCCCTAGAACATTCACTTATGTTCTAAAACTGCTTCCGACTGTTTCTCCAGGATTGGATTAATGTCAACTTATTGCATCTAGTGCAAGAACAACATCTGGTGTGGTACTTGACATCTCACGATTGACTCAATTGCCTGAGCAAGTGATCTGCCAATCATGCCCGTCCCTCTCCCCTTTAGTCTGTAAGACACCTTTGGAGAGGGTGACTCCATTACCTGCAGGTACACTACCGTGCCAGGAGTCGTCCATCCTAAATACTCTTAGAATGCTGTCAAGTACCCTGATTGGGAAACCACCCAAATCTAGATCTAAAACCATAGATCTAGTAACCAGTATGTCTGATATAAAATCCATTTCCTTTGTGGAGAAACAACTGTGTGACGACCAAAGTATAACCGATCGTAGTGTAGGAGTTTCTTTTCCTACTCTGTGTATATCATCCAAATACCAGGATATCACACCCTACTACCTTCTCAACAGATCCATCCCCTATTCTGATGAAGTCAAACCCATGACTGTCACGTCAGAAATAGATGATCTATCTCCGCTACATCTGCTCTAGTCTATAAACAGACATAAGCAACCTGTCCACCAATGCTTCCGCTGCTCCCACTGACTACGACAACCCTCTGGCAGAGTCATATAGACGTACACTTCTAAAACTGGTTTAGAACGACGCTATACTCATCCTCCCGCCGGGTCTCGTAACCTGGAACAACAGCAATGGCAATTGTGGGTAAACAAGAACTTCCCTGTCACCGTCCTTGAGGCTACCGTAGTACCTCTCGGGTGCCTGAAGTTACCCACCGTATCTGCGGAGTGGCCAATGGAATGTCAATCCAGATTGAATCTTTAAGTTCCTTATCAAATCTTCAGTAATCGTTTGTGGTTCTGGAATCACTTCCAGTTCTACCATACTCCCACTACTGTTTTCTGAAAAAATCCATCTTTAATAAAACTGTGGCGAGTCTAGAACAATATCGCTATTGTTCATCCAGATGGTAGAAAGTCAACCCTCGTCATAGCCTGGGTCAACCCACAAACAGCCATTACAGAAACGTGCCTTGAGTTGTCCAGTGTCTGGTTTTAATCATAAACCGGACAACTCCCCGTACCTTAACATCATTAAGATATGAACTGTTCTATATCCAATATAGAAACAGAGGCACTGATTTAATTGAACCAGATTCAAATCATGCAGCTGTCCCCAGCGCATGTCAACTAAATGGAAGGAGGCCGATCAGCGTTACTCAACTTAGGAATACTTCCAATTATGAGTAACCTGAAAGAGAAGCAAGATCTCTTTATCATTACTATCAACTGAATACCATACACAAGTATCTACATCTTCGATCTCTTTGAAGAATCCCGATACTTGCTTCACCTGGTTCTCTACTCTATTCAAATACCTATAACTTCTCAAAATTCGGACCCTGTGTTTCCACGAAACACCTGTCTAAAAACTAGAGAAGTCATAAGTAAACCGAATATAGTACGAGGACCAACCCCTCTGTCCTGATGGACCCTGGACAACATACAATCCTTTGTATAAGTCCCTTGAGTCTGATAACTCATTCACCGTGTGTCGTAGGTTGAAAACTGTACTTATGGTTAAGAAGAATTACACCGCTGTTTAATGCTCCTTACCTAACCATCCACTGATATAGGTAAATGTCACAGACATAATTTCAAAAAGGTATATCTCACTCTATGAAAATAGACGTACAGATATATCAATTTGAAATTGGTGCATAACAGTGGATATTCAAAACCAAATATTTGCCGACCGGCAAACAACCCAGGTGACTTCCTCAAATATCACCGATTACAACGAATCCCGATATAATGAGGATGATCACCCAATTCCCAATAACTTACTCCCACTCAACATCTGTAAAACCATATAGATGTGAGAATCAAACCTGGTAAATACATACCCTGGAGTAAGTATCTAATCGGGAAATCAGTTTTCTTTTAACACTACACAGTGAAACTGAAACATTGAAATGTTTCGATGGGGTATCCTGGTATTCCTAGTAATGCCTCTTCCTGATTCACGACTGTAACCGTATAATCCTTTGCCACCTCTCCAAATCCCTTCATATGTCTTTAGTCATTACCTTCTGTACACCCCTTTAGGCCAAATGGTTTTCTTCCTTCCCTACCGTTCGGCACCAGCCTATGGTTTGGAAGAAGACTATCCAATAAGCATAATGGGTGTACTGTCCCAAACCTAGGAACACTCGCAATGCGAGAGGAGGTGAGGATAAAAGACAACTGAATAAACCTTATTCCTATTTCTCCTGAACCAGAATCCATCCCCGAACTGGAACAAGTTCCTTTCGAGTTCGTATATAACCATACGATGGAATATCAAATAAACTTGTGGATCTTCGTAGTGATACGGAGTGTCCTGGAGAAATACAAAGGTGATTTAGGATTGGCGAAGGAATACTTGGTTTGGTCGTGAATATCTGTTGCAATTTACTTTGCCCTCGTACTAATCCCTTATTTTGTCTTAACTTAATACCTTCTGCACACCATCGTTATGCTAATTGGTTTTCTTCATTCCCTACCGGTCGGCACCAGCCTAAGGTTTGGAAGAAGACAATCCAATTTGCGTAATAGGTGTACTATCCCTAAACCAAGGAGTACTCGTAACCTGAGAGAGGGTAAAAGGAAAAGACAACTGAATAATCCTATCCGTTTTCTCCAGAACCGGAAACCATCCTCGAAGTCCTTCGAGTTCGTATATAACCATACGATGGTTTTGTCCAATGGAAGTGGACGTTCGTAGTAATACGGGGTGTCCCGGAGAAAAGGGTAAAAGTAGGAGTGGCAATGAGGTCTGCAACTCTGACAATCCAAAAGCCGGTGTTTAAGAAGGTTCGGTCAACTTGGTCACTGAGTCAAAGTCTTAGGGTCGGGTCAATGGTCGCTGCCAAAGAGAGAGAGAAAAGAAACACTCAGCGTGCACTCTATCCTAGATCAGAATGGTCACCAATTTATCTAATCTGGAATCCTCCCACTGTACCTCAAATTCTCCTCCAAACCTGAAAGAAGAATTAGTCGGGGTTACCCGAGGAGTAAACTAACTCATCAGTGGAAATCGGGATCCAACTCTCATCGCATGATAACGTGACGGAATCCGCTCACGTCATCACACTCCAGAAGGTATGCGCATATCTGGCAAGTTTCAGTTCTTTTGAAACTCCCGATGAGATTTTTACCCCATGCTCTTATGACCTTGACTAAGGCCAACAAATCATAAGTCACATGTCAAGTTCTACCCGTCATTGTCCAGGTTGATTTGAACCCACCCGTACAAGCCCTTGACTAGGGCCAACAAGGCTATACGACTGTCCCAAACCAACGCATCTATCTATGCAGCATATGAATACCCAATAGCTACCAAACACTGTGCCTTGACTAAGGCCAACAAACACAGCTTGAATACTATTGACTACCCATATGAAACGACGGAGGGCTACGAATGGTTTCTGGCGAAAACCTTTAACGTAATGAACTTGATATCGTCGAAGGAACGGATAGCTTTTAAAATATAGTGACGAAAACCGTTGCTAAAGAGGTCACTCCCGGTGAAGGGATCTTGGCTCTTTCCCCGTAGAATGGGGTGCAGGATATTCCAACTGAATACCACGATGCAAAGCAAAAGTAATCGGCTATATTGAAGTTAATGCCCTGACGCAAACTTTTTGTCCAAGGGGTCACTCCCGGTGAAGGGATCTCGACCCTTGCCTCGTCGACTGAGGAGCAGGATATTCCAACTGAATATCACGATGCAAAACAAAAGTGAACGTCCTTGCAATAACAGCTTTTTGAAAAGTGTTCCAACAATATCAGATTAGGTTTGTTTTTAAACTTGCATTGATCCGAATCAATGCAGTCCCATCAATTGATCACACCAAAAAGAACGAAAATATACTGATGTACGTATATGCTATCCGCATTCGCCACTGGGTCCCGTCATTACCCGTTAGGTTAGCTAACTAACGACAGAGCGGGGACTGGACTAGCGCGGATGTAAAACATATACAACATCTACTAATATATATACCAATATATTATATTCGCTCAAGGCGTGAATAAAATGCAACATCACAGAGAATGAACAGCATCACAGAAACAATACAGATATCTGGGATCCCCGGGTTTCACAGAGCCGCTGAAACCCGACGTTCCCCTGGTCGTGTGGATAGCCTGTGCAATGAAATCCTATACCCCCTACGAGTGCGGCGAATAGCCAGCCAATTCTGGAGTGAAGCCCCCTCCGTCCCAATGCCATGAGATGCGGGCTTGTTGCCTTCTAGAACCCGGCTATCCGTGCACCCCTCCGCGGGGTAAACCTAGTACAGAAAGTAAAATATACATACACCGGGTACATCGACCGCAACCAGGTCGTGCCCCAAAAGAATAATACAAACAGGCAGTGACGGCAGTCCACATGTCGGACGCTCGCCCCGCAATATCAAATGTACATAATACAACAAAACTGCACTAGCATTGCATCCAGGCTATCCCCACCGACCGATCCGCAACAACACAGCAAATACATAGAACATCAACGTGAAAGTCACGTTCGCAAATCCGTCTAACCGGGCTATAGCAGTTAGACGGGATTTACCGATCGAGTGACATTCACGGTCGCAGATATAATGTAAATACTGTGAAAAATGTGTTTAAAATTTTCCGATTGATCAAACCTTAACAAGTGGGCCCCAAAGAAAACTGTAGCACTCACAGAAAAAATAGGCCCAATTTTAACATTCCAGAAAGCACATTTCTCACTCAGGAACATACTGTAGAAATTTTTGGGGGTGAACTGTTCACATTGCGGCGGAAGCGCAGCGCTAACAAGGTTTTGGCCGCCCTTCCGCGGCGGTATGAACAGTTCATGCTACCAAATTTTTACAGTATACTTATATTTCCCTGCACATCATTCTGAGACAACCTGAAAAATTTTTGGACTCAAAAAAAATTCGACAGAAACTGATGTGCATGAAAAATGCGGTTTCGGGATTTTGTTCGATCGGAAACGTAAAACACATTAAACCAAGCTAGACGAAGTTAATGGCGAGGCTCTGATACCACTGTAAGTGCACGGCGGCGCCCCGGCCGTCAATCCGACGCCGGAATGCGGAAGCGGTGATAAACTTTAATTTTGCGGACTTTGCAAACCGGCACCACCGCGCACTAAACTCCGGATCGTAACCATTAACAAGTCTAAGCTACTAACAAGAAAGGGAAGAGATGTATACCGAGTGATCCGAGTCCTCCGGTCTTCTCTTCATCGTCCCGATCTCCCGCGGAAAGTCTTGTCTCCACATCGTCGCCTCCTCGCCGGAAAGGGCACCACAACGCCTACGTCTTTTACGGGCTCCCGCCTCAATACCGAGGCAACTCGAGCATGAAGCCGGCAACTCGACATGCTCAAGATATGCTGTAGAATGTGTAGTGTCTCACTTGGGGTTGGTTGCCATTTGGAGATGATGGAGGAAATGAGATAAGAAAAATGGTGCTTGCATTTTTCTAGCATGAATGAGATCAAGAAGATGAAACTCTCAAGAATGAAGAACTCTCTCCTTCTTCATCTCTCTTTTCTTTTTCCTCTCATGAAAAACTTATCATATCAAGTGAGAAGAATAATGTGAAGGAATGAATATATCAAACATGAAGGGAGGTGAGTGTAGGAGCATAAGAATGGTGACCACATCCTAGACAAGAAAACATCAACCATGCTTATTCTCCTATTCACTCCATAACCTTTCAAATCTCTCAATTCAAAAGCATGGAGCAAAAGAAATGAAAGCTATCATAATCAATACTTTTGCAAGAAACCCCCTCCACAAAAGTAATTTGCAAAACTGCAAATTACCCCCTCCATCGGAAAAGTCCGGCCGGGAAAGAACAAAGGAAAACCGGCCGGAACGGAATGCAAACTGGCAACTCCAGAAAACTGGTCCCGTAATAAATTACAGGAAAACCCCAATACTGTGCATACACACCCGCATCTGTATTCCGTCCGGATACAAATGCAATGAGACAAAATCTATACTGTACTAAACTAGTACCGGCTTAAACCAAAGCCGGCTAGTAAAAAACCGTTCGATCCTGATCCGTGCAATACCGCACGTATCTGATCGAACCCTGCCATATATATCCATACGGCCACTAGTACAAAACTGTCCGATCCTGATCCGTGCAATACCGCACGTATCTGATCGGACCCTGCCATATCTCCATACGGCCTCTACAGCGTTTCGCCCGAAAGCTTGAGTAACTGTAAGTGTGGTGGACTCTAAAGACTCGTCAATACTATGGCTGTGGATTTAACCACTGGCACGTCAGAGGTATAAGCCAATACGTGACGGGCCACCAGCTATTGACCAAAAGGGACGTCGATGAGGAAGCTCACCCCGACACCCAACTGAGCCTGTCAGTGACAATATCCGTACAGTCCGGTCCGTTCGTCTATGAGTATCGCATGTCGGGCCTAGGGGTTGGTAAAAGTCAGACCCCCAAAAGCGGTACAAGTCGTGTCGGAGTGTAGCCCAGAACACCCTGAGATACTACCGGAATACCTACCAGTAAATCTCCTGCCTTGGCCAAGGACTTCGTGTAATGGCTCTCCTAGACACAGCGCGACCTCACCCCCAATACCGGGAGAGACGAACCCCCGAAGATCCGCTCACTGCCTCCATGTGGCTCGGGACTGTACCCAACTAAAACCTGTTTGCACGACTCCTTTGAGCCGTGGTAGGGTAGTAATCAAAGCACAGTGGGAACTCATACGAGACAAATGACGATCCCCAGGTCGATGAACTAACCTGTACACATGTCACCTGGGAACTGCTATCTGACGTCAGGTATAAGACCAACTAGCATGTTCCCGGTGAGTCCTGTCCGGTGTACTCATAACCCACTGAGCACCTGTATACATCTTAGGTGATCCAACTGACACCAGTGGCTTGTGAGACCGGCCACCGCCCCTCGTCGGGGTCTCGACTGTATACACTAGTCTACTAATGGAGTATCGATGCCCAGTCTCGAAACTCCCACGATTAGGGACCTTTTAAGGATATGCTTGTAGACCCCCAGCTCCCACTTATATGATCGCCCTCATACTGCTGGTGGTCAAGCAAGAATCCTAGGGGCTCTATCAACGTGTAATAGCGACGTGTCAGGTCACCTAAAACAGTACACGATGATAAAGGTAAACCAGATATCATACTATCATCTCGAGTAAGACTGTCCTACCGGGATAGGTCCTCCCTCAATCATTACAATCACGTACCTGTGACCTAATAATTGACTCTGAGGGCACTATCTCCAACAATGAGATCAAGCAGTACCTGCAGAACCCTCCAGTTTTGGCTGCTCCGGTTAAGGGAAAGCCTCTCGTTCTTTACACAACCGCCCTTGAAGGTTCTTTAGGCGCGTTATGGGCACAAGAAAACGACCAAGGGAAAGAAAGAGCACTCTACTACTTAAGTCGAGTTCTACTGGGGTTAGAAAGCAACTACTCCCCCATTGAAAAACACTGCCTGGCGTTGATCTTCGCAATAACAAAGCTTAGACATTACGCGTTGGCGCATGAAGTCCGTCTTATTTCAAAGGTGGACCCTCTCAAATATCTAATGTCAAAGGCTATATTGACGGGACGACTCGCTAAATGGACCCTGCTCTTGATGGAGTTCTCGATAATATATCAACCTCTCAAGGCAGTAAAAGGCCAGGCCATCGCCGACTTCCTCGCTGAGCATCCGATACCGGCCGATTCTCCTTTAAACTGCAATCTTCCAGACGAACATGCGTTTGATACCGTCAACGGTGATGATACTCGATGGGAACTTTATTTCGATGGCGCATCTTCCATGAAGAAGCGCAAACAAAGCACCCCTATAATTAAATCGGGCATAGGGCTCATCTTCGTAACTCCACAAGGAGGGATAATGCGCTTTGCTTTCTCCCTAACAGAACCGAGGACAAACAATGAAGCCGAATACGAAGCTCTGATAGCAGGCCTCGAGATCGCCATTGACATGGGAATTGAAAACCTCCTCATATACAGGGATTCTCAACTGGTCGTTAGTCAAGTAAACGGCGACTACCAAACATGCAAACCAGAATTGGTAAAGTACGGCGAAAAAGTGCAACAACTGTTGACCCGAATTCCCTCCTATACTTTGGAGAACATACCGCGCGCGGAAAATAGCAAAGCAGACGCATTGGCCAAACTTGCTAAAGAATTGGCTAACGAGAACCTCGATGACGTCAGAATCATGGTACAAAGCCGTCGGGTGCTTGCCCCAGCAGAAATATCTCCGGAATCATCCGAAGAAAAAGGAGCGAGCGAGCAAACGACCCTGCAAGTAAAAGATTGGGAAAATACCGAGGATTGGAGAGAAGTCTTCATAGATTACTTTAAATCCCACCGAATGCCTGAAGAAGCGTCCACAAGACATCAGCTCATGAAACGAGCTCTGTCTTTCGCCTTCGTCAATGATACTCTGTACAAGAGTTCATTTGATTCTCTATGGCTGAGATGCCTAGGACCTGACGGAGCGAAAAAGGTCGTCCAGGAAATTCACGAAGGACTCTGCGGTTCTCACCAAGCAGGCCCGAAGATGAAGATGAAGATAAAACGGATGGGCTACTACTGGCCCACGATGATTCAGGATTGCCTCAAATATGCGAAGCAATGCCACTCATGCCAAATTCATGGGGACTTCATCCACCAGCATCCAAATCCGCTACATCCAACAGTGGCTAGCTGGCCATTCGAAATGTGGGGGACTGATATAGTCGACCCCATCGAACCAGCATCGTCTAAAGGACATCATTTCATCCTAGCGACGACCGATTACTTCTCTAAGTGGGCAGAAGCGGTACCGCTGAGAGAAGTAAAGACGGAGAATATTCTCCATTTCTTCAAGACGCATGTCATATATCGGTTTGGAACGCCGAGACGGATCATCTCCGATAATGGGCCAGCCTACAGAGGCCACAAGATCAATCGCTTCGCGCAGCAACATAATATAGATTGGAGATATTCCTCGGTTTATAATCCGCGAGCTAACGGTCTAGCTGAGGCCTTCAACAAGACCTTGACGAAGATCATGAAGAAAACAGTGTCGCGAAATAAGAGAGACTGGCACGAAAGACTGCAAGAGGCTCTCTGGGCATATCGAACTACGTTTAAAACGGCCACAAACGCAACACCATATGCGTTAGTATTCGGGACAGAAGCAATACTCCCCCTCGAGATAGCGTTACCCTCTCTACGAGTAGCAGTCCATTACGAGCTGACGGACGAAGAAAATGCTCACCTTCGGCTTGAGGAGCTTGACGCCCTTGAAGAAAAACGGCTCATAGCGCAACAAAATCTGGAGGCCTATAAAGCAAAGATGACGCGCTCATATGAAAGATTGACCCGACCAAGGACATTCCGCCAAGGCGAACTCGTGCTAGTGGTCAAAAGGCCTATGATCCCCAATCGCGCCAAGCGGGGAAAATTCGAGCCAAACTATGAAGGTCCATACATCATAAATAAGGTCTACCAGGATGGGGCCTACCTACTCATGGACATGCACGGTGAAAGGCCTTTCAGACCAATAAACGGTCGCTTCCTAAAGAAATACTACGCTTAATGAGCCACAGCCTAGGTCAATGATAGATGACGACGACTACGTCCGCTCACTATCTTCCTAAGCTCAAGCTTTATAAGCAGTAGCCCGCCTCTCAACGACGGACCGAAATGTCCTTAAACTAATAGCGGACCGAAATGTCCTTAAACTAATAGCAGACCGAAACGTCTTTAAACTACTACCGCAGCATCTTTAGGCTGACGAGATATAAAAAAAACATATAAAAATAAAAAAAAATGGTATGTCCATAAGCAAAAAGGGGCACGGATGAAAACCCGAAAGGGCTCCGTGAGTAAAATCAGCAGGGCTACCGGCGAGTGTTCGTGAAGACCCGAAAGGGCGCGACCTCGTTTAAAAAAAAAAGAAGAGAAAAAGAAAATAAAAAGAATAATGAAAAAAAGGGTATGTCCATAAGCAAAATGGGCACGGATGAAAACTTGAAAGGGCTCCGTGAGTAAAAACAGCAGGACTACCGGCGAGTGTTTGTGAAAACCCGAAAGGGCGCAACCGCGTTAAAAGACACTTATAGGGTCCTCTCGACCTTGTAAGGAGAAACCACCCGCATGAGATCCTTACGAATCACAAGGGAACAACACACTTAGGGATCCCCACGATTCCTAAGGAGAAAATACACTTGCGAGATCCTCACGACTCGTAAGGAGAACTCTCTTATGGGACCCTCACGGCTCATAGGATTTGAAAGTCTTAAGTTACAGAGACCTAAACCTGTACTTAAGCAACCCCCACAGCTTTAGATATTGCCCTACAAGTAGCTCAATACTGACCCTTGTATACAATCCACGGGCGCGAATAAGCATTTCCCTAACCAAGTCTCATCCGTGACTGGGGATATGTTCGCATGGTGAACAACCCTTGTAAATCCTCTCGATTTATGAGGAGAAAACCCTCCTGTAGGATCCTTACGACTTACAGAGGAAACGAACACTTGGGAATCCTCACGCTTCCTAAGGAGAAAATACACCTACAAGATCCTCACGACTTGTAGGAAGAAATACCTTTGTGAGACCCTTACGGCTCATGAAGTCAAAAGCCTTAGTCGGCGGGACCTTAACCCTGTTTGCTAAGCCACCTTTGTTCGACACCGATGGAGGCAAATGATGATTCGCTCCTGGCAATATCCCAGTTGTAGCGGTGCTGATGCCGAAATCGACGTCTAATTTCAGGTTTACGGCGAAAAGCCAATAGGCCGCACATGCATACGAAATAGCCGAAATGATAGGGCAACTTGCAATAAAAAGCAGCAAGTAAAAATGTATGCATGCAAAATAGCCGAAATGATTGGGCAACTCGCAATAAAAAGCAGCGAGTAAAAATAAAATAAATAGCCGAAATGATTGGGCAACTTGCAATAAAAAGCAGCAAGTAAAAATGTATGCATGCAAAATAGCCGAAATGATTGGGCAACTCGCAATAAAAAGCAGCGAGTAAAAATAAAATAAATAGCCGAAATAATTGGGCAACTCGCAATAAAAAGCAGCGAGTAAAAATAAAATAAATAGCCGAAATGATTGGGCACCGCGAAAAATAGCCGAAATGATTGGGCAATCGCGACCTTCGCGATATAAAAGCTGAAATGATAAAGCATCGCGGAGATAAAACAAAAAAATGATGATAAAACTTTGGCCCTACAGTTAAGATCACATCGATCCCTGTATACAATCCAAGGGCTTAAACAAAGAGGGAACCATACTTTCCCAACAGGCTCCGCCAGAAGACGAAGCCAAATCTCGACGGTTCATTCCAACTTCGAAGAAACCAGTGTCTTCAGCCAACTCCTCGACTCACGGATACAAACACTCCTTGACGAGAGCCTCCTGATCTGCGTCGACTCGCAGAAACACCAGTGCCTCCGTGGGAAATCCTCGACTCGTTTCAAACCCCAAGGAAACAAATAATCCTTGGCGCTTGGGAAACAAATAATCCCTAGCAAATTCCTCGACTCACAGATACAAACACTCCTTGACGAGAGCCTCCTGATCCGCGTCCACTCGCAGAGCAACCAGTGCCTCCGTGGGAATCCTCGACTCGTTTCAAACCCCAAGGAAACAAATAATCCTTGGCGCTTGGGAAACAAATAATCCCTAGCAAATTCTTCGACTCACGGATACAAACACTCCTTGACGAGAGCCTCCTGATCCGCGTCGACTCGCAGAGCAACCAGTGCCTCCGTGGGAAATTCTCGACTCATTTCAAACCCCAAGGAAACAAATAATCCTTGGCGCTAGGGAAACAAATAATCCTTAGCAAATTCCTCGACTCACGGATACAAACACTCCTTGACGAGAGCCTCCTGATCCGCGTCGACTCGCAAAGCAACCAGTGCCTCCGTGGGAAATTCTCGACTCGTTTCAAACCCCAAGGAAACAAATAATCCTTGGCGCTAGGGAAACAAATAATCCTTAGCAAATTCCTCGACTCACGGATACAAACACTCCTTGACGAGAGCCCCCTGATCCGCGTCGACTCACAGAGCAACCAGTGCCTCCGTGGGAAATTCTCGACTCGTTTCAAACACCAAGGAAACAAATAATCCTTGGCGCTAGGGAAACAAATAATCCTTAGCAAATTCCTCGACTCACGGATACAGACACTCCTTGACGAGAGCCTCCTGATTCACGTCGACCCGCAGAGCCACCAGTGCCCCCGTAGGAAATTCTCGACTCGTTTCAAACCCCAAGAAAACAAATAATCCTTGGCGCTTGGGAAACAAATAATCCCTAGCAAAACTCCTCGACTCACGGATACAAACACTCCTTGACGAGAGCTTCCTGATCCGCGTCGACTCGCAGAGCCATCAGTGCCTCCGTGGGAAATCCTCGACTCGTTTCAAACCCCAAGGAAACAAATAATCCTTAGCGCTTGGGAAACAAATAATCCCTAGCAAACTCCTCGACTCACGGATACAAACACTCCGTGATGAGAGCCTCCTGATCCACGTCAACTCGCAGAGCCATCAGTGTCTCCGCGGGAGAATTCCCGATTCGTCTCAACTCGCAAGATGAAGCCTCAGGCAGCAGGGATTGAAAAACTTGCTTCCTAAAAAAAAAATGGGACCCTACAAGTCAATCTAAAACGATCTCTTGCATACTATTCACGGGTCTCACTCTCCAAAGTCGAGTTTCGACAAGGAGGGAAACAACCGCTTACGGGTCCTCTCGACTCGTAAGAGGGAAAAATTCTCTTGTAGGATCCTTACGACTTATAAGAGAAAACCACACTTAGGGATCCTCACGATTCCAAAGGAGAAAAAACCCACCTACGAGATCCTCTCGATCCGTAGGGAGAAAAGTCTCTATGAGACCCTCACGGCTCATAGAGTTGAAAAGTCTCAGGCGGCAGATCTGAACCTGCGGCCTAAGCCATCGCTATCTCTTGGAGAAATTAAGTTATCGGCCAATTAGGTTCATCGAAAACATCATGATAAAAAGGGAGAAAGCAAAGAGATAGTACAAGACATTGCAAAAAGAAAATGTGTATCTTTATTCATTGACTTCAATCAAATACAAGATGAATCATATAAAAGAATAAAGAATGAATACATATTATTTAAAATGAAAATTTTACAAATACATTGATACAAAGGCAGCTATTGGGAAGGAAGCGTCTTAAGTAACTTTATCAGTTGTTCGTACACTTCCTTCCATGCCTTTTCCTGATTGGCCACCACTGCCAACTCCGTCTCCACTTGGGCCCGCTGTTGTGCGACAGATGCAAGCTGATCCCTGACGGCCTGATGAGCAGCTTCACGGCCTGGAGTGTCATGCTCGGGGACATCAAGTGCCCGCTTCAGTCTCAGCCCATTTGATATGCGCTCCAGAAGGCCCTCGAAGATGGCCTTTACCTCAACGGCGTTTGCCTCAACTTCAGCACGCAGGCGAGCAGTTTCGCTTGAAGATTCTTGGCACTCCTTCAGCCTCAAAGCTGCTTCTTGTTCCAAATGACGGAAATGAGAAGTGCTTTGCTCGAGCCATGCTCCCCGTTGAGTGTTCACGGCCAAAGTCTCAGGGGATAGGCACATCGACTCCAGCTAATGAAGGCGAGCCTCAATCTCCCGACAATAGTTAACCCAAGAGGTGACAATGCCCTCGTCATGGAAGGTGGCAAATATCAACAACATCAGGTTAACCGTCGTAGCGAAGTCCTCAGCAGATGTAGGAGCCTCGACGTCGAGTTTCTCAATGTAGTCGCTCAACATGCGCAGACTATTCGCCGCACCTTTTGAGGACGGACGTCTCTGGGAAGGGCTGCCCGGTATTGTAATGCGAGACTCAAAAGGCACCGAGACTGGAACGATAGCTGAAAAGGACAAAATGTGATTAGATGATGATTCAATAGATACGGAGAAAGTCATTGATAAGATAGTTTACTATACCGGTTGAAGCAGGTGGCAAGGCCGGAAGGGCCGGTGGCGCAACCGATCTTTCTTCTCCCCCTTCGATTTGTAACACTGCGGTCAGGACAAGAGAGAGTTAGAAATAATTCTACCACTGAAGAAAAACAAAGATATCAATCGAGAACGGTACTCACCAGCGCCACTAGAGGGGGAGACAAATTCAGATGGGAAGGAGAAGTGTGGGAGCAACACTTGATAGAGATGGTCAAAAAGCATTCCTGAAAGACACAACAGTATAACTTTAGTACACAAATTATGCGTCTGGAAGATAAGATTAATAAATTGCAAACCCATACCTTCCAACATCTTCGAGGGTATGAGAGAGGGTTGAGAGGTGACCACCGCCAAGGCAGTCGTTGAAGGCGCTCCCTCGAGCAGTGGGGCATCGGCGCTGGCTGCACCTGCGTTACAAGAAAGGTGAACTTGTCAGAAAGGATTGTAAAATAAGAAAAACGGTAACCTAAGGTTTACCTGAGGAGCTCCCGGCCGAAACAGAAGCGACTCCCTCCTCTATCGACATGAGGCCACCGCCCGTAACCTCATCACCCGACTCGATGGGGACAGTCGTCGTGCTCGCGCGACCAGGAGACGGCGGAAGATCATAGACGGGGAGGGCAATGATTGGAGCATTGCCGGACTCTTGGGAGAGAGTGGCTAACTCTTCCCCAGGTGTCGTGCCCATCTCACCCGCTACGTCTTCGGACTCCGCCGTCTCCATCGGCTCATCCACCGTCACTACGAAGTTGCCGTCCTCAAACGCCTCGTCCGCCACCACCCTCGGTTCAGTTGTAATGATCATTTCATCTGCCGCCACTTCAGGCTGGGCATCAATGACCCTCTCAGCTGTAGACCCCTCAACCTCTATCTCGGGCCCCGAAGCCTCGACGATGTTGCCCACTGTCGGCTCGGGTTCGGAAGGCACCACCTCCTCTGTTCCCCTGGGATCAACGGTCTCCGCCTCACCCTCGGTCGGACTTGGCCCTGCAAAATAATATATGTAAGAACCGACGGCATTATAACTTCCACAATAAAAATTCTGAAAGAAATGTTACCTGAAGTGGACTTATTATTTGCGCTTCGAGCGGCACGCGCCACTTGTCTGCGAGCAGTGGATAGGGCGACAGGGGCCTCTTCGGAAGGAGTATCTGCCCGAGGGACGGTGCTTGGGCCCGCTCCCGTAGCCAAAGCAGCCCGGCGCGCCTTCGCCTCGTGCCTCAGCCGCTTTCTCTCCTCCTTGGCCGTTGAGACGGACCTAACCAGAGCCTCTCGCATTGAGGTGTCCTCGTCCGTATACAGGGATGCCTCCAAGCTCTTCAAGGCATCCCTCGTCGACTTGTCAAGTCGAGGCTCTTGCAGCAGCCCCGACGAGACCAGAACTCTAGCGACGGGTTCCGGAAGGATCTCTTCGTCGACTGGTATAACCCCTAAAAAAAAGAAACAAGGGAAGAAAGTCAGGTTGATCATCGAAAAGAATGACGAAATTTGTTAAAAAAAAGGGGGGTAGGATATACCGGCGCCCGCTAAAGCGCGTTTCTTTTCCTCCTCCTGGAAGGTTTTCAAGGAGGCAGCAATAGCTTCTTCGGTAGAGACACCTGTTGAAAATGGGGAAAGGTGTTAGCCAAGAATGATAAAAAAAAATAAGAAACGTGATGAAATGATGAAGAGAACAGCTAATAATTACCGGACTCAGCGAGTTTGCTCAACCACGCTTCAAGCCTCGCTGATCGCTCAGAAGCCGCAATGGCGGCCGCCATGTCGGTGTCTGCGGGGTCTACCGTAAAGCCCTTATTGCTGCCATATTTACTTATTCCCTTGGTAAGAGGACCCCTTGGCTCTAAGCCAAGAATCGCATCAAGGGAAAGGAGCGACTTCTTTTTCTTCTGCCTGCCGACCCTAGGTGAACGCGGGATTGACTTGCGCTTAGCAGCCACCTTGGGACGACGGGTCCCAATGTCCACACCCACGCCAGACTCTGGCGAAACTGCAACCACCGTCTCCACGGGAACGCAGGGCGCTGCAGGTGCATCTGTGATATCAGGGAGCGGCAATCCACGTGGAGGGCTTTGAGTACGCGGTGGCTCGGTTCCAACCTCTTCTAGAGGGGCGATTATTGGAGTCCTAGGAACCAAAGGAGCGTTACGGTCGGTGCCAGGAGGCGCTTCTTTACGGTCGATCAACACTCGCCTCTCCTCCTTTATAACGGCCCCCGTCGCATGATTGTACCACTCTTTATATACATTAATGAGTCGTGGAGCCAGGCCGGCGCGCTGATAAAGAAACGGGAACCCGTGTTCAGGCGCATGAAGTGATGTAACGTGATCTCCATCCCTTCTTCATTGGCAGCATGTTCCAGTAAGAAACCTTCCAAGGGTACCCCTTGATCGTAGCCCAGTTGTTGGGCGAAACGATGCGGGTTATACCTCATGAAGATCGCCGCACCGCCCTGCCTGAAGACTAAGAAGCCCGGTCTAATAGAATACAAGTGGAGGGTCTCCCGGGCCGTCAACACTGAAGCTCCATCCTTAAAGGAGTCCTGCAATGGTCGCACCGCAGTGGTGGACGCTTTTCCAATGGTCAATACCTTGTCAATGAAGGACATCCCGACTCCAACGGTGTGAGGGCGAAGCAGTAAACCCCTGGCGTTCCGTGGTGAAGGGGTCACGATTGATGAACCAATCAACTGTATAATGCGAAGAAAGCCGCACTTGTCAAAGAATGAAGGCCTTTTATGCATGCCGAAGACACGCGCCGTGTGTAGCTCGAGCCACGATGCAAAGTAGTGCATCGGGAAGACCACGTGCAATACCCCAGGCTCATTGGCATCCGCTGCTCGGCTGAGGCCATGATATAGATGCGCCAAGCCAGCGATCCCCACAGCCATCTTTACCGCGATGACCATTCGGTGGGCTGGGTAAAAGACAGAAGGCCGCATGCGATGAGAGTGCATTGGGATCGCGAACCAACTCAGCCACAGTCCGAGAAATCCTAAGAAAAAGGCCTCCTCATCCATTCCAGGGGCCGCAATTTCTGCAAAAGACATGGTTGGGGAGTTAGGAAGAAAAAAGTCCTTTTGGTCTATGTCTTTCGCTGGCAGGTTATCCAAACCTAAACCAAAAGGGTCATCCAGGGTGGCAAACTTGGCAGCTTCCGATGAAATGACGCTTGGACGAAGGAAACGAGCAATGAAGTCCTCAAAGTTAACCCCCTCGACTCCCGTGTTCGATGAAAAGGGACTCGTAGATGTTCAACACCTTGATCAGGCTCGGGAATTGGTGTTGAACAGCATTTTCCGGCGTGATCCCCCTTACCATCGGCTTAGCACCGAAGACGTACTCATCTGTCGGGAGCAGCTCTTCATAGTGTTCCCCCATGACTGGTAGGACGGATACCTCCGTGAATTCCTCCAAAGAGATGGACACTTCCCGATCCATGGCCAGGAAAGTGTGGGTGGGAATGTTCCACTGCTCCAGGAAAGCCTTAAACCACCAGGTGGGGAGCGTGGGGTACTGGAAGAGAGAGACGTAGACCGCGGTGTACAATCCTAATCTTATCAACTGCGACTTCTTCGTCGACAGGATGTACCGGGCCCACGGTAGGTAGCCAATCGGATGGCGGGGGATCAGACCGATGTTATATGATTGCCCCCAGGGTCTCGCCTCGCCCTGACAGATACGACGTCCTAGGATATCCAAGACCATAGGACGTTGGACCGGAACCGCATCCATAGCGGGATGAAGAAAGCTGTTCGCGGTCCAATCCACCATCTCCACGCGTACTGCACCAGGGGTAGGCTGGCCTAATGAATCGCCGTGATGGGCTCGGACGGCACTGCGCATGTGAAGCTGCGTCGACCCATAATGATCTGGTTATACCAAGACCCCCAAAGGTGGAGTTTCTTGTACTCTGGGTCATAATCTCTAATAATGGTTAGGACTTCACGGTCCGAGGGCGCCTCGGGAAATCCCTCCTCCGAGCGAACGAACGGGAATGAAGTGTCTAGAGACATGATCGCTGCAAATGGAACAATTTAGCCGTTAGTGTTGTAATTCCGACGTTTGGCATCTAAAAAAAATGCATTAATTAAATTAAATTAAAATTAATTAATTACACCACACAACAATGCAGTGAGTAGGAGACTAAAAGGGGACCCACAAAATCTGGATGACAATACATCAGACAACCTCATCATTGGATGAGATTGTCAGTTGGTCCCCAGGAAAACATTCCCATTTATAAAAAAAAAAAAGGGTGGGAAGAATCCCTAGAGACAAGGAGAAAATCTCCTCTTTCAGAGCAAGGCTCTGTCACAGAGTGACACTTGTCAAACTCTGGCCCCAGGGAAATAAGATTCCTTAAAAAGAGCACAGCTCTATGGTAATAATGGAAAGGTCCATCAGAAAATGTCTGCACCTAAAAGAATTAAAAATTTTGAAATCTTGGAAAATCCACGAAAAACATGTGAAAACTTTTCATTTTTTTTAGATCTAAAAGATCCACAGATGATCTATGAGCAAAGCTCTGTTCATGGGTTAAAACCTATGAACAAGATCCCTGTAGATCTACAAGTTTTTGAGAGCAAAGCTCTGTTTATGAAACCCCAATGGGGATCTCTTTAGATCAAAAGATCTGTAAGAGCAAAGCTCTTTGGTTAAGGTTAATTTAAATTAATTTGATTTAAATTAAATTTACCTAAAGTTTTTAACTTTGGAAATGAGCAAAGCTCTGAAGTTCCGGAAACGAGAGCAAAGCTCTGAAGTTCTAAGCAAGAGCAAAGCTCTGGAATCAAAATCTAGAAAATGGTGAAGTTTTCTAAAGGGCCATAGGTCCTATTTATAAGACGCTTGCGCCCTTTCAGCTCACCCCTTGATCCAACGGTCAAGGGCTTGCCACCGCTGCACTCACGTGCGCGCCACGTGAGCGCAACGGTGGGGGGGTATTTGTTTCCCCCAATCAGAGCAAAGCTCTGCTGGAAATTCAAAATTCAAATTTTGAAGTAACGCTTCAAATCCCGGGCGCAACGCGCCACGTGTCCGGCGCTGATACGTCAGCGCAGCGCCCAAGAAGGTGCGCCCAATCAGAGCAAAGCTCTATTTTAAGCAAAATTAAAGGAAGCAACGCTTCAGTTGCGCAGGCGCTGCGCCGCGTGACACGTGTCAGCGCAGTTGCGCTAGCGCAGTTGCGCTGCACTGCGCGCTGCGCGACACGTGTCAGCGCAGATGCGCTAGCGCGGGTGCACTGCGCGACACGTGTCAGCGCAGTTGCGCTAGCGCAGGTGCGCTGCGCTGTGCGCTGCGTGACACGTGTCACGCGCTGGGGCATCTGCGCCAAACAGAATTAAAATTTTAAGAAATCTTTTCTGTTCTTATTAAAACAAGAATATTTTCTTCTGCAAAGCAGAAGCCCTTGGATCAAAGATCCAACGGTGGGGAAAATTCCCCAAATCACTCAGAGAAAGATCTCTTTAACAAATTTAACTAATTTATGGGCACTATAAAAAGGACCCCAGACCTCAATTCAAAGGCATCAATATCTTTCTAAAAAAAAAAGAGAAGAGAACTCTTGAGAACTCCTCAAGAACAACAGAAGGTAAAAACCTTTAGGAGAAAGAGAAAATTCTCTTATGGACAGACTATTGATCTAAGAACAAGATCAATAATCTTAAATAAAAATAATAATAATAATAAGTAATAGCAGTGCTTTGCACTTTCTTATGAACCATTGGTTCCTTGAAAACAAAAGAAAACTTGTTTTCTTTGATTTAAAATCAACCAAAATATAAAACAGTGCTTTGCACTTGAAAAATTGCGCTGTTGCGCTCCTTTGTTGGCGCAACTCACCAGAGCGCGCCACGTGTCAGCAGCGCAACAGCGCAGCGCACTAGCGCAGCGCACTGCGCTATTGCGCTTGCGCTCACCAGAGCATGACACGTGTCCTCACCACAAGCGCTTGCGCTCAGTGATTGGCGCAAAGCGCATGACAAATGCAATGCATTTCATTTCCTGAAGGGCCAGGCCCAATTAAAAGGCTTAACAGACCTAATAAATAAAATGCTATGCATTATTTAAAAGGGCAGAGCCCAATTGAAAGGTCCAATGGACCAAAACAAATGATCTGCGTCATAATAAAAAGGGCAGAGCCCAGTCAAAATGGGCAAAAATGGCCTGAAGTAATGCAATGCATTATTTAAGTGTAGGCAAAGCCCTAGCACAGGTCTAATAGACCGGAAATAAATAAAGGTGTTGAACATTTTCCACTGGACTTAGCCCAATTTTGGCCGTAAGTCCTTAAATAAAATTGACTGAGCACAGCTCTCTCTTAAATCAATTTATATCCGGTTCGAGGGTACATCTCCGAACTCCTTTGACGACTGTCGTTATAATCCTTCAACGACGTCAGAGAGGTGACGGCTCCCGACGACCACACAAACTAATGCTGGACCGAAACGTCCCTAAACTAATGTCGGACTGAAACGTCCTTAAACTAATGTCGGACTACCACGTCCTTAAACTGGAACATGGACCACCACGTCCCTAAACTGGAACATAGACCGCAACGCCCCTAAACTACCTATGGACCACTACATCCCTAAACTGGAACAATAGAGCCTCCAAATGCTCTTTTGCCGGATCTAAACGATCCCGTTTAAGTTGATCTTAGCCCCCAAACACGGCTAACGTATCCTTAAACATTCAAACGGACTATAAAACTCTAAATCAACCTTGGTTCAAGGGTACATCTCTGAACTCCTCTGACATCTGCCGTTGTAATCCTTCAACGACGTTAGAGAGGTGACGAGTCCCGATGGACAGATATTAAATGGATTATCACGTTAAGTTGATCTTAGTCTAAAACAGGACTATCGTATCCTTAACGAACGTTTAAGTTGATCTTAGCCGCAACGCGACTAATGCATCCTTAAGCTAAAAACACCAAACCCAAATCTAAGTAAATACGGATTTGGACTAATCCACGTCCTACGGGCGACGGCATTACTCAGTCTCCGTATACAATCCACGGGCAACCACAAACAAAACAAACACACACGACACGAAGTGAAATTCTGGAGAAGGAGAAAGTGGCTACCGCGCACGGTAGCGTAATTAACTGCAGAGGCTTGCACCTGCAGGGAAGAGCGTCCCCACAATCAAAAACCCCTCAAGCGAGGGGGAATCTGACAAAGTCTGCTACATCGGCCGCATCCGTCTAAACCTCCGATACACGGTGCCCTAAATCGACTTGGCATCTTCGGAGAGGTGGACGGATAAAACCAAATAGTATCTGCCCCGAATCTCAGCGTCAGGACATCGCGGTCCTGTGCGCCGTCCTTCGGAGGGGAGCAGGGGATAATCTGGTCTGGTTTGAACACCAGGGAAGAGGTGTTGCAAACGAAATTATGAAATACGATATGCATGGAAAAAGGACAATTCTGCAATGGCTAGGTGGGATTCCCGTAGGTTCGGGTATATGGGCTATACATTTCCACGGTTATATAGGTATTCTTGTCTGCAACACTGATTTCTGGAACGTGGGCTTCACATTTGCAGATAAGCCCTGGAAAGTATACATATGGACTTGGCACTCACTCTTGGCAATACATAACTCAACTATATTTCAACAGTACATTCATACCTGTTATATGTTGTAAATTTATTAAATAATATATGTATTAATCTGTATTACAGAAACATTTTGCCTTAGAAAACAATATAGACGGGCATTTGGATACATGTCCGATATGAGATGTCACAAATATTCAAAAGATAGCATCAAAAATTGAAGATAAAATTCAAAGAGTTGGAGAAATTTATGGATGATTGAGAACGTTTTGCCGCTTTTCCCTCCATCATTCTCAGAGATCAGTTTGTGTTTCTGCTATTGCATTGAGATACACCCGAAGGAAAGGTAATTAAAAATATACTTAAATAATTTGAATACCTAATTTATATTAAATTACATTTAAAAATATTATCTTCTGAATAAGCAGTAAGTATCAGAAAGGGATTAGCAGAACCGAGAGAAAGTCACAGATGACTATTTTGGTGGATCGGTTTCTGCTGATCAGTATAGAGTTATTTTGGTCAGCTTATCTTTAATTACATAAATGTTCAATTTTTTAATTTCATCGTTATATATCTTCACGTATAAATAAATCAAATATCCGTTACAGGAGAAGGCTGGGAAAATTCCGAACCTCACTAAAACTTGGGAGGCATTGCATATGAGAGAGGTTATGTCAGAAGAAAGGATGGATATAGGCACTCAACATGTGGTAAGCTTGCATTTTTCAATTCTTTTTGTAATTCTACGGTAGCGCCCCGGCCGTCATTCTGACGCCAAACGCGGAACAAAAACTTTTATAACTGGTGCTATCGCATACTATAACCCGGATCTTGCCATTAACGCTAAACTAACAAACTGTAAAGAGGTAGAAAGGCTATACCGATCGATCTGAGTCCTTCGGTCTTTAGCCATCATCCCAGGCTCCTTTGCGGCAACTCCGATCTCTTTGCTCCTCGTCGAGGTGGCACAACATCTACGGATCTTTAAACGGGCTCCCGCCTCTATACCGAGGCAACTCGGTCATCAAGTCTGCTAAAAGAGATGACCAAGATGAAGTAGAGAACGAGTAGAATATTTTGTCTCAAACATCCTAAGGTTCTCATCACATGAGAGGGGTAGGGTGGAGGTAGAAGAAGATGCTAGGGTTTGGAAATAGTGAACTCAAGAAGAACTAGTGAGCAAAAGAAAAACCAAGCATAATGAACTTCTCACTCTTTCTTCTTCTGGTGTGAATAGATATATATGAGGTTTATTTATCAAAGACCAAAGAAAATATCTAAAGAAAAATATCTCCTCAAAATATCTCTTCACAAAACAAAACACCATTAATTCTTCATGACTCACTTAGTGACTCATTAGCATGAGTCACTAATGAACATTTTAGAATTAATGTGTCATCCATAATGAGTCACCATTTCCAAAACCAAATAATCATTTAAACTAAAATGATCAATCCAAAAGATATGCATCTTCTAAAATATTTTCGTAACGGATTACGAAAATACCTCTCGCCTGTATATACATACCTATATCCGTATTCCGACCGAATACGAATGCAAGCGACTAAAATATCCCGACTCAATATAATACATGGATCCGGCTTAAACCAAAGCCCACCAGTATTATCTGCCCGAAATATGACACGTGCATAAATGCACGTGCATTTTCCGAACCCCGCCATAAAACCATACGGCCTCTACAACGTTTCGCCCGAACTTGGAAAACTATCTGTGGAGGACTCTAATGACTCATCAGTACCCTGGCAGTGGGTTTAACCATAAGCCGTCAGCGGCACTAGCTGTGCGTAACGGCTGCCCATGTACTAACCTCAAGGGAAGCCGATGAGCGAACTCATCCTGGAACCCTACTGAGCCTAACAGTGACAATATACATACAGTCCGGTCCGTTCATCTATGAGTATTGCATATCGGGCCTAGGGGGCTGGTAACGTCAGACCCCCAATAGCGGTATAAGTCGTGTCGAAGTGTAGCCCAGAACACCCTGAGATACTACTGGAGTACCTACCAGTAAATCTGCTATCTCGGCCGAGGGCTTTGTGTAATAGCTCTCCTAGACACTGCGCGATCTCACCCCCAATACCGGGAGAGACGAATCCCCTGCCGATCCGCTCACTTGCCTCCATGTGGCTCGGGACTGTACCCAAAAAAGACCTGTTTGTACGACTCCTTTGAGCCGTGGTAAGGTAGAAATCAAAGCACAGTGGGAACTCATACGAGACAAATGACGACCTCAGGTCGATGAACTAACCTGTACACATGTCATCAGGGAACTGCTATCTGACGCTAGGTATAAATACCAACTAGCAGGTTCCCGGCGAGTCCTGTCTGGTGTACTCATAATGCAATGAGCACCTGTATACATCTTAGGTGATCCAACTGACACCAGTGGCTTGTGAGACCGGCCACCGCCCCTCGTCGGGGTCTCGACTGTATACACTAGTCTACTCCAGAGTATCGATGCCCTGTCTCGAAACTCCCACGACTAGGGACTACTATTAAGGATGTGCTTATGGACTACCCAACTCTTACGTACACGATCGCCATAATACTGTTGGTAGTCAAGCAAGATCCTAAGGGCACTATCAACGTGTAATAGTGATCAGTCACCTGAACCTGTACACGATTGATAAAGGCAAACCAGATAGCATAATATCATCTCGAGTAAGACTGTGCTACCGGTATAGGTCCTCCTCAATCATTGCAATCACGTACCTGCGATCCAATAATTGACTTTGAGGGCGCTATATCCAACAATCTCCCACTTGCACTTAAGGCTAATTATTGCGATGTCGCATACTCACAGCCCGTGTGATACCGAACACCCAACTCCTCTACTAAACAGTTTCACAAAGCTCGTTTGTAAAACTCTCGTGTTCGAGAAATAGCCTCAGTGAGTGGATCCGCCCTGATATTTCTTTCTATGTCTCTCTTAATCTCAAGTTCGCGGAGAAAGCCATCTCCCGAATTGAGTAATACCTGTCTTAGAATATGTCTGGATATCTGATGGGACCTAGTTCATAAATGAACTCCAAATCCAAACTTCTTAGACTGTATTGATCACTGAACCTAATCAGTATCCAGCACTATGCCTCCCACAGTATCCTCTTGGACCAGCTGTCCATAATACTGTCCCCTTTGTCAGAGGGAAAACTATAACTCTGACAATCACTCTGTCATCCATGTCACCTTTGGAAGCCTGGAATGATAACCGTCTCCCGAAGGAGGCTGCCGTTATCAAATCCGTAGAACATCCACTTATGTTCTAAAACTGCCTCCGAATGTTTCTCCAGGATTGGATTAATATAAACTTATTGCATCTAGTGCAAAAACAACATCTGGTGTGGTACTTGACATCTCACGATTGACTCAATTGCCTAAGCAAGTGATATGCCAATCATGCATATCTCTCTCCCCTTTAGTCTGTAAGACACCTTTAGAGAGGGTGACTCCATCACCTGCAGGTATACCACCATGCCAGGAGTCATCTATTCTAAAAACTATTAGAATACTGTCAAAGTACCCACATTGGGAAACTACCCAAATCTAGATCTAAAACCATAGATCTAGAAACCAGAATGTCAGATATTATATCCATATCCTTTGTGGAGAAACAACTGTGTGACGACCATAGTATAACCGATCGTAGTATAGGAATTTTACTTCCTACTCTGTGTATGTCATCCAAATACCAAGACATCACACCCTACTACCTTCTTAACAGATCCATCCCCTATTCTGATGAAGTCAAACCCATGACTGTCACATCAAAATTAGATGATCTATCTCCGCTATATCTGCTCAAGTGTATAAATAGACATAAGCTCCTTGCCCACTATGCTTCCGCTGCTCCCACAGACCACAACAACCCTCTGACAGAATAATATATACGTACACTTCTAAAGCTAGTTTAGAACGACGCTATACTTAACCTCCTGCCGGGTCTCATAGCTTGGAACAACAGTAGTGTCAAGTCTGGGTAAACAAGAACCTCTCTGTCACTGTCCTTGAGGCTACCGGAGTACCTCTCGGGTGCCTGAGGTTACCCACCATATCTACGGAGTGGCTAATGGAATGCCAAACCTGATTGAATTTTTAGGTCCTATTAAATTTTCCGTAATCGTTTGCGGTTCTGGAATCACTTCCAGTTCTACCATACTCTCACTACTGTTTTCTGAAAAAATCCATTTTACTAAAACTGTGGCGAGTCAAGAACAATATCATTATTGATCTTCCAGATGGTAGAAAGTCAACTCTCGACATAGCCCGGGTCAACCCACAAACTGCCATTACAGAAACGTGCCTTGAGTTATCCAGAGTCTGGTTTTAAGCATAAGCCGGACAACTCCCCGTACCTTAACATCGTTAAGATATGAACCATTCTATATCCAATATAGAAACTTTGGCACTTATTTAATTGGAACCAGATTCTAATCTTGCAGCTGTCTCCAGTGCATATCAACTTAATGGAGAGAGGCCGATCAGCATTACTCAACTTAGGAATGCATCCAATTATGAATAACCTGAAAGAGAAACAAGTTTCTCAAAACAATACTATCAACTGAATACCAATCACAAGTATCTACATCCTCGATCTCTTTGAAAAATCCCGATACTTGCGATACCTGGTTCTCTACTTTATTCCTATACCCACAACTTCTAAAAACTTAGACCTTGTATTTCTACGAAACACTTGTCTAAAAACTAGAGAAGTCACAAGTAAACAGAACATAGTATGAGGACCAACCCTTTTGTCCTGATGGACACTAGACAGCATACAATACTCTGTATGAGTCCCCTGAGTTGAATAACTCAAAACCTGTGCATCGTAGGTTGAAAACTGTACTTATGGTTAAGAACTACTCCGTTGTCCAATACTTCTTACCCAATCGTCAACTGATATAGGTAAATGTTATCGACATAATATCAAAAAGTTATATCTCACTTTATAAAAATAAACATACAGATATATCAGTATGAAATTGGTGCACAACAATTGATACTCAAAACCAAATACTTGCCGTCCGGCAAAAACTCAGGCGATTTCCTCAAATATCACCAATTACAACGAATTCCGATATAATGAGGATGATCACCTTATTCCCAATAACTTCCTCCCACTCATCATCTGTAAAACCATACAGATGTGAGAATCATACCTGGTAAATACATACCCTGGAGTAAGTACCTAATCGGGAAAACAGTTTTCCTTTTAACAATGCATAGTGGAACTGAAACATGAAAATGTTTCGTAGGGGTATCCTGGTATTCCTAGTAATGCCTCTTCCATAATCCAATTCATGACTGTAACCGTATATTTCTTTATCATCTCTCCAAATCCCTTTATTTGTCTTTATTCATTACCTTCTGCACACCCCTTTAGGCTAAGTGGTTTTCTTCCTTTCCTACCGTTCGGCACCAGCCTATGGTTTGGAAGAAGACTATCCAATAAGCGTAATAGGTGTACCCTCCTAAACCAAGGAGTACTCATAACCTGAGAGAAGGTGATGATAAAAACCAACTGAATAATACCTTATTCTATTTCTCCCGAACTGGGGAAAAAAGCAAAGGTGAAGTAGGAGTGGCGATGAAGTACGCGGTTTGGTCGTGAATGATAGCAGTTGCAATTTACTTTGCTCTCTTTCTAATCCCTTTATTTTGTCTTTATTTATTACCTTCTGTACACCTTACTTAGGCTAATTGGTTTTCTTCATTCCCTACCTTTCGGCACCTGTCTATGGTTTGGAAGAAAACTATCCAATAAGCGTAATAGGTGTACTCTCCTAAACCAAGAAGCCCTCGCAACTTGAGAGAAGGTGATGATAAAAGACAACTGAATAAACCAATTCTATTTCTCCTGAACCTGGATCCATCCTCGAAGAAGTCCCTTCGAGTTCATATATAACCATACGATGGATCTATCCAATGGAAGTGGATGTCCGTAGTAATACGAGGTGTTCTGAGAAATTCAAAGGGTAGAAGATGGAGCGGCAATGACTTATGTAACGCGGACAATCCAGAAGCCGGTATTTTAAGAAGGTTCGGTTAACTTGGTCACTGAGTCATAGTCTAGAGTCGGTCAAAGGTCGCTGCCAAAGAGAGAGAGAAAAGAAACACTCTGCGTGCACTCTAACCCAGATCAGAATGGTTATCACTTTATCTAATCAGGAAACCTCCCACTGTACTGTCAAATTCCCCTCCAAATCTGAAAGAAGAATCAATCGGGATCACTCGAAGAGTAAACCAATGCATCAGTGGGAATCGGGATCCAACTCTCATCGCATGATAACGTGATGGAATCCACTCACATTATCACACTCCAGAAGGTATGCGCATGCCTGGCAAGTTTCAGTTTCTTTAGAAACTCCCGATATGATTTTTGCCCCATGCTCTTATGATCTTGGCTAAGGGTCAAACCAATCATAAGTCACATATCAAATTCTTCCCATTATTATCTTGTTAATTTGAACCCACCAGTACATACTCTTGACTAAGGGCCAACAAAGTAATATGACTATCCCAAACCAACGCATCTATCTATGCAACATATGAACACCCCAGCAGCTACCAATCACTATGTCTTGACTAAGGGCCAAACCAACATAGCTTGAATACTACTGACCATTCATATAAAATAACGGAGGGCTACGGCTAGTTTTTGGCGAAAAACCTTTAACGTAATGAACTTGATCTCGTTGAAGGAACCTGATAGCTTTTTATAAAAATATAGTGGCGAAAACCTTTGCTAAAGAGGTCACACCCGGTGAAGGGATCTCGGCTCTTTCCTCGTGGAATGAGGTGCAGGATATTCCAACTGAATACCGCGATGCAAAGAAACATGTAATCGACTATAGTTAAGTTATTACCCTGATGCAAACTTCTGCCCAAGGGGTCACTCCCGGTGAAGGGATCTCGGCCCTTGCCTCGTCGAATGAGGTGCAGGATATTCCAACTGAATACCACTATGCAAAACAAAAGAAAAGGTCTTTGTAATAACACTTTTTAAAACTGTTCCAACAACATCCAAACAGGTTTGTTTTCCTTTGCATTGATCAGAATCAACGCAGTCCCATCAATTAATCACACCAGAAAAGAACGAAAATATGATGTATGTATATGCCATCCGCATTCGCCACTGGGTCCCGGCATTACCCGTTAGGTTACTTAACTAACGACAGAGCGGGGACTGGACTAGCGTGGGTGCAAAACATATACAACATCTACTAGTATATACCAATATACAATAATCGCTCCAGGCGTGATAATATGCAACATTACAGAAAAGTAATAAGCATCACAGAACAATACAGATAATCTGGGATCCCCGGGTTTCACAGAGCCGCTGCTGAAACCCGACGTTCCCCTGGTCGTGTGGATAGCCTGTGCAATGAAACCTAGACCCCTACGGGTGCGGCAAGTTACGCGCCAAAACCTGAAGCGAGGCAGCCCCCTACAGCATAGTAAATGGACCACCCTGCACTTCACGGAATCCGGTAACTTGAGCACCCCTCCTTGGGTCAACCTATATCCCATACGAATGCGGCGAATAGTCTGCCAATTCTAGAATAAGGCCCTCTGCCATTCAAAGCCATGAGATGCGGACCCGTTGCCCTCCAGAACCCGGCTATCCGTGCACTCCGTCGCGGGGTAAAACCTAGTACAGAAATGAAAAATATGTACAATGGGTACATCGACCTCAGTCCGGTCGTGCCCCAAAAGAATATTATACAAACAGGCGGTGACGGCATTCCACATGTTGGACGCTCGCTCCGCAATATCAAATGTACAAATAATTCCAAACTGCACTATCATTGCACACTGCTATCCACCACGACAAATCCGCAATATCACAGCACAACACAGAACATCAACGCGAATGTCACATTCGTAAACCCGTCAAAAAGGACTATAGCAATTAGTAGCAATTTACCGTTCAAATGACATTCACGGTCGGAGATATAATGTAAGTATTGTAAACTAACAAGTTTAAAATTCCGATCGACAAAACTTCCCAAAGTGGGCCCCACGTACATCTGCAGTACACAAACAAAATCTGGGCCCAAAAGAAATATTCCAGAAACCACAATTTCCTATGCATGACATTACTGTAGAAAAATGGTTCACTGTAGCCACAAAATGGCCGTGGAACCGCGGCCAAACCCTGTTTTGCGCGGCTGTTCCGCGGCAGTACTGTAGATTCAGTTGACCAAATTTCACCAGAATTCGTAAAAAAGCCTGCTCAATTTTCTGAGATGTTCAAAATGATTTTTAGACCTGTTTTTAAAATCGACAGAAACTTTACACTGAAAATCGCGGTTACGGAAATTTCGTTCGATTGATATTTTAAACGCGTTAGAACAAGTTAGTAAAGGTTAATGGCCTGGTTCTGGTACCATGTAAGTCTACGGTAGCGCCCCGGCCGTCATTCTGACGCCAAACGCGGAACAAAAACTTTTATAACTGGCGCTATCGCATACTATAACCCGAATCTTACCATTAACGCTAAACTAACAAATTGTAAAGAGGTAGAAAGGCTATACCGATCGATCCAAGTCCTTCGGTCTTTAGCCATCATCCCACGCTCTTTTGCGGTAACTCCGATCTCTTTGCTCCTCGTCGAGGTGGCACCACATCTACGGATCTTTAAACGGGCTCCTGCCACTATACCGAGGCAACTCCATCATCAAGTCTGCTAAAAGAGATGACCAAGATGAAGTAGAGAACGAGTAGAATACTTTTTCTCAAACACCCTAGGGTTCTCATCGCATGAGAGGGGTAGGGTGGAGGTAGAAGAAGATGCTAGGATTTGGAAATAGTGAACTCAAGAAGAACTAGTGAGCAAAAGAAAAACCAAGCATAATGAACTTCTCACACTTTCTTCTTCTGGTGTGAATAGATATATATGAGGTTTATTTATCAAAGACCAAAGAAAATATCTAAAGAAAAATATCTCCTCAAAATATCTCTTCACAAAACAAAACACCATTAATTCTTCATGACTCACTTAGTGACTCATTAGCATGAGTCACTAATGAACATTCTAGAATTAATGTGTCATCCATAATGAGTCACCATTTCCAAAACCAAATAATCATTTAAACCAAAATGATTAATCCAAAAGAAATGCATCTTCTAAAATATTTTCGTAACGGATTACGAAAATACCCCTCGCATGTATATACATACCTGTATCCGTATTCCGACCGAATACGAATACGAGAGACTAAAATATTCCGACTCAATATAATACATGGATCTGGCTTAAACCAAAGCCCATCAGTATTATCTGCCCGAAATATAACACGTGCATAAATGCACGTGCATTTTCCGAACCCTGCCATAAAACCATACGGCCTCTACAACGTTTCGCCCGAACTTGGGAAACTATCTGTGGAGGACTCTAATGACTCATCAGTACCCTGGCAGTGGGTTTAACCAAAAGCCGTCAGCGGCACTAGCTGTGCGTAACGGCTGCCCATGTACTGGCCTCAAGGGAAGCCGATGAGCGAACTCATCCTGGAACCCTACTGAGCCTAACAGTGACAATATACATACAGTCCGGTCCGTTCGTTTATGAGTATCGCATACCGGGCCTAGGGGGCTGGTAACGTCAGATCCCCAATAACGGTATAAGTCGTGTCGGAGTGTAGCCCAGAACACCCTGAGATACTACTGGAGTACCTACCAGTAAATCTCCTGTCTCGGCCGAGGGCTTTGTGTAATGGCTCTCCTAGACACAGTGCGATCTCACCCCCAATACCGAGAGAGACGAATCCCATGCCGATCCACTCACTTGCCTTGAAGTGGCTCGGGACTGTACCCAAAAAAGACCTATTTGCACGACTTCTTTGAGCCGTGGTAGGGTAGAAATCAAAGCACAGTGGGAACTCACACGAGACAAATGACGACCTCAGGTCGATGAACTAACCTGTACACATATCACCAGAGAACTGCTATCTGACTCTAGGTATTAATACCAACTAGCAGGTTCCCGGCGAGTCCTGTCCGGTTTACTCATAACCCAATGAGCACCTGTATACATCTTAGGTGATCCAACTGACACCATTAGCTTATGAGACCGGCCACCGCCCCTCGTCGGGGTCTCGACTGTATACACGAGTCTACTCCGGAGTATCGATACCCTGTCTCGAAACTCCCACGACTAGGGACCACTATTAAGGATGTGCTTATAGACTACCCAACTCTCACGTATATGATCGCCATCATACTGTTGGTAGTCAAGCAAGATCCTAAGGGCTCTGTCAACGTGTAATAGTGATCAGTCACCTGAACCTATACACGATTGATAAAGGCAAACCAGATTGCATACTATCATTTCGAGTAAGACTGTGCTACCGGTATAGGTCCTCCTCAATCATTGCAATCACGTACCTGCGATTCAATAATTGACTTTGAGGGCACTATATCCAACACTTTTAACTAAATTAATTACACTTGTTAACTTCATAAAGAAAATTAATTATTGTTTTATTTATCGAAAGAGAATTTCGAGGAAGCGAAGTGGAGCTATCGATAATCAAATCCAGAATATCCTGCCGACAATCCTCTTCCTATGGAGGCCGAGGTATGTATTATAGAGCAGCTTTTCCCTCAGTCGAGGGGACACGGTCATATTCCCCTATACGGTGGTCCCGTTAGTCTTACGCGGTCCGGTTTCAGAAGAACTACTTTAAATTTGTCGACCGCTCGATCCAACCAACAATCGGCTGAGGTACAACAGATCAATGAGTTAGAGAAGCTGCTTAGAAGGAGGGTTGAAACAGATAAGAAGAGGACGGAAGATGAAGTGGCTTGGTGAGCTCAAATGGAGGCGCGGTGGGAACAATTTTCGCAACAATACGTTCTGCCTTCACAACCGTGGTCAGTATAGGATCTATTGCCGCCGCAGCCAGTATATTACCCATCTCCGACGCAACGATCGTATTACCCTCCTTTATCACAGTAAACGTCGTACTATTCTTATCCTCCGCCTCTGCAATCACAAGGAGAGTACTACCCTCGGCCTCCGCCTCCGCTACAAGATCCTTATTACTCTCACCCTTTGCTACAGGAACCGTATAACCCTGATCAGCCGACCCCACAGGGAGGGTTATTAGGTAACTTTTTTCCGCAAGAGGACTTCGACGATATGAATCGATACTATTCAAGGTGAGTTTCTGGTGGCGATAGTACCAGTGCGAGTTAATGAGGTATATATATTTATTATTTACAGAAATTTGAGTATACAATTAAACTGTGTTGCGTTTTGATATTTAAAATTCATGTTGTGTATTCGTAGAGTTCTTATAAGTTAACCGCGAAAGGATTATATTTTGACGATGGAAGTGGCGGGAGTTAGCGAGGTGTATATGTGTGTGTGTGTGTGTGTGTGTGTGTTGCTAACATTGTTTTGAAAATTATGATTTGAGTTCATATATTTATTTATTTGTTTCGAATCACAGGGTTGAATGAGCTGCGATTGCACATGATTTGAAGATTTTTTCGTATTGTTGGACATATATATAGCGTATGTATTGTGTTGTTCGTGTTCAAAACAATTTAGTTTATGTATACTTGTTTATTAAGAATTTAGTTCATATGTGTTTGATTGAGTTGTTGATATTGGTGGATATATCATGAATAGTGTTTATATGTGTATGTGTTCGTATTAGTTGTTGATCTTGTTGGATATGTTGTGGATTGTGCATATATATTGATTTGTATGCGAAACGTTATTGTGGCATATAATATATTGTGATTTTGTGTATTATTGTATTGAATATAGGATTTTCTGTAATTTTTTTCCAGGAAAAATAGGTATTAGCGACCATATTAGCTACAGGAACGGTCGCTCATATTTTATCAGCGACCGTTCGTTAATATTAGGAAACAGTTAAATTCATTGGGATGTCCACGTGTCTCCTTATTAGCGATCGGAGCAAACGGTCCCTGATATATATATTTGCGACCATTCTTATTAGAGACCGTTCATGAATGGTCGCTAATATATGTATCAGTGACCACCCAACCAGCGACCATTTTTTAGCGACCGTTTAAAATATGAACGATCGCTAATAGACATTAGCGACCATTTATGATTTTTTGGAGACTGTTCCATACGGTCTCTAATAATGACTGTATGTATTAGTGCTAGGTGATGGTGGAAGACGGCGGCGACGGTGAGGAGATGGCGACGTCGAGACCGTGGCGGAGAGGTCGGGGATGGGCGGAGGCAGAGGACGGAGAAGAAGACAAAGATAATGAGGATGGTGATGATGATGATGGAGAGGCGGCGGCGGGGGAGGTCGGGGATGAGAGGGGAGGTCATAAGAAGGCGGGGGAGGCAGGGGAGGAAGGAAGCCGAGCAGCGACGACAATGAGTGGCCGCCGGTCTAGAGTTAGGGTTAGGTTTGTAGAAGATGAAGATGAGGGTAAAAGCTTCTTTTTGCTGACGGCACTATCGGAGGCCGTAAAAACGGTAGTTTTTTGAAACACCTTGCAACTTTAAGAGGTGGTTGATGATTTTGAAAGTTTAGGATGGTTTCTTGGAAAACCTTGAAACTTTAGAGGAGTTTTTGGTAAAGAAGGCCCAATTCATCATCTCTGCATTATATTTGAAAGAACCAATTTGGGTTGTTGTTCGGCCAAAAAGCAATTAGTCGAAGTCGTGGGACTTCTACAAATACAAGACCAAGAAAAGAGTAGGTACTAGATCCATGTAACTTAGGATTCGATTTGGTTGGGTCAGGCTTGTATCTATAGTTTATCTATCTATTTCTGCATCAGAAAATGAACTCCAACTTTTTGTATTATCTTCATTAAATTAGACACGAATCTTCAAATTTGAATATAAATAGTCCTTTACTCCTTTGTCATGACTAATTAAGATGAATGAAGACTTTAACATTCTTAAATGTATTTAATGCTTTCCTAATGTTATAAAAATATAGCATAATGATAAACATTAGGGAAATTTTGTTTCTGACTCAATTATCAAAACCTAATTATTTTTAAACCCATGTTAGTTTCAAGATTGCCAAAACAATTCTTTATATAAATTTTACGAAATATTAGAAACTCATACGTCTCAAACATATTATTATTGGCTTGTTTTGCCGGTATTCCTTATTTTACTAGCTTGTTATCCTTTGGGAAGACAAATCACCCTAAAATATATTAGAATAGGGATTTCTGATTTATTTATATTTATTTTTTGACAGAGAGATTTTCTAAATATCATCCACGATTTTATTAGTGGAGCGTTTAAATTTCTGGATCTAAAATTCGAGTTTCTCTGCATCTTTAAATACTTCAATTTGATGAAATCCTACTCATCATATTCTCTTCTCTTTTGGGAACCCTAAGATCGAACACCATTCCATATTAAAATCTGAATATAATGGGTTAAGAAAAATATTTTACTCTTGTTAAAGAATGAAATATTGTGCCCCAATTTAATGGTTTTGATTTGAGATGTGATTGCATATCCGAATTGAATGATAAATGTTTTATTGAGTTTATATTGGGTTTTAATAAGATGTAGGTTGAAGATAAGGGTATCAATGGTATTTTAAAAATATTGGTGTATAACACAACGTATAAAATTCAGCATATGGATTTTTGGGTATAAAAGGAATAAATATAAGCTATCGGGTATTTTGATATTTATGGAAGTTTGTGGGTTTAAAAATAAATGTGTTAGGAGAAATGGGTTTAAAAGAAGTTTTCCCAAAATATTAATTTTTGGGAACCAGTTATATATGATAGCTATTAATTTACAAGGGCACAGGAATCTCAAGAGGTGAACAGAGAATCATGAATAACTATGATCCATGAATATTCCACCATGCACACTAATCACTTGCATTAAACAGCTATAAAGTTTTGTAGTTGGATGTTGAGAGTGATTTAGATACAAGTTCAATCATTTTGGTGTGTTGATCATTTATGACGATTTTACAATAGGGCATTGATTTATCTGAGCCCAACTCACCATTGTGCAAGTGTCGTGTGCATGTGTGCACGTGATTGTGTGCGTCAGTGTGCTAGGTGTGTTGTGTGCATTGATTAGGGCTAATGGAACAGTGCTAAAATAAAAAAATTTGGGTTATTTAAAATAATATTCATATTAAAAAATATCAATTTACACCATATATCTTGTTGTAGTTATAATCATTGCATCACTTCTAGCTTTTTACCCATCATTTGAATAGGTTTGATCATCCTATCTGCCTTTGATGTTTTTCTTCTATTGTATTGTTTGCTTCATTAATTATTCATGATCTTCAACCTTGTAGCCTCTTTTTTAATGGTTTGGTTGCTTAATTTCTTTGATGGTTTTGCATTTGCTATGTTTCTCATCTGATTGGTCTAACATTTGATAAACATTTCGGTGGATGATTCAAATAGGGAAAAGATTTTCTGCAGATTATGTATATATTGATCTATGATAAAAGATGTGCTCTATATTAACATTGTTATATATTTGTGTACCAATATTTTGATATCTCTAGATTTTTTGGGTGCGCAATAAGGATCGATGAAGAAATTCTATTCAAAATCAAGGAGGTGAAAACAACATAAAGTAAAATGAAAAGAGCAAATAATAATTACGAAGTCTTTGTTACTACATTCAAATTGGAGCATACATAGAGGTATTAGCATTAAAGGGTTGCATGTTATGGAATAAATCATTTGTAGAACATTCTTCATAAAAGTTTTTATGGACAAGTAGTTTGAGAAAAACTAGAGTGCATAATAGTAAAATGGCAATGTAAACGGAGGGTGTATTATTTTTGACAACCGACACTAATAACCATCATTTAAACAAGTGTCTCGAGATATCTACAATTCACTATAATAAAAAATAATAACGCATACCTTAATTTAAATATCATTTGTCATGCTATTTTACAATGAAAAACAAAAAAGTATTTTCTTAATAATAGACTTGATTTAAAGTTGTTAACTTAGGCATGCCAAAAAACCAGTCACTTGACAACTGAGTTTGCACCAAAGAAAGAGTTGAGAAGTCAAAATCTAACTTTCGTACCTACTAGTTAACCGTAGAATCTGGGTGACGATATAGCCAAATCCACGTCAAAACTTGTGTATGGATAAAATTAACCCTTACTATATCAGCCTTTAATTTTTGTCCTTCCTCTTGATCCCGATCCGAATTCCGTTCATGATGTCGAAGTAGCACTGTCCCGTTTCGATGGTCGTCGTTAGCGAGTTCACAAAAATCCGCAGTTGTCAACAACAACAACAACAACAACAACAACAAAAATCCGCAGTAGTCACTATCCGAAAAGGACACATGACCGATACAAGAATTATATGATGTCAAGTGGACCCCATCGTAACCCAAGTAAACCAAAATAAGGAATTTAAATCATATATATAAGGAAATAGATAGTAATAGGTATATGTGAAGTTTTAGAAAAGTTTTTATAAAAATAAAGCTTGTTTTACAAGATTGTTTAAAAAAAAAGGACAGCACCTCCTTTGTAAATTTTGAACAAAACCGATACAGTAATAAGTAAATAACAAGCATCCCAATATACAGAAGCTAAATCAACGTCCAAACGGAGGAATCATAACAATGCAGTAATATACAACGCCAAACGGCGAAGAATCAATAAAACAGAAAGTAAACATCATAAATATACATCAAGTTGACTCCACTCTCGAGTCCGAAAACAAAAAAATATACAACTCTAAGATCCCGACAAAACTAGACTTGGTCTTTGATAGAGTACATCTAGATACAAATAGATATAAGGAAAAAGCCGATACAAAAGAAGCCCATCAACTCATTATGTGCAACCACACCCAAAAGATAGCAAACGTGCCCAATAAGTCGCTACAGATTCAAGCGGTCAAACTTGCAAAGAACTATGACTCAACGGGGGTGAGTTTTCAACTCGTGAGTAGAATTATATAATAAGATAGAAGTCACATGGATAAACTGTGAAACAACCAAGCATGATAAATGTGTATATCAAGGAGGGTAAATAAGTATGCACCGAAACTAGAGTTTGAGCAATAGAATATAAGATAAAGTGCCCTCATGTACAACTCGTGCACCGCTATCTTAACATGTAAAATATAAATTTGTGTGTGGTTATCGTGTCAACATCAAGTAATCGGTATCTGGCCCGGTACGGAAGCAACGTAACCACAAGCATCCGAAAGCATGTGAGTTCAGAAAGTGAATACAATACTGCGAAATGAAACGCTAACAATTAACAATCGTCGATAACTCACTGCATATATATATATATATAATGGTGTCAAATCACGATCACCGTAGTTGTAATGCAATATTTATAGCATACAACCAATGTAAACATAATCAAGGTCATAATACATATATAGTATCCATCCATATGCAATCATATAAGAATAGCTGGAAGATTTATGTATATAAAATCCTTTCAAAATAGTCGTGTGGTATATATATAGCGGCACATGTAGAGAGCGGTGTTTTTTTTTTGAAAAAAGGGTATGCATTTCATTTAAAGTATACGTCCCACTTTTTGAAAAATATTTATTTAAAAGGGATTTTCTTTTGTAAAAGTCTGTGTCGATCCTAGACACGTGAAAAATAGTGAGGTTATAGCTTCTTTGAAAAATCTCTTTAGAATACATCGATGTACGAAAATAATATTTAGGTACTGTCTCGTGGATCAGTCCTGTCCGGCTACTATTCATAACATAATATATCTCATCAGTGTAGGGTATCCATATCGATCCCTTACATATATATAATATCCATCTTAGTATATGGCACCTATATCGATCCCTTACATATATATATAATATCCGTAGAGACATCATATGTTAACTATCCTCAATCACTTATGGATTGATCATACATATATCAACAGGCGACTTCGTGTCCCTCCCTGCTTTAATCTCTCATGGATTGATCACACACATACACACATCTCATGGATCCCCGACTATATCCACTGTGTCTAAATCATCTTTATCTTCTTTTATTCCTTTATATATATTCAATCTTTTAGGATTGATATCATATCACATCATATCCACAGTAGCATAAATCTCATCAAACTAGTACCCTTTTAATTTGTGTGAACTGGGCATAGTACAGACGGGTAACATATCATAGCATAAGGTTTGTGTGTGTGTGTGTGTGTGTGTGTGTGTGTGTGTGTGTATCAGTGTCTCATGCCACTAAAGTGTAACATCAACAACATATGACGTGTAGCGGAAATTATAAAGCGTAGCGGAAATTATAAAGTGTAGCATAACAGATAAGGTAAATAAAGCGTGAGCGAAGAACATGTAAAGTAAGCATAGCGTAAAAGAACAGCAATTAAGTAATTCATTCTAGTATTCCCACTTTTATGTTTTAAAAGTAAAATGAAACATTGTTAGAAAATAAGGAGACTGTGATATTTTTAAAACAAATATATATACCCATTTGAAATCCAAGTAGCACATCTATTTATTATCGCTTTTTAAAAATATGAAACGAATCATTATTTTTAAAAAGTGGGTAATACCGATATATCAGTAAAATCTCCCAAACGGGTAAAATAGTAAGACTCCATAAGTCAAGTAAAAATGGGGCCATATCCGGCTAATCGTCATTGTATATCCTCATCATATCATCCCGTATGAAATCTCACCTCGTACGATAACCATGAAATATTCCATTATCCCATATCATCATAATAATCGGTACGGATATCTAATCTACGTACCCAAACACAGTATAACTGGTACGGACATCAAGTTTACGTACACACATAGCAATGGAATATCAACAGTATGAACATCTAGTCGCGTACAAAGATAGCACCGGTGCGGACATCTCGTTCACGCATCTGCCCTACAGTCGGTATGGACACCTCCTGTCACGTACATGCACGATGACTAGTACAGACTCCAAGTCTCATACGTGAATCCAATATGGATCGTATATACATCATCGTACTATAACGTCGATCCTACTACGATACGTAAGCATAGTAAATTCTACGTGACATGCAGTACTAATGATGTGTAGTGTGCATGTAAGTCTGTGATCTTGCAACATAGAAATGATTAGTATTTGTGCTAGTGTTCTACCAAGTGTACCTACAATATGCCTACTAAGCGATACTAATATGATTATACTACATATTGAACAAGTCTAACATACATGGAATGAATCCTAAGTAATTTCAATGATATAATAAAAGATATGTTTTATGAGGGTGTTATACGCCATCCACCCGATTCCCCACTGGAAGATATAATCTACTCAAAGTTTTCGATCGAGCTAGTCGTATCCTACGACCGTCTTTCCCTTTGTCGCCGCCTCGGAGGTCTCCGCAATCAATCCTAGCATTCATATAATATATACGCATATAAGAATTCAATTCGACATCGATATAACGAACAACACGCATATGTTAAAACCTATGACCAATCGTGAGCCATCCGTGTGTTAACTATCATGAATTAACCCAGAATCTCTGTTCTAACAAAACAGAACCCATCAAGACTTCAAAATACGGATTATCAAGTTCAAAAACCTTAAAACGTCGCCCAAAAGCTAAGTAAAACAACTCCAAATTTTGACTCAAGAAATTTAGGATAATTTAGCATATAAAAAGGGCTTATATATCATGTATAAGATCTGGCCAAACCCCGACACTTAAATCCAAAATTGGACCGTCAAAAAATTAGTTTGGACTGTAATTTGTGGCCAAGTCTTGGAGTTGGGGGCTCGTGTTTCTTTTGGGGTCTCTTAGGGGTCCAAATAAGCCAAATTTATATGCAAAATATTTTCCAGAAAGCTCAAAGTACACTAGATTTTGTTTGAACACTAAAACATCACCAAAACTCCTAATTTTTTTGAAAACTTAGCTAATGTTTGCAACTATAAACACATGAAAACTTGATAAAAAATTTGTTTGTTTTTACCTTGGAGTGGATATCAAAGAGAAGATTCAAATTGTAGGAGGCTTTTTGAACTTGACGTAGTTGTACTTGAATCTTGTAGGGATTCTAGTTCAAATCACGAGTGAATAAGAGTGCTTAGACTTTGGGGTTGGGATTAGTGGTGAGTTGAGAGTGTTTGTGAGTATGAGAGAATGGAGAGGGCAGCCATAGGATTAGAAGGTGGAGAGAGGAGTTGTAAAGAATGAGGGAAATAGGAGAAGAAAAGAAGAAAGGTAAGAAGGAATGGGGGATATGGGTGTGTCATGCATTCATGTCCCCATTTTCACCAATAAAGAAATACCATCAATTATTTAAACCATGCAAATAAACCTAAATATATATATGTAGCCATGCTCCAAACAAAAGAAAACCCAAATCATGTTAGAATGCTAAGTGACAATATTAACACAAATGAAGTGTTTGCCATTTTAATTATACCAAATCTTGATAACCCAATTTAATAATTGGTATTATTTTAATAAAACATATTATTTTATTATTTAATTTCTAAAATAATATTTTTCATTTTCTAAAATGTTATAATATTACCCTTTTAAATAAATTTGGTTCCCGAATTTAAATTTAACCCAATTCTTAAAACATATCAGTAAACCAAACAACAGGGCTCCGAATTCTCACACAAGCTAGGAATACTACATAATGTGTGATAATGGGTATACATCGACACTCGAAATCCTCATTGATAAAAATTATCAAATCCTGTGCCAATCATCGACACTCGAAATCCTAAAATATCATGATGCAATGTGCATGCATGAGGAATGAAAGTGTGAAACCCAGATAACTGGAACTCCAACGCTTGCTACACTAACCACACCGGCTACGATACAACGTGCAATGCATGAATCACAAAATCAAATGCAACGTGTGTGCATGAAAACAAAACCAAGTGCAACGGGTGTGCACGAAACAACATCAAGGGCCTCGACTATGCACGAAACAGAAATCAAGTGCAACTACCGTGCACGAAAGGATCAATCAAGTCATTAAAACATATAAATCAAAATCACCGACATTAAAATATTCCTTTTTCAATGTCGAAAGTGTGACTCCTTAATCACCAAAACATCAAGGCCAAGACAAAGGGTGATGTCCAGATCACCAAAAATACAAATCAAAGAACTGACATTGAAACGTGCCTGCTCCAACGTCGACAGGTGCTTGAGCACCCGGAGCAGTCAGAGCAAGAACACTCGCTCGTCCACTGCTCATGGCCAGACGTCCTTTAATGCTGGATCCCTGTCCTCTTTGCATAAGATCATCATATCCACTACCTGTCTGATTCTTGGACGGAACCTGAGTAGTCACCGGTGGAGGGAGAAAAGTAAACGAAGCAGCTCGTCAGGACGCTATCCTGCTGTGACGTCTGGCAAGACAATTTCTAGCTTTATGACCGGGCCTCATACAATTAAAACACAACTGGGCTGGTCTCTGCATCATATCGGTGTCAAATGGCTGCTCTTGGGGCCATCCACTCACGTCCCCACTCTTCTTCTCAACAGATGGAGTCTCAACTCGAGCTCACTTTGGCTCTAGAGTCGCTCCAATCTCAACGTAACGTTCTTTTATCAACGTGGCCATGTCCACTGCCTCTGTATAGGTATCGAAACGCTGGGTACTAACGGATAAAAATAGCTGCACATCTAGTCTACGCACAAACCTCATAATCCAGATCTCCTCCGTAGGAACTAAATAAAGAGCATATCGCGACAACTAGGTGAACTGAAGGTCATACTCGGTAACTATCATGTCTAGAGTTTTGCGTAAAAACTCGAAACTACGTGCTCGAGTGTCTCTAACACTCTGAGGTAGAAATCGGGCTAGGAAGACCTTCGAAAACTCGTCCCAAGTCATAGCAGGAAGACTCACTGCTCAGTCTCTCTCGATCGAATCGCACCAGGTCTGAGCAAGACCCTCTAAATGAAAACTGGCTAACTCCACTGATCTCGCATCGGAGCATCTCATCAAACGAATCATCCTCCCCATCATGTCGAGGAACGACAGCGGATCCTCTGATGCATCCATGCCAGTAAACACCTGAATTCTTTCTGGTTAAAGAATCTCTTTCAGAGGCTTTAGCCTCAAGAACTCGGAAAGCGACACATCTAATATCCCAAACATCGGAGGCATAATTGATCTCTGAGTACCGTGCTGTACCAAAATCTCTAGAGCTGGCTGTGCAACGACAGGTCCCTGGGTCCGAATAGTCTCAGTTAACGACCCAATCAAACGATGTAAATCAAGAATGTTCACCTCCAAATAAGAAATCCTATCATAAATAAGAGGATCACCATGTTCCATTGTCACCGGAGTACCGACCTGGTCAGTCCTCATCTCGGACGAGCCTGCCCTGACTTCATCACTAAATGCAACCCTCTCAGCTCACACAGTTTCTGACGGTATGGTGACTGAAATAAGAAACAACAACAATCGACTATCGAATCTCAACGAGATAGCAATGCAATGCTAACAGCTCGGGAAAGAAGGAAAGAGAATCCCGGAAGAACATGAAATATATATCCTAAGGTCACATAAGCAGAGTGTCGTATCGGAAATATACCGCGAAACATATGTACGGTACGTAACTCTACTTAAGCTACCTACTCCATCAGACAAAAGGTATCCTATACGTCAAAAGGTCAGGTTTAAAATCCCCAATGTCAAGTTTAAGTTCCACAAGGTTAAGCCTAGGTCTCGGTAGATCATTCCTTAGACTCCGCATAGTCAAACTTAAACTCAACAAAGGAAAACAAAGTTCGGGTATAATACCCCAAACTCAAGTCTAAGTTCCACTAGATTATGCCTAATTTTCAAAACATAATAACGTAGACCCTACATGGTTAAACTTAGACTTGACAATGGTAAAACCTAGTGCTCTGATACCAACTTTGTCACGACCCGAAAAGGGCACATGACCGGCACAATGATTTTATGAAGTCAAGTGGGCTCTATCGTAACCCAAGTAAGCCAAAATCAGAAATCTAAACCATAAATATAAGATGTAAGTCTAATTTGCATGCTCTACAGTGTTTGTAGAGAGGCGGAATATACAAAAACAATTTTTAAGCATGCAACAAAGATAATAACCCAAGATCTACCACAAGCCTTAAATAGCAAAACTACATAGCTAATTATTCTACTATATTATAATGTTATACCTATCAGATTTGTGTCCTTCGGATCTTGATTCCTCTTCTTAAGCTCCTTTTGGGGTCCTTGATGTAGCTTAGTTGTCAGTCTCCTGGATCCTAGATGATCCACTCGAAGGTTCTAGGTTAAAGCTTCAACCTTCAAAAGAAAGTAACTAAACTAATTAGGTTACTAATCTTGCTAGTTTAGATTGTGTGGAGATGATTAAATGGTAAACTTTTTTATCTCAAGACCCTTGGTCCTCAACACATGAGAATAGTAGGGTTGAGGAATAGGAAGAGAAGAAAAAAAAGAGAGTGGCAACCATGGAAGAATGAAGAATGACTTAAACAAAAATATCAAGCATTTTTCTTTCTCATAAAAAAAAACTAGCCATACTTTAATAGTGTTCTCAATAAATGCTCAAGCCATGCTTTATCCCATGCCATCTTTACATCTCATTTTTCCATTTATTAATAAATAGAAAATACATATTATGAGGTGTCCCCTTCTAGAAGGTATTTTGTATAAATACAAAATACTTTCTACCGTATATACATACCCATATTCGTATCGAAATACGACTACCCAAGAGATGGAATAATACCGCTAAAATAATACTAGCATTAAATCAATATCTGATTTAATAAACCGGCTTAATCCTATTCTCACCAGTATTAAAATCCGTCCAATTAAATTTCGTGCAACTAGTACATGTAATCAATCGGGACCCTGCATATATAAACATACGGACTCCACATCGTTTCGCCTGAACCAAAGAAACCTTCTATGTGGGACTCTAAAAACTCGACAGCACGCCGGCAGTGAGTTTAACTACAAGCGTGTCAGCAGTACTAGCTGTACGTAACGGCTACCCAAGTACCTGTCGGAAAGAGGGCCAACGAGCAAACTCATCTGAACCCCTACTGAGCCTAATTATGACAATATCCGAATAGTCTGGTCTGTTCATCTGAAAGTATCACATACCCGGTCTAAGGGACGGTTAACGTCAGACCCCTACTAACCTGATAATTCATGCTGGTGTGGCTCAAGACCATCCGAGAAATCACTGATCTAACTATCAGTAATTCTCAACTGCCCAGGGTTTATAGTGTTGACCAACCAAATACAGTGCGACACTGACTCCCTATACCGGGAAAGACGAATCCCTAACAATCACTCACCGCCTCTATGTGGCTTGGGACCATACCCAACTAAAGCCTATTTGCACGACTCTTTTAAGCCGTGGTAGGGTAGTAATCAAAGTACAATGGGAACTCACACGAGACAAATGATGATCTTAGATCTACAGACTACCTGTACACATGCTACATGAGAACTGCCATCTGACGCTAGGTATAATACCATCCAGCAGTTCTCGGCGAGTCCGTCCAGTGTACCCACCCACGGTGAGCACCTGTATACAATCTTATGTGAAACACACCAATGGCTGTGAGACTAACCATCGCCCCTCGTCAGGTTCTAGAAACATATACACTAGTCTACTTTGGAATATCGATACCCTGTCTCGATATTCCTACGACTAGGGACAGTTTAAGGATATGCTTATAGATTGCCAGCCCTCACAAGTATGACCGCCATCATAACCCTGGTAGTCAAGCGGTTATCCTACGTGCTTTATCAACATGTATAAGTAGTACATAATAATAGATAAAACATATGCACATATTAAGATAAAGGCAAACCAGATAGCATACTATCATTTCGAGCAAGATTGTCCTGTACATATATACATATCCATAGAATCCATTACAAATAATGGCCTCTAGGGCATATATATCCTACAATCTCCTACTTGCACTAGGGCCAGTTATTTGCATAACGCATCCCCAATATCTCGAACTGTGCTTGAGGTAAGCCCATTGTGAATGGATCCGCAGTGTTGTCTTTTGTGTCTACTCTCCGAACTTCAATCTCCTTGCGATCCATGATCCCCTGATCATGTCACGACCCGAAAATGAGGAATGCTACTGGCACTTAAATTACGCAACGTCTAGAGGCGTAATGTAATCTAAGTAAGCCAAAACCCGGAAATCTAAACCATTTAAACAAAATAGAGTGAAGGAAAACTTATTTAAAAGTTAAGTTAACATAGAAAATAACATTGAAAGTATTTATAATAAGCTCAAGTTTTTATAAAAATTTCGGCAGAGTTTCCTTTGTAACTACTGGCCCCAAACAGGTACAAACATGAATATATATAAGTAATAAACAAAAGCATCCCCAAGCGGGAGCCAGCTCTTCGCCGAACGACGGAATCACACTACATGCAAGATATTTCATCTATGAATGAAACCAACATTTAAAGCAAGAAAATGGAAACCAAATATAAGTCGGCTCACACGAGCTCGACACCAGGTATCAGAAAAAATACAAGTCTTACTGTCTCACTGTCTAGTCTAATATATAAGGGTAGATGGAGTATGTTATATACAAAATAAAAATATACATGGTGGGAACAAAAGAATATCCTCATAACCCACCTACAAGCTTCCCGCCAAAAAAATTTTCTGCGCAAAAGAGCCCAAGGTATCAAATGGTAGCGATACGTTTAAGAAAATGTGAACCAGTATTTTTCGGGCTGTATTTTGACAAACTCCCGAATGAGAAACAGCTAAATTCTGATGGTATCGAAAGTGTGTCGAAAAATCCTTCGATTTGATATATTATGAGCCTCATAATTCATCTGGGATCAAAACTTATCGACATGACGTGCCCACATGTGACCGGGCATCACGTGCCCCCACATGACCGGGCATCACGTGCAGACACGTGACCATTTACAGGCAAAGCATGTATGCATTGAATAAAATAAATAATTGGAAATAATCAATCAGTGGGGTCACGTGCCAACACATGATGGGGCCTTAAACCCACTGAAAAGAATTAAAGGTATAATAAAATAATAAGGAAAAGCCCCAATGGGGCATCACGTGCCAACACGTGACCAAGGGTCACGTGCTGACACGTGATAATTCCTGAATTTTTTAAAACAACAGAATTAAATTCTGGTCAAATGCTTAATCAAGGGGTCACGTGCCAACACGTGATGGGTTCCTAAAGATCTATTAATTAATAGAATTAAACTCTAATTAAGAGGGAATCAAAAACCCTAACTGGAAAAATATTTCTCTAAATCTTTCCAAACAAAAAAGATGGTGCTCTGTAAAATGGAGCACCGTTGGATTAAAAATCCAATGGTGAATAAAAATCACCAAATTATGGAAAGATTCTATACAAGGAAAGATTTCCCCGAAATTTGAATAACAGATAAAAGATCTTTTGGATTAAAAATCCAATGGTGAATAAAATTCACTAAGTAATCTAAAAGATCATGTTGGTTACAAAATCAATTAAAATCTTTCAATGAAAGATTAACAAAACAAATTGATTATTTTCTTTCTCCTATAAATAGGAGCCAAGAAGAGAAGAGAAAGGATCTACTTTTTTTGGGAGATAATAACAACAGAGAGAAAAAAGTGAGGAGAATTTAATTCTCAAGAGAGAAAAAAAAGATCTCTTCAGAGAAAAGAAACCCTAGGTGAGAAAGGGGAAAGAGATCTAAGTTCCATAAAACAAAGAGAATTTAATTCTCAATTTAAGAGTTTAACACTTCTGAAAAAGAACTTAGTTCTTTCTTTGGTTGAAGATCCGCAGAAGCAAATCTTCCCAAAAGTTGAGAATTTAATTCTCATCGGGCTGAGATTCTGCCATGCAGATCCAAAACTTAGAGGGAGAATTGAGTTTAGGGAATTTAATTCCCCCAAATTCATAGGAATTTAATTTCTCCAAAACAGAACTAGGGTTTAACCATATATAAGAATTTAATTCGCACAAATTCACAGGTATTTAATTCCTCCAAGATAAAACTAGAGTTTAACCCTACATGAGAATTCAATTCTCCCAAACTCACAGGAATTTAATTCCTTCAAGATAAAACTAGGGTTTAACCCTATATGAGAATTTAATTCTCCCAAAGTTACAGGAATTTAATTCCTCCAAGACAGAACTAGAGTTTAACCCTATATAAGAATTTAATTCTTTCACATACATGGGAATTTAATTCCTCTAAAACATAATTAGGGTTTAACCCTACAGAAAATTTAATTCTTAAAAAATAAAGAAACTTGAAAGATCATCGTGCATGCAAAGGACTAAGGTCACGTGTCCCCACGTGATCCCTGAAAAGACCCATAAAAAGGAGAAGAAAAGAAGTTTTGAGGCAATGCCTCACATGCTCCCACGTGACCTACAAAATACAGAAAGAAAAAGCAAAGGAAATATAAGCTTTAGATGCCCTCACGTGTCCCCACGTGGCCCCATAGCAAGTGCTTTAATGATCAATGCATAAATCTTCATCACGTGTCAACACGTGATGCTCAAAAATATAAAAAAGTGTTTAACACTTATTTGCAAAGCAAAGTAAAAGGAGATCTGGCCTCACCTTTGGGCGCCCTCACGTGTCCCCACATGACCCATTTTTCTCTAGTGTTTAACACTAATTCGAGAGCTTTAATTCCAGTGTTTAACACTGATTGTCTTCTAGTGTTTAACACTAATTTGAGATTCTTATTTCTAGTGTTTAACACTACTTTGAGAATCTTATTTCCAGTGTTTAACACTGTCATCTTCTAGTGTTTAACACTAATTTGAGAGCTTTGTTCCCGGTGTTTAACACTGTTGTTCTCTAGTGTTTAACACTATTTTTTTAGCCCAGTTAGCTAAGTTTCCAGAGGCAAAAGCCTCCCCTTCAACTGAATCTCAAAGTTGAGTAAAACTCAGAGCCACAATGTCTAATTCTCAATCAAAGATAAAAATGTTACCAGAGCCTTCAAACTCTTGTTCAGTATTGCTAAATAAGGTGGGCTTGAACCCAGACAAATGTCTAATGGTCCAACAAAGGGCCAACTTTTTAAATCTAATTGGACTTAACCCAAGCTGGCCATAAGTCCTCAATTCAGACTTAACTGAGCAATTGTGCTCATAATATGATTAATTGATCTTAGTCCCAAATTGGACTACAGATCATTTAATCCACCTAGGTTCAAGGGTACATCTCTTCACTCCTTTGATATTTGTCGTTGTAATTCCTCAACGTCTTCAAAGAGGTGACGGGTCTCAACAACCACACATTTCACAGACTATGACGTCTCTAAACATTGGACTGTGGGGTCCTTAAACTCAAGGACTATGATCTCCTTAATCTCGACCGTGATGTCTTTAAACTAACATTAGACTGTGGGGTTCTTAAACTCATGAACTATGATGTCCTTAACCTCGACCGTGATGTCTTTAAACTAACATTGGACTGTGGGGTCCTTAAACTCACGGACTATGATGTTCTTAACCTCGATCGCGATGTCTTTAAACTAACAACGGACCGAGATGTCCTTAAACTAACAATGGACCATAATGTCCTTAAACTAATCGACCGTAATGTCCCTAAACTAAGCAATAGAGCCCAATTGCTCTTTTGTTGGATCTAAACGATCCCGTTAAGCTGATCTTAGTCTAAAATGAGACTAACGTATCCTTAACAAACATTTAAGTTGATCTTAGTCTCAAATGAGACTAACGTATCCTTAAACCCATCCCCCAAACCCAAATCTAAGAATATACGGATTTGGACTAATTCACGCCCTACGGGCGACAACATAAATTAGGCTCTGTATACAATCCACGGGTAACCAAAAATCAAAACAAACACCCACGACACGAAGTGACCATCTGGAGAAGGAGAAAGTTGTTACCGCGATACGGTAGCGTAATTAACTGCAGGGGCTTGCGCCTGCAGGGAAGAGCGTCCCCACAATCAGAAACCCCTCAAACGAGGGGGAATCTGACGAAGTCTGCTACATCGGCCGCATCCGTTTAAACCTTCGATACACGGTGTCATAAATCAACTTGGCATCTTCGGAGAGGTGGACGGATAGCACCAATTAGCATCTGCCCCGAAATTCAGGCAAGACGTTTATTGCGTCTCCGCGTTTCGAAGGGGAACAGATTCTGGCACGCCCGGTGGGACCTTTTCCTCTTTCCACTCCACACTCCATGTGTCGTGTTCGCGAACGAATCGCGGTTTGCTAATGGTTGCCCTTGGGTTTGAGGTACTAAGATTTGGCATCTTGCCTGGTGCAAAAACTGAAGGATCATCGGCGTCCACTTGCACGAAATGTTCCAGCTGCAACTGCAACTCGCGTTCCGCCTCATCTGGAGGCATGGCTTACAGGCCTCAAACGGCCTCCCTGTTCACGATGCCGGTCGACCAAGTAACTCAGGCCACTACTGGGCTGTTCTTTGGGACTATGACCCTACCCATGAGCTTCAATACGCTGATGTTGCCGTAAGAAGCCCTAAAGAAGTCGGTCTTCGATCGACTTACCACTACTGCGACCCCTCTCAACGGGTCGTCTAGCTCCGGCACCTCAGTCTTCGCCAGATTAGGCCAAAGTTCATGTGGGCCTATGATGAAGCCTGTAATTCCAGAAAAGGTTATTCCGAAGAGGATAGCCATCCCTGTTCCCGAAGTCGTCAAGACGGCTTCTCCTGCCAAAGGGTCGGTCTTCACAAGACTGACTGTTCCGGCTTCCGCTCCAGTCGAAGTCCTCAAAGCTACTTCCCCCGTCCAGAGGTCTGTCTTTGATCGGTTAGACACTGCTGCTCGACGGACGTCGGTCTTCAAGAGGCTGGTACCAGCAGCGCCTGACCAGAACAGGGGGCATGACAAAGCCATCCCCATAGCTGAACCGACACCATCTGCGCGATATGCTCGCCGTCGTCACTGGCGCCGAGTAAGGAAGGCTGGGGGTAACTCTCCGTCTGGATTTACTCCACCAACTCCAACGGTGGAGATCGATGCTGCTGTTCCAACTGGGAACAGCTTTGAACCGCTAAGGAGAGTGTGCAAAAACTCTCCGACTGCCGTGCTGAAGAGATCTCCTCCACCCGTGGAGAATGCACCGAAGGCGAAGCCGGAACAACCCCCTCAGCGGCTTTCTTCCAAAATTTACAAAGTTTGGCGACAGGTTCAGGACTCAGTAATTGATCAAGATTACTCTCGCTGACAGAAAAAGGTAAAAGTTCGGTAAGAAAAGGACCATCCTGTCAAGCCACAAAAGGCGACAGCTACCTGGGTGTCTGCTGCAATGGCCCCCTCAACTTTGACCGCCCACAAGAGGAGAAGGCCGGAGAAAATCCCTGAGTCTGCAATGAATCGCAAGACCACTGAACCCAAACGCCCTAAGTCTGGAGGCTTGGTTGTGCATACCGTCTATATGGAATCCGGGAAAGAGGATAGCTGTATCTGTACAGGTCATCGACCGCTTACGCGATCCGTGACAAAAGCCCAGGAGCAGCAACAGAAGCTTCAGAAAATGCTAACGCAAATGGTCGCACTCACGGGACCAAAAGCAAGCCTGGAGACATCCTTGGAGCAGCACCGTGAGCAGGAAACTGATGCTGAATTCTTTCGGAGAATGCTTGAGAAGAAGGAAAAAGAGGTCGCGGAACAAGCGGCCAATATAAAACAAATGGCCTTTCTATTCCAGGATATGGTGGGTATGATGATCCAGCTGGACCCTCCAACTGAAAATCCTCCGATTATCCTCGAAGACGACCGAGCGGAGACGTCAAACTCTGTTCTGGCTTGTTCAGCAGCCAAAGAGGAGACTATCTCAAAAGCCGCCCTGGATGATTACATCGCTCAACAGATACGAGCTCACCAGGCGAACGAGGCGGCCGGTCAGATTGCTAAGACTGGACGACCCTATCCGGGTTGGTATGACCAAATAAAGTACCCGCCGGGATACACGATCCCTAAATTCCACGTATATAAGGGGACGGGAAATCCGCATCAGCATGTCGCTCAATTCAGAGCCTTGTGCGGCAACACCGGAGGGGATGATAAGTTACTGCTTCGCCAATTCGTCGGTAGCTTGGCAAAGACGGCGTTTGAGTGGTATTCAGAGCTGCCCAACGACTCCATCAAAACTTTTACAGAGATGGAATTACTGTTCACCCAACGTTTTGCGAGTGCTAGTGAACGTACCCCCAATCACGGCATTGATCAATGCTAGAGTGAAGCCTGGAGAAACATGGGTCCAGTATGCAATACGATGGATGAATCTATGGTCGAAGTGCGAGCAACGCATCGAAGAAGCGCCTGCGGTAGGCATGTTTGTGGGTACTCTTGACCCTCAAGCGACCATATCCCAATTCATGATGTTTTTCAAGCCGACCACCTTCTAGGCCTTGATTGACAAGCTGGCTCAAATGGACCAGATGGGCCATAAGCCTTCCTCTTCAAAGACGGAGCCTTCGAATGAAAAGGGCAAAAGGAAAGAAACCTTCGTCCCCAACGCTCGACAACAACCGAGTGGTCCAAGACGGTTGTTCACCAAAGCAACAAGCGGCAGTCCCTCGATAAGAAGTTGAGACGTCCTTACTCATTTCCCCAGGATAAAACAAGGAAACTGTTTGAACTGGCAGTGCGCAATAGGCTCATTACTCTACCGGAGTCGAGACACCCACCGCAAACGAACGACGTCAACGATCCTAATCACTTCCCCTACCACCAAGTATTGAGCCATCCGATCGAAGACTGCTACATCTTAAAAAATTGGGTTGAAGACCAGTATCAACAGGGCAAGTTCGCGCTGTCTGAAAACTGGAAGGTAAATCCGCCATAACCACATGCTCCGAAAAAGATGGACATGCCGGGGGAATCGTGCTCATTCATAAAGGAAGCTCCATGGGAAGTTATTCTTTCGGAAAAAACTACAAAATGCTGAAAAATCTTCAAACATGTCCGGCGATCAGGTGGAAAAGCTCGCAAGAGCCGGAGATCATCGAGGGGATGCTGAAACTACGCCCAACATCGGGAATTAATAGCAATGGGCAGAGCACCCAGGAACAGCCGTCACAGTCTTCAAAGAAAAAGAAGAAGACCAAAAATCCCGCGCTGTCTAACGACAAGCGCACGGATCTGAAAAAGCATATTGATGCGCTGAAAGAATACAACCAGAGGGCGCGAACCCCAGTCACGCTTCAAGAGTTCCTCAGTCACATCCATGAGAATGAAGATAACGACAATGATGAGGGAGACGACTTGTCAGAAGAATTCGAAGATTATGTGGAAAGTTGCCACATGATCGCTCATTTGTCGTTAAGTAATAAAGCAGCTCACTCGGCGTTAGGAGATAACGTAGAGGAGCTGGGGACAGGAGCAGTGCCAAAAACCTTGGATTATGTGACAAGGTCTATCAAGGAGAAACCTACTTGTTCATAAAGCATCCGGCAAAACTTCACCTTAAAGCTACAGCGGACCGAAACATCCTTAAACTAACGATGGACCGCAATGTCCTAAAACTTGCAACTGACCGAGACGTCTATAAACTACTACGGACCGCAGCATCCTAAGGCTGAGGTGGTAAAAAAAAAGAAAAAAGAAAAAAAAAATATGTCCACAAGCAAAATGGGCACGGATGAAAACCCGAAAGGGTGCCATGAGTAAAAACAGTAGGACTACCGACGATGTTTGTGAAAATCTGAAAGGGCTCAGACTCGTAAAAAAATAATAAAAAAAAACAAAAAAATCAGTATGTCCACAAGAAAAATGGGCACGGATGAAAACCCGAAAGAGCGCCATGAGTAAAAGCAGCAGGACCACCGGCGAGTTTTGTGAAAACCTGAAAGGGCGCAATCTCGTTAAAAGACACTTACAAGGTCCTTTCGACCCTGTAAGGAGAAACCACCTGCGTGAGATCCTTAAGACTCACAAAGGAGAAATACACTTAGGAATCCTCACGATTCTTATGGAGAAACTACGCTTACGAGATCCTCATGACTCGTAAGGAGAATTCCCCTTTGAGACCCTCACGGCTCATAGGGTTCAAAAGCCTTAAGCTGCAGGGATCTGAACCCGTTCTTAAGCCATCACAACCTCCAATGCTGCCCTACAAGCGTTTCAATATTAACCCTTGTATACAATCCACGGGCGCGAATAAACATTTCCCTAACAAAGTCCCATCCATGACTAGGGATATGTTTACACGGCAAACAAACACTTGTAGGTCCTCTTGACTTATAAGGAGAAAACACTCTTGTAAGATCCTTATGACTTATAAGAGAACACACACTTAGGAATCCTCATGATTCCTAAGGAGAAAAAGCACCTACGAGATCCTTACTACTCGTAGGGAGAAACACCTTTATGAGACCCTTACGGCTCATGAAGTCAAAAGCCTTAGTCGACAAGATCCTAACCCTGTTTGCTAAGCCACCTTTGTTCGACATCGACAGAGGCAAATGATGATTCGCTCCTGGCAATATTCCAGTCGTAGCGATGCTGATGCCTAAATCAGTATCAAATCCCAAGTCCTTTCACGGCAAATGATGATTCGCTCCTAGCAATATTCCAGTCGCAGCGATGCTGATGCTAAGACTGGCATCAGATTCCAAGTTCCACACTCGCGATAAAAAATCAGCGAGCCAAAAATGCATATGAAATAACCGAAACGATGGGGCAACTTGCAACGAAATTAGCAAGTAAAAATGTATGCATACAAAAACAGCCGAAATGATTGGGCAACTCGCAATAAAAAGCAGCGAGTAAATAAAACAAATAGCCGAAATGATTGGACACCGCGAAAAATAGCCAAAATGATTGGGCAATTGCGACTTGCGCGATACAGAAAGTTGAAATGATAGAGCATCGCGGAAAGAAAACAAAAAATATACATATGAAATGAAAGTTTTGTCCTGCAGGTGAGGTCACATTAACCCCTGTATACAATCCATAGGCACAAACAAGAAGGGAACCATATCGTCCCACCAGGATTCGTCGAAGCGAAGCCAAATCTCGACGGTTCACAGACAGCCTAGAGAACAACAACAGCGTTCCTCCTCATTCCAGCAGGATTCAGACGCGACAATCAATCTCGGAGCCACGGCAAAGTCCCTTGTTCCAAATCTCGACAGCCATGTCTACAGCCTAGAGAACAACAATGGCGTTGTTCCTCATTCCAGTAGGATTTATACGCGAAAATCAATCTCAGAGCCACGGCAAAGTCCCTAGTTCCAAGCCTCGATGGCTACATCTACAGCCTGGAGACCTACGACAGCGTTCCTTCTCATTCCAGCAGGATTTAGACACGACAATCAATGTCGGAGACACGACAAAGTCCTTTGTTCCAAATCTCGACGGCCATGTCTACAGCCTAGAGAATAGCAATGTCTTTCCTCCTCATTCCAGCAGGATTTATACGCGAAAATCAATCTCGGAACCACGGCAGAGTCCCTAGTTCTAAGTCTCGATGGCCACATCTACAGCCTGGAGACCCACGACAGTGTTCCTCCTCATTCTAGCAGGATTCGGACGCGACATCACCAATCGGAGCCATGGAAAAGTCCCTAGTTCTAAGTCTCGACAGCCACATCTACAGCCTGGAGACCAACAACGGCGTTCCTCCTCATTCCAGCAGAATTCGGACACAACATTAACAAAGCGGAGCCATGGAAAAGTCCCTAGTTCCAAGACTCTACGGTCCACAGACAACCTAGAGTCAACCAATGACCACCCCGCCGAATCAACGCTCCGTCTCGAAAACAGGTTAACCGACCTCCAGAGAAATCAGCGTCCTTGGCAAAAACCTCGATTCGGGGAAATCAGCGTCCTTGACAAGAGCATCTCGATTCGCGTCGACCCGCAGAGAAATCAGCGTCTTTGTACGAATACCTCGATTCGTTTCAACTCCAGGGAAATCAGTGTCCTTGGAAAATACCTCAATTCAGGGAAATCAACATCCTTGACGAGAGCACCTCGATTCGCGTCGACCCGCAGAGAAATCAGCGTCTTTGCAGGAATACCTCAATTCGTTTCAACTCCGAGGAAATCAGTGTCCTTGGCAACCTCCTCGATTCAGGGAAATCAGCGTCCTTGACGAGAGCATCTCGATTCGCGTCGATTCGCAGAGAAATCAGCATCTTTGCAGGAATACCTCGATTCGTTTCAACTCCGAGGAAATCAGTGTCCTTGGCAAAAACCTCAATTTAGGAAAATCAGCGTCCTTGACGAGAGCATCTCGATTCGCATCGACCCGTAGAGAAATCAGCGTCTTTGCAGGAATACCTCGATTCGTTTCAACTCCGAGGAAATCAGTGTCCTTAGCAAAAACCTCGATTCAAGGAAATCAACGTCCTTGACGAGAGCATCTCGATTCGCGTCGACCCTCAAGGAAATCAGTGTCTTTGCAGGAAAACCTCGATTCGTCTCAACCCCAGGGAAATCAGTGTCCTTGGCAAAAACCTCGATTCAGGGAAATCAGCGTCCTTGACGAGTGCATCTTGATTCGCGTTGATCCGCAGAGAAATCAACGTCTTTGCAGGAATACCTCGATTCGTTTCAATCTTAGGGAAATCAGTATCCTTGGCAACCTCCTCGATTCAGGGAAATCAGCGTCCTTGACGAGAGCACCTTGATTTGTGTCGATCCGCAGAGAAATTAGTGTCTTTGCAGGAATACCTCGATTCGTTTCAACTCCGAGGAAATCAGTGTCCTTGGCAAAAACCTTGATTCAGGGAAATCAGCGTCCTTGACGAGAGCATTTTGATTCACGTCGACCCATAGAGAAATCAACGTTTTTCCAGGAATACATCGATTCATCTCAACTCCGAGGAAATCAGTGTCCTTAGCAACCTCCTCGATTTAGGGAAATCAGCATCCTTGACGAGAGTATCTCGATTCGCGTCGACCCGCAGAGAAATCAGCGTCTTTGCAGGAATACCTCGATTCGTCTCAATTCCGAGGAAATCAGTGTCCTTAGCAAAAACCTCGATTCAGGGAAATCAGCATCCTTGACGAGAGCATCTCGATTCGCGTTGACCCACAGAGAAATCAGCGTCATTGCAGGAATACCTCGATTCGTCTCAACCCCAGGGAAATCAGTGTCCTTGGCAACCTTCTCGATTCAGGGAAATCAGCGTCCTTGATGAGAGCATCTCGATTCGCGTCGACCCGCAGAGAAATCGGCGTCTTTGCAGGAATACCTCGATTCGTCTCAACTTGCAGGGAAATTAGTGTCCCTATGCATAAAGAAAATTCTCTTATAGGATTCTTACGATTCTCAGGAGAAAACGCACTTAGGAGTCCTCACGACTCCTAAGGAGAAAAAACACCTACGAAATCCTCACGACTCGTAGGGAGAAAAGTCTTTGTGAGACCCTCACGGCTCATGAAGTTGGAAAGTCTTAGGAAACAGATCCAAACCCTGTTTCCTAAGCCATCGCTACCTTATAAAGAGTTCAAGATGAACTGTTATTTACCATCTATGGGCCACACTTGCCAAAGCTACATTCCACTGAAATGGAGAAGTTGCTCATGAAGCATATAAACTACTTCATGCCAGAGTAAGACATAAAGAAACAGAAGGATGCGGATCATGGAGCTGGGGGTTTGGAACTATATCCCTTAAGAGTCGAGATTTGAGTCAATGATAAATGACGACGCTTGTGTCCGCTCGTTATCTTCTCAGATCAAGATCCTGAAGATTATATACCAACCCAAAACTGGTCATACGCTATGAATTACTCTGCACTACTTCACCCATGTATATACTTACGTGGGCAAAGTAGTGGGGGGCATTTGTTCCCGCCAAAAAAATTTTCTGCGCAAAACTGCCCAAGGTATCAAATGGCAGCGATACGTTTAAGAAAATACGAACCAGTATTTTCCGGGCTGTATTTTGATAAACTCCCGAATGAGAAACAGCTAAATTCTGATGGTATCGAAAGTGTCTCGAAAAATCCTTCGATTTGATATATTATGGGCCTCATAATTCATCCGGGATCAAAAATTATCGACATCACGTGCCCACACGTGACCGGGTATCACGTGCCCCCACGTGACCGGGCATCAAGTGCAGACACGTGACCATTTACAGGAAAAGCCTGTATGCACTGAATAAAGTAAATAATTGGAAATAATTAATCGGTGGGGTCACGTGCCAACACATGATGGGCCCTTAAACCCACTGAAAAGAATTAAAGGTATAATAAAATAATAAGGAAAAACCCCAATGGGGCATCACGTGCCAACACGTGACCAAGGGTCACGTGCTGACACGAGATAATTCCTGAATTTTTTAAAACAACAGAATTAAATTCTGGTCAAATGCTTAATCAGGGGGTCACGTGCCAACACGTGATGGGTTCCTAAAGATCTATGAATTAATAGAATTAAATTCTAATTAAGAGGGAATCAAAAACCCTAACTGGAAAAATATTTCCCTAAATCTTTCCAAACAAAAAATATGGTGCTCTGTAAAATGGAGCACCGTTGGATTAAAAATCCAATGATGATTAAAAATCACCAATTTATGGAAAGATTCTATACAAGGAAAGATTTCCCCAAAATTTGAATAACAGATAAAAGATCTTTTGGATTAAAAATCCAATGGTGAATAAAATTCACTGAGTGATCTAAAAGATCATGTTGGTTACAAAATCAATTAAAATCTTTCAATGAAAGATTAACAAAACAAATTGATTATTTTCTTTCTCCTATAAATAGGAGCCAAGAAGAGAAGAGAAAGGATCTACTTTTTTGGGGAGATAACAACAACAGAGAGAAAAAAGAGAGGAGAATTTAATTGTCAAGAGAGAAAAAAAGATCTCTTCAGAGAAAAGAAACTCTAGGTGAGAAAAGAGAAAGAGATCTAAGTTCCATAAAACAAAGAGAATTTAATTCTCAATTTAAAAGTTTAACTCTTCTGAAAAAGAACATAGTTCTTCCTCTAGTTGAAGATCTGCAGAAGCAAATCTTCCGATAGGTTAAGAATTTAATTCTCATCGGGTTGAGATTCTGCCATGCAGATTCAAAACATAGAGGGAGAATTGAGTTTAGGGAATTTAATTCCCCCAAATTCATAGGAATTTAACTCCTCCAAAACAGAAATAGGGTTTAACCCTATATGAGAATTTAATTCTCACAAATTCACAGGAATTTAATTCCTCCAAGATAAAACTTGGGTTTAACCCTATATGAGAATTCAATTCTCCCAAACTCACAGGAATTTAATTCCTTCAAAATAAAACTAGGGTTTAACCTTATATGAGAATTTAATTCTCCCAAAGTTATAGGAATTTAATTTCTCCAAGACAGAACTAGGGTTTAACCCTATATAAGAATTTAATTATTTCACATGCATGGGAATTTAATTCCTCTAAAACATAATTAGGGTTTAACCCTACAGAGAATTTAATTCTTAAAAAATAAAGAGACTTGAAAGATCTCCGTGCATACAAAGGACTAAGGTCACATGTCCCCACGTGACCCCTGAAAAGACTCAAAAAAAGGAGAAGAAAAGAAGCTTTGAGGCAATGCCTCACGTGCTCCCACGTGACCTACAAAACATAGAAAGAAAAAGCAAAGGAAATATAAGCTTTGGACGCCCTCACGTGTCCCCACGTGACCCCTTAGCAAGTGCTTTAATGATCAATGCATAAATCTCTATCACGTGTCAACACGTGATGCTCAAAAATATAAAAAAGTGTTTAACACTTATTTGCAAAGCAAAGTAAAAGGAGATCTGGCCCCACCTTTGGGCGCCCTCACGTGTCCCCACGTGACCCATTTTTCTCTAGTGTTTAACACTAATTCGAGAGCTTTATTTTCAGTGTTTAACACTGATTGTCTTCTAGTGTTTAACACTAATTTGAGATTCTTATTTCTAGTGTTTAACACTACTTTGAGAATCTTATTTCCAGTCTTTAACACTGTCATCTTCTAGTGTTTAACACTAATTTGAGAGCTTTGTTCCTAGTGTTTAACACTGTTGTTCTCTAGTGTTCAACACTATTTTTTTTAGCCCAGTTGGCTAAGTTTCCAGAGGCAAAAGCCTCCCCTTCAACTGAATCTCAAAGTTGAGTAAAACTCAGAGCCATAATGTCTAATTCTCAACCAAAGATAAAAATGTTTCCAGAGCCTTCAAACTCTTGTTCAGTATTGCTAAATAAGGTGGGCTTGAACCCAGACAAATGTCTAATTGTCCAACAAAGAGCCAACATTTTAAATCTAATTGGACTTAGCCCAAGCTGGCCATAAATCCTCAATTCAGACTTAACTGAGCCATTGTGCTCATAATATGATTAATTGATCTTAGTCCCAAATTGGACTACAGATCATTTAATCCACCTTAGTTCAAGGGTACATCTCTTCACTCCTTTGATATTTTTCGTTGTAATTCCTCAACGTCTTCAAAGAGGTGACGGGTCCCGACAACCACACATTTCACAGACTATGACGTCTCTTAACATTGGACTGTGGGGTCCTTAAACTCATGGACTATGATCTCCTTAACCTCGACCGTGATGTCTTTAAACTAACATTGGACTGTGGGGTCCTTAAACTCATGGACTATGATATCCTTAACCTCGACCGTGATGTCTTTAAACTAACATTGGACTGTGGGGTCCTTAAACTCACGGACTATGATGTTCTTAACCTCGACCGCGATGTCTTTAAACTAACAACGGACCGAGATGTCCTTAGACTAACAATGGACCGTAATGTCCTTAAACTAATCGACCGCAATGTCCCTAAACTAAGCAATAGAGCCCAATTGCTCTTTTGTTGGATCTAAACGATCCCGTTAAGTTGATCTTAGTCTAAAATGAGACTAACGTATCCTTAACAAACATTTAAGTTGATCTTAGTCTCAAATGAGACTAACGTATCCTTAAACCCAACCCCCAAACCCAAATCTAAGAATATACGGATTTGGACTAATCCACGCCCTACGGGCGACAACATAAATTAGTCTCCGTATACAATCCACGAGCAACCAAAAACAAAACAAACACCCACGACACGAAGTGACCATCTGGAGAAGGAGAAAGTTGTTACCGCGATGCGGTAGCGTAATTAACTACAGCGGCTTGCGCCTGCAGGGAAGAGCGTCCCCACAATCAAAAACCCTCAAACGAGGGGGAATCTGACGAAGTCTGCTACATCGGCCGCATCCGTTTAAACCTTCGATACACGGTGTCATAAATCAACTTGGCATCTTCGGGGAGGTGGACGGATAGCACCAATTAGCATCTGCCCCGAAATTCAGGCAAGGCGTTTATCGTGTCTCCGCGTTTCGGAGGGGAACACAAGCGAGTCGATGCAAAGGAAGCACAAGAAGAAATATGCCCGCCGCTACGGGTCGGAGCTGCAAGATACTATGGCACAACCGGGGTGAATTGCCAACTCGTGAGTAGTAAGTAACATCTAATAAGGTTATCGTAAGAATGCATGCAAATCGTCACAAACTGCATATACAATTATGATGCGATGCACTGGTATGAATGCGACATGAATGAATAATCAAACATGAAATCTAGATATATCTGGTATGAGAAAATCTGTGCTCTTATCTTAGTAAAAAAAATTATAATAAAACTGGAGTATCATTAGTGAAATCGACAGAAAATCCGTATCAATCATCGACACAATATCCTCAATATCCCGGGCTCCGTCAGTCCGGATCGGCCCATATCATCAATCTCATGACTACGGTCGATATCCCTCGGATATCCGCCGCGCCAAATAATCATCGGTAGGTTGTGCTCTCCTGCCAGGCTCATCATCTACAACTCGAGCTTTTTGCCTCGGAGTACCATACCGGGTCCACCATGTACCCGAGACGGTTCATCCTACTTCTCGAATCGGGTCTCGAAAACCAGCTCAAATCAGGAAAACTCATGGTGTACACCATATACATCATAATACGAGAAAACAGCAACTTGCATTCTTTTAAAATGATAATAGGTTTATAAAATTATTGCGGTTTTCCCCAAAATCCAGAAATCTCATAAATACTGAAATCTCCAAGAAGAATCACAATATATGAATATGTCGGTAATGACGGATGTCTATGATACCGATAATATGCAATGCGATGTTTGTCTATAAAACTATGTATGAATGATGATGCAATAAGGTATATATGACTACCAATACTACTTATCCATCCTGATGAAATGAATATACAACTACAAGTTACATATCATATATGATGCAAATGCTCAGATACTGATTCAAGCAAGTTCTATAGTGTTCATGATATAGCAATTACCAATGGCGTGTGTTCGCATAAATAGTGCACGTACAGCATGAACCAATGGTAATGGTGCAAGTGTCCTAGGTAACAATATCATATGTAAGAGGATGCAATGCCATGATATGAATGATTTGGAGACTACGCATGTAAATAAAAAAACTACTAGTAATCCTAACTATCGGGCGCCTTGCGCCATCCAGACGATCCCCCATAGATGTGTACATTTACTGACCGGGATGCCTCGGCTAATCTGACCCAATCACAGCCTTCCCTTTCTTTGCTGCGTCCGACGTCTCTGCAACCGATCCTAGAATCACACAGTACGTATATATGAGGTTAAACATTTAAATAGACTCAGACCCACAATGGCACAAGAAAACCATCGCGCACTAGTAAGACGTGCATGCACTTGGTGCATAAAACGCGTGCGCGACACCATCACAAACCACAACTAGGGGTTGCTATGCGTAGTAAACACCACAACTAGAATTTAATCACACTAATCGCGCATTCATATCGCACTAGAATTTCGGAAAATAGGTCGTAGATCATCACAACCTCAAACTTAATTAAAACCCTTTTCTTTTAAAAACCTAGTAAGAAACCTTAAGACATTTTGTGCAAAACTAGTTGGATTAGCAAGTCTAGTAGCCATAAATCACACATGAATATTCTAATCAAGCAATGCAACAATTAATTAAATATAATCTCACTTAAACACACACTAACATTTAATTTAATTGCATGAACTCGTAATTAAAATAATTAAAAGCCACATTAGCAAAGTAATCAACTAGATTAGATTTGTAAAGCCACTAGATAATAAATTACACTTCGCTAACTTAATTATGTGGTAAAAACCCTAACTTTAACCCAAACCCTTCTCTTTAAAACTCAATCTTGCAATAAAACTATTTTAACATCTAAATATAATTAGATTAAAGCAATTAATCAACAAAGTAACCATTGGGTTAAGCTTTATATCTCAAGAATTTGGAGATCTAATTTGCTAATTTGGCCTCCCAAAATGCTATCTTGCTTCAAGATCTAAGCTTAGTTTAGGCCAAGGAATTTTAGTGAAGATTTAACTAGGAATTAGTGTTGTTTTTATGGATGTTTAATGAGGTAAAGAATTAAATTGCATGTGGAGAACAAGAAGAAGAGAGGGGCTGCAGTTTCGGCTAAACTAGGAAGGGGGAAATGAGTGAAGATGAGTGAAAGAGAGGTGACCATACCTCAATAAATGCCCTTACCTCAATTATTGTTTTCATTTTCTTTTAACTTTTACTTTCTATAAAAGTTATCTTGGAAATATTTAGAACCATGGAGAACAATTTATAAAGAAAGAATATGTTACCAAATAAGTGTTAAGTTGTCATGGTGCACTAATGTGTAATTAACCCTTACTAATTTGTAATTATCACTAATTAAAGTGCAAGTTTAAAATAATATTTAAAATAATTAATAAATAAGGAAAATAATTGAGTAAACTAGCAATTAAATAAGTAACTAATAAAACACCCATAAATAAACTATTACATAATTAAAATAGATATAATCGTGTCTATGTGGAAAAATAATTATAATTAGGTTTTACGGAAAACATGAGTTATATCACTAATTAACATATAATTACCCTAAACGATTTTTAAAGCGTTACAGATCAGGTGATACCGTCTCAAGATATGTTTAGATTTCTGATGGGACCTTGGTTCCTTTGCTAAAGGTACAACCCCATTGTTATCGCAATACAACGGTATTGGATTAACAATGTACGTAACCACCTAAAGTTCAGAGATGAACTTCCTCATCCAGACCGCCTCTTTTGCGGCATCGTTAGTAGCTATATACTCAGCTTCCATTGTTGAGTCTGCGACGGTGTCCTGTTTAGAACTCTTCCAACACACCGCCCCTTCATTGAGGGCAAACAAATAACCTGAGACAAATTTAGAGTCATCTTTATTATTTTAGAAGCTTGAGTCGGTAAAAGTCTCGACCTGGAGGTCCCCGTTACCTTACACCGACAACATCTCCTTAGTCCTTCTCAGGCACTTAAGAATGTTCTTTACTTCTATCTAATGCTTCTCAACTGGGTTTTACTGAAACCTACTTACCACACTATGTGCATAAGCTACGTCTGGTTTGGCACATAACATCGCATACATTATAAATCCCACCAATTAAGCGTAGGGTATAATACTCATGCAAGCCTTCTCCTCATCAGTCTTTGGAGACATCTCTTTGGAGGGGTGATCTCGTGACAAGCGGGTAAATTACCACATTTGGAATCTTCCATACTGAACCTCTTAGTATGGTGTCAATGTACCTGGACTGTGAAAGTCTCAACATTCTTTTAGATCCATTACGATAGATCTTAATCCCCAGAATGTAGGAGGCATCACTCTAGTCTTTCATGGAGAATTTCTATGACAAGAAGAGCTTGACTGATTGTAGTATAGGGATGTCATTCCCTTTCAGGAGTATATCATCCGCGTATAGTACAAGGAAGACTACTGCTCTTCCTACAATCTTCCTATAAATATATGGTTTATCTAAATTTTTGATTAAGTCGAATGTTTTGACCGTCTCATCAAAGCAGATGTTCCAACTCCACGATACTTGTTTTAATCCATAAATGGATTTAAACAACTTGCACACCTTTCCGCTGCTCCCACTGTCTAAGAAACCCTCTGGTTGATCCATGTAAACACTCTATTCTAAATTTCCATTTAGAAAAGCTATTTTCATGTCAATCTGCCAGATGTCATAGTCATGGAAGGAAGCAATTACAAGTAGGATCCGAATGGATTTAAGCATAGCTACTGGAGAAAAAGTTTCATCATAGTCCAATTCTGGTCTTTGATGAAAACCTATTGCAACAAGCCTAGCTTTATAGGTTTCTGATTGGCACGCTTTTGGCGTGTCGTGTATTTGAAGTTCTAAAGTTAACCGCAATCAGGACGGTATCGCTTTGTAGCTAGCCGCGATGAGTACGGGTTGTCCGCTAGGAGACGGAGCGTTTTAAGTTCTTGTTTTCATGAGTTAATGAGCGAGGCGGAATGTTCGTATCTACCCTATGTGTATATATGCAACGTATAAATTGTTAGGATTAGATAGGATAGTGTAAACTAGTGAATTCCGTAATCAATCCTTTGTGCCGAACTTAACCATTGAGGCTAGAGCAATCGGCAACAACGTGGATTAGGGTATTTAAGCACGGTATTAGTGGAATCCGGCTTATTGACCCTTGTCTATCCATTCATGTCGCTTGCTTTCGCCTCCGGCCAATCCGAACTAATCAGTCACGGTTAGGAATCACCGATACTTTGGTAGGGTAGGGTGCTTAATGGAGCGCTTGCGTAAGGTTTGGACGGAGTTCAAATGGAAAATACGGGCAAAGGAAATGAGAAACGAAACCTTAACTTACAATAACGTTTTCTTTCCTAACAACATATTCATAACCATCTCAACAACGAACAAAATGAGCAAAGAAAAGATACAAAGAAAAGAAAAGACATTATAAGAAAGTAAGTGCAAGATAATAAATTGCAAGAAAGTAAAGCATGGAAATAAATTGCAAGAAAGTAAAGCATGGAATAAAGATATTAGGAACCATAAAACACATACAAATCATGGGTTCAATAGCCTAAACTTAAACTTGCAAGCTCAATGAAGAGATTGCAAGATCAAGAGAAGGCTAAGAACACAAGGCAAATGAAGGCAAAAAGAAAGCTTTATTGATTTTAAATGAAGATACAACCCTTGAGATCAATAACCAAAACTTAAACCTGCAAGCTCAATGAAGAGGTTGCAAGATCAAGAGAAGGCAAAGAACTCAAGGGGGATTAGCTATATACAAGAACCAAAAAAAAGAGAAACAAAGTGTTGAACAAAACTTGGACAATGTAAGACAATGAATGACCCCCTCTTCCTTTCTCATTGGTCTGCTTTTATAGGCAAAAAGAAAAATAAACAAACAATAAAATTAAGATGACATGGCAGCAAGGGAGGGACAGTAGAAAACTGGGGCTCATAGGGGCAAGGGGGACCGGCCAGCTCGGCCAAATTATGCATGTGGCCGGTCTTGGTCCGAGCTCCTGGGGTCATGTTGGATGTGTGGTTTTGTGTGTTCCCCCTTATCACTCTGGTGCTGCTTGATTTTTCTATAGAGGCCTAGGATGAACTCAGGGATTTGGAGGGAAACTTGAGGCTACACATCACATCATATCTTTTTGCATTAACTCACACATCACTTCTTATGCTCACTTGTGCCTTGCATCATGCCAGCCCCCTCCATGGTCCATGCACCAACAAGCTAGTGCCAAAGAGCATGTGTACACTTGCATTGTGTTGGACCAATATTGTGTGCACACATTTTATTTGCAAAAATTCTTTGGATATCGGTCAGTTTCCAGTTTCGGTTGCAGTGACGGCTCACAAACGATATATCCGTGATTTTAAGTGTATTTCCAGTATTTTGTCACGGATACCTGTAATCTGTAATTACTGAGCAGGCACTAGTTAATAGTACCGATATATAATAAAACAGATAATGAATGATTGGTATTGAAATGCAGTTTTCTGTGATAAACAAATACCCCCAAACTTATCTTTTGCTCATCCCGAGCAAAACAAAATCCTAGCCTCACTTTCACAGGGAACGTAATTGCACTGAGCACGTGCAACAAGCCGTTAAATCTCTAGGTGTCCCTAATAGGAGGAGTGTTGTCTCATGAGGGTTTTCAGCGGATTACACCCATAAAATCCCGTCAAGCTAGTTTCATAAGTTAACGTTGATTCTACTCCTATAGTATAGTATCTAGGTTAGAAATTCTATTATTCTAAGTTAGAAATATTCAATTCTTATGTTTCACGCCTCCTATCTATTTAACCCTAGATCCTATACGTTTTACAGTTTAGAAAGATCTCGGTATCTCTTGAGTTTTCCTTCTAAAGTGCGGTCTCCAATTAGGGATTTTTATCAGTTTTACGGAAAACATAAGTCTTATTCTTTATTTCTATCTTTCCTCCAAACATCGATCGTATACCTCCACGTGTGTGTAAATTTTTCACCCTTACACTTAAGAATTCAATTCAAGCTATAGTACCCTTCCCTTAATACCTAATACTACTTCTTTTCATTTAATGATGGACGGTGTTGCTCATATACCTTTCATGCGACCATTAATGCTTCTTGAGGCACTAACAGCTGATTACTGAATGTGTGAGTTTAAAACGTAAATAACAGTTTCCAGGTCTTGACTTTATTTATTTATTTTTCTTTTTTTTATTTTTTCTTTTTCAAGACCGGATATATTTTTTTCAATGATGCTCTTTTGGTGTTTAGCTTTAAATACTGTTTTTTCTTTCATACTAGGTTTTCAGGCAAGAGTATTTCTAGGTATCCTTTACTATCCCAAGTTTTAAGGTGCGTGTATATGCAGTTTGTAGGGTATATACTTTCTAAATTTGGATTTAAGAATAGAAACTATTTTTCAGACTTATCCTTCAGTAAAACTTCAATACTTTCCCTTCATTTTGACTTAACTCAAGAACTAGACTCAAGATTACCTACTTCTAAAAAAACTGTAAGGACGTATAATTACCAAGGTTAAACAGAAAGAGGGTTATTTTTAAGGTTTTCAATTCCTAAACCTAAAATTTAGTTATTTCTAACGTATCAACTAAACTTTCGGAATAAAAATCGAAATTACCCTATTAGCTAACTTGATGAAAAAGTTTTTATATTTTTGTAAAATTTTTCGATTTTTATGGATTTTTAAATATGTATGCAAATGCAAAATATACAAATGAATGCGAAGGAAGAAAACTTTTCGAGCACACCCCCAAACTTAAACTTGACAGTGCCCTCACTGTCAGGCTACACTAAGAGGGTCAAAATTGTCGGTGCTCCCTAAAAAATTTATACAAAATAAAAAGAAAACCAAAAATATATACACATAAAGGATCCCCCTAAACTTATATGAAACAGTGTTTCCACTGTCTAAGCTGTGAAGTTCAGGATTAGGAGGGAAAGAACAATATCAATCTATACAAGGCCTTACACAGGCCAAAGGTTAACACCAACCATTCAAAAATACTATCGCGATAGTGTGCAGGTTGGTGAAAGAATGCGGAGAGCAAAGAAATCGAGAATACGCGAGACCGTATGGGGATAGAAGTTGGATACGGTTGTTCCCTCATAAAATATCAGGAAAAACCCCAATGGGGCATCACGTGCTCACACGTGACCAAGGGTCACGTGCTGACATATGATGGTTTCCTGGGACTCTGTTATAATAGAATTAAAATTCTAATCAAGAAAGCAATTAGTGGAGTCACGTGCCCACACGAGATGGGCCATTAAAGAACCCACTGAAAGAATTAAAAGGCATAATAAAATGGCAAGGAAAGATCCCAATAAGGCATCATGTGTTTACACGTGACCAAGGGTCACGTGATGATTTCTTAGCTCTTTAAAGTAGCAGAATTAAATTCTGGTTAAAATGTTAATAAGGGGGGGTCACGTGTCAACACGTGATGGGTTTCTAAGCTCCTTAATTAATAGAATTAAATTCTACAGAAATGATCAAATAATGGGATCACGTGCCAATACGTGATAGACTTTTAAAAGCCTTCTAAACTAATAAAATTAAATTCTAATTAAGAAGGAACCGAGAACCCTAATTGGAAAATATCTCTATAAATCTTTCTAAACAAAAAGAGATTGTGCTCTGTAAAGTGGAGCACCATTGGATTAAAAATCCAACGGTGATTAAAAATCACCAATTTATAGAAAGATCCTATACAAGGAAAGATTTCCCTGAAATTCACCAAGAATAACAAACATAATATCTTTTGGATTAAAAATCCAATGGTGAATAATATTTACTGAGTGATCTAAAAGATCATGTTGGTTATAGAAACAACCAAAATTTTTCAATGAAAGATTGACTAAACAAATTAATTCTTTTCTTTCTTCTATAAATACGAGCCAAGAAGAGAAGGGAAGGATCTTTTTTGGGGAATTTCTTTTAGAGAGATACAACAACAGAGTGAAAAAGAGAGGAGAATTTAATTCTCAAGAGAGAAAAGAAGATTTCTTCAGGAGAGAAAAGAAACCCTAGGTGAGAAAGGGGAAAGATATCTAAGCTCCATAAAACAAAAGAGAATTTAATTCTCAATTTAAGAGTTTAACTCTTCTGAATAAGAACTTAGTTCTTCCTTTGGTTGAAGATCTGCAGAAGCAGATCTCCCCACAAGTTGAGAATTTAATTCTCATCGGGAACATTCTGCCGTGCAGATCCAAAATTTAGAGGGAGAATTGAGTTTAAGGAATTTAATTCCCCCAAACTCATAGGAATTTAATTCCTCCAAATGAAACTAGGGTTTAACCCTATATGAGAATTTAATTCTCCCAAATTCATAGGAATTCAATTCCCCCAAATAAAACTAGAGTTTAACCCTACATAAGAATTTAATTCTTCCATATACATAGGAATTTAATTCCTCAAAACAAGATTAGGTTTAACCAAACCAAAGAATTTAATTCTTAAGCAAAGGACTTAAATTATCCATGCACATAAACGTGATCATGTGGCAACACGTGACCCTCCCTTTAATGATCAGAAAAGAACGAATGGGACATGGTCACGTGCCCCACGTGAACCTCAAACAGACTCCTCAAAATAAGAAAGAAAAAGCATGAAAGCAATGCCTCACGTGCTCACACGTGACTCTTAAGATAAAAAGGAATAAATCCAAGGGCAGAATCAATTTTAGGCGCCCTCACGTGTCCCCACGTGACCCCTAATAAAAAATTTAATAATCAATACATGGATACCCATCACGTGCCAACACGTGATGGCCTGAAGACCAAAAGTGTTTAACACTTATTTGAATATTCTGAGAATAAAATAAAGGAAGTTTAGCCCAATCCTAGGGCGCCTCACGTGTCCTCACGTGAGCGCTTCATCTTTTCAGTGTTTAACACTATTTTGAGTGTCCTATCCCTAGTGTTTAACACTATTTATGTGCATCACGTGGGAATACGTGATCGTCAAATTTGTGTTAGTGTTTAACACTATTTTCAAACCAGTCTTAGCCCAAATTAGCTAAGTCTTCTGAGTCAAGACTCCCCTTTGATTAAACCCTAACTACATTCTTTCAAACTTGATCATTTCATATGACATTCAAAGAAAATTCCAGAGCCATGATGAATGGTCAATGCCCAATAAAAGACAAAATGTTGTCAGATCTTCAAACCCTTATTTAGCATTGCTAAATGATGGGAGGCTGAACCCAGAAAAATGTTCAACAGCCCAAACCAAGGTCTAGCATTTTAAACCTTAATTGGACTTAGCCCAAGTTGGCCATAAGTCTTCAATTCAGATTTAACTGTGCCAATGTGCTCATAATCTAATTAATTGATCTTAGTTCCAAATTGGACTACAGATCTCCCAATCAACTTTGGTTCAAGGGTATATCTCTTCACTCCTTTGATATCTGACGTTGTAATCCTTCAACGTCTTCAGAGAGATGACGGGTCCCGATAACCAATCATTCCACGGACTGTGGGGTCCTTAAGCCCATGGACTATGATGTCCTTAATCTCGGACTGTGGGGTCCTTAAGCCCATGGACTATGATGTCCTTAATCTCGGACTGTGGGGTCCCTTTAAACCCATGGACTGAGATGTCCTTAAACTAACACTGGACCGAGATGTCCTTAAACTAACATTGCACCACCATGTCCTTAAACTGGCAATGAACCGCAATGTCCCTAAACTAAACAATAGAGCCCAAATGCTCTTTTGTTGGATCTAAATGATCCCGTTGAGCAGATCTTAGTCTAAAATTAGATTGACGTATCCTCAACGAACGTTTAAGTTAATCTTAGTCTCAAATGAGACTAACGTATCCTTAAACCCAACCCCAAACCCAAATCTAAAAAAATACGGATTTGGACTAATCCACGCCCTACGGGCGACAACATAAATTAGTCTCTGTATACAATCCACGGGCAACCAAAAAACAAAACAAACACACATAATACGAAGTGACCATCTGGAGAAGGAGAAAGTGGTTACCGCGATGCGGTAGCGTAATTAACTGCAGGGGCTTACGCTTGCAGGGAAGAGCGTCCCCATAATCAAAAACCCCTCAACGAGGGGGAATCTGACGAAGTCTGCTACATCGGTCGCATCCGTTTAAGCCTTCGATATACGGTGCCATAAATCAACTTGGCATCTTCGGAGAGGTGGACGGAGAACACCAATTAGCATCTGCTCCTAAATTCAGGCAAGACGGACCTACACGGTCGCGTCTCTGTGTTTCGGCGCTGAAAAGATTCTGGCACGCCCGGTGGGACCTTTTCCTCTTTCCACTTCACACTTCATGTGTCGTGTTCACGAACGAATCGCGATTTGATATGGTTGCCTTTGGGTTCGAGGTACTAAAATTTGGTTTTGCACCCGTGCAGAAAAGAGTACATCAATGGCCTCTAACTTCTCCAGCTGCAACTCCCATTCCGCCTCATCTGGGGGAGTGACCTACAGGCCCTAAGCAGCCCCAAGTGGAGCAGGTAACTCAAGCTACCACTGGGCTATTCTTCGGGACCATGCTCCCACCGATGAGCTTCAACGCCCCTGTACCATTGCAAGAAGCTCAGAAGAAGTCGGTCTTTGATCGTCTTTCTACTGCTGCGGCCCCTCTTAACGGGTCGCCCAAACCAAGCGCCTCAGTTTTTAGCAGACTGGGCCAAAGCTCCAACGGGCCCGTGAAGAAGCCCGCAATACCAGAAGACGTTATCCCGAAGTGGATAGCCATTCTTACTCTTGAAGTCACCAAGATGGCTCCTCTGGCTAAGGGGTCGGTCTTCACAAGACTGGCCGTTTCAGCTCCCACTCCGGGTGAAGTAACCAAGGCCGTTTCCCCCGTACAAAAATCGGCCTTTTCAAGATTGGCCATTCCCTCTCAACAAGCATCTGTCTTTGACAGGCTGGCACCAACAGCAGACTCTCATTAGAACGGGGAGCATGGAAAAGCTGATCCAACAGCGAAGGTTATCCCAGCTGCATGACATGCTCGACGTCGCCACTGGCGCCGGGTGAGGAAAGCTGGGGGCAATTCCCTTTCTGGACTGACTCCGCTAGCTACAATGGTGGAAGCTGATGCTGCTGTTCCGACTGGGAACAGCTTTGAACTACTTGACAGGATGCGCAGGAACTCGTCAACTGCTGTGCTGAAAAGATCTCCTCCACCTATAGAGAATGCCCCAAAGGTGAAGCCGGAGCAGCCCCCTCAACGGCTGTCCTCTAAAATTTACAAGGTCTGGCGTCAGGTCCAGGACTCCGTGGTAGATCAAAACTATCTCCGCCGACAGAAAAAGATGAAGGTTCGGCAAGAAGAGGATCACCCTGTTAAACCACAGAAGGCGACAGCTACTTGGGTGCCTACTGCAACGGCCCCCTCAACTTTGACCGCCCACAAAAGAGAAGGCCGGAGAAAATCCCTGAGTCTGCAACGAATCGCAAGAGCACTAAGCCTAAACGCCCTAAGTCTGGGGGCATGGTGGTGCATACCGTCTATATGGCATCCGGAAAAGAGGATGGCCGCATCTCCACATGTCATCGACCGCTTACGTGATCTGTAACAAAGGCCCAGAAGCAACAACAAAAACTTCAGGAGATGCTGACTGCAATGGCCGCACTCACTGGGCCGAAAGAAAATCCGGAGACCTCAGAGCAGCGTCAAGAATAAGAAACTGATGCCGATTTCCTCCGAAGAATGCTCGAGAGAAAAGAAAAAGAGGCCGCGGAATAGGCAGCCAACATAAAACGAATGGCTCTCTTATTCTAAGACATGGCCGGGATGATGTTACAGCCGGAACCTCCAGCTGAAGACCCCCCGATTATCATTGAAGACGACAGAGGGAAGACATCGAACCCTCCTCCGGCTCTTTCAACAGCCAAAGAGGAGACCATCTCCAAGGCCGCTCTGGATGATTACATCACTCAGCAAATACGAGTTCATCATGCGAGCAAAACGTCCGGACAGATCGTTAAGACCGGACGACCCTATCCAGGCTGGTATGACCAAATAAGGTACCCGCCGGGATACACGATCCCTAAATTCCTCGTATATAAGGGAACGGGAAATCCGCATCAGTACGTCGCTCAATTCAGAGCCTTGTGCGGCAACACCGGAGGTGATGATAAACTATTGCTCCGCCAATTTGTTGGCAGCCTGTCGGAGACGGCATTCGAGTGGTATTCGGTACTCCCGAATGACTCTGTTAAAACGTTCGCAGAAATGGAGTTACTATTCACCCAGCATTTCGGAAGTGCTAGCGAACACACCCCAATCATGGCATTGATCAATGCCAGGGTGAGGCCTGGAGAAACATGGGTGCAGTATGCGATACGATGGCGGAATTTGTGGTCAAAGTGCGAGCAGCGCATCGAAGAAGCGCCCGCGGTGGGCAAGTTCGTGGGCACTCTTGACCCTCAAGTGACCATCTCCCAATTCATGGTGTTTTTCAAGCCTACCACCTTCCAGGCCTTGATTGACAAACTGGCTCAAATGGATCAGATGGGTCATAGACCATCTCCTTTGAAGCTAGAATCTCGAAATGAAAAAAGGAAAGGGAAAGAGACCTTCGTCGCCAATACTTAACAACAGCCGAACAACTTAAAGCCGGTTGTTCGACAAAACAACATGCATCCACGCCCATCCCTCGAGGAAAGACTGGGACGTCCTTACTCATTTCCTCGAGATAAAACGAGGAGACTGTTCGAGCTGGCAGTGCGCAACAGACTCATCAATCTGCTGGACCCAAAACGTCTGTTGCCAGGCGATGTCAACAATCCTAATTACTGCCCTTACCACCAAGTAGTAAGCCATCCAGTCGAAGATTGCTTCGTTTTCAAAGGCTGGATTGAGGACCAATACCAACCGGGAAAATTCATGCTGTCTGAAAAATGGAAGATGAACCCGCCACAACCACATGATCTGAAGAAGATAGACATGCCGGGGGCATCGTGCTCATTCATAGAGAAAGCCCCTTGGATCGAAAAGTCCGTAAACTAGAAATTTGCCTCGAATACAGCAACGACAGACCGGAACGTCGTTAAACTAACAATGGACCACTATGTCCTAAAACTGGCTGTTGACCGAAACGTCGTTAAACTACTACAAACCCACGACATCCTCAGGCTGACGTGGTAAAAAAAAACGGTACGTCCACAAGCGAGATGGGCACGGATGAAAACCCGAAAGGGCTCCGTGAGTAAAAACAGCAGGACTACCAGCGAGTTTGTGAAAACCCGAAAGGGCATAATCTTATTAAAAGACACTTGCAAGGTCCTCTCGACCCTGTAAGGAGAAACTACCTGCGTGAGATCCTTACGACTCATAAAGAAGAAACACACTTAGGGATCCCCACGATTCCTAAGGAGAAATTACACTTGCGAGATCCTCACGACTCGTAAGGAGAACCCTCTTATGAGACCCTCACGGCTCACAAGATTCAAAAGCCTTAAACTACAGGGATTTGAACCTGTTCTTAAGCAGTCATACCCCCCGATTTTGCCCTACAAGCGGTTCAATATTGACCCTTGTAAACAATCTACGGGCACGAATGAAAATTTCCCTAACATAGTCCCACCAGCGACTATGGATATGCTCACACGGTTAACAAACACTTGTAGGTCCTCTCGACTTGCAAGGAGAAAAAAATCTTGTAAGATCCTTACGACTTATAAGAGAACAAACACACTTAGGAATCCTCACGATTCCTAAGGAGAAAAAGCACCCACGAGATCCTCACGACTTGTAGGGAGAAATACCTTTATGAGACCCTTACGGCTCATGAAGTCAAAAGCCTTAGTCGACGGGATTCTAACCCTGTTTGCTAAGCCACCTTTGTTTGATATCGACTGAGGCAAATGATGATTCGCTCCTGGCAATACCCCAGTTGTAGCGATGCTGATGCCTAAATCGGTATCAAATTCTAAGTCATTTCATGGCAAATGATGATTCGCTCCTGGCAATATTCCAGTCGCAGCGATACTGATGCTAAGATTGGCACCAGATTCCAAGTTCCATACTCATGGCGAAAAGTCAACGAGCCAAAAATGCATATGAAATAGCTGAAATGATAGGGCAACTTGTAACGAAATCAGCAAGTAAAAAAATGTATGCATATAAAATAGCCGAAATGGTTGGGCAACTCGCAATAAAAAGCAGCGAGTAAATAAAACAAATAGCCGAAATGATTGGGCAACTCACAATAAAAAGAAGCGAGTAAATAAAGCAAATAGCCGAAATGATTGGGCACCACGAAAAATAGCTGAAATGATTGGGCAATCGCGACTTTCGAGATATAAAAGCTGAAATGATAGAGCATCGCTGAAAGAAAAATATATAAAAATAAACCTTTTTGCTCTACAGGTGAGATCACATCGATCCCTATATATAATCTAAGGGCGCAAACAAAGAGGGAACCATATCATCCCACCAGGCTCCATCAGAAGAAGAGCCAAGTCTCGACGGCTACATCTACAGCCTGAAGACCCACAACGGCGTTCCTTCGCAGTCTAGCAGGAGGCAAATGCAACGTCAACGAAAGACCTCATGATCGAAACAAAGTGGAGTGATGGCAAAATCCCAGCTCCACCTCAGCATTCGCCTCGATACAGCAGGCGAGATGTCACTACAGCGTCCTTCCTCCAATAGGATTCGGACACGCCAAAGCAAACGAAGCAAAAACAAAATTCCAAGCTTCAGGGTCTTGACGACAACTCATATAAAACCTGAAAGACTACCGGAGATCATCCCACACCAGCACGGAGTGGTCACCAGCTCGATGTTCGTCTCGATACAGCAGACGAGATGTCACCCCAGCGTTCTTCCTCCAGCAGGACTCAGACGCGACAATCAAATGACGGAGCCACGGCAAAGTCCCTAGTTCCAAGCCTCGACGGTTCATCAACAACCTAGAGACAACTGCGACATTTGTCTCGATACAGCAGACGCAATGCCAGCAAACGAAGCAAAAGCTAAATTTCTAGCTTTAGGGTCTTGACGGCAACTCATATAAAACCTGAAAGACTATCGGAGATCATCCCACACCAGCGCGGAGTGGTCACCACCTCGACGTTCTTCTCGATACAGCAGACGAGATGTCACCCCAGCGTTCTTCCTCCAGCAGGACTCAGACACGATAATCAAATGACGGTGCCACGGCAAAGTCCCTAGTTCCAACCCTCGACGGTTCACCAACAACCTAGAGACAACCGCGACATTCGTCTCAATACAGCAGACGCAATGCCAGCAAACGAAGCAAAGGCCAAATTCTTAACTTCAGGGTCTTGACGGCAACTCATATAAAACCTGAAAGACTATTGGAGATCATCCCACACCAGCGCGGGGTGGTTATGACTCATCGGGGCTCCCCAAATTGAGCCTAACCTCAAGTAAAAAGCGGCATGGTAAAATTCCTAACGCTTGCTCTTCGGACGGTCAAACTGCCAAGGAAAATTGCTTGAAGACATCCTGTTCAGCCTCCGAAGGGATCAGAGACATGACGGTCACAAGGCTACTCAAAAAGCAAGATTTCCTATCGAGGGATACATCAGTCAACGTGACGGTACGACAGGAAATACCTTAGTACCACAGACCCTAACGGACCTCTGTCGTAAAGAGCAGAGGTTAATTATCACATTAGGACATTCTTGCGAGAACTTCTCGACTCGTCTCGACTCGTGAGAAAATTAGTGTCTTTGCAATAACTTATCGATTCGTCTCGACTCGTAAGGACTGGGGCCCTGCAAGTCGGGATTAAAAAACCTGTTTCCTAAGCACTGGGGCCCTGTAAGTCAGTCCAAAATGGACTCTTGCATACTATTCATAGACCACACTCTCCAAAGTCGAATCTCGATAAGGAGGGAAACAACCACTTACGAGTCCTCTCGGCTTGTAAGAGGGAAAATTCTCTTCTGAGGTCCTTACGACTCTCAAGAGAAAACGCACTTAGGAATCCTCATGATTCTTAAGGAGAAATTACACCTACGGGATCCTCTCGACCTGTAGGGAGAAAATTCTTTATGAGACCCTCACGGCTCATAAAGTTGAAAAGTCTTAGGAGGCAGATCTGAACCTGACTCCTAAGCCATCACCGTCTTATAAGGAGATCAAAATTGATTATCCACAAAATGCACCTACTAAAAGGGACACACCATCATAAAGTAAAATATGTTTTTTATTCATGAATCAAAATGAATACAAAGTAGAATTTATGAAAGAATCAAAAAAAAAACTCTCATTCAGGAGTATGTACAAAAGAAGAATAGAACAAATATACACTTCTTCAAGCCGGTGGACGATTTAATAGATTTGCCAATTCATCCTTTTTCCGCTGGGCCTCGGCTTCATGATTTATTATCATCAAGAGACGGGCCTCCGCTTAAGCCTGTTGGGCCTGGTACGAGGCAAGCCGACTTTCAAGCTCCTTTTCGGTAACCTTATGAGCTTCGACCATTTCGCGAGTGAAAATGACGGCCTTACCAATGGCTACCACCTCCTTGATAGCCTCTTGAAGCACCCGCCAAAGTTCATATGCCCGAGTGGTCTTGGCAGTAAGATTGGCTTGAAGTTCCCTCAGCGCTTTGGAAGCCGGCTCCCTCTCCGAAAACTTTCGGCTGAGCCTCTTCTCGTATGATAGCATGTTCGCAGTGCACCGCTCAATCAGCCCTCGTAAGCTCGTCTTCACGGCCACAGCCTCTAAAGGAAGGCGTGTACATTCAAGAATATACAAGCAAGCCTCCACCTACCGACAGAACTCAACCCAGACTCGCACCAATGCTTCACTATGGTAAGTAGCAAGAAAGGGAAGAGAACCGTTGGCTTCAGCGGCAAACGCTTCGGCCGTGATCAGACTGCCGGCATGAAAGTCTTCAATCAAGGCTGACAGGGAGTGAAGGCTCAGCTTTTCCATCCGTTCCGAGGCATGTAGAGCATAGGGGCCGGGCGGCATCACGATGCGAGATTCCAGCGTGGTAAGAACTGGAAAATCTGTTAAGATTCATAGAAAACAATTAGCAAAATTCACAAGTAAAGAGCGAATGGAACAACATTAAAACTTTACTTACCAACAGTCATGCAAGAAGGGTCTGAAGGCTCCCCAGGCCAATCAAGAATCTCAACTTCGTCATCAGCTTCCAGAACTGTAGAAGACACCAGTGTTATTATATAAAATAATAATAATGCTATGAGGGGAGGCAAATAACGCTAACCTTGCCCGGAAGATAGGACGATGCGCTGAGGGGATATTGCCTGCGGAGCGGCCATCTCCAGCAGACGTTGAAAAGATTTCCTGGGAGACAGATCAGCAATAGACGCCACCAACCCGTGCAATTCTAAAAATACAGAAAGGTTCAGATAATGGAGAGATTATCAAAATAAAATATAGAACGATACCTTCGATGTTTCTCCCACTTTGGACTGGAGGCATAGCAGCTTCAGCGACCTCCTCCATGCCCCCAGGCACATCATCGGGGACGTAGGCCGGTATAATAACTTCCGATCGAGGAGCAGTGGCCGCCACTGTAGGCTCCAACGGAAGGACGGTTGCCTCGACTACCTGTTCTCTAGTCTCCGGGCCATCCCCAGAAAGATCCATTGAATCCGCGGCCAGCGAAAATACCTCTTCTGGGGGAGCAAGCACCTGGGGAGCGGGAGTCACCGAGGGGAGCTCCGTGGCAGGAACAACAGTTGTATCGACCCCCTCCACACTTACTAGTGTCTCATCGGGGATATGTACAAGGTCCATAAGCAAGGTGCGACTCGAACTCAGATCCTCTGCCATTACCGAAGTCCCTGCAAAGTTTTCACAAGGATAAGTGTGTATGTGTGTGTGTGTATATATATATATATATATATATATATATATATATATATATATAAGCGGTGCAAAATACTATAAAAGGATATATAAGTATACCAATGCGCAAAGGAGCTTCTAGTATGGCTTGTTCGAGCCGGCGTTCCTTCCTGAAGAGGTATGCTCGCCGGGGTTCGAGGGTAGACTCGTGGCCACCGGTCTACAACGAAAGCGCATCTTCGGCGTCGGCTGAGATGGGCTGCTTAAGGGCTCTCTCACCTCCCTCTTCCAAAGGACCTATGAATATCCGCCGTATCGATAGAGGATCTTCATAAAAGATGACGGCAGGATAAGGCCTCTTTGGGATCCTTACATTCTCAGATTCGTCCTGTGAGCGTTTTATAGCTTCAGTCAGTTGTGCGGCTTCCTCGGTAGATGAACCCGGGAAAAGTAGACCACCATCCGATTCTTTCATGGCTAGTGGTTCACCTTGAAGGATAGGCTCTGATTTCACTAAAGAGTCGAGCAGATTGGTGACCGTCTTCTTTCGCCTCTTTGACCCAGAACTAACTGTAGAGGACGATCGCTTCCTTCCCCTTGGTGCTTTGGCACGGCATTGACCCACTTCGCCTTCAATATCCTCACTCGGCGGTGCTACCGACGATGACACCGCCATTTCCGATGCCACAGCTGATAATACGTCTACTGGCGCCTTATTGGCCCTAGATTGAGCTCTAGCGCGTAGTGGCATACCAGCCGTGGGATTTAGATCCACTTCTGCCACCTCGGGAATAAGCACGACACCAGTATCTTTTAAGGAAGGGTGAACCACTGCCCACGATCGCGGTAGGACTCCCGTAGCCTGGATTGGAGTGGGAACCCTATATCCGAGGAGCATCCTCCTCTCCTCAGCAATAATGGGACTGACTCAGTGGAGATACCAGCCTGTGAAATCCCAACACATCGAGGAATATAATCAGCTTCAGGAATCACAAAGTGAGAGCCGGTGTTCAGCCACATGAAGTGATGAGCGGCATCACGAACGACTTTTGATGATGGGCTGGGTTCCACTGTAAACGCCTCAAAGGGGACACCCTGGTCATACCCCAGTTGCCGAGCAAAGCGGTGTGGGTTGTACCGCATAAAAAAGGGCCGCACTGTTCTGACGAAATACTAGATAACCCGGTCTGATCGAATATAAGTGCATGGCTTCCTTGAGCTTCAGGGAAGGCACTCCCTCTTTCGACGAGTTACAAAGCTGTTGAATCGGTCCTGAAGGAGCAGAGAAGACTCGATCGTTGAATACCATCCTGCCCGTATTCGCATAGGGATTAATCAGCACACGAATAGCTCCGGACTGAGTCGGATCAGGAGCAGAAGCGTCCACCAACCTCATAAGCCGCGGAAAAGTGCAGGCATCATAAAAGCTGGGTCTCTTATGCGCGGCAAATGCCCCTAGCACTTGCATCTCGATCCATGACGTAAAGTAATGAAAAGAGAAATTTACCACATCCATGCCTGGGGTTGAGGTATTGGCCACGGCACTTAGCCCATGATACAGATGCGCTAGCCCCGCAATGCCCACAGCTAGTCGCGTCCCCTCGGCAATGCGATGAGCAGGGTAAATGACCGAGGCTCTCATGAAACGACGGTGCGTGGGAATGGAGAACCAGCTGAGCCAGATGCTGATAAAACCCATGAAGAAAGTCTCTTCATCTATGCCAGGGGCTGCGATTGACTCAAAAGATACAGCCGACAGGATTGGAATGTAGAACTGCGGCAAATCCTCTTCTTTGGCCGGTAGCTTATTTAGACCGAACCTGAAAGGGTCGTTGATATTTGCGAACTTCGGAGCCGTCTTTGATAGAACGTCCCCACGAAGGAAGCAGGCAATAAAGCTTTTGAAAGTGACACCCTGCTCATCTGATTCTGCAAACAGCTTTTCAAAAATGCTCGGAGCTTTGATTAGACTTGGGTGCTTATGGCGGACGGCATTTTCAATCGACAGGCCGTCAAGCATAGCAGGCTCAGTTTTGAAAATGTACTCATTAGGAGGCAGCAATTCTTCATAGAGCGTCCCCCTGACCGGCAACCCCGAGATCTCGTGAAACTCTTTCAGAGAAATTGAAACTTCGCGGTCCCCTAGAAAGAAGGTGTTGGTGGGAAGATTCCATTGATTTAAGAAAGCCTTAACCCACAAAACATGGGGGGACTGATAGTAGAAGAGAGATGCGTACACCGCCTGATAGAGCCCGACCCTTTGCAGTCGCACACGATGGGCGGACAGGATATAACGAGCCTAGAGAAGGTAACCCATGGGTTGTCGAGGAGTAAGCCCTATTTTGTAAACCTGAACCCAAGGCTGGGCTTCATCTTGGCAGATACGATGCCCTAAGATGTCTATAGCTGGCACAGGGTGGTTCGGAATTCCAGTTGTTGACGGCTCGAGCCGTCCCGTAGGGTTCCAGTTCAATATCTCCACAGCGAAGGCGGTTCGTGGACGCTCCATCGGCAAAAATGGGTATGTAGGCTCTGTTGGTATCTCGCAGAGAAAGCTGCGGCTACCGCGGATGATGTGCCCGTACCAGGTCCCCCATAAAATCAAGTGGGTGCAATTAAGGTTGTGAGCTCTGATCATCGCCATCACTTCTTCATCAGACGGTGACTGAGGAAAGGCAGCCTCCGAGCGGGTGAAAGGGAAGTACGGAAGAGAAGCCATTGTTCCTAAAATAAAAGAAGGGGAAACTGTTAAGTGAAGCCAACACGTGTATATATATATATGTTTATAAATGTATATATATAAAAAGACAGTGGAAGCAAGCGACGAAGGACTTATTTTATGGGACCATTGGTTACAAAACACAGAGGCCCCACAAAATCAAGATGTCGGCTCACTAATGATGAGGCAGAGTAATCATTATGAGAAAAAAAGGAAGATTCTCAATAAATGAACAGTGGATTTCAAATGACTCTACACATTCCCCCAAAGAGAAACCCATCTTGGACTCTGCGAAAATCAAGTAGAACCTTTACTGAAATTTTTTCTGTAAAAGCAACTCAGGATAAAAAAAAATCCCAAGAAGTCTTCTTTTAAAGAACTAAGTTCTTTAGAGGAATTAAATTCCTTTTGAGCAGAGAAATTAAATTCCCAGGAAACATTTTCAAAGCTAAAAGACTCTTTAGAATGGAATTAAATTCCATAAAAGAGACAAGTATCACCATCGATCCCTGAGATCAGAGAAGCCCGAGCAAAAGGAGTTTATTATTTAAGGATTTGAAATTTTTTTTAAGAACTTGGAAAGATGGGTTCTTGTTAAAGGGAAAAAACCCTTGGTATGGATTTGAAATCCAAGAGAAAATTTTTACATGGAGTTCTTCAGCCGTTCAAGATCATTACCTGAAAAAGGAGATCTTTTGTTAACAAAGTTAAACTCTGGAAAGTTTTGAAAAAGAGAACTAAACTCTGAGAGGGAGAATTAAATTCTCAAGGCAAGAACAAGCAATGAAGAAGATGGAAAAAGTGGAGGTGCTTCTGAAGAGACCCATACATTTATAGGATGTGATGGGGAACGGTTCATCTTCCCTATCCCCTAGACAGATCCAACGGCCACAAAAGATGACAGCGTTGCACTCACGTGCAAAAACGTGAGAACAACGCTGTGGGGGCATTTGTTCCCTCATAAAATATCGAGAAAACCCCCAATGGGGCATCACGTGCTCACACATGACCAAGGGTCACGTGCTGACACGTGATGGTTTCCTAGGACTCTGTTATAATAGAATTAAAATTCTAATCAAGCAAGCAATTAGTGGAGTCACGTGCCCACACGTGATGGGCCTTTAAAGAACCCACTGAAAGAATTAAAAGGCATAATAAAATGGCAAGGAAAGATCCCAATAAGGCATCACGTGTCTACACGTGACCAAGGGTCACGTAATGACACGTGATGAATCCTTAGCTCTTTAAAGCAGCAGAATTAAATTCTGGTTAAAATGTTAATAAAGGGGGGTCACATGTCAACACGTGATGGGTTCTTAAGCTCCTTAATTAATAGAATTAAATTTTACAGAAATGATCAAACAATGGGATCACGTGCCAACACGTGATAGACTTTTAAAAACCTTCTGAACTAATAAAATTAAATTCTAATTAAGAAGGAACCGAGAACCTTAATTGGAAAATATCTCTCTAAATCTTTCCAAATAAAAAGAGATTGTGCTCTGTAAAGTGGAGCACCGTTGGATTAAAAATCCAATGGTGATTAAAAATCACCAATTTATAGAAAGATTCTATGTAAGGAAAGATTTCCCTGAAATTCACCAAGAATAACAAACAGAATATCTTTTGGATTAAAAATCTAATGGTGAATAAAATTCACTGAATGATCTAAAAGATCATGTTGGTTACAGAAATAACCAAAATCTTTCAATGAAAAATTGACTAAACAAATTGATTCTTTTCTTTCTCCTATAAATAGGAGCCAAGAAGAGAAGGGAAGGATCTTTTTTGGGGAATTTTTTTTAGAAAGATACAACAACAGAGAGAAAAAGAGAGGAGAATTTAATTCTCAAGAGAGAAAAGAAGATTTCTTCAGGAGAGAAAAGAAACCCTAGGTGAGAAAGGGGAAAGATATCTAAGCTCCATAAAACAAAAGAGAATTTAATTCTCAATTTAAGAGTTTAACTCTTCTGAATAAGAACTTAGTTCTTCCTTTAGTTGAAGATCTGCAGAAGCAGATCTTCCAACAAGTTGAGAATTTAATTCTCATCGGGGAGATTCTGCCTTGCAGATCCAAAACTTAGAGGGAGAATTGAGTTTAAGGAATTTAATTCCTCCAAATGAAACTAGGGTTTAACCCTATATGAGAATTTAATTCTCCCAAATTCATAGGAATTCAATTCCTCCAAATAAAATTAGGGTTTAACCCTACATAAGAATTTAATTCTTCCATATACACAGGAATTTAATTCCTTAAAACAAGATTAAGGTTTAACCCTACCAAAGAATTTAATTCTCAAACAAAGGACTTGAATTATCCATGCACGTAAACGTGGTCACGTGGCAACACATGACCCTCCCTTTAATGATCAGAAAAGAACGAATGAGACATGGTCACGTGCCCCACGTGACCCTCAAACAGACTCCTCAAAATGAGAAAAAAAAGCATGAAGGCAATGCCTCACGTGCTCACACGCGACTCTCAAGACAAAAGAGAATAAATCCAAGGGCAAAATCAATTTTGGGCGCCCTCACGTGTCCCCACGTGACCCCTAATAAACACTTCAATAATCAATACATAGATACCCATCACGTGCCAACACGTGATAGCCTGAAGACCAAAAGTGTTTAACACTTATTTGAATATTCTGAAAATAAAATAAAGGAAGCTTAGCCTAATCCTAGGGCGCCTCACATGTCCTCACGTGAATGCTTCATTTTTTCAGTGTTTAACACTATTTTGAGTGTCATGTCCCTAGTGTTTAACACTATTTAAGCACATCACGTGGGAACATGTGATCGTCAAATATGTGTTAGTGTTTAACACTATTTTCAAACCAGTTTTAGCCCAAATTGGCTAAGTCTTTCTGAGTCAAGACTCCCCTTTGATTAAACCCCAACTACATTCTTTCAAACTTGATCATTTCATATGACATTCAAAGAAAATTCCAGAGCCATGATGAATGGTCAATGCCCAATAAAAGACAAAATGTTGTCAGATCCTCAAACGCTTGTTTAGCATTGCTAAATGATGGGAGGCTGAACCCAGACAAATGTTCAACAGCCCAAACCAAGGTCTAGCATTTTAAATCTTAATTGGACTTAGTCCAAGTTGGCTATAAATCCTCAATTCAGATTTAACTGAGCCAATGTGTTCATAATCTAATTAATTGATCTTAGTTCCAAATTAGACTACAGATCTCCCAATCAACTTTGATTCAAGGGTATATCTCTTCACTCCTTTGATATCTGTCGTTGTAATCCTTCAACGTCTTCAAAGAGGTAACGGGTCCTGATAACCAATCATTCCACGGACTGTGGGGTCCTTAAGCCCATGGACTATGATGTCCTTAACCTCGGACTGTGGGGTCCTAAAGCCCATGGACTATGATGTCCTTAACCTCGAACTGTGGGGTCTCTTTAAACCCATGGACCGAGATGTCCTTAAACTAACACTGGACCGAGATGTCCTTAAATTAACATTGGATCACCATGTCCTTAAACTGGCAATAGACCGCAATGTCCCTAAACTAAACAATAGAGCCCAAATGCTCTTTTGTTGGATCTAAATGATCCCGTTGAGTAGATCTTAGTCTAAAATTAGACTAACGTATCCTCAACGAACATTTAAGTCGATCTTAGTCTCAAATAAGACTAACGTATCCTTAAACCCAACCCCAAACCTAAATCTAAGAAAATACAGATTTGGAATAATCTACGCCTTATGGGCGACAACATAAATTAGTCTCCGTATATAATCCACGGGCAACCAAAAAACAAAACAAACACACACGATACGAAGTGACCATCTGGAGAAGGAGAAAGTGGTTTCCGCGATGCGGTAGTGTAATTAACTGCAGGGGCTTGCGCTTGCAGGGAAAAGCGTCCCCATGATCAAAAACACCTCAACGAGGGGGAATCTGATGAAGTCTGCTACATCGGCCGCATCTGTTTACCTTCGATATACGGTGCCATAAATCAACTTGGCATCTTCGGAGAGGTGGACGGATAACACCAATTAGCATCTGCCCCTAAATTCAGGCAAGACGGACCTACGCGGTCGCGTCTCTGTGTTTCGGCGGTGAACAACGGTCTCGGTATAAGAGGTGAAGAATGGCGGAAGGAAAAAAGAAATGGGGTACGAACTTGAGGGTTAAAATGGAGTGAATAAATTAGTACAATTTGTGATGACCAATGTGTAAAAATCGATTGTACTAATCTATTAACCCGTCGAGAAATTGGGTCAAATCCCTCAAGATTCGTGGGGAAACATGGGTAGACCGAACTTGGTAAACCAGACATAAGATATGATGATGATACGGTTTCTTGCAAGGTCGGAACGATGGAAAGGATGGAGGGGAGTGATCGAGGAAGGGTATCAGTTAAACGTTCAGGAGGGTGTACACAGTCAATGAAAAGGACAGGATGGATTGGAAAATCTGACTCATCAAGTAAAACCGGTTCATCCTCAATACTATCCTCAAAATTCTTCTCAAAAATTATGTCATCCATGTGTTTATCTTTAATATCTAGACGCATATGGAGTTCGGGAAGAACGGTTAATGACTCGGGATGATATCCACACGGAAGTGAAAGTAAATGATGAATTGGTGAGAAAAACTCATGCAAAACTGTGGGTTCATCATCCAAAATATTCCCAGCGTTAATATTCTCAATCAAGTGAAAGTCAAATTTCTCAGACACCTCAACAAAAGCATGGATATCAATCAATTCAGGTTCTAAAGTGGAGGTGTAGAGGTCAAAAAGTTTGGGATTGGTTTCACTTGGAATGGACCCTTCACAATCGGGTAAATCAAACACTGTAAAGTCGCACAACTCATTAAACATTCTATTTTCAATTGGTAAATCATTTGGGACACTTGATAGACATTCAAAACCGGAGTTGTGGGATTCAATTTGCAATGGGTAGGTTTGATTTGGAAGGGTGTACTGCTCACTCTCACTATTCAAATTCTCAACCCGTCCTACCGCTTCATCATACATTGGAAAATGTGGAGTTAGTTGAAAACTAACTACCGGTTCGTTAAGTTGTATGAGGGCGGCCATGAACACATTCAAATCCATCATCTGTTAGTATGACGCTACCCGAAAGTCTTTCAACGATTGTTCTAGACTAGACATGGGTTGTGGAGGGGTTTTAGTAAAATATTCAACATTGGTTGGATACATGAAACTCTCAAAAGGCTGTTCAGAAGCAATGTCTAGGGAAGGTGTAAAAGTCGGGTAGATTGATAGGAATCGAATGGTTGGACAGGGATAGGATCAGCATTCGGATAAGAAGGTGATTGGAATTGTTGATCAAAAGAATTGGAAGTGGTGAAGGGAGTGAAAGATCGGCTACGGGATTGTTCAATACGTTCAGCAATAGACATAAGTCTTGGAGTTACAACAGGACTCTCAAAAGGGGTATCAACGTAAAAGGTATGGTAGGTTGAAACAGTTGATACAAAGTGGATTGCGGAGTCCAATTGTTTGTCTTAAACGCGTCTATCCGATCTTTCAAAGAAATTTTGGGTATGGAGGGATCGTTCGAAGTTTGACCAAAGCAAGAACCGTAAGAAGTAATGTCTGGCTGTGGGTACCAAAGTTCGGCAAGAGTTTTTCTAGGTGGGGTACCCATGATATGAAGAGAAGAAGAAGAAGAAGAAGAATGTGAATTTTTATTTTATTTTATTGTTAGTTATCAACACAAGAATGAAATATACACACAAAAAGAATCTGGACAAAAAACAATCATGACACAAAAATACCACGCACATAATCGGTCTAGAGTTCACCTAGGTCAACTAGACCTGCTCAAGAATTTGATTGTCGAAGTAAAACTGTGTCGAGAAACGGGCTCAAGATATACTGATCACGAGGCCAGGTAAGTGCAGAGATAAGGAGAAGTTTTCCAACGCTTTCATGAAGGTCCTTAATTAGATAACCCTTTCTCTTTTGGCGGTTTCACCGTGAACACTTTTCTAGACACCCCGTGAACGATATACCGTTAAGTGGTGTTCTAAACACAGTTAAATTCTCCTAATGAGCCCGAAGTCCTTATAAGTCTACGGTAGCGCCCCGGCCGTCTGTCCGAGGCCAAAATGCGGAAACGAAAACTTTTTCAAACTAGAAACCGGCGCTATCGTATACTATAAACCCGGATCGAACCATTAACCTACAACTAGCAACTAGAGAAAGGGTTGGAAAGCTATACCGATCGATCCGTGTCCTTTGGTCTTGGACACCATCCCAAGCTCCTCGCGGCATCTCCGGTCTCGATCTTCTCGTCGAAAAGGGCACCACATCTTCGAGTCTTTTTATGGTCTCCCCCTTCATCCGAAGCAACTCGGGCACGAAGTTCGCTAGCCGACGTGTCCAAGGTGAAGTAGAGAATGTTGTGACAACTTTTTCTCTTGCATCCATTGCATGGATGGAGGTTGAAGATGAAGCCATCAATGGAGGTTGTTGTAAGCCCGCGGGGGCGCCCCGGCCGTCGATCCGACGCCGGAAAACGCGGAAAACAAAAACTTTGCGAACTTTGCAACCGGCACCACCGCGGACTTTTCACCCGGATCGGGCCATTAACCTAGCTAGCTAGCAAAAAGAAAAGAGTAGAGATGCTATACCAAGCGATCCGTGTCCTTCGGTCTTCGTCTCCACTCCGATCTCCCGCGGAATCTCCGTCACCTCCTCGCTCGTCGGAAAGGGCACCACGTAGCCGGAATCTTTTACGGGCTCCCGCCTCTTGACCGAGGCAACTCGGGCGCGAAGTTGGCTAGCCGACGCGTCCAAGGCTTGCTATAGAATAGTGTAGTGAGTTGTCTCTTTAGGGTTTATGGAAGTTGCCTTGATGGAGGGATTTGAGGAGGAGAATAAATGAGAGAAGCTTGGGATTATGGCAAGCATAAAAGCATGAAATGAGATGAAGAAAAACATATATCCAATCAACCTCTCTCTCCCTTCAAACAAGTGGCCGGCCCACACAAAAAAAGAATGAGATTGGAGAGAGAAAAATGCAAGAAAAAATATATCATAATAGAATGGAAAAAACTTAAAGAAAATGGTCACAACCATTTCCTTTCACAAACCATCAAATGAAAAGCCAAGAAGAGACCAATAAGGAATCTCATGATGAAGCAAGTCTCATCATAAGCAACATATGCAAGAAAACCCTCCACAGAAGAGTTATTTGCAAATTGCAAATAACCCCCTCCAACAAGAAAGTCCGGCCGAGAAGGAATGAAGGAAAACCGGCCGGAACGGAATGCAAACTGGCAACTTCAGAAAACTGATCCCGTAATAAAATACGGGAAAACCCCACTACTGCAAATACATGCCCGCATTTGTATTCCCACTGAACACAAATGCAAAGAGACAAAACTACACTATCAAATACTAGAATCCGGCTTAAGCCAAAGCCGACTAGTAAAATCTGTCCGATCACGATCCGTGCAATACCGCACGTATCTGATCGAACCCTGCCATATCTCCATACGGCCTCTACAGCGTTTCGCCCGAAACTTGAGTAACTGTCTGTGTGGTGGACTCTAAAGACTCGTCAATACTGTGGCTGTGGATTTAACCACTAGCACGTCAGAGGTATAAGCCAATACGTGACGGGCCACCAGGTATTGACCAAAAGGGACGTCGATGAGCGAACTCATCCTGACACCCTACTGAGCCTGTCAGTGACAATATCCGTACAGTCCGGTCCGTTCGTCTATGAGCATCGCATGGCGGGCCTAGGGGGTTGGTAAAAGTCAGACCCCCAAAAGCGGTACAAGTCGTGTCGGAGTGCAGCCCAGAACACCCTGAGATACTACTGGAATACCTACCAGCAAATCTCCTGCCTTGGCCAAGGACTTTTCATGTTCTGGCTCTCCTAGACACAGCACGACCTCACCCCCAATACCGGGAGAGACGAACCCCTGCAGATCCGCTCACTGCCTCCATGTGGCTCGGGACTGTACCCAACTAAAACCTGTTTGCACGACTCCTTTGAGCCGTGGTAGGGTAGTAATCAAAGTATAGTGGGAACTCACACGAGACAAATGACGATCCCAGGTCGATGAACTAACCTGTACACATGTCACCTGGGAACTGCTATCTGACGTCTGGTATATCCCAACTAGCAGGTTCCCGGCGAGTCCTGTCCGGTGTACTCATAACCCAATGAGCACCTGTATACATCTTAGGTGAACCAACTGACACCAGTGGCTTGTGAGACCGGCCACCGCCCCTCGTCGGGGTCTCGACTGTATACACTAGTCTACTGTGGAGAATCGATGCCCTGTCTCGAAACTCCCTCGACTAGGGACCTTTTAAGGATGTGCTTGTAGACCCCCAGCTCCCACTTATATGATCGCCCTCATACTGCTGGAAGTCAAGCAAGAATCCTAGGGGCTTTATCAACGTGTAATAGCGACTCGTCAGGTCACCTAAAGCAGTACACGATGATAAAGATAAACCAGATAGCATACTATCATCTCGAGTAAGACTGTCCTACCGGGATAGGTCCTCCCCTCAATCATTGCAATCACGTGCCTGTGACCCAATAATTGACTCTGAGGGCACTATCTCCAACAATCTCCCACTTGCACTCAAGGCTAATTATTGCGATGTCGCATACTCACAGCCCGTGTGATACCGAACACCCAACTCCTCTACTAGTCAGTCTCACAAAGCTCGTTTGCGAAACTATTGCGTTCGAGGAATAGCCTCGGTGAGTGGATCCGCTATGATGTTTCTTTCTATGTCTCTCTATATCTCATGTTCGCAGAGAAAACTATCTCCCGAAATGAGCAATACCTGTCCTAGAATATGTCTGGATGTCTGATGGGACATAGCTCATAATTGAACTCCAAATCCAAACTTCTTAGACTGTATCGATAACTGAACTTAATCAGTGTCCTGCGCCATGCCTTCCCTCAGTATCCACTTGGACCTCCTGTCCAAAATACTGCCCCTCGACAGAGGGAAAACTATAACTCTGACAGCCACTCTGCCATCCTGGTCACCTTGAAAGCCTGGAATGATAACCGTCTCCTAAAGGAGGCTGCCGTTATCAATTCCCTAGAACATCAACTTATGTTCTAAAACTGCTTCCGACTGTTTCTCCAGGATTGGATCAATATCAACTTATTGCACCTACTGCAAGAACAACATCTGGTGTGGTACTTGACATCTCATGATTGACTCTATTGCCTAAGCAAGTAATCTGTCAATCATGCACGTCCCTCTCCCCTTTAGTCTGTAAGACATCTTTAGAGAGGGTGACCCCATTACCTGCAGGTACACTACCGTGCCAGGAGTCGTCCATTCTAAATACTCATAGAATGCGGTCAAAGTACCCAGATTGGGAAACCACCCAAATCTAGATCTAAAACCATAGATCTAGTAACCAGAATGTCTGATATAATATCCAAGTCCTATGTGGAGAAACCACCGTGTGACGACCAAAGTATAACCGATCGTAGTATAGGAATATCACTTCCTACTCTGTGTATGTCATCAAACACCAGGACATCACACCCTACTACCTTTTTAACAGATCCATCCCTTATTCTGATGAAGTCAAACCTCTGACTGTCACATCAGAAATAGATGATCTATCTCCGCTATATCTGCTTAAGTCTATAAATAGACATAAGCCTGATATCCACCAATGCTTCCGCTGCTCCCACTGACTACGACAACCCTCTGGCAGAGTCATATACACGCACGCTTCTAAAGCAAGTTTAGAACGACGCTATACTCATCCTCCCGCCGGGTCTCGCAGCCTGGAACAACAGCAATGGCAAGTCTGGGTAAGCAAGAACCTCCCTGCCACCGTCCTTGAGCATACCGAAGTACCTCTCGGGTGCCTGAGGTTACCCACCTTATCTGCGGAGTGGCCAATGGAATGTCAAACCAGATTGAATCTTTAGGTTCTTTATCAAATCTTCAGTAATCGTTTGTGGTTCTGGAATCACTTCCAGTCCTACCATACTCCCACTACTGTTTTCTGAAAAAAAATCCATTTTTGATAAAACTGTGGCGAGTCAAGAACAATATCACTATTGATCTTCCAGATGGTAGAAAATCAACCCTCGTCATAGCCCGGGTCAACCCACAAACAGCCAATACAGAAACGTGCCTTGAGTTATCCGGATTCTGGTTTTAAGCATAAGCCGGACAACTCCCCGTATCTTAACAATGTCAAGATATGAACTGTTCTATATCCAAAAGCAGAGGCACTGATTCAATTGAACCAGATTCAAATCATGCAGCTGTCTCCAGTGCATGTCAACTAAATGGAAAGAGGCCGATCAGCGTTACTCAACCTAGGAATGCTTCCAATTATGAGTAACCTGAAAAAGAAGCAAGTTCTCTTAAACATTACTATCAACTGAATACCATACACAAGTATCTACATCTTCGATCACCTTGAAGAATCCCGATACTTGTAATACCTGGTTCTCTACTTCACTCTTTTACCTATAACTCCTCTAAACTTAGACCCTGTGTTTCTACGAAACACATGTCTAAGAACTAGAGAAGTTAAAAGTAAACAGAATATAGTACGAGGACCAACCCCTCTGTCCTAATGGACACTGGACAATATACAATACTCTGTATAAGTCCCCTGAGTCTGGTGACTCATTCACTGTGTGTCGTAGGTTGAAAACTGTACTTTTGGTTAAGAAGAATTACACCGTTGTTCAATGCTCCTTACCTAACCATCCACTGGTATAGGTAAATGTCATAGACATAATTTCAAAAAGGTATATCTCACTCTATAAAGATAGACGTACAGATATATCAATTTGAAATTGGTGCATAACAACGGATATTCGAAACCAAATATTTGCCGACCGGCAAACAACCCAGGTGACTTCCTCAAATATCACCGATTACAACGAATCTCGATATAATGAGGATGATCACCTAATTCCCAATAACTTACTCCCACTCATCATCTGTAAAACCATACAGATGTGAGAACCATACCTGGTAAATACATACCCTGGAGCAAGTGCCTAATTGGGAAATCAGTTTTCTTTTAACAGTACACAGTGGAACTGAAACATTGAGATGTTTCGATGGGGTATCCTGGTATTCCTAGTAATGCCTCTTCCATTATCCAGATTCACAACTATAATTGTATAATTCTTTGCCACCTCTCCAAATCCCTTTACATGTCTTTAGTCATTACCTTCTGTACACCCCTTCAGGCCAAATGGTTTTCTTCCTTCCCTACCGTTCGGCACCAGCCTATGGTTTGGAAGAAGACTATCCAATAAGCATAATGGGTGTACTGTCCTAGTCCTAGGAGCACTCGCAATGAGAGAAGGTGAGGATAAAAGACAACCGAATGTACTTAATTCATAGGTGATTTAGGATTGACAAAGAAGTACATGGTTTGGTCGTGAATAGCAGTCGCAATTTACTTTGCCCTCTTACTAATCCCTTGCTTTGTTTGAACTTAATACCTTCTGTACACCGTTTAGGCTAATTGGCTTTCTTCATTCCCCACCGTTCGGCACCAGCCTAAGGTTTGGAAGAAGACTATTCAATTTGCGTAATAGGTGTACTATCTCCTAAACCAAGGAGTACTCGCAACCTGAGAGAAGGTAAAAGGTAAAGACAACTGAATAGTCCTATTCGTTTTCTCCAGAACCGGAAACCATCCTCGAAGTCCTTCGAGTTCGTATATAACCATACGATGGTTTTGTCCAATGGAAGTGGACGTTCGTAGTAATACGGGGTGTCCCGGAGAAAAGAGTAAAAGTAGGAGTGGCAAAGAGGTCTGCAACTCTGACAATCCAAAAGCCTGTGTTAAGTAGGTTCGGTCAACTTGGTCACTGAGTCATAGTCTAGGGTCGGGTCAATGGTCGCTGCCAGAGAGAGAGAGAAAAGAAACACTCAGCGTGCACTCTAACCTAGATCAGAATGGTTACCAATTTATCTAATCTGGAAACCTCCCACTGTAACGTCAAATTCTTCCCCAAACCTGAAAGAAGAATTAGCCGGGATAACCCGAGGAGTAAACCAACTCATCAGTGGGAATCGGGATCCAACTCTCATCGCATGATAACGTGACGGAATCCGCTCACGTTATCACACTCCAGAAGGTATGCGCATATCTGGCAAGTTTCAGTACTTTTGAAACTCCCGATGTGGATTTCTGCCCCATGCTCTTATGACCTTGACTTTGGCCAACATATCATAAGTCACATGTCAAGTTCTACCCGTCATTTTCCTGGTTAATTTGAACCCACCCGTACATACCCTTGACTTTGGCCAAAATGGCAGTACGACTGTCCCAAACCAACGCATCTATCTATGCTGCATATGAATACCCAACAGCTACCAAACACTGTGCCTTGACTTTGGCCAACATACACAGCTTGAATACTATTGACCATCCATATGAAACGACGGAGGGCTACGAATGGTTTCTGGCGAAAACCTTTAACGTAATGAACTTGATATCGTTGAAGGAACTGATAGCTTTTAAAAATATAGTGACGAAAACCTTTGCTAAAGAGGTCACTCCCGGTGAAGGGATCTCGGCTCTTTCCCCGTAGAATGAGGTGCAGGATATTCCAAATGAATACCACGATGCAAAGCAAAAGCAATCGGCTATAGTGAAGTTAATGCCCTGACGTAAACTTTTGTCCAAGGGGTCACTCCCGGTGAAGGGATCTCGGCCCTTGCCTCGTCGACTGAGGAGCAGGATATTCCAACTGAATACCACTGTGCAAAACAAAAGAGAACGCCCTTGCAATAACAGCTTTTTGAAAAAGTGTTCCAACAACATCAGAATAGGTTTGTTTAACTTGCATTGATCCGAATCAATGCAGTCCCATCAATTGATCACACCACAAAGAACGAAAATATACTGACGTACGTATATGCCATCCGCATTCGCCACTGGGTCCCGTCATCACTCGTTAGGTTAGCTAACTAACGACAGAGCGGGGACTGGACTAGCGCGGATGAAAAACATATACAACATCTACTAATATATATATAATATATAATTTTCGCTCATGGCGTGATAAAAAGCAACACAGAAATGTATAGCAACACAGATCAATACAGATATCTGGGATCCCCGGGTTTCACAGAGCCGCTGAAACCCGACGTTCCCCTGGTCGTGTGGATAGCCTGTGCAATGAAATCCTAGACCCCTACGGGCGCGGCAAGTCACCCGCCAAAACCTGAAGCGAGGCAGCCCCCTTCAGCAACGTGAATGGACCACCCAGCACTTCACGGAATCCGGTAACTTGGGCACCCCTCCTGGGTCAACCCTGTACCCCCTACGAGTGCGGCGAATAGCCCGCCAATTCTAGAGTGAAGCCCCCTCTGTCTCAACGCTATGAGATGCGGGCTTGTTGCCCTCCAGAACCCGGCTACACGTGCACCCCTCCGCGGGGTAAACCTAGTACAGAAAGTAAAATATACATACAATGGGTACATCGACCGCAACCAGGTCGTGCCCCAAAAGAATAATACAAACGGGCAGTGACGGCAGTCCACATGTCGGACGCTCGCCCCGCAACATCAAATGTACATATAAAACAGAACTGTACTACCACTGCAACCAGGCTATCCCCTACGACCGATCCGCAACAACACAGTACAATCACAGAACATCAACGTGAAAGTCACGTTCGCAAATCCGTCTAACCGGGCTATAGCAGTTAGACCGGATTTACCGATCGAGTGACATTCACGGTCGCAGATATAATGTAAAAACTGTGAACTGGCATGTTTAAAATATCCGACCGAACAAATTTATCAAAGTGGGCCCCAAATACTACTGTAGCACTTACAGAAAAACTGGGCCCAAATAAAATATCCCAAAAGCCCTATTTCCAACTGATAAGCTTACTGGGAAAATATGGTGCCACAATTCCCTATTTCCGCCGCGCAAGCGCGGCCAAACCTGGGTTTTGGCCGCGCTTCCGCGGTCTAAGTATGGAATGAGTGGATCGTATTTTCCCAGATTTCTTATAATTGCTTGTACATGCCTCTGAAACAACCTGAAAAATTTTAGGAGCTCAAAAAATTTCAACAGAGAACACATGTGCACGAAAATACGGTTTTTGGGGATTTTGTTCGATCAGGTTCTAAACGCGCTAGAGCAAGCTAGGCAAGGTTAATGGCGTGGCTCTGATACCATTGTAAGCCCGCGGGGGCGCCCCGGCCGTCGATCCGACGCCGGAAAACGCGGAAAACAAAAACTTTGCGAACTTTGCAACCGGCACCACCGCGGACTTTTCACCCGGATCGGGCCATTAACCTAGCTAGCTAGCAAAAAGAAAAGAGTAGAGATGCTATACCAAGCGATCCGTGTCCTTCGGTCTTCGTCTCCACTCCGATCTCCCGCGGAATCTCCGTCACCTCCTCGCTCGTCGGAAAGGGCACCACGTAGCCGGAATCTTTTACGGGCTCCCGCCTCTTGACCGAGGCAACTCGGGCGCGAAGTTGGCTAGCCGACGCGTCCAAGACTTGCTATAGAATAGTGTAGTGAGTTGTCTCTTTAGGGTTTATGGAAGTTGCCTTGATGGAGGGATTTGAGGAGGAGAATAAATGAGAGAAGCTTGGGATTATGGCAAGCATAAAAGCATGAAATGAGATGAAGAAAAACATATATCCAATCAACCTCTCTCTCCCTTCAAACAAGTGGCCGGCCCACACAAAAAAAGAATGAGATTGGAGAGAGAAAAATGCAAGAAAAAATATATCATAATAGAATGGAAAAAACTTAAAGAAAATGGTCACAACCATTTCCTTTCACAAACCATCAAATGAAAAGCCAAGAAGAGACCAATAAGGAATCTCATGATGAAGCAAGTCTCATCATAAGCAACATATGCAAGAAAACCCTCCACAGAAGAGTTATTTGCAAATTGCAAATAACCCCCTCCAACAAGAAAGTCCGGCCGAGAAGGAATGAAGGAAAACCGGCCGGAACGGAATGCAAACTGGCAACTTCAGAAAACTGATCCCGTAATAAAATACGGGAAAACCCCACTACTGCAAATACATGCCCGCATTTGTATTCCCACTGAACACAAATGCAAAGAGACAAAACTACACTATCAAATACTAGAATCCGGCTTAAGCCAAAGCCGACTAGTAAAATCTGTCCGATCACGATCCGTGCAATACCGCACGTATCTGATCGAACCCTGCCATATCTCCATACGGCCTCTACAGCGTTTCGCCCGAAACTTGAGTAACTGTCTGTGTGGTGGACTCTAAAGACTCGTCAATACTGTGGCTGTGGATTTAACCACTAGCACGTCAGAGGTATAAGCCAATACGTGACGGGCCACCAGGTATTGACCAAAAGGGACGTCGATGAGCGAACTCATCCTGACACCCTACTGAGCCTGTCAGTGACAATATCCGTACAGTCCGGTCCGTTCGTCTATGAGCATCGCATGGCGGGCCTAGGGGGTTGGTAAAAGTCAGACCCCCAAAAGCGGTACAAGTCGTGTCGGAGTGCAGCCCAGAACACCCTGAGATACTACTGGAATACCTACCAGCAAATCTCCTGCCTTGGCCAAGGACTTTTCATGTTCTGGCTCTCCTAGACACAGCACGACCTCACCCCCAATACCGGGAGAGACGAACCCCTGCAGATCCGCTCACTGCCTCCATGTGGCTCGGGACTGTACCCAACTAAAACCTGTTTGCACGACTCCTTTGAGCCGTGGTAGGGTAGTAATCAAAGTACAGTGGGAACTCACACGAGACAAATGACGATCCCAGGTCGATGAACTAACCTGTACACATGTCACCTGGGAACTGCTATCTGACGTCTGGTATATCCCAACTAGCAGGTTCCCGGCGAGTCCTGTCCGGTGTACTCATAACCCAATGAGCACCTGTATACATCTTAGGTGAACCAACTGACACCAGTGGCTTGTGAGACCGGCCACCGCCCCTCGTCGGGGTCTCGACTGTATACACTAGTCTACTGTGGAGAATCGATGCCCTGTCTCGAAACTCCCTCGACTAGGGACCTTTTAAGGATGTGCTTGTAGACCCCCAGCTCCCACTTATATGATCGCCCTCATACTGCTGGAAGTCAAGCAAGAATCCTAGGGGCTTTATCAACGTGTAATAGCGACTCGTCAGGTCACCTAAAGCAGTACACGATGATAAAGATAAACCAGATAGCATACTATCATCTCGAGTAAGACTGTCCTACCGGGATAGGTCCTCCCCTCAATCATTGCAATCACGTGCCTGTGACCCAATAATTGACTCTGAGGGCACTATCTCCAACAGTTGTGAGCTAGACGAAGAAGAAGAAGAAGAAGCTTTCTTTTTCTTTTGTTTGTTGATGATAATGAGAGTGAGAGAGTGAGATCAAAAATACAAGACCAAAACTTATCGTAAGGCAGCCCCTCTCTCTCCCCTTCTCATTTTAACACTCAAATCCATCAAATAAAGTGATATATGCACAAGAAATGATACCATGAGTCACCTATGAAGTTCATGTATCATTTAATGCACAAAATGATGGCTTAAGCTCACAATTTCCATTTGTAAACATTAACACAAATGTTTACAACAATAAAAAGATACGGCAACATCTAAAGTAAACTCGTGACGGATCACAAGGATACCCCACACCTGTATATACATACCTGCATCCGCATTCCGACTGAATGCGAATGTGATGAGACTAAAGTAATCCAACAAATCTAATACTAGGATCCGGCTTAAACCAAAGCCTGCTAGTATGATCCGTCCGATCATGATCCGTGCATTACTGCACGTATATGATCGAACCCTGCCATAATACCATACGGCCTCTACAACGTTTCGCCCGAAACTTGAAAACTGTCTGTGGGGGACACTAAAGACTCATCAATATTTTGGCTATGGATTTAACCACTAGCACGTCAGAGATACTAGCCGTACGTAACGGGCCACCAGGTATTGACCAAAAGGGAGGTCGATGAGCGAACTCATCCTGACACCCTACTGAGCCTGTCAGTGACAATATCCGTACAGTCCAGTCCGTTCGTCTATGAGCATCGTATGGCGGGCCAAGCGGGTTGGTAAAAGTCAGACCCGCAAAAGCGGTACAAGTCATGTCGGAGTGTAGCCCAGAACACCCTGGGATACTACTGGAATACCTACCAGTAAATCTCCTGCCTTGACTAAGGACTTCGTGTAATGGCTCTCCTAGACACAGCGCGATCTCACCCCCAATACCGGGAGAGACGAAACCCCTGCCGATCCGCTCACTGCCTCCATGTGGCTCGGGACTGTACCCAACTAAAACCTATTTGCACGACTCCTTTGAGCCGTGGTAGGGTAGTAATCAAAGCACAGTGGGAACTCACACGAGACAAATGACGATCTCAGGTCAATGAACTAAGCTGTACATATGTCACCAGGGAACTGCTATCTGACGTCAGGTATAATACCAACTAGCATGCTCCCGGCGAGTCCTGTCCGGTGTACTCATAACCTAATGAGCACCTGTATACATCTTAGGTGAACCAACTGACACCAATGGCTTGTGAGACCGGCCACCGCCCCTCGTCGGGGTTTCGACTGTATACACTAGTTTACTAATGGAGTATCGATGCCCAGTCTCGAAACTCCCACGACTAGGGACCTTTTAAGGATGTGCTTATAGACCCCCAGCTCCCACGTATATGATCACCATCATACTGCTGGCCGTCAAGCAAGAATCCTAAGGGCTCTATCAACGTGCAATTGTGACCTGTAAGGTCACCTGAACCAGTACACGATGATAAAGATAAACCAGATAGCATACTATCATCTTGAGTAAGACTGTCCTACCGGTATAGGTCCTCCCTCAATCATTGTAATCACGTGCCTGCGATCCAATAATTGACTTTGAGGGCACTATATCCAACAGTCCTTAAGGCTTAAAGTCTAGTTTCTTTTAAAATTTGTGCGGGTAAAAGTTATGCTCAATTCGTGATTTGTGGACCACGGAAAAGGTGATTAAATCCTTTACCGTTTGTTGTGGGGTTCACTTGCCCTTAAATCCGTATTAATGGATGCAATGCGCAATTCAATAAAAAAAATATTCAAAGAATCAAACAATCATTTTTTATGTTAAGCATGGCACTGCAACAAATACGGGTTAGTCAAATTTGGCGTTTGAAAGCGAACTTGCAAAGAATCCAGAAAAAAAATAGTGGATGTATCGGATTTGAGAAGAAGGTGTTAGGAAATACGTACCGATAAGTTTTGGGTTAATAAACCCCCGTTGAAGTGAATCCGAATAGCTTGGATAAAATAGTGGATGTGTCGGATTTGAGAAGAAGGTGTTAGGAAATACGTATCGATAAGTTTTGGGTTAAGAAACCCCCGTTGAAGTGAATCCGAATAGCTTGGAGAGTTCGCTTGCGCGGTTCAAATTACCCGGATCTTTGGCACTATAAATCGTGATCACCTTAGATTTGAATGTACACTTTGCTCCCCACGATTGCAGTTCGCAAATCTGTAACAATCTACAAATGTCGGAAAAAATGGATATTAGTGCGGAAAAGCGATATGAATGCCCAAATACATGCACACTCAAAATTATAAAAAACAAGCAATAAAATTAGGACAAAAATAGAACACTGGAGCACAGAGGAAAGTTTTGGAACAGATGGAGGTGCTTGAGCCGGCGAGCTCGGTTTTATTGGGTAGGTCGCCGGTTTTCTTGTGGAATTTGGGCTCCAAATTTCTTCAGGTGTCAAGTCTTCTACTAGTGTCTCAATGGTATTGCTTATCTTTCCAGTTGAGATCCAGAGTGCTTGCAGGTCTTAAATCAAGAGAACAAAATGGTTAGGAATGTTAGTTTTTTTTTTTGGTTTTTGAAATTTTTAGTTTGTTTTTTAAGAATGGTGTTAGATGGATATTAACAAGATTAACCCGAAATAACAAGAATAAAAACGTTACCGTCTCCCCGGCAATGGCGCCATTTGATTGGCATGCTTTTGGCGTGTCGTGTATTTGAAGTTATAAAGTTAACCACAATTAGGATGGTATCGCTTTGCAGCTAGCCGTGATGAGTATGGGTCGTCCGTAGGGAGACGGAGCGTTTTAAGTTCTTGTTTTCATGAATTAATGCGCGAGGCAGAATGTTCGTATCTACTCTATATGTATATATGCAACGTGTAAATTGTTAGGATTAGATATGTTAGTGTAAGCTAGTGAATTCCGTAATCAATCATTTGTGCCGAACTTAACCATTGAAGCTAAAGCAATCGGCAAAAACGTAGATTAGGGTATTTAAGCACAGTATTAATGGAATCCGGCTTATTGACCCTTGTCCGTCCGTTCTTGTCGCTTGCTTTTGCCTCCGGCCAATCCGAACGCAACCGGTCACGGTTAGGAATCACCGATACCTTAATAGGGTAGGGTACCTAACGGAGCACTTGCGTAAGGTTTGGGCGGAGTTCAAATAAAAAATACGGGAAAAGGAAATGAGAAACAAAACCTTAACTTACAATAACGTTTTCTTTCCTAACAACAACATATTCACAACCATCTCAACAACGAACAAAAAGAGCAAAGAAAAGATATAAAGAAAAGAATGTAGGGTTGCTAGGCACACGTGCAAGGGTCTACGAGGCATCAACCATGCCCGATTTAAAATTTATCCGTGCCGAACAACCCAAAGCCGGATCTTTAAACTAGAGATTAGGCGAAAACAAGCATGTTAAACACTTTAACACTAAGTGAGAGGGATTACAACCTTTGTAGATCCGGTCTTTCACTTCTTAAGCTCCGTGTTGAGGTCCCTTCGCTGCGATCATCATGTTCCAGACTCTCGAGAGGCTCCACGAAGAGAAACATGCAAGCTTGCTTCCGATCTTCGATAACAAAGATGATCTACCTTGAAGTTTCATTAACACAAGCTCTCACTCACTAAATGAAGTGAACACTCTCATCTAAAGGGCAAGCATAGATGAGAATGATGAAGTAGGATTTTTGCACTCATTTATAATCTTTTTCTCACACATAATCATCACTTAGAAAAAGCTAGAAAGCTTTTTTCATGAAAAAAGAAGGAAGAAGAAGAAGGAATCCTTTTGTGATGAATAATAAATAACTCATGTGTGAGGTTAGAAATACAACCATAGTTAAGAATGAATCCTTAACCCTTGTAGAGAAACAACCATGGTCAAAGGTTTGGGTTTGGTTAAGCAAATATCTTCACAAAATATCTTACACAAAACAAAACAAAAAACCTTCTAGAAACTTCTAGAATAGCTTAACCCAAATCAGACCCTAACCATGTTTAATCTCCGCTAATCATGTTGCATTAACAACCATATCATGTTACAATATATATATCACATATATAATATTTATTGTAACAAAATAAAATAATACAATTAACATATATCGCATATATATCAATGTATTACCTGAGTGAGAAAAGGAATCTTTTAGTGAGCTAATATTAGTTAATGTAATTTAATATATCATATATATTATTATACATTAAATTATCGAATCAACACTTGATCCGACAATCCGGCTATATCGCATACAACCGACTAATATATCATTTACCGATTCATCGAATCAACACTTGATCCGATGACCCGGCTGATATCAAATATCGCGAGAATAGAATACGGTATCTCATATCGCATTATCCTCAGTCCCGCACATATCACATACGTGCTCCTACTCCGTTTTGCCTGAACCAAGAAACCTCTGTGTAGGACTCTAAAGAATCGTCAATACGCCGGCAGTAGGTGATGATCATATCAAACACCCACAAGCTGTAAGCGGTCAGCTAAACGTAACAGCCATCCAGGTATTGAGCGCTCAGAAGATCAATAAGCAAGCCTGTACATTCTCCTGTGAATCCAATCAGTAACACTCCCGTACAGTCCGGTCTCGTCGTCTGATATGTCGTATATCTCGCCTAGGGGTGGTAAACGTCAGACCCCAGTAGCTTGATAAGTCGTGTCGATATGAGGTCTATAACAGTTCGAGAAACTACTGATAACACTTACTAGTAAATCTCAGCAACCCTGGCCAGAGATTTCCAGTTATAGCCAATCGAACACAGCACAACATCAACTCCCTATACCGGGAGAGACGAATCCCCTCCTATCGCTCATTACCTCCATGTGATTCGGGACTGTACCCAAAAGCCACCTTTTTGCACGCCCTCTTGGACGTGGTATGATGGAAATCAAAGCACAGTGGGAATCACACAAGACTCTATGACGATCTCGGGTCAACAGACTACTCTGTACCAGTGTCACCAGAGAACTGCTATCTGACATGAGGTATAATACCATCTGGGAGTTCTCGGCGAGTCCGTCCAGTGTACCCAGTCTCTACTGAGCACCCATACACCATCCTTGATGTCAAACACCGATGGATATGGGATCATCCATCGCCCATCATAAGGGTCAAGATGCGTATACGCTAGTCTACTCTGGTGCATGCCCTGTCTCGATACACCCTCGACTAGGAACAGTTATAGGATGTACTCGTCGACTACCGTGGCCCCACTAGTATGATCTCATCATAGTCCCAGTAGTCGAGTACATATCCTAAGGGATTTATCAACATGTAACATAGAGACAATCAGAGTACATGTTAAGATAAAGTACAATCAGATAGCATACTATCATGTCGAGCAAGAAAGTCCGCCCTATATATGTCCAAGCATCCATTACAATATACATCGTATGTACAGTAATGGCCTCTAGGGCATACATATAACTAACAAAGAAAAGACATTACAAGAAAGTAAGTGCAAGATAATAAATTGCAAGAAAGTAAAGCATGGAAATAAATTGCAAGAAAGTAAAGCATGGAATAAAGATATTAGGAACCATAAAACATATTACAAGCCATGGATTCAATAGCCTAAACTTAAACTTGCAAGCTCAATGAAGAAGTTGCAAGATCAAGAGAAGGCTAAGAACACAAGGCAAATGATGGCAAAAAGAAACTTTATTGATTCCAAATGAAGATACAACCCTTAAGATCAATCACCAAAACTTAAACCTGCAAGCTCAATGAAGAGCTTGCAAGATCAAGAGAAGGCAAAGAACTCAAGGGGGACTAGCTATATACAAGAACAAAACAAAAAGAGAAACAAAGTGTTGAATAAAACTTGGACAATGTAAGACAATGAATGACCCTCTCTCCCTTGCTCACTGGTCTGTTTTTATAGGCAGAAAAGAAAAATAAACAAGCAATAAAATTAAGATGACGTGGCAGCAAGGGAGGGACAGTAGAAAACTGGGGCTCATAGGGGCAAGGGGGACCGGCCAGCTCGGTTGTGCATGTGGCCAGTCTTGGTCCGAGCTCCTGGGGTCGTGTTGGATGTGTGGTCTTGTGTGTTCCCCCATATCACTCTGGCGCTGCTTGTTTTCTCTATAGAGGCCTGGGATGCACTCAGGGATTTGGAGGGAAACTTGATGCTTCACATCACATCATATCTTTTTGCATTAACTCACACATCACTTCTCATGCCCACTTGTGCCTTGCATCATGGCAGCCTCCACCATGGTCCATGCACCAACAAGCTAGTGCCAAAGAGCATGTGTACACTTACATTGTGTTGGACCAATATTGTGTGCACACATTTTATTTGTAAAAACTCTTTGGATATCGGTCGGTTTCCAGTTCCGGTTGCAGTGTCGGCTCACAAACGATATATCCGTGATTTTAAGTGTATTTCAAGTATTTTGTCACGGATACCTGTAATCTGTAATTACTGAGCAGACACTGGTTAATAGTACCGATATATAACAAAACAGATAATGAATGAGTGGTATTGAAATGCAGTTTTCTGTGATAAACAGTTTCCACTTGTCCATCTACACTAATTTTCTTTTTGAAGATCCATTTGCATCCAACGGGTTTTACATCAGGAGGAGCAACCTCCAAAGTCCATACTTTATTGGTGTATATGGATTCCATTTCTGATCTCATAGCATCCAGCCACTTCACATTGTCTTTACTTATGATAGCCTGCTGAAAAATAGTAGGCTCATCATCATTGATGATGCAATCCTCTCGATTCCCTTCTACAAAAAAACCCATAGTATCTCTCAGGCGGATGAGAATGCCTACTTGATCTGCAGAGCGGCGTCGATTCATCGGGCTCTATTGAAACCTGAGGTTCTACTGAGTTGTCAGCAGTAATTTGTGGTTCTGGAATTTCTTCCAGTTCTACCGCGCTCCCACTAATTTCTTTTGCAAGTAATTCGTTCTCTAAAATATTATGTGGCGAGAGACAAACACCTTTTGTTCTTCAGTATGGTAGAAAAGATATCCCCGTGAATTCTTGGGGTATTCCAAAAACTTGCATAAAATCGATCGTGTCTCGAGCTTGTCCAGATTCTGCTTTTTGATAAAAACTGGACACCCCCATATCTTAAAATTCTTGAGACACGGTCTCTTCCCACTCCACATCTCATATGGAGTGGTGGACACAGACTTAGTTGGAACCCTATTCAATAGGTATACAGTTGATTCCAGCGCAAACCCCCAGAAGGAAAGTGGCAACCCAGCACTACTCATTATGGAACACACCATATCGAGCAGTGCGTGATTCTTTCTCTCCAATACACCATTATGCTGTGGTGTATATAGAGGAATAAGCTAAGAGAGAATTCTATTCTTTTTCAAGTATTCAAGAAAACTGGTACTTAAGGGTTCTCCACCCCGATCAGATCGAAGTATCTTAATACTCTTACCTATTTGTTTCTTTACTTCATTCTTATACTCCTTGAATTTCTTAAAAGCCTCGGATTTATATTTCATTAAGAATACATGTACATACCTTGAGAAATCATCAATAAAATTGATGAAGTAGGAGTAACCACTTCGAGCATGTGTAGATATCGGACCGCATACATCGCTGTGTATGAGTCCTAAGAGCTCGGTGGCTCTTTCTCCGTATCCTGTGAACGGAGTTTGGTCATCTTTCCTTTGATACATGATTGACAAGTTGCATATAATACATATTCGAACGGATCCAAATATCCATCTTTATATAACTTAGTCAATCCTGTTTCATTAATATGACCAAGTCTACAATGCCATGAGAAGTCTTGGTTTGAATCTGGAGCCTTTCTTTTGAGTGTGTTTTGGACGTTGAAAACTTGATGTTGATTGAGTACGTATATGTCGTTATCCAGTGTGCCAAACCTAATCAGTTCTTAATTTAAGTGAATGTTCATGACATTTTTTCAAGTGCAAAACTATATCCTTCATTAGATAATAAAGATACTAATATAATATTAAATAGCATACTGGGTACACAAAACCAGTTATACAACACCAAAACGTGTCTACTCGTCAAACCCAGGTGATAATCTCCTACCGCAACAGCATCTATGTTTGCTCCGTTGCCAACCCTGAGAGTCATATCACATGCCTTCAACACTCTACGGTTTCTCAGCGTCTGCAAACAATTACAGATGTGAGAACCAGAACTAGTATCTAGTACCCATGATATAGAGTTTACTGAAAAACAGTTTTCAATCACGAACACACCTGAAGCTGAAGCATCAGCTTGCTTCATATCCTTGCCCTTGGTTTTGAAGGCATTGTAATCCTTCTTCCAGTAACCCTTATTGTGACGGTAGTAGCACTCATCCTTTCCCGTTTTTACTCTTCCCGAATTGTTCGTTCCTTGCACCTTTTTGACACCTCCTTTCGGCTTAGTGGGGTTCTTCTTCTTCTTCCCCTTTTCTTTCGCTTTGGATTTAGAAGAGGAAGATTCCCCAACAATAAGAGCATGCATTTTCTCCTTTTTCAAGGAGCTCTCCGCTACCCTCAACATGTTCAGGAGTTTTGGAAGATCAATTTCCATGCTGTGCATGTTATAGTTCAACACGAACTGAGAGAAGGTGTGAGGAAGGGACTGTAAAATCAAGTCAATGTATAACTCGTTCTCTAACACGCATCCCGGGTTTGCGAGTTCCTCAATAAGACTGATCATCTTTAGGACATATTCTCCTACAGGTGATCCAACAGCTAACCTCATCTGGAATAATTTCCTTGAGATCTCGTACCTTACGATACGAGAGTGCTCTCCATACAAATCCTTGCAATGGAGAAAAATGGATTGTCTGTCAATGTTCTTGTGCTGTTTCTGGAGTTCGTTTTTCATGAAAGCCAACACTATGCACCTAGATTTCTGCAATCTAGGTCCCATGTTTTGCGGACCCCGATGTTTACAACCGAGGAGTTTGGTCCTGGGACAGGGAGCATTACTGGTGAGGACGTATGCCACTTTGTCATAAGTGAATACAATATTGACGTTTCTCACTCAATCTTTATAGTTTGACCTAGTCAGTGTATTTTTTCGAGTAGTAGTTTACGTACTGTTATGGTTGCTGTCAAAGAGAGAGAAAAGAAACACTCAGCGTATGCTCTTGCAAGATTAGATTGGTTTATTATCTTATCTAACCAGGATGGCTCCCACTGTTCCTTGAATTCTCCATCAAACCTTTAAAAAGTGAATTAGTTGGGATCATTAACACTTTACAAATTCGCTAACCATTCAGCCATGTGGGTGTTAGTACTCCGAGGAGGTTCCTCATGCTCTCGTGCGGACCTAATTAAAATAAGACTCATTTCCGCAGAGGCGTATCCCCATCAACACTTTCTAGACACTTAATAAGTTAGCTAATTGTGAAATGAAAAGTATCTCCCGAGAGTAATCCTACACATCAGTAGGATCGGGATTGAACTATTATTGTGCAATTATCTAGATGGAGGCCACTCTAGTCACCTCACTCCAGAAGGTATGCTAAATCTTCAAGTTTCCTTTGTGTTTGAAACTCCCGATATAGTTTTTGCCCCAAGCTCTTATGACCTTGACGAAGGCCAACAAATTATAAGAAGTAAGTCAAATTCTTCCCGTCATTGTCCTTATTAATTTAGACCTACCGGTACTTGCCCTTGACGAAGGCCAACAAGGCTGTACGACTGTTCTAAACCAATGCCTCTATCTATGCTACAAACAAGCAACACACTGCTACCATTCACTATGCCTTGATGAAGGCCAGCAAACATAGCATGAATACAATGTACTACTCATTTAAAATGACGGAGGGCTACAGCTGGTTTTTGGCAAAAACCTTGAACACAATGAAATTGATATAGTTGAAGGAACAATAGCTTTGAAAAGGAGTGGTTCAAGCTCCACCTTTTAAATGAGTGTTTTGAAAAGAACCGAGTGGTTTTTCAAAATATTCCAACAACATCTTTTTAGATTTCTTATTTTGCATTAATGAGGATTAATGCGGTCCCATCAATTAATTCCTATCACTCTAGAAAAGAACGAAAAATAAAATGTATGTATATACCATCCGCATTCGCCACGGGGCCCCGTCATGCACCGTTAAGTTACTTAACTAACGGCAGAGCGGGGGAAGGACTAGCGCGGATGCAAAATATATACAACATCTACTAGTGTGTGTGTGTGTGTGTAAGCATTCATCCTAGGCATGATATAAGCAACATCACAGAAAACTAAGAAAAATGGAATAGCGGATAATCTAGGAGCTCCAAGTTTCATTTGAGACATAAATGAAACTCGATGTTCCCTGTCGTGTGGATAGCCTGTGCTATGAAGAACCTAGACCCCTACGAGTACGGCAAGTTACCCGCCAATCCCGGAAGTGAGGCAACCCCAATCAACAAAGTGAATGGGCCACCCAGCATTTCACGGAACCCGGTAACTTGAGCACCCCTCCATAGGTCATCCTATACCCCAACGAGTGCGGCGAGTAGCCCACCAATTCTAGTGTCATGTCCCACTTCCCAAAATATGTAAATACGGCACGTGACAGAGCCAACCATGCTACCTATGGCTAGGAAAGATCCCTCTATAGTCACATTACGGCTGTTAATCAGATATCAAAACAGTAAATAAAATCTAACTATAACATGTCGATCTACCACAGTAGATAAAAGTCAAGAAATGTATATAGCGGAAACGAATAAAGATTCAATAAATAATAATATCTGAATCATGTGCCTTATGGGATCACATCAATAAATTTAAACTACAGAAATAAAATAAACTAAGTATCTTTAAAACTAATCATTAAGCTCCTCGCTGCTCAGCTTGGTTGTTAAAATACTCCTGATCTTCCTGCGACAAAGTCAAAAGAACCGGGCCATGCAAAACCCAGACGTCAGTGCGTCATAAATATCAATAACGATAATAATAGCCAGAATAGGATGCTATGATTAATCATGAGTGTAAATAATAAATACAGGTGTAAAACAGTGAGCTATATGTATGTTATATGTATCCTAAAGTCTGTGCTTCTAGGTTATCTAATCTACAAGTCTTCGAAATCAATTAATAGAATCGTCGATGTAACTCAATAGTATCTCGTGCGTGCTCGGGACCACGGTCAAGACCCTCGGGGTTGAATCTGAGACGTGCCGCTAAGCAGTAAAAACAGGATATCATGTACAGATGAATGAGGTCAACATCATCATTCCGAGGCCGAAGCCTTTATCGACTGATCAGTCTCTGGAAAGTATCAAGCTGTTGAGTTACAAGTCAGGTTTCATTATTAATTTCTCTCTTTCCTCCCAAGTTTTGTGTTCAAGTCCGGTATTGATGATATCAACCTAATGCCAACACAGAATCAATCATGTACAGGTCTTGTCTATCTAGACAACAAGTCACGTCCATCATGACAACAAGTCAGGATTGTCGGCATTAGTAATAATCCAAGTAACAGGTCTGGTAATGTGTCGTGAATATGTCAAGCAGTGTATATCAAAAAAAATAATACTAGGTGGAAAACAATAACCAGTTATCTAAATACGGTAGAAAAGACTAATTCATATTATCTATATGGTAAGGTGTAACCAATCTATTCACATATCTATCTGAAATAATATTTCACGTTTGCTACAAGGTATCCTGCAATCTAGATAAAGGATACTGAACTGATATAACATTATAATAATCTTATAATTAACCAGCATGAAACTAGATAAAACCGTTATTGATATGAATACGGATTGATGCGGTAAAATTTTACAAATATGCAAATAACATGCTAACTATTTACATACGCATACTAATAATGGTTATATATGATGGAATACTTAATGTAGCATGTCGCAAGTTTAGAAACTTGCCTGATCGAAAACTCACAACGAAAATATGGATATCACGTTTCAAACACAAAATAAAGACAAGATGCAAAACCCAACGTACGTAAAACTTAGCCTAAACTGAGCAACTGCGAGAAGTGGTGACTGGAGTAGACGATGATGATGACTGGGGTCGTCTGGGTCATCGGCGACGTGACCAATCTCCGGCGAACACTAGTTGAAGACAGAGAAAAAGAAAGAAGAAGAAGATGTCGGGGTGAGGGTTCTGGATCACGGCGAGGGATTTAGGGAAGAAGTCACTGATTCGGTGGCGAGACGATGAGGCAAGTCGACGGCGAGGTCGAAAAGACGAGGAGGTTGGGTTGGTTGGCGGTAGAAAAAAGAAGAAAAGAAGATGGTGGTGATGGGGTGCTCTGGGTTTAGTGACGACAAGAAGGGGAAGGTGATGGAGGTGATGGTCGAGTTCGAATGGCGACGTCGGTGAGCGAGATGGAGGTGGGTTCTTGGGTGTGGAGTCAGGCTCGGGTAAGGCTTCGGGAAAGGAAGAGGGAGGTGATGACGGTGGTGGTGATGAGGAGTTGAGGGAGAAAAGGTGATGTTGGCGAAGAGAGGGGACGGCGACAAGGGGGTTGCGCAGGTTAGGGTTTGGGCGCGGTGAAGAAGAAGAGAATGAGAGGAGAAAGAGATGGAGACGGCGGGAGAAAGAGATTTATAAATAATGTTATTGATAATATATATATATATATATATATTAATATAGGTATAGGAATATGTTAAGTAATATATTATATATATTTTGTAGGATTTTACAGATAATACCATATCACTCCAAATATTACCCGTATCTAGTCAAAAATATAGTTTTCAAATATAAAAAACATACATAAGAATTTTAACCATAATGCAATAATTTATTATTAGATACATATACTCCCAATAAAAATCTAAGTAAATATACGTAAACATTTCTAAATATTTTGTTGTCTATATCTTAGGATATGAATATGATAGATAGGCACAATAATCCGATATGGGGTGATATGCCATGCAAGGTTGGGTAGCAAAAGATATTTTTTATACATAACTTGTACTATAAATAGATATGCAAGATTTAAACGTGTATGAAGTATATATATTACTAGATTCATGTAGATACACCATATTATTAAATATTGGATATAACCTTCCATCATGTCGAGCTTTAAACATGCGGGTCGGGTCGGATAACGACCACCACTATTACTTGAATCATTCGCAACCCAATAGCAACAAGAATAAAAGAATTTTAAAGTAGGATTTAAAATACCAAATTGTATAGTATAAACGTACCAGGGTATTACATTATACCCAACTACAAAAGAATTCCGTCCTCGAAATTCACGGAACAGGAAAAAGACAATAAGATACAGATCTAAGAAAAAAGGTGCGAGTGATCCACAATAGCCATTGGTCACTCTTCATACGTTAAATCTTCCCTTGTTGTTAGTTCTGAGTGATCTAGGATGTGCGTCTCATCTCGAACATACTTGCGGAGTTGAGGTACATGAAACACGTTATGAACACCTGCCAAGGATGGTGGTAAAGCCAATCGATAAACTACCTCTCCAACACGCTCGATGATATCGAAAGGCCCTACGAATTGAGGACTAAGCTTGCCTCGACTACCAAATAGGATTATTCCTCTAATCGGTGATATCTTCAAGAACACAAGATCACCAACAGCGAACTCCAAAGTTCTTCTTCCAGTATCAGCCCAAATTTTTTGTCGATCATGCCACCTTTATATGATTACAGATCAAGTTAACTTTCTCCACAGTTTGCACAATAAGATCTGGTCCCAACAATCTTCTTTCTCCAACATCGTCCTAATAGACAGGCGAGCGACACTTACAACCATACAAAACTTTGAATGGAGCCATCTGTATAGTCTCCTAAAAACCGTTATTGTATGAAAACTCCACTAAGTGCAAATGATCCTCCCACGAACCCTTGAAGTCTAACATGCATGCTCTCAACATATCTTCAAGAGTTTGGATCGTTCTTTTAGACTGGCCATCTTTCTGAGAGTGATAGGCTGTGCTAAACTTCAAGCGAGTTCCCAAACTTTCCTATAGACTCCTCCAAAAGTGTGATAGAAATCGAGTATCATGATCAGAAACGATACTCACAGGTATTCCATGCAATCTCACAATCTCCTGCATGTACCGCTCTGCCAAACCTCCGTCGACTGGCCAACTCGAAATGGTTTGAAATGAGCTGCCTTGATCAATCGATCGAAAATCTCCCAAACTGCGTTATTACTCTTTGGACTCTATGGTTAAGCTGTCAAGAAATCCATGGTTATATATTCCCACTTCTATTGAGGAATCGAAAGTAGTTGCAACAAACCAACCACCCTTTGATGTTCAGCCTTAACTTGCTGACACACCAAGCACTTCGATACGTAGCGAGCAATCTACATTTTCATTCCTTCTTTACTAGAAATGTTATCGCAGATCTCTATACATCTTTGTGCCTCCCGGATGTACCGAATACGCGGAACTATGAGCCTCCCTCATGACTTCTTCATGAACATCTCTTTTAGGAACACAAAAACGACTTCCATATCGTAACGTACCATCTTCATGAATCAACAAATCTGTTCAAAGTCCCGCTTCTACTTATCCTTGAAACTTTTGCGATCTTGGATCATGCGACTGTGCTGCTTTAATGTTATCGATCAAGGATGACTGTAAGTTGTAACTGCATCCACTGTCCCGAAGAATCTGGTAGTGCAATCACCAATTCGAATCTTTGAAGATTGGCTATAATCTCCTTCTATGCAGTCAACATCCGTATCGCTGGTAACCGATTTAATGCATCTGGCACTATATTAACTTTTTCCGGATGGTACTTTAGATCAAGATCATAATCAGCCATCATCTTTAACCATCTACGCTGCCTCATGTTGAGCTCTTTCTGTGTGAACACATACTTTAGACTCTTGTGATCGGTAAATACTTCTACCTTTTCGCTCAATAAGTAGTTTCTCCAAAATCTTCAGAGCAAAAATCACTGCTGCTAGCTCCGAATCATGAATTGGGTAGTTCATCTCATGAGTTTTCAATTATCTCGACGCATATGCTATGACCTTCTCATGCTGCATTAGAATACATCCCAAGCCTTTCCCAGACGCGTTGCTGTAAATAACTAGTCCTCCGGAACCATCTGACACTGTCAAAATAGGAGCGTTGGTCAATCTCTGCTTCAGCGCTTTAAAAGCTAACGCACACTTTTCGGTCCATACGAACAGTACCTCATTTTCGTGTTAGCTTGGTCAATGGTTCTGCTATTTGAGCGAAGTTCTCTATAAACTTTCTATAATACCCAACGAGCCCAAGGAAACTTCTAGTCTCTCCCATATTCTTTGGAATCAGTCAATCGTGAATAGCTACAATCCTTTCGGGGTCAACTGCAATTCCATCTCCGGATACAACATGACCCAAGAACTCACACTTGCTCATCTTGGCATATAACTTTTCTTGTCTCAACGTTTGCAGTACGATCCTCAAGTATTCTTCATGCTCTTCTTTGCTCCTCGAATAGACCAGAATATCATCAATAAACAGCACTACGAACTGGTCCTGAAATGGTGAATAGATTCGGTTCATCAAGTCCATAAATATTGCCAGTGCGTTAGTAACTCCAAATGGCATCACTAAGTACTCGTAATGCCCATATCGAGTTCGAAATGCCGTCTTGTAAATGTCTTCTGCTTTCACCCGACCTTGATGATATCCAGATCGCAAATCCAATTTTGACAATACCCTCGCGCCACTGAGTTGATTTAATAATTCGCCTATGCGAAGGATTGGATACTTGTTCTTAATAGTCACCCAATTTAATTCCCGATAGTCCATACACATCCGTCGCGTGCCATCTTTCTTCCTGACTAGAAGAACTGGAGCTCCCATGGTGAACCACAGCTGCAAATCCAACCCTTCTCTAGTAATTCGGAAACTTGTTTCTTTACTTCTTCCAGTTCCACCGGTGCCATTGGATAATAAGCCTTTGAAATCGGCGCTGCACCAGGAATAAGGTCAATTGAAAACTCCACATCTCATTTTGGCGGTAAACCTGATATGTCCTCGAACACATCCATAAAATCCCGAACTACTGCTGTCACATCTTCCTTATTTACTTCCATTAACGAGAAAGAGGCATTTGTCGGCTTAGCCCTAAATTCGACTGGCCCGATAAATCTGCTACCTCCCAAGAATATGAACTCTGGATGTCCAGGAATTTAGAAAATCACTTCCTTCACCTTACAATCAATGTGAGCATGAAAAATGCTAAGAAAATCCATTCCCAAGACAATATCATAGGTGCCAGTATCAATCACCAAGATGTAACAACTCCAATTTTAGTGTACAAAAATTTGTTTAAAAGTTAATATATACTTGGAGTATTTGCATTTATTATGAGTACTATAAGTAATTGTTTTGCTTTTTAATAGCAAGAAGGAGCTTGTAGCTCATTGGTAAGAACTTGCACTGCTGAACCAAAATACCAGAGTTCAAATCCTATCCCCCGCATTATTTTTAATATTGTTTTCTTTTTAATTTTTAGAAGTCCAAGGGTCTTCACATGCATAACTCATAAAAACCCCACTTCACACGAAAAACAAACTGTCACAGGGAGTAGACCAACCGACGACAGACTCAGAGGACCCTCGACCCGGCCTGGCTCGGCCGGATCGGGCCGGCGGCGGCGGCGACTCGGCCGGCGGCGGCGGCCAAGTCGGCTCCCATGCGGAGTCGTCCAACATGAAAATTGTGCCTCTTCAACTCCCCATCACTCCTGCATATTTTAATTTCTTGGATCGGTTCCAGAACTCTTAAAAACTCTATTACACCATTTTTAATGCATTATTAATACAAATTTCAATACAACCTTTCACCTACCCTAACCCTAGCTTTACCCTATAAATATCAACCCTAAACACACCCCCTCACTCACAAACTCTGTCCAAAACTCTCAAGAAAACTCTATAGAATTTTAGTGTGCATTTGGAGTTAGCAAAGGGCGAAGCTCCGACCAAATTCCGACGACGACCCTAGAAGCTTCCGGCGACGAAACGACGCACCGGTGAATCCTACTTCCTCCTCTCCCTCTTCTCTAACCTAACAGCAACTAAGTCCCTTCTCCCTCTTCACCTTGCTATTCTAAAAACACGTATTTTAAAAACCCGACGGAATCGGAGTTAATCCGATTTCCGATTTGTTTCTTCCTAAAAATCCAACCTTTTCTTAAATACAAACATATCAAACCCTTACATATTGACTATTAATTATTAACAAACTTGTTGAGAAAGTTTCATGGCAATATATTTTATTTTGTAATTTTTACCGCTCTTTTTCACTAAAATACCATGTAGTTTACTTTCTACTTTAAAACATCATTAAATTTGCTATATCTTTAATTAGATCACGAGGTAATGACCCACCTCCTCACAACACTCATATGCAACATAACACAATACCTTTCGGGAATATAGAATACGGGAAAATGAAACTTTACATATAAATACCACTAACTATTAAAACCGTTTTCTACAAGATTACGTATTTTTTATAAGTCTTTGCAAAGCACCGCTACAACCCATTTTGGGGAACCCGACTGGGATAGTGCGGATTATCGCATATCTTGGGCTTAGTAGTGCGAGATGCAGACCTCCGCAAGGAGCATTCGGTCTCGAGAGATTTAAAATACGAATATTTTAAGAAAATGAGATTTCTAGGAAATAATAAATTAAAATTATTTTATATAATATATATATATATATATATATATATATGTATGTATGTATGTATGTATGTATGTATTACCAAAATAACTATTTTTGATATGATATAAATATTCCAACCTTTCTAAATCAAAAGAATCGCTTTACATTAAAATACCATGAATTCCATACAAGTTCAATATTACAATTAAAAACCCTATATTTTGAAATTAGGTTATTTTCACTAGAAATATCATAAATATAAAATCTACATCTATGACAACACTAAAGACGATAATTAAATACTTAGGGTGTATTTTGAAAATTATAAAAAAGTATTTTTACATAAACCATCTCAAGTTCTATAAATTACCCTGAGGACCCTAGTAAATATAGGTTTAAGCGGGACCAACCTCTTGAGCCTCAGGGAGCCGGAGAAGTGGGTGGTTGCCTATTTAAGGTAGACAACTTAATAACGGTATTAACAACATGGTAATCGTCTTTGAAAAAGACACAAATCCTGCCGCCCATGTTCAGCAGTTACCGATAACATCAAAACCTAATTCAGGACTTCAATTTTTTTTCTAATTGTTCTGACTCATACTGAGTCTCATTATAATAATATGACTTGAATATGATTCAAGTACAATCTACAATATTACAATTCAATATGAATCCATGAATCCATATAATCAATCGGATCAAACTATTCAATCTATATTGACTTAACCGAACCATGGATATACTTCCATTTACATGATTCTCCAGTTACATCCATGATTCTCCAGTTACATCCATTTACTGATATCATGTTTCGGCAAGTCATCCAATTATACAATCTATATTACATGAAAACACAAGTTGCAATACAAGCAATACAAAGAAGACATGCGAGGTTTAAGGGGTAGATTGGTACGGAAGATGTTAGAAGTGGCACGAGACTACAAGACTTAAGACACCTAATCTGTATTTTTGTTGCTATTGTACCGTTGTTTCCTCCAATCAGAGCAAAGCTCTGTTTGAATTTCAAAAATTCAAAAATTGAAGCAATTCTTCAAATCCCGTGCGCTGCGCGCAACGCGCCACGTGTCAGAAGTTGATACGTCAGCGCAGCGCACCCAATCAGAGCAAGGCTCTATTTAAAACAAAAATTAAAGGAAGCAACGCTTCAGTTGCGCAAGCGCTGCGCTGCGCGACACGTGTCAGCGCAGTTGCGCAAGCACTGTTGCGCTGTGCGCCGTGCGACACGTGTTAAGCGCTGGTGCGTTTGCGCCAAACAGAATTAAAATTCCAGTAAGATCTTTTCTGTTCTTGTTAAAACAAGAAGATTGTCTTCTGTAAAATAGTAGCCCTTGGATCAAAGATCCAACGGTTGGGAAAATTTCCCAAATCACTCAAAGTAGGATCTCTTTAATAAATTTAACAAATTAATGGGCACTATATAAAGGCCCCTAGACCCCAATTCAAAATGAACATTGAGAACATCAAAAACTTCAAAAACAAAACAGAGAGAACTTTGAAGGACTGTGAGAAGAACTCGAGAACAAAAAAAAGGTAAAAACTTTATAAAAAGAAGAAGAATTTCTTCTGAATAGATCATTGATCTATTCAGAACAAGATCAATGATTTTCAATAAATAAAAAAATATATATAAATAACAGTGCCTTGCACTTTTTTATGAACCAATGGTTCTGGAATCTTAAAGATTCTTTTCTTGAATCCAAAGTTGGATCAAGAAATTAAAACAGTGCCCTGCACTTGCAAAACTGCACTGTTGCGCTCCTGGGTTGGCGCAAGCAACCAGGGAGCGCCACGTGTCAGCTCTAAGACCACTTGCGCTGTGTGCTTTTAAGATAGAGCATTGCTCTTTAAAGTTGGCGCAACTCACCAGAGCGCGCCACGTGTCAGTAGCGCAACAGCGCAGCGCACTGGCACAGCGCACTACGCTGTTGCGCTTGCGCTCACCAGAGTATGACACGTGTCACCACGACAAGCGCTTGCGCTCAATAATTGGCGCAAAGCGCCTGACAAACCACTGTCAAGTAATTAATGCACTGCATTATTTACAGAAGGGCCAAGCCCAATTAAAAAAGGCCTAACAGTCCAAATTAAATGCAATGCATTATTTTAAAGAAGGGCAGAGCCCAAACAGATGCTCTGCATCATTTATAAAGGGACAGAGCCCAAATCAGAAAGGCCTAGCAGGCCAAAATAAAATGCAGTGCATTATCAAACAGGGGCAAAGCCCTAGCACAGGCCTAATAGGCCAAAGATAAAAACATTGAATATTCTCAACTGGACTTAGCCCAATCATGGCCGTAAGTTCTCAAATTAAATTGACTGAGCAAGGCTGCTCTCCTAAATCAATTTACATCCGGTTCAAGGGTACATCTCTGAACTCCTCTGACCCCTATCGTTGTAATCCTTCAACGACGTCAGAGAGGCGACGAGTCCCGACAACCACACATCGATACGGATTGCGGGGTCCTTAAACTCATGGACCGAAACGTCCCTAAACTAATATTCGTCCCAAAATGGGAATGTTGGACCGAAATGTCCTTAAACTAATGCTCGTCCCCAAATAGGAACGATGGACCACCATGTCCCTAAACTGGGAATCGACCGCAACGTCATTAAACTAAACAACAGAGCCAATTGCTCTCTTATCGGATCCAAACGATCCCGTTAAGTTGATCTTAGTTTGGGGATTAGGCTAACGTATCCTTAACAAAAGTTTAAGTCGATCTTAGCCTTAAATAGGGCTAACGTATCCTTAAACCAAAATCCCAAACCCAAATCTAAGTAAACACGGATTTGGACTAATCCACGTCCTACGGGCGACGGCATCACTTAGTCTCCGTATACAATCCACGGGCAACCACAAACAAAACAAACACCCACGACACGAAGTGAAATTCTGGAGAAGGAGAAAATTGTTACCGCGATGTGGTAGCGTAATTAACTGCAGAGGCTTGCGCCTGCAGGGAAGAGCGTCCCCACAATCAAAAACCCCTCGAACGAGGGGGAATCTGACGAAGTCTGCTACATCGGCCGCATCCGTCTAAACCTTCGATACACGGTGCTATAAATCAACTTGGCATCTTCGGAGAGGTGGACGGATAAAACCAAATAGCATCTGCTCCGAATCTCAGGCAAGTCGTCCATGTCTTAGCCGCCGTTCGGAGGGGAACAGATTCTGGCACGCCCGATGGGACATTTTCCTCTTTCCACTCCACACTTCGTGTGTCGTCTTCGCGAACGAATCGCGGTTTGTTAATGGTTACCTTTGGATTTTAAGTTACTAAGATTTGGTCTTTTGCCTGGCGCAGAAATATGCATCAATGGCCTCCAATTGCTCGATCTGTTCAAAGTGCCAGTGCAACCGACGCTCCACCTCACCTGGAGGTGTAGCTTATGGGCCTCAAGCGGCCTCCATCCTTGCCATGCCGGTAGAACAGGTGACCCAGGCCACCACCGTCCTGTTTTTCGGGACCATGATCCCGCTTGCAAGCTTCACCATGCCAGTGCCCGCATCAGAATCGAACAAGAAGTCGGTCTTCGATCGGCTCACTGCTACAACGGCCTCTTTCAACGGGTCGTCCAATATCAAACCGGCAGCCTCTGTCTTTGCCAGGCTGAGCCAGAACCCTGATGGGCCCGCCAAGAAGCCCATGAACCCTGAAATGGCCGTCCCGAGGAAGAGAGCTACCCCTACTCCTGAAATCGTCAGGGCGGCTTCTCCTGTTAAAGAGTCAGTCTTTTCAAGGCTGACTATTCCGGCTCCTCCTCCTACTCGAGGATCTGTCTTTGACAGATTGAACATCGCCACTCAAAGGACAACATCAGTCTTTAAAAGGCTGACACCAGCATCACCTTATTCGGACAGGGGGAAAGATGAAGCTGTCCCTATCGCCGAGCCAGTCCTAATGGCTCGTCATGCTCGACGTCGCCACTGGCGCCGAGTAAGGAAGGCTGGGGGCAACTTCCCCTCAGGGCTAACTCCACCTGCTCCAGTTGTGGAAGTTAATGCTGCTGTTCCAACTGGGAACAACTTTGAACCACTTAGGAGGGTACGTAAGAACTCTCCAACTGCTACGCTAAAAAGATCTCCTCCACCTGCGGAGAGGGTTCCGGAAACGAAGCTGGAGTAGCCCCCTCAGCGGCTATCCTCCAAAATTTATAAAGTTTGGCGAAGGGTTCAAGACTCCGTAATTGACCAATGTCACTCTCGTCAGCAGAAAAGGGCGAAAGTGCAGGAAGAAAAGGACCGTCCAATCAAACAGCAAAGGACGACAATTACTAGGGTGCCCGCTGCAACGGCCCCTTCAACTTCAACGGCCCACAAGAGAAGGAGGCCGGAGAAAATTCCCACGCCCGCGGCAAATGCCAAAGGCGGTGAGCCTAAACACCCTAATTCCGGGGGCATCGTGGTCCATACTGTATACATGGCGTCAGGGAAGGAGGACAGCCGTACATCTACGGGTCATAGACCGCTTACACGGTCAGTGACCAAAGCTCAGGAGCAACAGCAAAAGCTCCAGGAAATGATGAACGCGATGGCTGCACTCACTGGGCCAAAAGAAAACCCCGAAGCGTCATCTGATTAACGCCAGGAGCAAGAAACTGACGCTGAATTCCTTCGCCGGATATTGGAGAAGAAGGATAAAGAGGTTGCTGAACAAGCAGCCAACATAAAGCGAATGGCCCTCCTGTTCCAGGACATGGTGGGAATGATGATCCAACAAGATCCTCCTGCTGAAGATCCTCCAATAGTTCTTGAAGACGATAGGGAAGAAACGTCAAATCCTCCACCGGCTCTGTCGACAGCCAAGGAGGAGACAATCTCCAAAGCTGACTTGGACGAATATATAGCTCAGCAGATCCGGGTTCATCAGGCAACTGAGGCAGCTGGCCAAGTTGTCAAGACGGGGTGGCCGTATCCAAGCTGGTACGATCAGATTAAGTACCCGCCGGGCTATACAATACCAAAATTCCATAACTATAAGGGGACGGGCAATCCCCACCAGCATGTTGCCCAATTCAGAGCACTTTGTGGCAACACCGGCGGTGATGATAAGTTGTTACTTCGCCAGTTCGTTGGTAGCTTATCGGATACAGCATTCGAGTGGTACTTCGAGCTCCCAAACGACTCTATTAAGACCTTCGCGGAGATGGAGCTGCTGTTTACCCAGCGTTTCACAAGCGCCAGCGAACGCACCCCGATAACGGCATTGATTAATGCCAAGGTAAAGCCGGGTGAGACATGGGTCCAATATGCTATACGGTGGCGGAACTTGTGGTCAAAATGTGAGCAACGCATTGAAGAGGCTCCGGCAGTAGGGATGTTTGTGGGAACTCTTGATCCACAGGCGACCATATCCCAATTCATGATGTTCTTCAAGCCGACTACCTTCTAGGCCCTGATCGACAAGCTAGCTCAGATGGATCAGATAGGCCATAGACCTCCTCCTCCAAAGCCGGACTCTCGAAATGAGAAAGGGAAGGGAAAAACAATTGTTGTCGCTAATGCTCAACAACAGCCGAGCAACTTGAAACCGGCTGTCCGTCAAAATAATATGCGTCCACACCTATCCCTTGAGGAGAGGCTAGGACGTCCTTACTCATTTCCCCGAGATAAAACGCGAAGATTATTCGAGCTGGCGTTGCGCAACCGACTCATAAACTTGCCGGATCCAAGACGTCCGTCGCAGCCAAACGACGTCCATGATCCCAATTACTGTCCTTATCACTGAGTACTGGGTCATCCGATCGAAGATTGCTACGTCTTCAAAGATTGGATTGAAGACCAGTACCAACAGGGCAAGTTCGCGTTGTCCGACAGAAGGAAGGTGAATCCGCCGCAACCTCACACCTCTAAAAGGATGAATACGCCGGGGGCAACGTGCTCTCTCGTTGAAGAAGCTCCATGGGAGGTCGTGCTATCAGCCAAAACAAAGAGGATGCTGAACGATCTTCAAACATGCCCAGCGATCAGGTGGAAGAACCCATTGGAACCTCAGATCATTGAAGGGATGTTGAAGACACGCCCAATAACAAAAAGAGCGATAGTGGTGGCCTGAGCACTCATACCCAGCCGTCGAAATCTTCAAAGAAGAAGAAAAAGAGATCCAAAAATCCCATGAAGCCTGGCGACAAGCGCACAGACTTACAAAGACAGATTGACGTGCTGGAGGAATATAAGCAGAAAGCACGGACTCCCATCACACTTCAAGAGTTCCTCAACCACGTCTTTCAAGAGGAAGATGAGGGGGAGAGTTCGTCGGATGAATCTGAGGAATACGTGGCGAGCTGTCATATGATTTCCCATTCGTTTAAAGACGATGAGGAAATTCCTTGCGCTGAGAAGCTGTGGGCAGATCCTAAACCGGAAATTCTGGGGCCATCGGATGAAACAATTGACGCATTCCTCAATGAAGCTCTGTTGAAAAGTAGAGATGATCGGGAACGCGAGAAGGCCATATTTGAAAGGGCCAAGCGACAACGACTTGACGAAAGAGTTGAGACACTCCCGCTGGAGCAAAATACATCCACCGCGGATAAAAGCAAATTCAAGACGAGGAAAAGGTTTGCTAAGGCCATATCAATGGGCATGAAACTACCATCCTCTGAAGGAAGCATTACTAGTGAAGCAGAAATGCACCCCTCCTACTGCTTGTATCATCGGAAGATTTCGCACCCCACCGAAGAGTGCAAAGCTTTCAATAAATGGTGGCAGGGGTATGTCGCTTACCGGCAACATCTTAAACGGGAGAAACGCAAAACACGTCGGGAGCGGAAAAGTACGACCGAGGAGCTTAACGGCACTACCCGCGATTGTCGCATGGTTAACGCCGGGGGATCGCAAGTTCTCATATTCGGGAGCGACTTTGATGAAGAAATGGCTCTTAGCCCCCTCTTCAAAGAGTCCACCTCGAGAAAAAAGGAAGAGCCAAAGGTCTGCGAAAATATCCGGTTGCGTAATCGGACGCTGCCTGAAAAGAATCTTGGACCCTCAAACAAAAAAGATAAAGGGAAAGAAAAGGTCTCTGAGGACATCGCCCTGGATGACCAAGTTGTGGAAGAGCTAACTGCCAAGGACACGCCAAAGGAAAATAAGGTGGATTACAACGTCTTAGCGCATCTGAGAAAGCTACCCTCGCAGCTTAGCATTCTTGACGCCCTTTTACTATAAAAAGAGGCGGGAGATTCGTTAATTAAGGCACTACAGGAGCCGGAGCAATTCCAAGTTTTCCTGGCCGAAGAAAAGATGAAGGATGAATTGGAGGAAGTGCACACGGCCGATGTTACTTTTGGCGATGAAGACCTTCTCCTTGGGACGTGCGAACACAATCGCCCCCTCTATGTCTCAGGATACTGCCACAATATAAAGATAGGAAAAATCCTGGTCGACAATGGATCCTCCGTTAATCTCCTCAATGTGCAGGTGTTAGAAGAAATCTGCATGAGCGTCTAGAACCTTGCTCGGGACAAGATCACCATCTCCGGGTTCGACTCCCAATCATCAAGAACTCTTGGATCTGTGATACTGACGTTACGCTTTGGGCTGCTCGTCACAGATATTAAATTTCACGTCATAGACGCCAAGACATGCTACAATGCTCTGCTCGGCCGACCATGGTTACACGAGTACAATATCATCCCTTCTACACAGCATCAGTGTATGAAATATTTTAAGGATGGTCTCGAGTATACCGTGACGGGAGAACTGAACCCGTTCTCTGTGAACGAAGTCATCAAATATGAAGATGCCAAATACTTCTTACCGGATTTTGAAGACACGGAGAGGTGTCACAAGCCGGAGAACAAGGCTAACGCCACCATCCCTGTCTTCGGCAGTGATACTGAGGAGGAAGAGGAGATAGTTTATTCGGGTCCGCCCCAATACAACAAGCCGGGACCATCCGCTCCTACGTTGATCTTTGGTAGTGACTCCGAAGATGAGGTCCATGCTGTATGCTCTGCTCGGCCTTCAATACAAACGTCCGTTGACGAAGAGCGGAGTCTACAAGTCGCCATGGTTCCACTTAAACACCATAAAGAACTGGATGCACTTGATATCTACAGTGTAGAGGAGCTGCGGACGTTCTATGTCCCTCCCAGGCGAAAAGGAGAAAAGGCAATTCTATTCTACCGCTCTGAAGAAACCAAAGTAGAGAAAGAAACCTGGCACGGTATGGATCTTATGCTTGACAGGCTTCAGCCCATCCGTCTGCCCAGATATTATACAGAAGGTTTGAAGAGGTTGCTGAAGCGCCAGGGGATATCCTTCAAACATACCGCTCGAAAAGCCAAATGCTATGACAGGGTCTGGAACGTTCCCGGGACTCAGCACAAGTTGCCTAATAGGAGAATGGAAACAATCGGGCTTGGTTACATTCGGTCCAAGAAACGAAAGCTACTCCGTGACTGCTATGTTGTGCACGACTTCGATGAAGAAGCGGATGCTCAATGGGAGGATGCTAATCCTGAACCAGTAAAAGTTCCTGATGCAAAAGTGCCCAGTCCGTCGTTCGAAGAGCAAATGGACAAGCTTATAAGGGAAGCTGGTCAAAAATTCCAAGACGGTCATAACCGCGAAATGGCCATCTACGAGAAAGCCAAAACGCAACGCCTCGTCCAACAGGCTGTGAAAGATGAAAATGCCGCTCCCTGTCAACCTGTTATAAAAAAGGTTCGACGCAGAGGCATAAATAAATAGAGAAGCGAAAAAGGCGCTCAACAGCAACAAAGCGGGACTAAGAAACCACGCAAGCGGGAATCGAGCGGTCCAGATCTATCCCTCATGAAGAAAATGGGTCGAGCATACTCTTTTCCTTAAGATAAGACGAAGAGAATACTTGATCTCGCTCTAAAACATCAAATGCTTACACTGCCGGAGTCCAAGCACCCTGAACAAGCAGGCGAAGTTTCTCACCCAAACTATTGCTCTTATCACCGAGTAATAGGGCACCCTCTCAAAGACTGCTTCACCTTCAAGAATTGGGTCGAAGATCAGTATCAGCTTGGCAAGTTCGCTCTGTCTGACAACTGGAGGGTAACGCCGCCACAGAAGCACGAACTCAAAGCCATGAGAGCAGAACCAGCTCCACATTAGTCTTGGAAGCGAGCTCGTACTTGTCATATGATAACAATATCAAAAGAAGAGCCCGAGAATATCGATAACCTTCCCTGGTGCTTCGAAAACAGCGACGATGAGGTGATCTCAGAATTTCCACCAGCACCGAAAGAGCTGGAGGATGGAATACATACCACCGCAGATAACCTCAAGAAAATTGAGTTGGGGACGGCGAATGACCCGCGACCGACATTCATTAGTGAGCTGCTGTCTGAAGAGAGGGTGGCTGCGTTAAAAGACATGCTTATGCAGCATAGAGATTGCTTCGCGTGGAACTATTCCGAAATGCCGGGACTGGATCCAGAAATTGCTGTGCACAGATTGGCGATATCTCCGGACGTCAAGCCGGTCAAACAGGCGCCAAGAAGAATGCGGCTCGAGCTTGAGATGAGTATCAATGCCGAGGTCAAGAAGCTGATCGACTCCGGCTTTATCCAGGAGGTTCAATATCCTGAATGGATCGCCAACATCATCCCCGTGATGATGAAAAATGGGACAGTGCGCATATGCGTGGATTTCTGGGATCTCAATAAAGCTTGCCTGAAGGATGATTTCCCAGTGCCAGTCACCAAACTGATGATAGACAATACATCCACTCACGAGGTTTTCTCCTTTATGGACGGCTCATCAGGGTATGATCAGATAAAGATGCATCCCGAAGACCAGAAGCACACCGCTTTCAGGACCCCTTTGGGTATATTCTGCTATAAGGTGATGCCCTTCGGTCTAAAGAACACCGGTGCCACCTATCAAAGGGCCATGACGAAAATCTTCGATGACCTTATACATGAAATTGTCGAATGTTATATCGACGACCTTGTGGTTAAAAGGAAATCATAGGAGGAACATTTAGAACATCTGAAGACCGTATTTCAACGCCTTCGACAATACAACTTGAAGATGAACCCTCTCAAGTGCGCATTCGGAGTTTCCTCGGGCAAATTTCTGGGATTCATCGTCCGACATCGAGGTATTGAGATAGATCCGTCGAAGATCAAGGCGATCATGGAAATGCCTCCGCCAAGAACTCTCAAACAGCTGTGGTCTCTCCAAGGGAAGCTCGCGTACATACGGCGATTTATGGCCAACCTTTCAGGAAAGTGTCGTCCTTACAGCCACCTGATGAAGAAGGGAACCCCATTCGTCTGGGACCAAAAATGCCAAAGCGTGCTTGACGAGATCAAGCAATACCTGCAGAACCCGCCAGTATTGGCTGCTCCGGTCAAGGGAGAGCCCCTCATTCTTTATACAACCTCCCTCGAAGGTTCCTTAGGCGCATTATGGGCGCAAGAGAATGACCAAGGGAAAGAAAGAGCACTCTACTACTTAAGTCGAGTTCTGCTGGGGGCAGAAAGCAACTACTCCCCTATTGAAAAATACCGCCTGGCGTTGATCTTTGCGATAACCAAACTCAGGCACTATGCGTTGGCGCATGAGGTCCGTCTCATTTCGAAGGTGGACCCCCTTAAATATTTAATGTTGAAGGCTGTATTGACAGGTCGACTCGCTAAATGGGCCCTGCTCTTGATGGAGTTCTCGATAACGTATCAACCTCTTAAAGCAGTGAAAGGCCAGGCCATTGCCGACTTCCTCGCTGAACATCCAATACCCGCCGATTCTCCTCTGAATTGTGAACTGCCAGACGAACATGCGTTTGATGCGATCGACGGTGGTGATACCCGATGGGAGCTTTATTTCGATGGAGCATCTTCCATGAAGAAGCGCAAACAAAGTACGCCCATAATCAAATCGGGGATAGGCCTTATCTTCGTGACTCCACAAGGAGGGATAATGCGTTTTGCTTTCTCCTTAATAGAACTGAGGACAAACAATGAAGCTGAATATGAAGCTCTGATAGCAGGCCTCGAGATCGCCATCTACATGGGAATTAAAGACCTCCTCATATATGTGTTAGTGTATATACCCCAGAGGCCATTACTGTATCATACTAGTTTGTATATTACTTGATGGAAGCTTGGGATATTCACAGTTGTATAGACAATCTTGCACAAAATGGTAATATGCTATTTGGTTTGTCTCTATTTCAATATGTGCATGTGTTTCTTTTAGCATATCGCTTATACATATTAGTAGAGCCCTTAGGGTCTTTGCTTGATTACCAGCGTTGTGATGGCAGTCACACTTGTGGGGGCTGGGTAATCTATAAGCACATCCTTATACAGGTCCCTAGTCGTAGGACTATCGAGACAGGGCATCGATACTCCAGAGTAAACTAGCGTATGCGCTTTTCATCCCAGCTGGGGAGATGGTCCTTCCCACAGCCATCAGTACGTCATACTGGAGATAGTATACGGGTGCTCGTTAGGTTACGAGTACACTGGACAGGACTCGTCGGGAACTATTGGTTGGTATTATACCTATCGTCAGTTATCAGTTCCCAGGTGACATGAGTACAGCTTAGTCCGCTGACATGACACTGTCACTTCGCCTCGAGTGTGTTCCCACTGTACTTAGATTACTACCCTACTACGGCTCAAAGGAGTCTTGCAAACAGGTAGTAGTTGGGTGCAGTCCCGAAGCACTTGGAGGCACTGACGGTTAGACAGGAATCGTCTCTCCCGGTATTGGGGGTTGACATCGCGCTGTGTCTAAGAGAGCCATTACACGAGTAGTCCCTGGGCAGGGCAAGCGAGATATACTGGTAGGTTTCCAGTGTTATCTCAGGGTGTTCTAGGATACACTCCGACACGACTTGTACCGCTATTATGGGACTGACGTTTACCACCCCCTAGGCCTGCCATGCGATGTTCTCAGACGAACGGACCGGACTGTATGGAGATTGTCACATACAGGCTCAGTAGGAGTTCGGATGGGTTTACCTCATCGGCCTTCTTATCGACATCTACCTGGGGACCGTTACGTACAGCTAGTGCCGCTTGCGGTCTATGGTTAAACCCTCTGCCAGCGTAGTGTCGAGTCTTTAGAGTCCCACACAGAGAGTTTCCCTGCACTGAGCGAAACGTGTAGAGGCCGTATCGTTTTACGGCAGGGCTACGATCACTTACGTGCACTTGTGTGCTTATGCTGTTCGGACAGGCAATACTAGTGGGCTTTGGTTTAAGCCGGATCCTAGTATTGCACGGATGGATTTGTTTTGTCTTCTGTGCATTCGCATTCTACGGAATGCGGATGCGGGTGTGTATGCACAGTTTTGAGGAGCGATGAAGGAGGAGGTGCCTCATTAGGGTTTTGGCAGTTGATTCGGCCAAAACCGTTATGTGGCAGGCTCATTAGGGTTTTGACTGTTGATTCGGTCAAAACCATTTTGAGGCAGACTCGCTAGGGTTTTGACAATTCGTTCGGTCAAAACCATTATGAGCCGGGGACATTATTTACTAATCCTTTTAGTGATAATTATGTGATGCCTAATTACTTTGACCATTTGACCACACTTGACTTTGTTGACCGTTTGACCAAAGTTGACTTTGACCTTCATGAGAGGTCTAGAGTTCTCTTTGGATTTCTTTTTCTTTTTGGATTATGAAAATGGTCAAGTCATTAGTAGCCATCAACTTTATCATGAAAGGATTGGTAATGATGGTGTTTATGCATTATTGAACCATGGTGCCCTTTTTCTTTGGTTGATAATTTCATTTCTATATTCTCATTTTCTCTCTCTTGTAAAAAGAAAAAGAAAAGAGCTCCATGGTTGCAAGTTCTCCTTCATCTTCCTCCTCTTGAAAAAATCTTTTGATCTCATGTGTTGAGAGAAAAAGAATCCACATAGACAAACACTTCCATCAACCTCTTCTACACAACCTAGGACATCAAGACTAGCGATCTTGTTGCCCTAGTTGCCTCGGCTCGAGGTGGAGCTCGGTGTACAACTCTCGGGTGGATCGTCTTCGACTCAAGAAGGTCGCGGAGGTGATCATGATCGGGATCGATCCTCGGAGCTTGGATGGACGAGCAGGACAGCGGAGAGAAGACCCGAAGGACCGGTATCGTGAGGTATAATCTCTATGGCATAGTAGATAGCACCTCTTGTAGTTTGCTAGTTTGTAGTTTAGCAAAGATCCTTCTTTTAGTCCATGTTGCCTTTGAGCCAAAAATTGTTTTTCGCCGTTTCCGCCTCCCCGTAAGAACCGGGGTGAGCAACGTGGACTTACAGTGGTATCAGAGCCTAGCTAAACATAAACTAGCAAGTTAGCGAAGTGTTTAGAATTTCGATCGAAAAAAATCGCAAAACACGCCCGGAAAAACCATGTTTCTGCCGATTTTTTATACTGCTCTAAAAATGATTCAACATACATGAAAAATCGGCTCAGGGTTTTGTAAAAACACAGAACAAAAATGATCCAGTGACTCGGTCAAAGCGCCGCGGATCCGTGGCAAGAACATACTTCCTGCCGCGGAACCGCGGCCGAGTTGACTCGGCCGTGGACCGGGTTTTGTACAGTGTTCTTATTTGGATGTTTTGGGATTTTTAGTATAGTTTGTTTCTGCCCAGATTTTTCAGAGAACAAATTTGTTTTTGGGGTGGTTACAAATCCGTATTTTGATCAAAATTCCGTAGACCTTGGCTAATGGATATTATCTGTGATGTGATATATGTATTGAACGTCTGCTAATCGCTATACGTCGATTAGTGGGGGTTATACATATCTGTGATCTGTAATGTTGATGGTTTGTGGATATGAACTCGTTGGATTGTCGCGGATGAATAGCCGGGTGGATGTGAGATGAGAGTTTCTTTTCCTTTTATTCATGTAAAATTTGTAATTGATGTAATATTATTTTATGGCCGTACATCCGGGATGAGGTTGTAGCCGCCATTGTATAATTTCTTTTACTGTTTTTGCTCCTAGGATAGACCCAAGGTGGGGTGCACAAACTACCGGGTATCTCGAAGTGCCGAGTGGCCTACTTACGTTGTTGAGGGAGGTTGCTTCGCTTCGAGTACTTGGCGGGTAGTTTGTCGCACCCGTAGGGGTCTAGGGTGGGGTTTGGCTATTCATCGCGACCGTGTAATCCGCTTTTCGTTGCAGGCTCGAACGAATCGCGGATTCCTAGTATATCCAAAGTGTTCATCTGTGATCTGGAATGGCTATCATTGTATCTGACGAATGTATATATCTATATATGATATCTATTTAGGCGTTGCTTATATTTTGCATCCGCGCTAGTCCAGCCCCCGCTCTGTCGTTAGTTAAGTAACCTAACGGGTGATGACGGGACCCCGTGGCGAATGCGGATGGCATAAGCGTACGTCATATTTTCGTTGTTTTCTGCAATGGTAGGATTAAATGATGGGACACATTAAAATTAATGCAAGAAAATTAACCAAATAAAAGTCGTTGGAACACTTTTAAAACCACTCGGTTCTTTTCAAAAACCAACTTTTAAATGCGGAGCTTGAACCACTCCTTTTAAAAGCTATCTCGTTCCATCGATTATATCAAGTTCACTACGTTCACGGTTTCGCCAAAACCATCCGTAGCCCTCCGTCGTTTCATATGAATATCCAATAGTATTCAAGCTGTGTTTGTTGGCCTTAGTCAAGGCACAGTGTTTGGTAGCTGGTGGGTATTCATATGTTGCATAGATAGATGCGTTGGTTTGGGACAGTCGTATTACTTTGTTGGCCATAGTCAAGGTATATACGGATGGGTTCAAATCAACCTGGACAACGACGGGTAGAACTTGACATGTGACTTATGATTTGTTGGCCTTAGTCAAGGTCATAAGAGCATGGGGCAAAAATCCACATCGGGAGTTTCTAAAGAAACTGAAACTTGCTAGTGCTGCATACCATTTGGAGTGTGATGATTCTGGTAGGATTCCTTCGGTTTTATCACATGATGATATTTGGATCCTGATCCTACTGTGAGTATATGCTACTCCTCGGGAACTTTCTCACTTACCGATCAATACTATAAACCAAGTAGGTGTCTAGAAAGGTGTTAGCGGGGCTACGCCCATAGGGAAAAGAGGTTACTTAATTAAGGAACTTCGCGAAAGCGTTGTAAAACCTCCCTCGAAGTACCGACACTGGCCTGGCTGAATGGTTAAGCAAGTATTGTACGGTAAGATTGATCCCGACTAATTATTCCTTTATGGTTTGAGGAGGGATTCGAGAGACAGTGGGAGCCATCCTGTTTAAATAAATTAAAAACCAATCTAAACTTGCAAGAGCATCATGCTGAGTGTTTTCTTCTCTCTCTCTTAATTGCAGTGACCCAGTGACCACACCTAGGTTACATCTAGATAATAAATTGACTGAATCTAACTGTTATGACTGGCAAAGGTCTGTCCAGATGTCCATTGCCCATGACAAGCTGGGACACCTCTTAACTAATCCAACCCCTGCCGTCTCAGGACCCGTTTTCCCTGTCACGGATATTGATATCCAAAAGACATCGGAAAAAGACTGTGCAAAAGCCAAGTGCCTCGTGTTAGCCTCAGTTGATGGTGCATACTAGAGGCAGCACGAGAAGATGGACTTAGTTTCTATCTTCCTCCATAACAAAGATTTATATGGAGAGCAATCTCGTATCGCAAGATATGAGACCTCGAACGAATTGCTTCCAGCGAGGTTGTCTATCGGGTCATCTGTAGGGGGCAACGTCCTTACAGAGACCAGCTATTTTGAGCTCACGGACCTGAAGACCACGTTGAAGAACGAGTCAGATACTGACTGGATTCTACAGTCTCTACCTTCTACCCTGAAAGAAACCAGGGAAGTAAAAGGTAAAGAAATGGCAGAACTTTCGGGACTGGATGTAGTAAAAGAGGGACTTTCCTATTGTTACAGGAATGAACATTGGCAGAAAGATTGTAGGGCTAGCAAAGCCAGTAGCCAGAATTCGAAGCATGTTGTGGCTTCGGCTTCGGGTGTGTTTGTAATAGAGAACTGTATGTCAGTTAACCCTACTTCCTGGGTATTGGATACCGGATCAGAATCTCACATCTGTAATTCGTTACAGGCTCTGAGAAACTTTAGGGTTATCAAGATAGGTGATATGACTCTCAGGGTTGCTAATGGAATGAGCATGTACGCTGAATCCGTAGGGGAATATCATCTTGGACTGACAACTGGGCAGATATTGATTCTGCGTGACTGTTTTTATGTACCAGGTGCGACTTGTAATATCATATCTGTATCCTTACTTTCTAAGGAAGGATACGATTTTACTTTTGTAAGCGGTGTGGTCAACATCCACCTAAATCAAGTTTTGATTGGGTCAGGTATATTAAAAAACGGGATATACGTATTAAATCAAGCTCAGATTTTCAGTGTCCAGAACACACTTAAAAGAAAGTCTCCGTAATTAAATTAGGCTTTCTTATGGCATTGTAGACTCGGTCACATTAATGAGACACGGTTGACAAAGTTACATAAAGAAAGATACTTGGATCCGTTTGAGTACCTGTCACGACCCGCAGGGTACGGAATGTGACTGACACTTAAGTTTACGAAACGTCTCAAGACGTCCGTAAAATAAGTAAGCCAAGCCCAGAAACCAAAACCAAATAAGCAAAAGTGTGAGGAAAACCAATCAATTGAAAGCGAGTTTATCAAATAAATCATATAAAACCTTTTTAAAAACAATATCAATTTTTCCGAAAATTTCGGCAGAGTCTCCTTTGTAAATACTGGCCCCCAAAATGGGTACAACAAGAATATATATAAATCCAACAAATAAGGCATCCCCAAGCGGGAGCTAGCTCTTCGCCACAAGGCGGTTACAAATCCCACGCAATATAAAACAACAACATGCAAAATAATCATAAAGAAGCATGAGAAAAACAGCATGTCGACTCAAGTGAGCTCGACCCCAAAATACAGCATAAAAGTCCATAAATCTCACAGTCTCATCTCTAGGTCAATATACAACAATACTGGTAGGTACAGTAGATGGAGTACACTAGATACAAAGAATATACAAGGTGGTACAAAAATAATAATATAACCCACCTAAGAGCAAAACCTCGAGTCCAGGCAAAAGAGGCAAAAGAAGCGGTGCGCCCGCCGCTACTGTGCTGACGGAGCGGACCTGCAAAAGACTGTGGCCCAACGGGGGTGAGTTGCCAACTCGTGAGTAATAAATAACATCTATAGAGGCTATCGCAAGTATGCACACAAGCATCCTAGCATATATAATACAGGTATGGCAGGACATAATAGCAGGTATATATGCAATATGAATATACTAGCAGGTATGAATGCAATGTGAATCAACTCATGATCTGAATGTGTAAGTATAAGAATCATGTTTTTCCTTTAGGAATCTCTTTTGAAATACCAATAGAATCAACAAGAACCTGTGTCCAGCAACGACACCTCAAAACTATCACAAATCTCATGTATCCATGTTATAGTATCTCTGGCCTCAGCCATCCGGCTGACCCATCTCAATATCAATATCTCATCATCTCGCGGCCACGGTCGGTATCCTCTGGATATCCGCCGTGCCAAACAGTCACCGGTAGGTAATCCGTCCCCTGCCAGGCTCATCGTCAGTGCCACGAGCTTCTTGCCCCGGGGTACCTTACCGGGCCCACCATGTACCCGAGACAGTTCATCCAACTCCTCGAAACGGGTCTCGAAAACCACAGCAAACTCATGGTGGACGACACTTACATCACTAGAAAACCGCAATTTACATATTTTAAAATATAATCAGTTTAGAAATTTTGCGGCTTTCCCCCGAAATCCAGAAATATCATAAAATCTCTAGAAATCCTCATAAGTGCATATGTCAATGATAATGAATGCATATGGTATCAATAACCAAGTTGCGATGTATGATTAATAGACTAGGCATGAACAAATAATATGATGAGGTACATGCACATGAATAGCAATCCTACGATTTCATTTTAAGGAATTAAAGGCAATAGCATAAGTTTAAGTATCAATTATAGTAAAAGGTTTCAAATTGTAGGTTATCTAGTGTGATGGCATGGCAATTACTAGGGCGTGTGTGTAAGCATGAATAGTGCTCGTGCTGCATATAAAAACCCTGGCAATGGTGCAGGTGTCCTATAGAATGGGTTCGCATATGTATGTCAATATAAGGCATGAATGTAGCAAATAATCATACAAGTATTACACCCCTAATTACTAACATTACTAAGAACCTTTTTAAGTTACAAAAACTATCGGGCGACTTGCGCCATCCAACGATAGTCCCTTGTAGATGTTACATTTACTCACCGGAATCCCTAGATAGCCATGCCCAATCACCGCTTTCCCCTTTCGTGCCGCGTCTGACGTCTCCGCGACCGAACCTGGAATTTACATCAATACCAAACATAAGGTTACATATCATGAAATGACGCAAATCCGAAACGAAAATACCAACGTTCACAAGCTAGGTACAACGTGCACAAGGTGCACGGAACACACGCGAAAATCGCAAAAACTAACTAAAATCGTCGATTTGGTCACCCGGCAAAGCTAAAACCCGATCACTCAAAAAAAATCGCACTCACACATCCTAAATGTCATAGGATATGCTAAAAAAAATATAATCAAGTTATCACAAATAATTCATCACATAATTTAAATAAAAATCTAGTAAGCACAAAACTTGCTAATTTGGTGCAACATCGAAAATTAACGATAAAGTTATCACAAATCAACACAAACATCCAACCACACAACTAGTTAGCCATAATCACATAATTTCAACTCATTTACCATGCTTCAAAACCCATTTCCATACACAAACCCCTTTCTTGATTTTCATAAAACAACAATTACAAACCAATATCACACATTAAAATTAACTAAATTAGCATAATTTGAAGACCACATAAACAAAGTAACTTCTTTGATTTGGTTGTGTAGGAACTAGCAAGCAAAATAGATTTACTTAACCAAATAATGGTGTGCTAAAAACCCTAGTTTAAAACAAACTACTCTTTTAGAAACTAGATTAGAAATTAGCTAAACTTTTAACACTAAAACCATATAATTAAAGGAATTTAGCCACAAGTGTTGAATGGGTAAGAATTATACCTCAATTTCTATGGATCAAGCATGGTGATTTTCCTCTAAAAATACCTCCTTTCCACATATTTTCAACTATAATATGCTTGAGAAGAGATAGCACAAGGATTTATTTTGGTTTTGTGAAGAAATTTGTGGATTTATAAGGATTTTGAGGTGGAATTTGATGAAATTTGATGATGAAAAGAGATGAGACAAGAAGAGGGAGGGGGCTGCTGTAGAATGCAGGAATTCTCGGCTGAAATGGAGGAGTGGGGATGTTGTGGGGAAAAGCCCAAGTCAACCCACTCAAATCAAAGCACACATACTTCCAAATTTACCCCTTTAAAACCCTTTTAAAACACAACAATTCCCCACATGGTTAAAGTCAAAATGAGGCAAGGAAATTACTTGACCTGCTGATGGTGGGGCCGGCCTAGAGGAGGGGAGTGAGTGAGAGAGATTTTACAAAGAAATTCTATGCAAAAGACCCCCCACAAGTACAAAATTGCAAGTTTTAGCTTAAAATTCAATAAATTTCGTTTTCCATAATAAAAATTAGTTAAAACTTGAAATAAAATACTAAAAAATTATATTACAACTAGATTTTAATTAACATGATTTTAAACCTTAAATTTATCCCATTTAAATTTGTATTTATCGCTAATTTAATGTATTTTCTTACCGGCTTAAAATAATATTAAAAAATTGAAAAATAGGGGAAAATTTTTAAATGACCAAAAATTAATAAGTAACTCATTAGATACTAAAAAATAGCAATTACCTATCCAAATTAGGTATAATTAGTCCTAAACTGCAAAATATCAAAAAAGACGGTTTACGGAAAAATACCGAATTTTCACCGATTTTCAGGAAAACACCAAAACGACTTTTCAAGGCGCTACAGTACCAGTCTTATGCCACTTGTGAATCTTGTCTTATGGGAAAGATGACAATGACCCCGTTCACTGGATACGGAGAAAGAGCAAGCGAGCTCTTGGGACTCATACACAGTGACGTGTGTGGTCCAATGTCTACACGTGCGCGAAGTGGTTATTCATACTTCATTACTTTCACAGATGATTTCTCTAGGTATGGACATGTCTTCTTGATCAAGCATAAATCCGAGGACTTTGAGAAATTTCGGGAATACAAGAATGAAGTTGAAAAACAAACAGGCAAAAGTATCAAGATACTGAGATCTGATCGAGGTGGTGAATACTTGAGTGCCGAGTTTCTGGGCTACGTAAAAGAGAATGGAATTCTCTCTCAGCTTACTCCTCCATACACACCACAACACAGCGGTATATCGGAAAGGCGGAATCGAACCCTATTGGATATGGTTCGTTCCATGATGAGTAAGGCTGAGTTACCGCGATCCTTCTGGAGTTATGCACTAGAAACAGCTGCATATCTTTTGAACCAAGTTCCTACCAAGTCAGTGCCCACCACACCATATCAGATGTGGAGTGGGAAGAAACCCTGCCTTAAACACTTTAAGATATGGGGGTGTCCAGCTTTTGTTAAAAGGCAGCATGCGGACAAGCTCGAGGCACGTTCAGTACAGTGTAAGTTTGTGGGATACCCAAAGAACTCCAAGGGGTATCTTTTCTATTACGCAGAGGAACAAAAAGTTTTTGTTTCTCATCATGCCCGCTTCTTGGAAACTGAGTTTTTGGAAAATCAGATAAGTGGGAGCGCAATAGAACTGGAAGAAATTCCAGAACCACGAGTTATTACTGAAAGCTTAGTAGAACCAGAGGGTTCGAAAGAACAGGACATTCCTACGCCGCTCCGCAGGAGTAGTAGGCAGTCTCACCCGCCCGAGAGATACTACGGTTTTCTCATAGACGGGGATAGAGAGGATTGCACTATTGATTATGGTGAGCCTACTAGCTTCCAGCAAGCCATTCAGAGCGGTGACTCGGTAAAATGGCTGGATGCAATGCGGACCGAGATGGAGTCCATGTACACCAACAAAGTTTGGACTTTGGACTTTGCTCCAGAAGGGGTAAAACCCGTAGGCTGCAAATGGATCTTCAGAAAGAAGATTGGTGTAGATGGGCAGGTTGAAACCTATAAAGCTAGACTTGTTGCGAAGGGTTTTCGTCAAAGACCTGGTTTGGACTATGACGAGACCTTTTCTCCAGTGGCTATGCTCAAATCCATTCGGATCCTTCTTTCCATTGCTGCCTTCCACAATTATGAAATCTGGCAGATGGACGTAAAGACGGCTTTCCTGAATGGAAGTTTAGAAGAGTGTGTCTATATGGATCAGCCGGAGGGATTCATTCAGAGTGGGAGCAGAAGTAAAGTGTGCAAGTTGCTCAAGTCCATCTATAGACTGAAGCAGGCATCGCGGAGTTGGAACATCTGCTTCGATGATACTGTCAAGGAATTCGGCTTTATCAAAAACCCAGATAAACCATGCATTTACAGTAAGATTGTAGGGAGAACTGTGGTATTCCTCGTCTTGTACGTGGATGACATTCTCCTAATAGAAAATGATATTCCTATGCTACAGTCAGTCAAAGGATTCTTGTCACAGAGGTTATCCATGAAGGACCTGGGTGATGCCAACTACATTCTGGGGATCCAGATCTATCGTGATAGATCTAAGAGGAAGTTGAGACTTTCACAGTCCAGGTACATCGACACCATACTGAAAAGATTCAGTATGGAAGATTTCAAGCGCGGTAATTTACCGGCTTGTCACGGGATCACCCTCTCCAAAGAGATGTCTCCCAAGAATGATTTTGAAAGGGATCGCATGTCTATTATACCCTACGCTTCTGCGGTAGGCTTTATAATGTATGCGATGTTATGTACCAGACCAGATGTAGCATACGCATTGAGCGTTGTAAGCCGGTATCAGTCGGACCCAGGGGAGAAATACTGGATAGTGGTAAAGAACATTCTCAAGTACCTGAGAAGGACTAAGGAGATGTTCTTGGTGTATGGCGGAAAAGACCTCCAGATCGAGGCCTTTGCTGACTCCAGCTTCCAGAGTGACAAGGATGACTCCAAGTCCATGTCGGGTTATGTCTTTATCCTCAATGGAGGGGCGGTTTGCTGGAAGAGTTCCAAGCAGGAAACCGTTGCTGACTCAACTATGGAAGCGGAGTACATAGCTGCTTGCGATGCCGCAAAGGAAGCTGTCTGGATAAAGAAGTTCCTCACGGAGCTTCAGGTGGTTCCTACCATTGTTGATCCAATACCGCTGTATTGCGACAACAACGGCGCTATAGCTTTAGCGAAGGAACCCAGGTCCCATCAGAAGTCCAGGCACATTTTGAGGCGGTACCACCTGATCAGGGAGATCGTTGATCGCCGGGAGATCGAGGTGAAGAGAGTTGATTCGGAGAATAACACTGCAGATCCACTCACGAAGACCTTACCCCAGACTCAGTTCGAGCGGCTGATCGAGATGATAGGTCTTCGATACGCCAGTACATGGCCTTAGTGCAAGTTGGAGATTGTTAGTGTATATACCCTAGAGGCCATTACTGTATCATACTAGTTTGTATATTACTTGATGGAAGCTTGGGATATTCACAGTTGTATAGACAATCTTGCTCAAAATGGTAGTATGCTACTTGGTTTGTCTCTACTTCAATATGTGCATGTGTTTCTTTTAGCATATCGCTTATACATATTAGTAAAGCCCTTAGGATCTTTGCTTTATTACCAGCGTTGTGATGGCAGTCACACTTGTGGGGGCTGGGTAATTTATAAGCACATCCTTATACAGGTCCCTAGTCGTAGGACTATCGAGACAGGGCATCGATGCTCTGGAGTAGACTAGCGTATGCGCTTCTCATCCCAGCTGGGGGGATGGTCTGTCCCACAGCCATCGGTACGTCGTACTGGAGATAGTATACAGGTGCTCGTTAGGTTACGAGTACACTGGACAGGACTCGTCGGGAACTGTGGGTTGGTATTATACCTATCGTCAGTTATCAGTTCCCAGGTGACATGAGTACAGCTTAGTTCGCTGACTTGACACTGTCACTTCGCCTCGAGTGTGTTCCCACTGTACTTAGATTACTACCCTACCATGGCTCAAAGGAGTCGTGCAAACAGGTAATAGTTGGGTGCAGTCCCAAAGCACTTGGAGGCAGTGATGGTTAGACAGGATTTGTCTCTCCCGGTATTGGGGGTTGACATCGCGCTGTGTCTAGGAGAGCCATTACACGAGTAGTCCCTGGCTAGGGCAAGCGAGATATACTGGTAGGTTTCCAGTGTTATCTCAGGGTGTTCTGGGCTACACACCGACACGACTTGTACCGCTATTAGGGGACTGATGTTTACCACCCCCTAGGCCCGCCATGCGATGTTCTCAGACGAACGGACCGGACTGTACGGAGATTGTCACATACAGGCTCAGTAGGAGTTCGAATGGGTTTACCTCATCGGCCTTCTTATCGATATCTACCTGGGGACCGTTACGTACAGCTAGTGCCGCTTGCGGTCTGTGGTTAAACCCACTGCCAGCGTAGTGTCGAGTCTTTAGAGTCTCACACAGAGAGTTTCCCTGCACTGAGCGAAACGTGTAGAGGCCGTATCGTTTTAAAGCAGGGCTACGATCACTTACATGCACTTGTGTGCATATGCTGTTCGGGCAGGCAATACTAGTGGGCTTTGGTTTAAGCCGGATCCTAATATTGCACGGATGGATTTGTTTTGTCTTCTGTGCATTCGCATTCTACGGAATGCGGATGCGGGTGTGTATGCACAGTTTTGAGGAGCGATGAAGGAGGAGGTGCCTCATTAGGGTTTTGGCAGTTGATTCGGCCAAAACCGTTTTGTGGCAGGCTCATTAGGATTTTGACTGTTGATTCGGTCAAAACCATTTTGAGACGGACTCGCTAGGGTTTTGACAATTCATTCGGTCAAAACCATTATGAGCCGGGGACATTATTTACTAATCCTTTTAGTGATAATTATGTGATGCCTAATTACTTTGACCATTTGACCACACTTGACTTTGTTGACCGTTTGACCAAAGTTGACTTTGACCTTCATGAGAGGTCTAGAGTTCTCTTTGGATTTCTTTTTCTTTTTGGATTATGAAAATGGTCAAGTCATTAGTAGCCATCAACTTTATCATGAAAGGATTGGAAATGATGGTGTTTATGCATTATTGAACCATGGTGCCCTTTTTCTTTGGTTGATAATTTCATTTCTATATTCTCATTTTCTCTCTCTTGTAAAAAGAAAAAGAAAAGAGCTCCATGGTTGCAAGTTCTCCTTCATCTTCCTCCTCTTGAAAAAATCTTTTGATCTCATGTGTTGAGAGAAAAAGAATCCACATAGACAAACACTTCCATCAACCTCTTCTACACAACCTAGGACATCAAGACTAGCGATCTTGTTGCCCTAGTTGCCTCGGCTCGAGGTGGAGCTCGGTGTACAACTCTCGGGTGGATCGTCTTCGACTCAAGAAGGCCGTGGAGGTGATCAAGATCGGGATCGATCCTCGGAGCTTGGATGGACGAGCAGGACAGCGGAGAGAAGACCCGAAGGACCGGTATCGTGAGGTATAATCTCTATGGCATAGTAGATAGCACCTCTTGTAGTTTGCTAGTTTGTAGTTTAGCAAAGATCCTTTTTTTAGTCCATGTTGCCTTTGCGCAAAAAATTATTTTTCGCCGTTTCCGCCTCCCCGTAAGAACCGGGGTGAGCAACGTGGACTTACAATATGGAAACTCCTAACTAGTCGTCAGTCAAGTAAACGGCGACTACCAGACGTGCAAGCTAGAACTGGTGAAGTACGGCGAAAAAGTGCAACAACTGTTGACCCGAATTCCTTCCTACACTTTGGAAAATATACCGCGTGTAGAAAATAGCAAGGAGGACGCGTTGGCCAAGCTCTCTAAAGAACTGGTCGACGAAAACCTTGATGACATAAGAATCATGGTACAAAGCCGTCGGGTGCTCGCCCCAGCGGAAATATCTCCGGAATCACCCGAAGAGAAGGGAGTGATTGAGCAAATGGCTATGCAAATAAAAGACTGGGAAAAGGCTGATGATTGGAGAGAAGTCTTTATAGACTACTTCAAATCCCATCGAACTCCTGAAGATGCGTCCTCAAGACATCAGCTTATGAAACGAGCTCTGTCTTTCAGCTTCGTCAATAATACTCTATATAAGAGGTCGTTTGATTCTCTGTGGTTGAGATGTCTTGGTCCTGAAGAGGCAAATAGAGTCGTTCAGGAAGTTCACGATGGACTCTGTGGTTCTCACCAAGCAGGCCCAAAGATGAAGTTGAAGATCAAACGGATGGGCTACTACTAGCCCACGATGTTTCAGGACTGCCTCGAATATGCGAAGCAATGCCACTCATGCCAAATCCATGGGGACTTCATCCACCAGCATCCAAATCCATTCCATCCAACGGTGGCTAGCTGGCCATTCGAAATGTGGGGAACTGACATAGTCGGCCCCATCGAACCAGTATCGTCCAGGGGATATCGTTTCATCCTGGCGACGAATGATTACTTCTCCAAATGGGCAGAAGCAGTACCGTTAAGAGAAGTGAAGACAGAGAATATCCTCCATTTCTTCAAGACGCACGTCATATATCGGTTTGGAACTCCACGACGGATCATCTCCGATAACGGGCCAGCTTACAGAAGCCACAAGATCAGTCTCTTCGCGCAGTAGCATAATATAGATTGGAGATATTCCTCAGTTTATAATCCATGAGCTAATGGTCTAGCCGAGGCCTTCAACAAGACCTTGACGAAGATCATGAAGAAGACGGTGTCCCGAAATAAGAAGGACTGGCACGAGAGACTGCAAGAAGCTCTCTGGGCGTATCGAACTACGTTCAAGATAGCCACGAACACAACGCCGTACGCGTTGGTATTCGGTACAGAAGCAGTACTCCCCCTTAAGATAGAGTTACCCTCTCTATGAGTGGCAGTCCACTACGAGCTAACGGACAAAGAAAATGCTCACCTTCGGCTTGAGGAGCTTGATGCCCTTGATGAAACACGGCTCATAGCACAACAAAATCTGAAGGCCTATAAAACAAAGATGACGCGCTCATATGAAAGATTGACCCGGCCGAGGACATTCCGCCAAGGCGAACTCGTGCTAGTGGTCAAAAGGCCTATGATCCCCAATCGTGCCAAGCAGGGAAAATTCGAGCCAAACTATGAAGGCCCATAAATCATAGACAAGGTCTACCAGGGTGGAGCCTATCTACTCATGGGTATGCATGGTGAAAGGCCTTTCAGACCAATAAATAGTCGCTTCCTAAAGAAATACTATGCTTAGCGAGTTACCGCCTACGTCAATGATAGATGACGACGACTATGTCCGCTCGCTATCTTCCTATGCTCAAACTTTATAAGCAGTAGCCAGCCTTCTCCTGGACGGACCAAAACGTCCTTAAACTAATTGCGGACCGAAATGTCCTTAAACTAATGACGGACCGAAACGTCCTTAAACTAACGAAGGACCGAAACGTCCTTAAACTACTACCGCAGCATCCTTAGGCTGACGAGATGAATAAAAATATATATATATAAAAAATATATAATAAACGGTATGTCCATAAGCAAAATGGGCACGGATGAAAACCCGAAAGGGCTTCGTGAGTAAAAACGGCAGGGCTACCGGCGAGTGTTCGTGAAAACCCGAAAGAGCGCGACCTCGTTAGGAAAAAGAATAAAAAGAAAAAGAAAGAAAGAAAGAAAAACGGTATGTCCATATGCAAAATGGGCACGGAATCGGTGTCTAATTCCATGCTTATGGAAAACAGCCAGCAAGCTGCAGATGCATACGAAATAGCCGAAATGATGGGGCAACTTGCAATAAAAAACAACAGGTAAAAACGTATGCACACAAAATAGCCGAAATAGGCACATGCATACGAAATAGCCGAAATGATGGGGCAAATTGCAATAAAAAAACAGCAGGTAAAAACGTATGCACACAAAATAGCCGAAATGATTGGGCAACTCGCAATAAAAAGCAGCGAGTAAAAATAAAAATAAACAGCCGAAATGATTGGGCACCGCGAAAAATAGCCGAAATGATTGGGCAATCGCGACCTTCGCGATATAAAAGCTGAAATGATAGAGCATCGCGGAAATAAAGCAATAAAAAAAATGATGATGAAACTTTTGCCCTACAGTTGAGATCACATCGATCCCTGTATACAATCCAAGAGCACAAACAAAGAGGGAACTATACCTTCCCAACAGGCTCCGTCAGAAAGTGCAGCCAAATCTCGACGGTTCACCAACAGTCTAGAGACAACCATGACATTTGTCTCGATACAGCAGACGCAGTACTAGCAAACGAAGCGAAGATCAAATTCCTAGCTTCACGGTTTTGACGGTAATTTATATAAAACCTGAAAGACCGCCACAGATCAGTTCAATCCCCAGGGAAACCCGTATCCCTGGCAAATGACTCAATTCAAGGAAACTAGCGTCCTTGATAAGAGCCTCCTGATTCGCGTCGGCCCGCAGAGAAACCAGTGTCTCCGCAGGAATACTCTGATTCGTTTCAACCCCGAAGAAACCACTGTCTTCGGCCAAATACTTCAATTCAGGGAAACTAGCGTCCTTGATGAGAGCCTCCTGATTCGCGTCGGCCCGCAGAGAAACCAGTGTCTCCGCAGGAATACTCCGATTCGTTTCAACCCCGAAGAAACCAGTGTCTTCGGCAAAATCCTTCAACTCAGGGAAACCAGTGTCCTTGACGAGAACATCCTGATTCGCGTCGACCCACAGAGAAACTAGCGTCTTTGCAGGAATACATTGATTCGTTTCAACCCTAGGGAAACCAGTGTCCCTGGCAAATACCTCAATTCAGGGAAACTAGCGTCCTTGATGAGAGCCTCCTGATTCGCGTCGGCCCGCAGAGAAACCAGTGTCTCCGCAGGAATACTCTGATTCGTTTCAACCCCGAAGAAACCAGTGTCTTCGGCAAAATCCTTCGACTCAGGAAAACCAGTGTCCTTGACGAGAACATCCTGATTCGCGTCGACCCGCAGAGAAACTAGCGTCTTTGCAGGAATACATCGATTCGTTTCAACCCCAGGGAAACCAGTGTCCCTGGAAAATGACTCAATTCAGGGAAACTAGCGTCCTTGATGAAAGCCTCCCGATTCGCGCCGGCCCGCAGAGAAACCAGTGTCTCCACAGGAATACTCCGATTCGTTTCAACCCCGAAGAAACCAGTGTCTTCGACAAAATCCTTCGACTCAGGGAAACCAGTGTCCTTGAGGAGAACATCCTGATTCGCGTCGACCCGCAGAGAAACTAGCGTCTTTGCAGGAATATATCAATTCGTTTCAACTCCAGGGAAACCAGTGTCCCTGGCAAATGACTCAATTCAGGGAAACTAGCGTCCTTGATGAGAGCCTCCTGATTCGCGTCGGCCCGCAGAGAAACCAGTGTCTCAGCAGGAATATCTCGGTTCGTTTCAACCCCGAGGAAACTAGCGTCCTCGGCAAAATACTTCGACTCAGGGAAACCGGTGTCCTTGACGAAAACATCCTAATTCACGTCGACCCGCAGAGAAACTAGCGTCTTTGCAGGAATATATCGATTCGTTTCAACCCCAGGGAAACCAGTGTCCCTGGCAAACTCCTCGATTCAGGGAAACTAGCGTCCTTGATGAGAGCCTCCTGATTCGCGTCGGCCCGCAGAGAAACCAGTGTCTCAGCAAGAACTTCCCGATTCGTCTCAACTTGCAAGATAAAGCCTTAGGCAGCAGGGATTAAAGAACTTGTTTCCTAAGCACTGGGATCCTGCAAGTCGGTCTAAAACGGTCTCTTGCATACTATTCACGGGTCTCACTCTCCAAAGTCGAATCTCGACAAGGAGGGAAACAACCGCTTACGGGTCCTCTTGACTCGTAAGAGAGAAAATTCTCTTATAGGATCCTTACGACTTATAAGAGAAAACACACTTAGGAATCCTCATGATTCCTAAGTAGAAAATCCACCTACGAGATCCTCTCGATCCGTAGGGAGAAAAATCTCCATGAGACCCTCACGGCTCATAGAGTTGAAAAGTCTTAGGCAGCAGATCTGATCCTGCGGCCTAAGCCATCGCTATTTCTTGAAGAAACTGAGACGCTTACTCTATTATCTGCCAACCATGTTTATTAAGACAGCATGCTGATAATAAGAGAAAGGGAGAAAGCAAAAGAGCATACAAGACATTGCAAAGAAAAAATGTGTATCTTTATTTATTAATTCAATCAAGTACAAGGTGAATCGTACAAAAGAATAAAGAATGGATACATCTTATTCGAAAAAGAATTTTTTTTATAATTATATTGATACAAAGGCGGCTACTGGGAAGGAAGCGCCTTAAATAGCCCTATCAGTTGTTCGCGCACTTCCTTCCATGCCTTTTCCTGATCGGCTATCACCGCCAGTTCCGCCTCCATTTGAGCCCGCTGCTGCAAGAAAGTTGCAAGCTGCTCCCCGGCGGCCTGCTGAGCTGCTTCACGGCCTTGGGCGTCACGCTCGGCGGCATCAAGCTTCCGCTTCAAGTTTAGTCCATTGGAGATGCGCTCCAGAAGGCCCTCGAAGATAGCCTTCACCTGGGCAGCGTTCGCCTCAATATCAGTGCGCAGACGAGCCGTCTCGTTCGAGATCTCTTGGTATTCCTTCAGCCTTAAAGCTGCTTCTTGTTCCAAATGGCGGAAGTAAGAAGCGCTTTGCTCGATCCATGCTGCCCGTGGCCAAAACCTCAGGGGCAGGACGCATTGACTCTAGCTGATGCAGGCGGGCCTCGATTTCCCTGCAGTGATTAACCCAAGATTCAACGACGCCTTCGTTATGAAAATTTACAAACGCCGCCAACATTGGGTTAACCACCACAGCGAAATCTGCGGCAGATGGGAGAGCATCTGCGTCAAGCTCTTCGATGTATCCGCTCAACATGCCCAAACTCATCATGGCACCCTTTGAAGATGGACGTTTTAAGAAGGGGCCTGCCGACATTAGGATGCGAGACTCAAGAGGGACCGGGATTGGAACGACAGATGAAAAAACAAAATACGATTAGATGACAGTTCAAGAAATACAAAAAAAAGTCATCGATGCGATAGTTTACTATACCAGCTGCAGCAGGTGGCAAGGCCGGAAGGGCCGGTGGCGCGACCAATCTTTCATCCCCTCCTTCGATTTGTAGCACTGCAATCAGGACGAGGGAAAGTTAGAAATAATTCCATCACTAAAAATGGAAAGACATCAGTTGGAAACTATACTCACTAGCGCCACTGGAGGAAGAAGTGAGTTCGGATAGGAAGGAGAAGTGCGGGTGCAACACCTGATAGAGATGGTCAAAAAGCACTCCTGAAAAGATGCAATAATACGACATTAGTACATAAATTATGCGGCTGAAAGATAAAACTAATGGGTTGCAAATCCATACCTTCCAACATCTTTGATGGTACAAGGGAAGGCTGAGAGGTGACCACCGCCAAGGCAGTAGTTGACGGCGCTCCCTCGAGCAATGGAGCATTGACACTGGCCGCACCTGCGTTAAAGACAAAGATAAACTTGTCAGAAAGGATTGCGAGATAAAAAGGGACAGCAACTCGAAATTTACCTGATGAGCCGCCAGCCGAGACGGAGGCGTCTCCCTCCTCCATCGACATAAGTCCACCTCCCGTGGCCTCATCACCAGACTCTATGGGGCCGTCGTCGTGCTCGCAAGTCCAGGAGACGGTGGAGGACCGTAGGCAGGGAGAGCAATGATCGGAGCATTGCCAGACTCTTGAGCAAGAGCGGCCGGCTCGTCCTCAGGAATCATGCCCGCCTCACCCGCTACTCCCTCGGGCTCGGCGGTCGCCATTGTCTCATCCGCCGTCCCCATGAGGTCTCCGGTCTCAGGCACCTCGTCCGCCGCTGCCCCAAGCTCAGTTATAGCGGTCGTCTCAGGCTCGGCATCAACGACCTTCTCTGGTGTAGCTCCCTCAGCCCCCAGCTCAGGCTCAGCAACCCCGGCGACGTTGCCTACCGTCAGCTCGGGTTCAGTCGGTGCCTCTTCCTTTGTCCCCTGAGGTTCAACGGTTTCCACCTCCCCTTCGGTTGGACTTGGCCTTGCAGAACAAGATATATAAGAACCGACAGGTTTACATTCTTACAATAAAATCTGGAAAGATACATTACCTGAAGTGGACTGATCGTTGGTCTCCCGAACTGCACGCGCCACTTGCCTGCGAGCTGTAGACAAGGCGACCGGAGGCTCCTCCATGGGAATATCAGCATGAGGAACGATGCTTGGACCCGCTCCCATAGCCAAAGCAGCCTTACGTGCCTTCGCTTCGCGCCTTAACCGCTTTCGCTCCTCCTGAGCCGTCAAGAGGGAGCTCTTCAAAGCTTCCTTCATTGAAGCGTCATCGTCCTTGAACAGAGACGCCTCCAGAGCCTTCAAGGCATCCCTCATCGGCTTTTCGAGTCGAGACTCTTGCGGCAACCCCGAAGAGACCGGGACTTCAGTAGTTGGTCCGGGAAGAGTCTCTGCGTCACTTCACGGGACCAGCATTGTGGTTCCTGTGATGAGAAAAAGAAAGGGTTAGATCGACCATAACAAAAGGAGAATAAAAGACTTAATGAATCGAAATGTACAGAGGCCTAGGGATGCTCTGAGTCGCTCTTCCTCTTGAAAAGTTTTGAGGGAAGCAGCGATGGCTTCTTCAGTAGTGATGCCTGTTTGAAGAAAAGAAAGGAAAAGCATTAGTCAAAGGCAATAATAAAAGTACGATGCAATAAAAAAATGCAACTAATAATTACCCGATTGTGTAAGCTTAGCTAACCATGTGTCGCGCCTCGCCAATCGCTCTGAAGCTGCGATGGCAGCCGCCAGATCAGTATTATCTGGCGGCATGACCAGTCCCTTATTGGTCCCGTACTCACCCAAGCCCTCGCTATAGGGAGCATGGGGTTCCTGACCGAATACAACGTCAGCTGAGAAGAGCGACTTCTTCTTCCTCTTCTGCCCGCCAGCCTTGGGTTCACCCAAGATCAACTTGCACTTTGAAGGCACCTTAGGGCGGCGGGTCCCGATATCCGCACCCACGCCGAACTCCGGCGATACCACATTGACCGTTTCCGCTGGAGCACGGGGCGCTGGTGGCGCATCTACCGTATCGAGAAGCGGCAATCCGCGCGGGGGGCTCAACACGCGCGGTGGCCTAACTCCGGCATCTTTCAGCGGAGGAATGACCGGGGTCCTTGGCTTCAAGGGAGCCTTACGATCGCCGCCGGGAGGCGCACCCTTGCGGCCAACCAGCATGCACTTCTCCATAAGGATAACTGGACCCATTGCATGCGCGTACCAAGCCACATACGCGTTGAGCATCTTGGGGATGCAGCTCGGCTCGCTGATGAAGAAATAGGAACCCGTGTTGAGCCGCATGAAATGGTGCATTGCATTCCTTATGTAACATTTCAAAAATATATATATAAAATATTATTTTGGGAAAATTATGGAAATTCTAAAATATATTATTTAGTGGTAATTGTGTTTAATGTAGGGCTTTTGGTAAAAAGTTTACCAAAATGGCTTTTAAATATTTTATCTGGTTTTATGAATACATTATTGGAATTTTATTTGGATTGCACACACTTGAGCATGTTAGCTTGGGTTAGTCTAGGGTTACCATGTTTAGATGAGCATGGTGGGTTAACCATGTTTAGCCAACCATGATGGGTTAACCATTTGGTTAAGATAATTGAGGTTAACTAAGGGTCTTTAGTTTTGTTTAAAGGTGATTAGGATGGGGGTTAACTTGTGTAGGGAGAGAGTGAGCCATGATGGCTTGTGCAAGCTAGCATGTTTTAGGAGAGAGAGAATGGTGGCTTAAAGCAAATGTCACACCCCATTTCATTTCAAAACTTTTGCTTCCCTCTCACACTCATATCTCTCTCTCACACCTACACTCACATCAGCACAACTTCAGCCCCCATATCAACACATCAGCAGCTACATCAGCCATAAAACAGCCCCCTACATCAGCTGCTACATCAGGTACCTTCAGCAGCCCAAACCCATCCTAACAACAGCCCCTAATATCAACAACATCAGCACACACATACCAATACCTCAACTGCTGCAGCAGCAGCTGATGTAACACATCAGCCACCTACGACAGCTACATCAGCGGCTGAAACCATACATCAGCCCAACACTTCAGCCACCATCAACACATTTCAGCCCCAATTGCATCAGCATCTGCAGCAACAGCAGTAACATCATTTAAAACAACCCCACACCCTCATCACACCACACACTATCACCAAAACAACCACAACAAAACATCAGCCACAGCAGTAGCTGCTGCAACAGCAACAAAAAGGAAAATAGCAAGCAGCAGCAGCAGCCTGATGCAGCAACAACAACAGCAACAAGGGAAAATAGCCCAAGGAGCAACTCAGCATGCAGCACAGTCCTTCCTCCTTCCTTCATCCTCCCTTCTCCTTCATCCTAGGACCTCCTTGAGGTATAATCTCACAACCCAACTCCTATCTTGCAAGTTATAGGTAGTAGGCTGAAATTTAGTTTTATATTTGTGATCTAGTGCTAGTTTTAGTGATTTTGAGTGAGATGTGGCCAAATGATGGTTTTGATCGTTAGGGTAACCTTATTAGGTGTATTTGAGCCCATTGTAACCAAGATTAGCCCAGATTTCCAGTTAGTTACCTGAGTGTTTCGACATGGCGTATTTTATCGGTTTTGTCGACTTTGTGGCCTTTCTGGAAACTGCTATCAATCCGGACCTCCTAAAATAATTTTGACTTGGCAGTAGGATGTGCAGGCAGATAGGAACCAACACCCAAAACCCTAGCTCCAACCCCCATTTTCAGGCCGCCATTTAATTCCTTCTGGCCGCAATTTTCAGCAAGACCAGGGTGAAACTGCCTCGTTTTTTGTGCACAACTCTTTTACCTGTAAACTTGACCCTGGGTATGTCTAGTTTTGACTGATTCCAGTTTGGGTAGAATCTGGGTTGATTTTCTTGAGTTGGCGCGTGATTTACGACTTGTTTAGCATGGATTTTTGGTACTTGGTGATTCGTAACTGTCGGGTGACGTTTGAGCGCCAACGGCAGAGAGTTATTGGCTGTGTTTACACGCGAGGCTACAGGTTTTTACCAATGGGCGTAGCGTGCACCATTTTGGCTTCCGACATGGTTTTAATGTATTTTAGCGTGTGATATCCTTGTAGGTACCCCACGTGGCGTCAAAGCGTTGGAGATGCAAATGGCGACATCGGCACCGGCACACATAAAGAAAGGTGAGTAGATTTATATCTACGGGGAGAAGTCGGGTGGATGGCGTATAGCACCCCCGCAGTTCGTGGTGATGTATACGGATGCGTATACACACCAACAATTATTATATGTTGCTTGGGATTAATTGTTGATTTTAAGATGGATATTGGTGTGTTGGATTGGTGAAAGGTTACGGAATCCTAGAGTAGTGGGTGCACTACACATACATATACACACATACATATTTGCATACATCCTTATTTTTTATGTGGTTATGGGATCCTATATAGATATGTGTTCACGTGGGTATGTGACTTTGTGTTCACATACGGATTTGAGGAGGATACTTGGGTTTGAGATGAGTCGATGATATTTGATCCGAGATTATGATATCGGTGATATGGTAAAATTCATATTTGAGATACGTCTTAATGCTTTAGCAGGATTTTGGGATGATGATGCCATACGAATAGTGATATATATATAAAATGGTCGACGTGCGATTATGTTACGAGATATGATATGATATGATATGACAAGAAATTTATGATAGGCCGCCTTGGGCGAGGTATACTCCTTGAGATGATATGTACTGATGATATCGATTCATACGAGACTGTTGATCAGTAGTCAGATCATGATGATAGTGATGATGTTAGGTTTGTACTAGACGTAGGTCAGTACCCGGATTTTGAATTTTGATATAGAGAATACCTGATGAATGATATGACGAATGTGATATTGACCCGTACCCGATTTGGGGATGCCGTACGACGGATTTACGTACGAGCTATAAATTGATGTTTGATCCGCACTCTTGATTTGGGAATAACTGATTATAGAGATATGGTATCGGATGTGATATTATCGAGGCGGGATCATCGACTGTATGTGTATATATATATATATATATATATATATATATATATATATATATATATATATGTATGTATCGACTCAGAGGTTAGGCGGTTTCCCTTACCTACTGTTAGCTTTAGCTCAGCTTTATAGTGGTGTAGCTATATGACTCTTATGACATTAGATACGGTTTAGCTATCATCGTATTGGTATTCAGCTCCCGCACATTATTATTGTTACTCTGCATCGCATACTTATTGTGATTCATATTCTATTATTGATATCATGCTGTTAGGACACCAGCACCATTACCGATGATGCGTATGTACCACGTACACTTATTTTCCAGCTCACACACATCTTCATCGGTAATTGCCATGTCACTACACAGTAGTATTATTGCAGCAGGATATGACCCTTGTATGTGCATACTATTATTCCATGTTACATGATATACTGTTATACTTGCACTTCATTGGTATGTCACATACATCATGTTTTCTGATTATGCGCATTGAGATATGTTGTTTCTATGATATTCTGGATTTAGGAACCATGGGTATTTCAAAGAGATTATGTAATTGTTTTAAAAACCCGGTTACCCTTGATATGATATTTCAGTGCGTCCACCATGTGTTTTCTCGGTGCTGAGAGCGACATGTGAAACCCGATTCGAGGAGGCGGATGAGGCCGATTGCGGGTACATGGTGGGCCCGGTGCGGTACCCCGGGGCAAGAAGATCGCAGGAGATGGCGTTGCGCCTGGCAGGGTAGCACTACCGACCGGTGATTTTACCCGACGCGTCGGATATCCGGAGGATACCGTCGTGGTTTTGAGATTGATGGTAGGGGCCGGTCTGGATTGACGGCGTCCTAGATAGTAAGACTTATCAGAGACATTGAGATATTGAGATTGAGGCTATGTTTGTGCCGATGCTGGGCACAGGTTTCATGATGTTTTTCCATGATTTTGACTATATCCTCATATTTACATGCATGATGCTTATTGTCATTGGGTGACACGTGGACGAAATCCACCTATATACAGATATTGATCACATACAGACTTTGATTACATTGATCATGCTTTTCATGCATTCATACATCATTCATATAATACATTGCTACCTGAGGCACTGACACTGACACGGGCACATGGGATTACATTGGGTTAGATAGTTACCCTAGCCATTGTTATAGGCTACTGGTTATATATTTGAGGATTATATATTCTGATCGTATGACCTAGGATTGCGTCATACATGCGATTTTCTGTTCGTAGATGTTTTTCTATTCACGAGTTGGCAACTCACCCCCGTTGTGCCCCAGTTTCTTGCAGGTGTTGCCGTACGGGTTTTATTACGGCTTTGCGGGCACAGCTTCTTCAGGTGACTTGCTAGTAGGTGAGTTATTTGTATCATACCCATCATTATACATTGTATATTATATTTCAGTTGTATCTAGAAGTTCCATCAACCAAACATATACTTATTTGAGATAGAGACCAGTGATGTTTATTCTTTCGACCTTAGAGTCGCGTGTTACATTTCTCTGGGTTTCATGCTGATTGGAGTTTCCTTTTCTGTTGTGATCCTCGCTTTTAGGCTTTGTATATTATGTTGCAAACTGGTTGATTTACATATGGTTTTTCCTTCACTCCACTACTTTTCTTGGTTTGGATTTCTGGGCTTGGCTTACTTAGAGCACGTACGCCTTGAGACGTTCGTAGCCTAAGTGCCGGTCATGTTCCGTACTTTCGGGTCGTGACAAAATTGGTATCAAAGAGGTTTTACCTTTGGAGCATAGGATGACCCTTGGTTGATGGAATAGGTTACTAAAGTAGAGTGACGTACCGTAGGTGTGCTCCGCGGCATATTTACGACACGCCACTCCACTTAAGAAGCCTTAGGATGTACATTTCTTTGTTCAGTATCATATTCATTCCTGATCTAGCCTCATCGGTACCAGTTATGGTTTTGCTGCCATGATTACGGGTAGGGAGAGCTACGGCTAGAGTTGCGGTCAGTATGAGCTCATCACGAACGAGGACTGACCAGGCCGTGATTCTGGCGACACACGATTGCTGAGATGTGTCTTTTTACTGTGTTTTCGCGCCACGAGCGTTGGATGGATCGCTGTATGAGATTACTCGGACGTGCAGATTAGCACCAGAGAATTGAGCCACTGACAGAGGCCAGCCAGATTTTGATGACCGTTGAAGTATTGCTTATTCATGATGATTGAGGCACGGTTCAGCGTGCAGACGAGTGAGCCAGTTATTGCTGCGAACGACGAGATATCGCCCCAGATGTTGGAGCTATTGTGGTACGAGTGTACTACGAGATGATAGAAGGTCGCTAGTCCCCGAGGATGAATGACTAGGACGTGTGGTTTGTTCGCTACCCCAATGCGAGGTTATCAGATAGATTGATTCCAGCTGAAACGACTTCACGCGGAGACGTCGAGAGTCGACAGAGATGATCGAATGTCAGAAACCTATTATTCCAAGTTTAAAGTAGTCGAAAGGACATGCAGGCAATTCTATGGTCCCTCTAGAAGAATGAAACCCTAACTTGACTTAATGACCGTGTGAAAGCCTTTGAACCTTAGGGTTTACGGCAGTTTTGCGGCGCCATTAGTGAGGCTTAGGTTTGCCCTTCTACGGCTGGACCACCGATGCTGTGGTATGTACTCGATACTATTATACTGTACCCAAGATGTTGAGTTCTTGGGGGATTATGAGGTCTTGACAAATCGATCGGATGGCTCGACTTAATTCGGATGCTAGATGCTGAGATGCACTTCTCGGAGACTCCAGATACGAGGATAGCCATTGGAGCTCAGTCCATGCAGCCACGATAAGACGAGTCCAAAGCAGTCGACATTAGAGAAAAGTGGAGTAAGAGGTTCGTGAAAAATCTGGATATGATGACGTTCCACTCCGCCGACATCAGAGATGCGATACGCATGCCGAGGCATAGTACTAGATATACCTTCCAGAAGGAGTCGCGATGAGTATGCAGCCGTTCCGGAATAAGAAACAGATTTAGTAAAGGACAATGACTTCAGGACAGTTAGGCAGAGACGAGACTTGGAAGAGACCTTGAGCAGGATTCCTTCCAGGACCCTGCTGCAATGATACTTGCACCCAGGATCAAATGTGTCACGTACATTCAGAGAGCCAGAGGGCGACGCCAGTGATATGTTGCCTTACGAGTAGTCGCGATGATTGACCGAGAAATGACCAGAGAAGTGCCAGAACGGAATCGTCCCCGTTAGCACACCTGACAAGGCCAATGAGCCGATGGATCGTGAGATTGGTAATCCACAGAGAAGACTTGGACCCAGGAGTGGTCATGTTACGCACACCAGCAGGCCAGAGTTCAGGATCGTCGACGAGATATGCTATGAGTGACCATGACAGTTGGCCAGAGATTCTTGGAGGATGCGCTTGAGCGGGACTATTCCGCCATACTTGATTTCGGTATTTTGGGCGATTTATTCGCATGACTTGATTTTGATGATTGAGGGTTTACGATTTTCGCATAGTTGTTGCACTTGATATCATTTTCGTGCCTTGGTTTCACATGTTTGTGATTTTATGGGTTTTAGACATTTGAGTTGATTTTGTGCGTATGCACGCACACGATTTGGTTTTTGCACTCTGTATAGTTTACATATGCTTGCAGTGCAGTGACATGTATTTTGTGCACTTGGATGCACTGGACTTTGATTTCGAGGGTGATGCTCGATACTTGTTTTGTGCATTTTATGCACCTGATTGGATTTACGCGTGTTCGGCGCTTGATATTGGATTTCATGATTTCGTGCATGATGGATGCACCGGAATTGGATTTTTAGCGCATGTTGGGCGCATGTTATGAGATGCGATTTGGTGCACACCAGATGCACTAAATCAGATTCTTCGTGCATATCTGATGCACCTGTTTTTGCTGTCAGGCACACACTTGGCCCATGACAGATGCTTCATGCACACACAATGCACTTAGATATTGTTTTGTGCACCTGCTTGGCACATGTATGGATTTTGATTTCCGTGCACACCGGACGCACAGGGTATTCATATGCATGTTTTGGGACTAATTTCTTATGGAGCAGTACGTATTTATGATATTGCGATTTGTGTCCGCACTGAGCAGGACTAGTCAGATGACAGTACCGGAGTGTGTTTTGCATGCATTGATAGATTTCAAAGGGATTTCCAAAAGCGAGCTATAGTCTCATTATTTGCATACGTGTCCGATACGACACAAAACATTTAAAACAGGGAACCCTTCTAAATTATTTTCAAAAAACGGCGGATCGTGAATGTTAAACAAAAGATATATACGTATATAACTATTTTCTTATAGAAACATCCGCCACGGTGCAGTGTTATGCGCATTGCACATCGACTTTAAGGAATTGGGCATGCACTTCCTTCAAGATATTTACATGTACAGATTTGATATTTACATGTATAGTTCCGATTTATAGCATATCGGTTTTGCCTTGGATTTGGCGTTCGTGTTTTCACCTTAACTCCGATGATCGCGAGATGCTTAACGGAGTTTTGTTTTCGAGTTATCTACTCGTTACTCATGCGCATGTATTGCGCTATGATGCCTTTTATGTATTGATGATTTCGGAGCCCGGTTGACTTGGACATTTTATTGAAATGTTTTAGAATTTGGGGGTTTAAATTTAAATTCGGGGACCGAATTTCTTTAATGGGGGAAGACTGTAACATTTCAAAAAAATATATAAAATATTATTTTGGAAAAATTCTGGACAAAAAAATTATGGAAATTCTAAAATATGTTATTTAGTGGTAATTGTGTTTAATGTAGGGTTTTTGGTAAAAAGTTTACCAAAACGGCTTTTAAATATTTTATCTGGTTTTATGAATACATTATTGGAATTTTATCTGGACTGCACACACTTGTGCATGTTAGCTTGGGTTAGTCTAGGGTTACCATGTTTAGATGAGCATGGTGGGTTAACCATGTTTAGCCAACCATGATGGGTTAACCATTTGGTTAAGATAATTGGGGTTAATTAAGGGTCTTTAGCTTTGTTTAAAGGTGATTAGGATGGGGGTTGACTTGTGTAGGGAGAGAGTGAGCCATGATGGCTTGTGCAAGCTAGCATGTTTTATGAGAGAGAGAGAGAATGGTGGCTTAAAGCAAATGTCACACCCCATTTCATTTCAAAACTTTTGCTTCCCTCTCACACTCATATCTCTCTCTCACACCTACACTCACATCAGCACAACTTCAGCCCCCATATCAACACATCAGCAGCTACATCAGCCACAAAACAGCCCCCTACATCAGCTGCTACATCAGGTACCTTCAGCAGCCCAAACCCATCCTAACAACAGCCCCCAATATCAACAATATCAGCACACACATACCAATACCTCAACTGCTGCAGCAGCAGCTGATGTAACACATCAGCCACCTACAACAGCTACATCAGCTGCTGAAACCATACATCAGCCCAACACTTCAGCCACCATCAACACATTTCAGCCCTAATTGCATCAGCATCTGCAGCAACAGCAGTAACATCATTTAAAACAACCCCACACCCTCATCACACCACACACTATCACCAAAACAACCACAACAAAACATCAGCCACAGCAGTAGCTGCTGCAACAGCAACAAAAAGGAAAATAGCAAGCAGCTGCAGCAGCTTGATGCAGCAACAGCAACAGCAACAAGGGAAAACAGCACAAGGAGCAGCTCAGCATGCAGCACAGTCCTTCCTCCTTCCTTCATCTTCCCTTCTCCTTCATCTTAGGACCCCCTTGAGGTATAATCTCACAACCCAACTCCTATCTTGCAAGTTATGGGTAGTAGGCTGAAATTTAGTGTTATATTTGTGATCTAGTGCTAGTTTTAGTGATTTTGAGTGAGATGTAACCAAGTGATGGTTTTGATCGTTAGGGTAACCTTATTAGGTGTATTTGAGACCATTGTAACCAAGATTACCCCAGATTTCCAGTTAGTTACCTGAATGTTTTGACTTGGCGTATTTTATCGGTTTTGTCGACTTTGTGGCCTTTCTGGAAACTGCTATCAACCCGGACCTCCTAAAATAATTTTGACTTGGCAGTAGGATGTGCAGGCAGATAGGAACCAACACCCAAAACCCTAGCTCCAACCCCCATTTTCAGGCCGCCATTTAATTCCTTCTGGCCGCAATTTTCGGCCAGACCAGGGTGAAACCGCCTCGTTTTTTGTGCACGACTCTTTTACCTGTAAACTTGACCCTGGGTATGTCTAGTTTTGACTGGTTCCAGTTAAGGTAGAATCTGGGTTGATTTTCTTGAGTTGGCGCGTGATTTACGACTTGTTTAGCATGGATTTTTGGTACTTGGTGATTCGTGACTGTCGGGTGGCGTTTGAACGCCAACGGCAGAGGGTTATTGGCTGTGTTTGCATGCGAGGCTACAGGTTTTTACCTATGGGCGTAGCGTGCACCATTTTGGCTTCCGACATGGTTTTCATGTGTTTTAGCATATGATATCCTTGTAGGTACCCCACGTGGCGTCAAAGCGTTGGAGATGCAAATGGCGACATCGATACCGGCACGCATAAAGAAAGGTGAGTAGATTTATATCTACGGGGAGAAGTCGGGTGGTGGCATATAGCACCCCCGCAGTTCATGGTGATGTATACGGATGCGTATACACACCAACAATTATTATATGCTGTTTGGGATTAATTATTGATGTTAAGATGGATATTGGTGTGTTGGATTGGTGAAAGGTTACGGAACCCTAAAGTAGTGGGTGCACTACACATACATATACACACATACATACTTGCATACATCCTTATTTCTTATGTGGTTATGGGATCATATATAGATATGTGTTCACATGGGTATGGGACTATGTGTTCACATACGGATTTGAGGAGGATACTTGGGTTTGAGATGAGTCGATGATATTTGATCTGAGATTATGATATCGGTGATATGGTAAAATTCATATTTGAGATACGTCTTGATGCTTTAGCAGGATTTTGGGATGATGATGCCATAGGAATAGTGATATATATGTAAAATGGTCGACGTGTGATTATGTTACGAGATATGATATGATATGATATGACAAGATATTTATGATAGGCCGCCTTGGGCGAGGTATACTCCTTGAGATGATATGTGCTGATGATATCGATTCATACGAGACTGTTGATCAGTAGTCAGATCATGATGTTAGGTTTGTACTAGACGTAGGTCAGTACCCGGATTTTGATTTTTAATATAGAGAATACCAGATGAATGATATGACGAATGTGATATTGACCCGTACCCAGATTTGGGGATGCCGTACGACGGATTTACGTACGAGCTATAAATTGATGTTTGATCCGCACTCTTGATTTGGGAATAACTTATTATATAGATATGGTATCAGATGTGATATTATCGAGGCGGGATCACCGACTGTATATATATATATATATATATGTATCAACTCAGAGGTTAGGCGGTTTCCCTTACCTACTGTTAGCTTTAGCTCAGCCTTATAGTGGTGTAGCTATATGACTCTTACGATATTAGATACAGTTTAGCTATCATCGTGTTGGTATTCAGTTCCCGCACATTATTATTGTTACTCTGCATCGCATACTTATTGTGATTCATATTCTATTGTTGATATCATGCTGTTAGGACACCAGCACCATTACCGATGATGCGTATGTACCATGTACATTTATTTGCCAGCTCACACACATCTTCATCGGTAATTTCCATGTCACTACACAGTAGTATTATTGCAGCAGGATATGACTCTTGTATGTGCATACTATTATTCCATGTTGCATGATATACTGTTATACTTGCACTTCATTGGTATGTCACATACATCATGTTTTCTGATTATGCGCATTGAGATATGTTGTTTCTATGATATTCTGGATTTGGGAACCGTGGGTATTTCAAAGAGATTATGTAATTGTTTTAAAAACCCGGTTATCCTTGATATGATATTTCAGTGCGTCCACCATGTGTTTTCTCGGTGCTGAGAGCGACATGTGAAACCCGATTCGAGGAGGCGGATGAGGCCAATTGCGGGTACATGATGGGCCCGGTGCGGTACCCCGGGGCAAGAAGATCGCAGGAGATGGCGTTGAGTCTGGCAGTGGAGCAATACCGACCGGTGATTTTACCCGACACGTCGGATATCCGGAGGATACTGTCGTGGTTTTGAGATTGATGGTAGGGGCCGGTCTGGATTGACGGCGCCCTAGATAGTAAGACTTATCAGAGACATTGAGATATTGAGATTGAGGCTATGTTTGTGCCGAAGCTGGGCACAGGTTTCTGTTGGAGATAGTGCCCTCAGAGTCAATTATTAGGTCACAGGTACGTGATTGTAATGATTGAGGGAGGACCTATCCCGGTAGGACAGTCTTACTCGAGATGATAGTATGCTATCTGGTTTACCTTTATCATCGTGTACTGCTTTAAGTGACCTGACATGTCGCTATTACACGTTGATAGAGCCCCTAGGATTCTTGCTTGACCACCAGCAGTATGAGGGCGATCATATAAGTGGGAGCTGGGGGTCTACAAGCATATCCTTAAAAGGTCCCTAGTCGTGGGAGTTTCGAGACTGGGCATCGATACTCCATTAGTAGACTAGTGTATACAGTCGAGACCCCGACGAGGGGCGGTGGCCGGTCTCACAAGCCACTGGTGTCAGTTGGATCACCTAAGATGTATACAGGTGCTCATTGGGTTATGAGTACACCGGACAGGACTCGCCGGGAACATGCTAGTTGGTCATATACCAGACGTCAGATGGCAGTTCCCTGGTGACATGTGTGCAGGTTAGTTCATCGACCTGGGGATCGTCATTTGTCTCGTGTGAGTTCCCACTGTACTTTGATTACTACCCTACCACGGCTCAAAGGAGTCGTGCAAACAGGTTTTAGTTGGGTACAGTCCCGAGCCACATGGAGGCAGTGAGCGTATCTTCAGGGGTTCGTCTCTCCCGGTATTGGGGGTGAGGTCGTGCTGTGTCTAGGAGAGCCATTACACAAAGTCCTTGGCCAAGGCAAGGAGATTTACTGGTAGGTATTCCAGTAGTATCTCAGGGTGTTCTGGGCTACACTCCGACACGACTTGTACCGCTTTTGGGAGTCTGACTTTTACCAACCCCCTAGGCCCGCCATGCGATACTCATTGACGAACGGACCGGACTGCACGGATATTGTCACTGACAGGCTCAGTTGGGTGTCGGGGTGAGCTTCCTCATCGACGTCCCTTTTGGTCAATAGCTGGTGGCCCGTCACGTATTGGCATATACCTCTGACGTGCTAGTGGTTAAATCCTCAGCCATTGTATTGACGAGTCTTTAGAGTCCGCCACACTTTCAGTTACTCAAGCTTTCGGGCGAAAGGTTGTAGAGGCCGTATGGAGATATGGCAAGGTCGGATCAGATACGTGTGGTATTGCACGGATCAGGATCGGACAGTCTGTACTATAGGCCGTATGGTTATATGGCAGGGTTCGATCAGATACGTACGGTATTGCACGGATCAGGATCGAACAGATATTACTAGCCGGTTTTGGTATAAGCCGGATCCTAGTATAGTACAGTGTAGACTTTGTCTCATTGCATTTGTATTTCGGTCCAAATACAGATGCGGGTGTGTATGCACAGTATTGGGGTTTTCCTGTAATTTATTACGGGACCAGTTTTCTGGAGTTGCCAGTTTGCTTTTCGTTTCGGCCAATTTCCATTGTTCCGTTCATTGGCCGAAGATTGGTGGAGGAGGGCTTATTTGCATTGTTGCAAATAGGCATTTGTGGAAGGGGGTCTTTGCATTTTGTTGTATCATGATAGCACCCTCCTTTGACTTGCTTGACTTGTATCTTCATGATGGCATGACTTTTTGAGTCATCATGTTTGATGGATGGTTTTTGGTGTGTTGGTTTTTCTAGTCATCATTTCTACACATCATGACTTGACCTCTCCCTTGTATGATGGTTCCTTCCCCCCCTTGCTTTTTCTCTCTCCAATCACACATGAACAAGGGGGGGCCGGCCACTATTGGTGGGATAAGGAAAATACTTCATTTTGTAGTGTGGAGAAAAGATATGATACTCTCATTCTTTTGGATGCAAGTTTTTTCCCTTCACCTCTCTCCAAGTTCTTCTTCCTCCAAAAATGGCAACTCCACTACCCCAAAAAGAGACACAAGCTCACTACATATTCTACAACGAACCTTGGGCACGTCGAGTAGCCGGCTTCGTGCCCGAGTTGCCTCGGCATTGAGGTGGGAGCCCGTAAACGATGTAGGCAACGTGGTGCACTTCCGGCGACGAGGAGGAGACGGACGGAGATCCCGCGAGGAGATCGGATTGGAGATGAAGACCGGAGGACTTGGATCGTCGGTATATCTCTTTCCCATCTTCTAGTTAGCTTAGACTTGTTAATGGTAACGATCCGGGTGTTTAGTGCGCGGGGGTGCCGGTTTGCTAAGTCCGCAAAATTTAAGTTTACCACCGTTTCCGCGTTTGGCCGTCGGATTGACGGCCGGGGCGCCGCCGTGCACTTACAGTGGTATCAGAGCCTCGCCATTAACTTAGTCTAGCTTTGTGTAATGTGTTTGCCTTTCCGATCGATCAAAAAGTTCCAAAACCCGTATTTTGTTAGCATCAGTTTTCTGTTGGAAATTTTTGGTGTCTAAAAATTTTTCAGGTGGTCTCAGAATGATGTTCAGAAAGTTCTAAGAACTCTGGGAAAATTCGACTCACTGATCCCTCTTCCAGAGCGCGGAACAGCGGTCTCACCCTTCTATTGGGCCGCGGATCCGCCGCAACTTAGAGAGATCAATGGGCCAAAATTTCCCAGTGGGCTTCTGGGCTAGTATTAGGTGTTTTGGAATATTAAAATTGGGCCAATTATTTCTGTGAGTGCTACAGTATTGGTTTGGGGCCCACTTGTTAATTTTTGATTAATCGGAAAATTTTAAACACATTTTTCACAGTATTTACATTATATCTGCGACCGTGAATGTCACTCGATCGGTAAATCCGGTCTAACTGCTATAGCCCGGTTAGACGGATTTGCGAACGTGACTTTCACGTTGATGTTCTTTGTTTATGCTGTGATGTTGCGGATCGGTCGTGGGGGATAGCCTGGATGCAATGCTAGTACTGTGATGTTGTATTATGTACATTTGATATTGCGGGGCGAGCGTCCGACATGTGGACTGCCGTCACTGCCTGTTTGTATTATTCTTTTGGGGCACGACCTGGTTGCGGTCGATGTACCCGGTGTATGTATATTTTACTTTCTGTACTAGGATTGCCCCGCGGAGGGGTGCACGGATAGCCGGGTTCTGGAGGGCAACAAGCCCGCATCTCATGGCATTGAGACGGAGGGGGCTTCGCTCTAGGATTGGCGGGCTATTCGCCGCACTCGTAGGGGGTACAGGTTGACCCAGGAGGGGTGCCCAAGTTGCCGGATTCCGTGGAGTGCTGGGTGGTCCATTCACGGAGCTGAAGGGGGCTGCCTCGCTTCAGGTTTTTGGCGGGTGACTTGCCGCGCCCGTAGGGGTCTAGGATTTCATTGCACAGGCTATCCACACGACCAGGGGAACGTCGGGTTTCAGTAGTGGCTCTGTGAAACCCGGGGATCCCAGATATCTGTATTGTTCTGTGATGCTGTACATTTCTGTGATGTTGCATTTCCACGCCTTGAGCGAAATATAATATATTGGTATATATATTAGTAGATGTTGTATATGTTTTTCATCCGCGCTAGTCCAGTCCCCGCTCTGTCGTTAGTAAGCTAACCTAACGGGTAATGACGGGACCCAGTGGCGAATGCGGATGGCATATACGTACATCAGTATATTTTCGTTCTTTTTGGTGTGATCAATTGATGGGACTGCATTGATTCGGATCAGTGCAAGTTAAAAACAAACCTAATCTGATGTTGTTGGAACACTTTTCAAAAAGCTGTTATTGCAAGGACGTTTACTTTTGTTTTGCATCGTGGTATTCATTGGAATATCCTGCTCCTCAGTCGACGAGGCAAGGGCCGAGATCCCTTCACCGGGAGTGACCCCTTGGACAGAAATTTGCGTCAGGGCATTGACTTCACTATAGCCGATTACTTTTGCTTTGCACCGTGGTATTCAGTTGGAATATCCTGCACCCCATTCTACGGGGAAAGAGCCGAGATCCCTTCACCGGGAGTGACCTCTTTAGCAACGGTTTTCGTCACTATATTTTCAAAAAGCTATCCGTTCCTTCAACGATATCAAGTTCATTACGTTAAAGGTTTTCGCCAGAAACCATTCGTAGCCCTCCATCATTTCAGTTAAATATTCGGTAGTATTCAAGCTATGTATTTTGACCTCACGCCAAGGCATAGTGTTTGGTAGCTGCCGGGTATTTATCTGTTGCATAGATAGATGCGTTGGTTTGGGACAGTCGTACTACTATTTTGGACTACGTCAAGGGTATGTACGGGTGGATTCAAATTAACCTGGATAATGATGGGCAGAACTTGACATGTGACTTATGATATTTTGACCTCACGCCAAGGTCATAAGAGCATGGGGCAGAAATCTCATCGGGAGTTTCAAAAGTACTGAAACTTGCCAGATATGCGCATACCTTCTGGAGTGTGATACCGTGAGCGGATTCCGTCACGTTATCATGCGATGAGAGTTGAATCCCGATTCCCACTGATGAGTTGGTTTACTCCTCGGGTGACCCCGACTAATTCTTCTTTTAGGTTTGGTGGAGAATTTGAGGTACAGTGGGAGGATTCCAGATTAGATAAATTGGTGACCATTCTGATCTAGGTTAGAGTGCACGCTGAGTGTTTCTTTTCTCTCTCTCTTTGGCAGCGACCATTGACCCGACCCTAAGACTTTGACTCAGTGACCAAGTTGACCGAACCTTCTAAACACTGGCTTTTGGATTGTCAGAGTTGCAGACCTCATTGCCACTCCTACTTTTACCCTTTTCTCCGGGACATCCCGTATTGCTACGAACGTCCACTTCCATTGGACAAAACCATCGTATGGTTAGATACGAACTCGACAGATTTATTCGAGGATGGTTTCCGGTTCTGGAGAAAACGGATAGGATTATTCAGTTGTCTTTTCCTTTTACCCTCTCTCAGGTTACGAGTACTCCTTGGTTTAGGGGTAGCACACCTATTACGCAAATTGGATCGTCTTCTTCCAAACCATAGGCAGGTGCCGACCGGTAGGGAATGAAGAAAACCAATTAGCATAACGATGGTGTGCAGAAGGTATTAAGTTCAGACAAAGCAAGGGATTAGTAGGAGGGCAAAGTAAATTGCAACAGATATTCACGACCAAACCAAGTATCTCTTCGCCAATCCTAACATCACCTTTGTATTTCTCCAGGACACTCCGTATCACTACGAAGATCGACAGTTTATTTGGATATTCCATCGTATGGTTATATACGAACTCGAAAGGAACTTGTTCCAGTTCGGGGATGGATCCTGGTTCAGGAGAAATAGGAATAAAGTACATTCAGGTGTCTTTTATCTTCACCTTCTCTCGTGTTGCGAGTGTTCCTAGGATTGGGACATTACACCCAATATGCTTATTGGATAGTCTTCTTCCAAACCATAGGCTGGTGCCGAACGGTAGGGAAGGAAGAAAACCATTTGGCCTAAAGGGGTGTGCAGAAGGTAAAGACTAAAGACATATGAAGGGATTTGGAGAGGTGACAAAGAACTATACGGTTACAGTCGTGAATCTGGAAGAGGCATTACTAGGAATACCAGGATACCCCATCGAAACATTTCAATGTTTCAGTTTCACTGTGTACTGTTAATAGAAAACTGATTTCCCGATTAGATACTTACTCCAGGGTATGTATTTACCAGATACGATTCTCACATCTGTATGGTTTTACAGATGATGAGTGGGAGTAAGTTATTGGGAATTGGGTGATTATCCTCATTATATCGGGATTCGTTGTAATCGGTGATATTTGAGGAAATCACCTGGGTTGTTTGCCGGTCGGCAAATATTTGGTTTTGAATATCCGCTGTTATGCACCAATTTCAAATTGATATATCTGTACGTCTATTTTCATAGAGTGAGATATACTTTTTGATATTATGTCGATGACATTTACCTATATCAGTGGATGGTTAGGTAAGGAGCATTAAACAGCGGTGTAATTCTTCTTAACCATAAGTACAGTTTTCAACTTACGACACACACTGAAAGAGTTGTTAGACTCAGCGGACTTATACAAAGTATTGTATGTTGTCCAGTGTCCATCAGGACAGAGGGCTTGGTCCTCGTACTATATTCGGTTTACTTATGACTTCTCTAGTTCTTAGACATGTGTTTCGTAGAAACACAGGGTCTAAGTTTTGAGGAGTTATAGGTATTTGAATAGAGTAGAGAACCAGGTGTAGCAAGTATCGGGATTCTTCAAAGTGATCGAAGATGTAGATACTTGTGTATGGTATTCAGTTGATAGTAATGATAAAGAGATCTTGCTTCTCTTTCAGGTTACTCATAATTGGAAGCATTCCTAAGTTGAGTAACGCTGATCTGGCCTCCTTCCATTTAGTTGACATGCACTGGAGACAGTTGCATGATTTGGATCTGGTTCAATTAAATCAGTGCCTCTGGTCCTATATGGGATATAGAACAGTTCATATCTTAACGATGTTAAGGTACGGGGAGTTGTCCGGTTTATGATTAAAACCAGACACTGGACAACTCAAGGCACGTTTCTGTAATGGCTGTTTGTGGGTTGACCCAGGCTATGACGAGGGTTGACTTTCTACCATCTGGATGAACAATAGCGATATTGTTCTAGACTCGCCACAGTTTTATTAAAATGGACTTTTTCAGAAAATAGTAGTGGGAGTATGGTAGAACTGGAAGTGATTCCAGAACCACAAACGATTACTGAAGATTTGATAAGGAACCTAAAGATTCAATCTGGATTGACATTCCATTGGCCACTCCGCAGATAAGGTGGGTAACTTCAGGCACCCGAGAGGCACTACGGTAGCCTCAAGGACGGTGACAGGGAAGTTCTTGTTTACCCAAAATTGCCATTGCTGTTGTTCCAGGTTACGAGACCCGGCGGGAGGATGAGTATAGCGTCGTTCTAAACCAGTTTTAGAAGTGTACGTCTATATGACTCTGCCAGAGGGTTGTCGTAGTCAGTGGGAGCAGCGGAAGCATTGGTGGACAGGTTGCTTATGTCTATTTATAGACTAGAGCAGATGTAGCGGAGATAGATCATCTATTCCTGACGTGACAGTCATGGGTTTGACTTCATCAGAATAGGGGATGGATCTGTTGAGAAGGTAGTAGGGTGTGATATCCTGGTATTTGGATGATATACACAGAGTAGGAAAGGAAACTCCTACACTACGATCGGTTATACTTTGGTCGTCACACAATTGTTTCTCCACAAAGGAAATGGATTTTATATCAGACATACTGGTTACTAGATCTATGGTTTTAGATCCAGATTTGGGTGGTTTCCCAATCAGGGTACTTGACAGCATTCTAAGAGTATTTAGGATGGACGACTCCTGGCACGGTAGTGTACCTGCAGGTAATGGAGTCACCCTCTCTAAAGGTGTCTTACAGACTAAAGGGGAGAGGGACGTGCATGAATGGCAGAGCACTTGCTTAGGCAATTGAGTCAATCATGAGATGTCAAGTACCACCAGATGTTGTTCTTGCACTAGATGCAATAAGTTGACATTAATCCAATCCTGGAAAAACAGTCGGAAGCAGTCTTAGAACATAAGTGGATGTTCTAGGGATATGATAACGACAGCCTCATTCAGGAGACAGTTATCATTCCAGGCTTCCAAGGTGACATGGACGACAAGGAGGTTGTCAGAGCTATAGTTTTCCTTCTGATGAGGGGCAGTATTTTGGACAGGTGGTCCAGGGCAATACTGAGGGAGGCATGGCGCAGGATACTGATTAAGTTCAGTTGACGATACAGTCTAAGAAGTTTGGATTTGGAGTTCATTTATGAGCTATGTCCCATCAGACATCCAGGCACATTCTAAGACAAGTATTGCTCATTTCGGGAGATGGGTTTCTCCGCGAACATGAGATATAGAGAGACATGGATAGAAACAACAAAGCGGATCCACTCACTGAGGCTATTCCTCGAACGCAATAATTCCGCAAACGAGCTTTGTGAGACTGACTAGTAGAGGAGTTGGGTGTTCGGTATCACACGGGCTGTGAGTATGCGACATCGCAATAATTAGCCTTGAGTGCAAGTGGGAGATTGTTGGAGATAGTGCCCTCAGAATCAATTATTAGGTCACAGGTACGTGATTGTAATGATTGAGGGAGGACCTATCCCGGTAGGACAGTCTTACTCGAGATGATAGTATGCTATCTGGTTTACCTTTATCATCGTGTACTGCTTTAAGTGACCTGACATGTCGCTATTACACGTTGATAGAGCCCCTAGGATTCTTGCTTGACCACCAGCAGTATGAGGGCGATCATATAAGTGGGAGCTGGGGGTCTACAAGCATATCCTTAAAAGGTCCCTAGTCGTGGGAGTTTCGAGACTGGGCATCGATACTCCATTAGTAGACTAGTGTATACAGTCGAGACCCCGACGAGGGGTGGTGGCCGGTCTCACAAGCCACTGGTGTCAGTTGGATCACCTAAGATGTATACAGGTGCTCATTGGGTTATGAGTACACCGGACAGGACTCGCCGGGAACATGCTAGTTGGTCATATACCAGACGTCAGATGGCAGTTCCCTGGTGACATGTGTGCAGGTTAGTTCATCGACCTGGGGATCGTCATTTGTCTCGTGTGAGTTCCCACTGTACTTTGATTACTACCCTACCACGGCTCAAAGGAGTCGTGCAAACAGGTTTTAGTTGGGTACAGTCCCGAGCCACATGGAGGCAGTGAGCGTATCTTCAGGGGTTCGTCTCTCCCGGTATTGGGGGTGAGGTCGTGCTGTGTCTAGGAGAGCCATTACACAAAGTCCTTGGCCAAGGCAAGGAGATTTACTGGTAGGTATTCCAGTAGTATCTCAGGGTGTTCTGGGCTACACTCCGACACGACTTGTACCGCTTTTGGGGGTCTGACTTTTACCAACCCCCTAGGCCCGCCATGCGATACTCATTGACGAATGGACCGGACTGCACGGATATTGTCACTGACAGGCTCAGTTGGGTGTCGGGGTGAGCTTCCTCATCGACGTCCCTTTTGGTCAATAGCTGGTGGCCCGTCACGTATTGGCATATACCTCTGACGTGCTAGTGGTTAAATCCTCAGCCATTGTATTGACGAGTCTTTAGAGTCCGCCACACTTTCAGTTACTCAAGCTTTCGGGCGAAAGGTTGTAGAGGCCGTATGGAGATATGGCAAGGTCGGATCAGATACGTGTGGTATTGCACGGATCAGGATCGGACAGTCTGTACTATAGGCCGTATGGTTATATGGCAGGGTTCGATCAGATACGTGCGGTATTGCACGGATCAGGATCGAACCGATATTACTAGCCGGTTTTGGTATAAGCCGGATCCTAGTATAGTACAGTGTAGACTTTGTCTCATTGCATTTGTATTTCGGTCGAAATACAGATGCGGGTGTGTATGCACAGTATTGGGGTTTTCCTGTAATTTATTACGGGACCAGTTTTCTGGAGTTGCCAGTTTGCTTTTCGTTTCGGCCAATTTCCATTGTTCCGTTCATTGGCCGAAGATTGGTGGAGGAGGGCTTATTTGCATTGTTGCAAATAGGCATTTGTGGAATGGGGTCTTTGCATTTTGTTGTATCATGATAGCACCCTCCTTTGACTTGCTTGACTTGTATCTTCATGATGGCATGACTTTTTGAGTCATCATGTTTGATGGATGGTTTTTGGTGTGTTGGTTTTTCTAGTCATCATTTCTACACATCATGACTTGACCTCTCCCTTGTATGATGGTTCCTTCCCCCCTTGCTTTTTCTCTCTCCAATCACACATGAACAAGGGGGGGCCGGCCACTATTGGTGGGATAAGGAAAATACTTCATTTTGTAGTGTGGAGAAAAGATATGATACTCTCATTCTTTTCGATGCAAGTTTTTTCCCTTCACCTCTCTCCAAGTTCTTCTTCCTCCAAAAATGGCAACTCCACTACCCCAAAAAGAGACACAAGCTCACTACATATTCTACAACGAACCTTGGGCACGTCGAGTAGCCGGCTTCGTGCCCGAGTTGCCTCGGCATTGAGGTGGGAGCCCGTAAACGATGTAGGCAACGTGGTGCACTTCCGGCGACGAGGAGGAGACGGACGGAGATCCCGCGAGGAGATCGGATTGGAGATGAAGACCGGAGGACTTGGATCGTCGGTATATCTCTTTCCCATCTTCTAGTTAGCTTAGACTTGTTAATGATAACGATCCGGGTGTTTAGTGCGCGGGGGTGCCGGTTTGCTAAGTCCGCAAAATTTAAGTTTACCACCGTTTCCGCGTTTGGCCGTCGGATTGACGGCCGGGGCGCCGCCGTGCACTTACAGTTTCATGATGTTTTTCCATGATTTTGACTATATCCTCATATTTACATGCATGATGCTTATTGTCATTGGGTGACACGTGGACGGGATCCACCTATATACAGACATTGATCACATACAGACTTTGATTACATTGATCATGCTTTTCATGCATTCATACATCATTCATATGATACATTGCTACCTGCGGCACTGACACTAACACGGGCACATGGGATTACATTGGGTTAGATAGTTACCCTAGCCATTGTTATAGGCTACTGGTTATATATTTAAGGATTATATATTCTGATCGTATGACCTAGGATTGCGTCATACATGCGATTTTCTGTTCGTAGATGTTTTTCTATTCACGAGTTGGCAACTCATCCCCGTTGTGCCCCAGTTTCTTGCAGGTGTTGCCGTACGGGTTTTATTATAGCTTTGCAGGCACAGCTTCTTCAGGTGACTTGCTAGTAGGTGGGTTATTTGTATCATACCCATCATTATACATTGTATATTATATTTCAGTTGTATCTAGAAGTTCCATCAACCAAACATGTACTTATTTGAGATAGAGACCAGTGATGTTTATTCTTTCGACCTTAGAGTCGCGTGTTACATTTCTCTGGGTTTCATGCTGATTGGAGTTTCCTTTTCTGTTGTGATCCTCGCCTTTAGGCGTTGTATATTATGTTGCAAACTGGTTGATTTACATATGGTTTTTCCTTCACTCCACTACTTTTCTTGGTTTGGATTTCTGGGCTCGGCTTACTTAGAGCACGTACGGCTTGAGACGTTCGTAGCCTAAGTGCTGGTCATGTTCCGTACTTTCGGGTCGTGACACCTAATCCCCTCTCGGCTAGCCACGGGCTTTTCCAAGAAAGCTTTGATCAGGATCCCCTGGTGATAGCTCGATTGCTGAGCGAACCGGTGAGGGTTATACCTCATGAAGAGTGCCGTCTCATTCTGCCTAAACACCAGGTACCCCGGCCGAATAGAGTAGAGGTGGAGGATCTCCCGAGCTTTCAATATGGAGGCCCCGTCCTTAAAATCATCGCGCAGCGGCACTACCGACTTGGCGGTCTCTGGGCCTATGGTTATGATTTTATCCAAAAAAGAAACCTTCGCTCCGACCAGGTGTGGACGAAGGAGCAGCCCCCTAGCCTCCCATGGAGGTGCAACCACGATCGAAGCGCCGACCAACCGCATGACTCTTGGGAGTCTGCACTTCCCAAAAAAAAGAGGGATCTTATGGGCGCCGAACACCCCGTGCATATGCATTTCCATCCAAGAGGTGAAGTAGTGCATCGGGAAGTTAACAGGATGCACCCCAGGCTCATTAGCATCCGCCGCTACGCTAAGTCCATTATAAAGGTGAGCCAGCCCGGCGATTCCTACTGTCAACTGCAGACCAGCCACCATTCGATGTGCTGGGTAGAAAACAGATGGCCGCATGTGACGCGGGTGCATGGGTAGCGCGAAGCTGCACAGCCACAATCCCAGGAACCCTACAAAAAAGGTCTCCTCATCCATGCCCGGGATGGCGATCTATGACAAGGACATGACGGCGGCGCCAGGGAGATAAAAGTCCTTGTGATCATCCTCCGATATGGGTCGGCGGTCCAAGCCGAAGCCAAAAGGGTCATCAAGCTGGGCGAACTTCTCGCTCCGCTCCGATAGGAACTCTGGTCGAATGAAGCAGGCGATAAAATCTGCGAAACTGACTCCCCGGACGCCCGATTCCAGATAGAGCCCTTCATAGATCTCCAGCACCTTCACCAAGCCCGGAAACTGGTGCTGAATAGCGTTCTCCGGTGTCAGATCAAACACCAGCGGCTTGGTGGCAAAGACGTATTCGTCAGGAGGAAGCAGCTCCTCGTAATGCTCCCCCTCATCGGCAGACTCAAGATTTCAGCAAATTCCTCCAAAGAGATAGAGACTTCCCGGTCCGTCATCAGGAAGTTGTGGGTGGGGATATTCTATTGCTCGATAAAAGCCTTAGTCCACCACGGTGGAGGAGAGGGATACTCAAAGAGCGAAACGTAGATGGCCGAATACAAACCAATCTTCATCAGATGAGTCCTCTTCGCTGATAAGATGTACCGGGCACACTGCAAATACCCGGCGGGTGGCCGCGTGTAACATTTTAAAAATAATTAAATAAATAAAAAAAAATTAAGTGAATTTTAGGATTTTCGGTAAAATAAAATGTATTTTTCGTAAAACTAAACCGTAATTATTTTTCACTATAAATTTAAAAATATCTATTTTAATTATGTTATTACTAGTAAATGGTGTTTATTTAGCCACTTATAAATTTTTAGTTCAATTAAATATTTTTCCTAAGTTAAATATTTTAAATATTAACATAAGCTTTATTTTTTACACTAAATTAGTGTAAATTACAAATTTGAATGGTTTTAATTTGTAAAAATGAGCCATGGTATATTAGAATCAAGTGTGTAATATGCAAAATCTTTTCCAAAATCTCTCCATGGTTCTAGAAATTTCTAGGAAAAGGGTTAAATTGAAAAGGTTAGATAATAAATGGTTTAAGTGAAAAAAATGCATTATTTATGAACTTTCTACACAATACCACACATTTTTTCTCTCTCTCCACCCTCCTCCCTCTCCATGGCCGGCCTCCCCTCCATGGGTAGCCCCAAAATTTTTACCCCATCATTTTTGCATTAAAAATCATAAAAATTCATCAAAAATTCCAAAAATAAATCTCAGAAATCAACATTCAACCTCTACCATTTTCCTTTGACCTATTTAGCATGGATTTTGGAGATGGAAAGCATGCATTTTGGAGGCTTATTTCATGTTTGGGTTTCATATTTTGGAGGTATAAATTTCCTTCTTTTGATTTATTGTTATTAGATGTTCATTTAAGCATAATTAGATTTAATATATTAATTCTATTTACTACTTTTAAAATTCAAGTTAGGGTTTGAAAAATCAAGTTGTGATTTTTAGTAATTAAATAAGGTTATAATAGCTAGTTTAACATTTTTAGAGTGGAAAAATCTTGCATGGTTGTTGTATAATAATTTGTTTATCCAAAATTGATTTAATTAAGCTATTTAGCTAACTAGGTTTTTATAAAATGTGTTTGTGGGTAATATAAAATTCTAATTAAGGTTGCTGTCATTAGATTGTAGTTTTAGTGAGAATATTAGCATGTTAATGGAAAGAAAAACTTAGTTTGATCACTAGTTTCTTTTGATGATTGGAAAAATACTAATAAAATGCTATTTTTGTAAACTAGATTTTGGAAATTCCTAAATAAATGAGATTAAAAATATAATTTATGGTTTCATTATATCATTATCATCATGAATTGTAGTTTAAAACATTAATCCATGTAAAATCAAGTTTTGTTGTGGAATTGTGGTATTTTGCTTGAAAGATGTTAAAAATTACTAAAGGTTGCAAACTAGAAATTTCAAATTAATACAAATTTGTGTAATAAAAATATAGTAATGGTTTGTATAGTCTAGTTATGCTATTTAATGAGTTTTATGACCATTGGTTTCATTTAAATGTCAAGTTTTGAAGAAAAACGGTAAATTGGCATTTTCGGGTTTTACGAAATCGGGCGATTTGATGGATTTTAGGGTTTCGATGGATTTAATCATGTTTTATAATATAAGTAATGAGTTTTAAAACTACGAGTTATTTGTTGATGTTTATCTCGATCCATCGGAGTCTGTACGCCGATATCGAGCGATATTTGGTTCTTTTGCGTGGACGGGACATAGGTTTTAACCTATGCTTGTTCCTTGCGTCGTTTTGGCTTTTGTATGTGATTCAGTTTACGATACTATTTATATGTTTGCGTTTAGGTACCCCTCACGTGGACTGCGGGCGATGAAGAGGATGATGGCGACACCGTCTTCGACAGACATGGACCAGGTGAGTAGATGCAAATCTACGGGGGGAAGTCGGGTGGATGGCGTTTAGCACCCCCGCAACGTAGAATAGGAATAGTACTTATTGACATTAGGAAACCAGATGTGACCCTAGATTCTTAATGAGTAGGACCCTAGTAATGACCCTAGGTGGACCAGACTGATTTAGGAAGACCATACCAGAGGATGAATACCCTGGAATAGGTTCGTAGGTTTCAGGTAGAAACACACACACGCACACACTGAAACTCGACATGGTGTATACGGGTATGTGTATATATATAGGACTAGGTATAGGTATATATATAGATATATACAACACGTATGTGGGATACATTGATACACTGGAATGAAACAGGATAACTGGGCTTGATGCCGTGATTCTTGACTATACAGTCGTATTAAAGTGTTAGCGGATCATTAGAGAATGAGATAATGAACAGGTATACCTAAATTATAATGGGTAGTGATGATATTGAGGTACATGGGACTCTAAAATAGAACCCGAACTGTAACTTGTGACTGATCACGATATGATATATGTATGACTTGATTACGACATCATATAGGTGTGACCTGATGTCGATATCATATAGGTGTGACTTGATGACGATATGATATCAGTATGACTCGATCACAACATGATACATATGACATGCTATTTCTGAGGATAAATTAATGAGGTATATTTATGATGGCAATGTTATATAATTGATGTATGCGATTACAGCATAGCACCTCGATCATGACATGTGTTGATGATGATATTATACGAATAATGAGACACGTAGGTGATATTTGACCCGTACCCCGATATTGGGATGCCGTACGATGGATTTTACCGTACGAGGCATAGATGTGATGATTGATCCACACTCTTGATTTGAGGAAGTCGTACTATGTACGTGACGCTATTGAGGCAGGATCGCCGACTATTAGAGATATGGACTCAGGCTTTAGGTATACTTCTATCGACCAGTTCTTAGGTTTAGTTTTCCTTAGGGGGGTTAGATGGACACTACGTTAGGTTCGAGTCGTATAGTGGTAGTGGTAATTGTATATCAAATGAGTGGATAACACACATCCGTCTTTACTTTCACGTTGTAATCATAATGTTGCATGTTCTTACATATGTTGCTATAATCAGTATAAACTTTACCTGTTAGGACACCAGCACCATTACCGATGATGCGCATATTCCACGCACACTTATTTGCCGGCTCACACACATCATCATCGGTAATTGCTATGTCACGTACACTTTAGATCATATTATCTTTTATGGATAGAATCAGTTAACAACTAGACCGATATAATATTGTGATTATTCTCTGATGTTAGTATAGACATGATATTTATTACTTAGACATTCATGCATTCATATTTTCATGTTATCATGCAGTATTATAGGCATATGCCGACACTTATCATATAGTTACTTATGATTTTAAGATTTGGATTTCTATGAGATTTCTGGATTTTGGGGAAAACCGCAAGAATATATAAACAAACTTCTCTCTCTCTCCTCTTCTCTTTTTTTTAAAATAAGATGCGGTTTTCTCGTGATGTATGTGTCGTCGACCATGAGATTTCATGTTTTCTGATGGATTTCGAGACCCGATTCGAGGAGTGGATGAACCGTTTCGGGTACATGGTGGACCCGGTATGGTACCCCGGGGCAAGAAGATCGAGTTGTAGACGATGAGCCTGGCAGGGGAAGGCTACCTACCGGTAATGTCTGGCGCGGCGGATATCCGGAGGATACCGACCGTTGTCGTGAGATTTGATGATATGGGCCGATCCGGACTGACGGAGCCCAAGATATTGAGACTTGAGATTACATGTGTTGTGTCGATACTTGACACGGATTTCCATGGATTTCATTGTTGAGATTTCAGATTCTTATACACATTTTACTATGATAACAGCTAAAGATTTCTTATACAGATATTTCTGGATTTCAGGATTGGTTATTTTATATTCATGATGCATGCATATCCATTCATATGACATAGTATTATATGAGGCACTAACACGAGCACGGAGTATCTGCATTTACACGTAGTTTTACCCTGCTATTACTAGATGATTGGGATATAATAGTGTAATATTATGACCTAGGATAGCGTCGTGCATTCGATTTCTTTTCGTAGATGTCTTCTACTCACGAGTTGGCAACTCACCCTGTTGTGCCAAATTTTATTACAGGTTCGATGTACAGGTTTTCCTGGCAGCTTGCTGGCACATCTTTTCTTCAGGGTGATTTGCACGGTAGGTTGGTTCACTTGTATGTGAACCACCATTGTATTTTTTATTCTTTCATTTGTATCTAGTAAGCTCCATCAACCATACTTGTATTACTTGATAAGTTTATTGGACCAGTATTTTTTTTTCGACCTTAGAGTCGCGCATGTTTTATTCTGATATGGTGGTTTTGTTTTCTTTGAGTTTTGAGTCTCGCCCTTTGGCGTTGTATATTATTGTGCTTGTTGTGGTTGTTTCCGCCTGTTGGCGTTGATGCTAGCACCCGTTTGGGGATGCTTTTTATTGTTTATTTATATTATACTTGTTGTACCCGTCTGGGGGCCAGTTTTTACAGAGGAGACTCTGCCGAAATTTTTGGGAAAAATTGCTGATATTTTTAAACTTGTTTTTCTTCATGTTCTTTTACTTCTTCTTCTTCTTTTATGGTTTAGATTTCTGGGCTTCGGCTTACTTAGGTTACGTTGCGCCTCTAGACGCTTCGTAATCTAAGTGCCGATCACGTTCCGTACTTTCGGGTCGTGACAAAGTTGGTATCAGAGCGCTAGGTTTAATCTTGTATAAGTCTAGGTGACCCTTGGTTGATGGAGTAGGCGATTTAGGTAGAGTAACGTACCGTGGGTATGGTCCGCGGCATACTTACGATACGCTACTCTGCTTAAGGAGCCCTAGGATGTACATTGTTTGCACCGTATTTCATTCGTTCCTTTGATCTATCTTCGTCGATATCAGATGGTAGTTTCTGCTACCACGGGCACACGGGCAGAGGGAGCTGCGGCTCGAATACGATAACCATTAGAGTATTGGTTATTCTTGAGGATTGAAGCATTGCTTAGCGTGCGAACGAAGGGTATTCACATGCCGTCCGGATGAAGTTAAAGGGTTCGAACGATTATCAGAAAACCATTTCCCCAAGTTTAAAGTATTCGGAAGAACATGCAGGTATTTCGATGGACTCTCTAAAAGAATGAAACCCTAACTCGACATAATGACCACGAGAACGCCCTTGAACCTTAGGGTTTACGGCAGTTTCGCGGTGCCATTAGTGAGGCTTGGGTTTGCCCTTCTACGGCCGGATCATCGATGCTGGGGTATGTACCGGATATTTTTAAACTGTACTTGAGTGTTGAGCTCTCGGGGACTTATGGGATTTTGATGGATTGATCGAAAAGTTTAATGTAGTCCGGATATCATGTGAAGGGATCGACTACGTGGGAGACTCTAGATATGAGTATTGCCGTTGGTAGCGCAGTCAGCACAGCTACGAAGAGACGAGTTCGAAGCAATCGACATCAGAGGAAAGAGGCACACATTGACGATAGTGTTTACGATTGCGATTTGGTGATTTGAATTTCATCTTTTCGTTGATTGGATTTTGGTATTTTGAGGACCTTGTTCTACTATTGGTATTTCATGTGTGTACCTTCATTACATTCTAGTGTGTTTCATATATCGGTTGTATTGATGTTGTTTAGTACATACCCAGTGCACGTGATTTGGTTTTAATACCTTTTGTGATTTTGATTTGACTTCGTGCATATGGTTACACATGATTTTGACATATGTTTCGACCTAGTTTTCATGCATTTTTGTACTGTGATTTCGATTTCTGTGCGCACCGGACGCACATGATATTTTAATGATGTGATTGGGATTGATTTCAGTTTGAGCAGTATGTTTTCATAGTCATTATTATTTGATTTAGTAACCAGGCGGGACGTGTATGTTAAATAAAAGATATATATATATAGTTATTTTTTTTAAATAAACGTCCGCTACTTATGCCGTGACACGTGCATCACACGGCGATTTTCAAAAAGGGGTGTTGCATATTTCCTTATCGAGATATTTGGACGATTTTACTATGATGCGCACTATATTTAAGTTATAGTTTTGATGTATATTATGCTGGTTTTCGTATTGGGTTTTGATATTTTGTCTTCACCATAACTCCGATGATTGCGTTAAGCTTGACGGAGTTGATTTTAGTTATATATTGACGATTTCGGAGCCCCGACGACTTGAGCGTTTTGCTCGATATTTTAGTATTTGGAGGGGGAGTTTTAATTTAAATTCGGGGACCGAATTTCTTAAAGGGGGGAAGACTGTAACATTTTAAAAATAATTAAATAAAAAAAAAATTAAGTGAATTTTAGGATTTTCGGTAAAATAAAATGTATTTTTCGTAAAACTAAACCGTAATTATTTTTCACTATAAATTTAAAAATATATATTTTAATTATGTTATTACTAGTAAATGGTGTTTATTTATCCACTTATAAATTTTTAGTTCAATTAAATATTTTTCCTAAGTTAAATATTTTAAATATTAACATAAGCTTTGTTTTTTAAACTAAATTAGTGTAAATTACAAATTTGAATGGTTTTAATTTGTAAAAATGAGCCATGGTATATTAGAATCAAGTGTGTAATATGCAAAATCTTTTCCAAAATCTCTCCATGGTTCTAGAAATTTCTAGGAAAAGGGTTAAATTGAAAAAGTTAGATAATAAATGGTTTAAGTGAAAAAATGCATTATTTATGAACTTTCTACACAATACCACACATTTTTTCTCTCTCTCCACCCTCCTCCCTCTCCATGGCCGGCCTCCCCTCCATGGGTAGCCCCAAAATTTTTCCCCCATCATTTTTGCATTAAAAATCATAAAAATTCATCAAAAATTCCAAAAATAAATCTCAAAAATCAACATTTAACCTCTACCATTTTCCTTTGACCTATTTAGCATGGATTTTGGAGATGGAAAGCATGCATTTTGGAGGCTTATTTCATGTTTGGGTTTCATATTTTGGAGGTATAAATTTCCTTCTTTTGATTTATTGTTATTAGATGTTCATTTAAGCATAATTAGATTTAATATATTAATTCTATTTACTACTTTTAAAATTCAAGTTAGGGTTTGAAAAATCAAGTTGTGATTTTTAGTAATTAAATAAGGTCATAATAGCTAGTTTAACATTTTTAGAGTGGAAAAATCTTGCATGGTTGTTGTATAATAATTTGTTTATCCAAAATTGATTTAATTAAGCTATTTAGCTAACTAGGTTTTTATAAAATGTGTTTGTGGGTAATATAAAATTCTAATTAAGGTTGCTATCATTAGATTGTAGTTTTAGTGAGAATATTAGCATGTTAATGGAAAGAAAAACTTAGTTTGATCACTAGTTTATTTTGATGATTGGAAAAATACTAATAAAATGCTATTTTTGTAAACTAGATTTTGGAAATTCCTAAATAAATGAGATTAAAAATATAATTTATGGTTTCATTATATCATTATCATCATGAATTGTAGTTTAAAACATTAATCCATTTAAAATCAAGTTTTGTTGTGGAATTGTGGTATTTTGCTTGAAAGATGTTAAAAATTACTAAAGGTTGCAAACTAGAAATTTCAAATTAATACAAATTTGTGTAATAAAAATATAGTAATGGTTTGTATAGTCTAGTTATGCTATTTAATGAGTTTTATGACCATTGGTTTCATTTAAATGTCAAGTTTTGAAGAAAAACGGTAAATTGGCATTTTCGGGTTTTACGAAATCGGGCGATTTGATGGATTTTAGGGTTTCGATGGATTTAATCATGTTTTATAATATAAGTAATGAGTTTTAAAACTACGAGTTATTTGTTGATGTTTATCTCGATCCATCGGAGTCTGTACGCCGATATCGAGCGATAATTGGTTCTTTTGCGTGGACGGGACATAGGTTTTAACCTATGCTTGTTCCTTGCGTCGTTTTGGCTTTTGTATGTGATTCAGTTTACGATACTATTTATATGTTTGCATTTAGGTACCCCTCACGTGGACTGCGGGCGATGAAGAGGATGATGGCGACACCGTCTTCGGCAGACATGGACCAGGTGAGTAGATGCATATCTACGGGGGGAAGTCGGGTGGATGGCGTTTAGCACCCCCGCAACATAGAATAGGAATAGTACTTATTGACATTAGGAAACCAGATGTGACCCTAGATTCTTAATGAGTAGGACCCTAGTAATGACCCTAGGTGGACCAGAGTGATTTAGGAAGACCATACCAGAGGATGAATACCCTGGAATAGGTTCGTAGGTTTCAGGTAGAAACACACACATGCACACACTGAAACTCGACATGGTGTATACGGGTATGTGTATATATATATAGGACTAGGTATAGCTATATATATATATATACAACACGTATGTGGGATACATTGATACACGGGAATGAAACAGGATAACTGGGCTTGATGCCGTGATTCTTGACTATACAGTCGTATTAAAGTGTTAGCGGATCATTAGAGAATGAGATAATGAACAGGTATACCTAAATTATAATGGGTAGTGATGATATTGAGGTACATGGGACTCTAAAATAGAACCCGAACTGTAACTTGTGACTGATCACGATATGATATATGTATGACTTGATTACGACATCATATAGGTGTGACCTGATGTCGATATCATATAGGTGTGACTTGATGACGATATGATATCAGTATGACTCGATCACAACATGATACATATGACATGCTATTTCTGAGGATAAATTAATGAGGTATATTTATGATGGCAATGTTATATAATTGATGTATGCGATTACAGCATAGCACCTCGATCATGACATGTGTTGATGATGATATTATACGAATAATGAGACACGTAGGTGATATTTGACCCGTACCCCGATATTGGGATGCCGTACGATGGATTTTACCGTACGAGGCATAGATGTGATGATTGATCCACACTCTTGATTTGAGGAAGTCGTACTATGTACGTGACGCTATTGAGGCAGGATCGCCGACTATTAGAGATATGGACTCAGGCTTTAGGTATACTTCTATCGACCAGTTCTTAGGTTTAGTTTTCCTTAGGGGGGTTAGATGGACACTACGTTAGGTTCGAGTCGTATAGTGGTAGTGGTAATTGTATATCAAATGAGTGGATAACACACATCCGTCTTTACTTTCACGTTGTAATCATAATGTTGCATGTTCTTACATATGTTGCTATAATCAGTATAAACTTTACCTGTTAGGACACCAGCACCATTACCGATGATGCGCATATTCCACGCACACTTATTTGCCGGCTCACACACATCATCATCGGTAATTGCTATGTCACGTACACTTTAGATCATATTATCTTTTATGGATAGAATCAGTTAACAACTAGACCGATATAATATTGTGATTATTCTCTGATGTTAGTATAGACATGATATTTATTACTTAGACATTCATGCATTCATATTTTCATGTTATCATGCAGTATTATAGGCATATGCCGACACTTATCATATAGTTACTTATGATTTTAAGATTTGGATTTCTATGAGATTTCTGGATTTTGGGGAAAACCGCAAGAATATATAAACAAACTTCTCTCTCTCTCCTCTTCTCTTTTTTTTAAAATAAGATGCGGTTTTCTCGTGATGTATGTGTCGTCGACCATGAGATTTCATGTTTTCTGATGGATTTCGAGACCCGATTCGAGGAGTGGATGAACCGTTTCGGGTACATGGTGGACCCGGTATGGTACCCCGGGGCAAGAAGATCGAGTTGTAGACGATGAGCCTGGCAGGGGAAGGCTACCTACCGGTAATGTCTGGCGCGGCGGATATCCGGAGGATACCGACCGTTGTCGTGAGATTTGATGATATGGGCCGATCCGGACTAACGGAGCCCAAGATATTGAGACTTGAGATTACATGTGTTGTGTCGATACTTGACACGGATTTCCATGGATTTCATTGTTGAGATTTCAGATTCTTATACACATTTTACTATGATAACAGCTAAAGATTTCTTATACAGATATTTCTAGATTTCAGGATTGGTTATTTTATATTCATGATGCATGCATATCCATTCATATGACATAGTATTATATGAGGCACTGACACGAGCACGGAGTATCTGCATTTACACGTAGTTTTACTCTGCTATTACTAGATGATTGGGATATAATAGTGTAATATTATGACCTAGGATAGCGTCGTGCATTCGATTTCTTTTCGTAGATGTCTTCTACTCACGAGTTGGCAACTCACCCCGTTGTGCCAAATTTTATTACAGGTTCGATGTACAGGTTTCTCTGGCAGCTTGCTGGCACATTTTTTCTTCAGGGTGATTTGCACGGTAGGTTGGTTCACTTGTATGTGAACCACCATTGTATTTTTTATTCTTTCATTTGTATCTAGTAAGCTCCATCAACCATACTTGTATTACTTGATAAGTTTATTGGACCAGTATTTTCTTTTTATTTCGACCTTAGAGTCGCGCATGTTTTATTCTGATATGGTGGTTTTGTTTTCTTTGAGTTTTGAGCCTCGCCCTTTGGCGTTGTATATTATTGTGCTTGTTGTGGTTGTTTCCGCCTGTTGGCGTTGATGCTAGCACCCGTTTGGGGATGCTTTTTATTGTTTATTTATATTATACTTGTTGTACCCGTCTGGGGGCCAGTTTTTACAGAGGAGACTCTGCCGAAATTTTTGGGAAAAATTGCTGATATTTTTAAACTTGTTTTTCTTCATGTTCTTTTACTTCTTCTTCTTCTTTTATGGTTTAGATTTCTGGGCTTCGGCTTACTTAGGTTACGTTGCGCCTCTAGACGTTTCGTAATCTAAGTGCCGATCACGTTCCGTACTTTCGGGTCGTGACACCGCGGGATCGATCCAATGTTATAGGCCTGTCCCCAAGGGCGTGCTTCACCATGACAGATTCGCCTCCCTAAAATGTCTATTGCCGGCGGTGGCTGCACGGGAACAGCACCAATAGCAGGCTGGAGGAGGTCATCCAAATTCCAATTTTTGACCTCCACGGCATACTTCACCGGGGGTTCATCCGCATAGGGGATCAAAAATATGGGCTCAGACGGCATAGCGGAACCGAAACTTCGGCGACCCTGGATGATCTCGTTATACCACCTACCCCACAAGTGAAGGTTCTTGTGCTCAGGGTCATGAGCCTTGATAAGAGTGAGCACCTCTCGGTCCACTGGTGCCTGGGGAAATCCTCCCTCCGAGCGAACAAACGGGAATGATAAGTCAGCAGGCATCTTTCCTGTAGAGGGACAAAAGTTAGCCGTCAGTGTTGTACTTCCAACGCTTGACATTTTAAAATTTATACCACACTGCAATGCAGTGGGTAGGGGACCAACGGGGGACCCACAAAATCTGGATGACAGTGCATCAGTTAATAAGACAGCCCCATCATTGGATGAGACTGTCAATTAATCCCCAAGAGAATATTCTCATTAATAATAAAAATCCCTAGAGACAAGGAGAAAATCTCCTCTTTCAGAGCAATGCTCTGTCATAGAGTGACACTTGTCAAACTCTAGTCTCAGGGGAATAAAATTCATTAAAAGAGCCTAGCTCTGTGATAATGATGAGAAAATCTATTAAAAGAAAAAATTTCTTTAAACTTCTAAAGATTAAAAAAAATTTGGGATCCTAAAAGTCCATGAAAAACTCTTAGGAGTTCTTCGTTTCCATATCAAAAAGATCTACATTTGATCCATGAGCAAAGCTCTGTTCATGGGTTAAAACCCATGAAACAAGATCTCTGTAGATCTATAGACTTTTGAGAGCAAGGCTATGTTGATAAAAGCCCAGAAAGGTTTTCTTTAGATCAAATATCTATAAGAGCAAGGCTCTGTTAATTTAATTTAATTTAATTTAATTTAATTTTACCTAAGATGATTCTAGGTTCTGAACTCTGAAGTTCTTGGGAAGAAACGAGAGTAAGGCTCTAAAATTCTTAAACAAGAGCAAGGCTCTGAAAATTCAAGTTCTTGAAAAATGGTAAAACATTTTCCAAGGACTAAGGGTCCTATTTATAGGCACCTGTGTCCCTTCAACTCACCCGTTGATCCAACGGCCAAGATCTTGCCACCGCTGTACTCACGTGCGCGCCACGTGAGCACAACGGTGGGGGGCATTTGTTTCCCCCAATCAGAGCAAAGCTCTGTTTGAATTTCAAAAATTCAAAAATTGAAGCAACGCTTCAAATCCCGTGCGCTGCGCGCAACGCTCCACGTGTCAGAAGTTGATACGTCAGCGCAGCGCCCAAGGCAGCGCGCCCAATCAGAGCAAGGCTCTATTTAAAACAAAAATTAAAGGAAGCAACGCTTCAGTTGCGCAAGCGCTGCGCTGCGAGACACGTGTCAGCGCAGTTGCGCAAGCGCTGCGCTGCGACACGTGTCAGCGCAGTTGCGCAAGCGCAGTTGCGCTGCACTGTGCGCCGCATGACACGTGTCAGCGCAGTTGCGCTGCGCTGTGCGCTGTGCGACACGTGTCAAGCGCTGGTGCGTTTGCGCTAAACAGAATTAAAATTCCAGTAAGATCTTTTCTGTTCTTGTTAAAAAAAGTGCAAGGCACTGTTATTTATATATATTTTTTTATTTATTGAAGATCATTGATCTTGTTCTTAGATCAATGATCTATTCAGAAGAAATTCTTCTTCTTTTTATAAAGGTTTTTACCTTTTTTTTGTTCTCGAGTTCTTCTCACAATCCTTCAAAGTTCTCTCTGTTTTGTTTTTGAAGTTTTTGATGTTCTCAATGTTCATTTTGAATTGGGGTCTAGGGGCCTTTATATAGTGCCCATTAATTTGTTAAATTTGTTAAAGTGATCCTTCTCTGAGTGATTTGGGGAATTTTCCCCACCGTTGGATCTTTGATCCAAGGGCTTCTACTCAATGGTTCTGGAATCTTAAAGATTCTTTTCTTGAATCCAAAGTTGGATCAAGAAATTAAAACAGTGCCCTGCACTTGCAAAACCGCACTGTTGCACTCCTGGATTGGCGCAAGCCACCAGGGAGCGCCACGTGTCAGATCCAAGACCACTTGCGCTGTGCGCTTTTAAGATAGAGCATTGCTCTTTAAAGTTGGCGCAACTCACCAGAGCGCGCCACGTGTCAGTAGCGCAACAACGCAGCGCACTGGCGCAGCGCACTGCGCTGTTGCGCTTGCGCTTACCAGAGTATGACACGTGTCACTACGACAAGCGCTTGTGCTCAATAATTGGCGCAAAGTGCCGGACAAACCACTGTCAAGTAATTAATGCACTGCATTATTTACAAAAGGGCCAAGCCCAATTAAAAAAGGCCTAACATGCCAAATTAAATTCAATGCATTATTTTAAAGAAGGGCAGAGCCTAAACAGATGCTCTGCATCTTTTATAAAGGGACAGAGCCCAAATCAGAAAGGCCTAGCAGGCCAAAATAAAATGCAGTGCATTATCAAACAGGGGCAAAGCCCTAGCACAGGCCTAATAGGCTAAAGATAAAAATATTGAATATTCTCAACTGGACTTAGCCCAATCATGGCCGTAAGTCCTCAAATTAAATTGACTGAGCAAGACCGCTCTCCTAAATCAATTTACATCCGGTTCAAGGGTACATCTCTGAACTCCTCTGACCCCTATCGTTGTAATCCTTCAACGACGTCAGAGAGGTGACGAGTCCCGACAACCACACATCGATACGGACTGCGGGGTCCTTAAACTCGTGGACCGAAACGTCCCTAAACTAATATTCGTCCCAAAATGGGAATGTTGGACCGAAATGTCCTTAAACTAATGCTCGTCCCCAAATGGGAATGATGGACCACCATGTCCCTAAACTGGGAATCGACCGCAACGTTATTAAACTAAAAAACAAAGCCAATTGCTCTCTTATCGGATCCAAACGATCCCGTTAAGTTGATCTTAGTCTGGGGATTAGGCTAACGTATCCTTAACAAAAGTTTAAGTCGATCTTTTCCTTAAATAGGGCTAACGTATCCTTAAACCAAAATCCAAAACCCAAATCTAAGTAAACACGGATTTGGACTAATCCACGTCCTACGGGTGACGGCATCACTTAGTCTCCGTATACAATCCACGGGCAACCACAAACAAAACAAACACCCACGGCACGAAGTGAAATTCTGGAGAAGGAGAAAGTTGTTACCGCGATGTGGTAGCGTAATTAACTGCAGGGGCTTGCGCCTGCAGGGAAGAGCGTCCCCACAATCAAAAACCCTTCGAATGAGGGGGAATCTGACGAAGTCTGCTACATCGGCCGCATCCGTCTAAATCTTCGATACACGGTGCCATAAATCAACTTGGCATCTTCGGAGAGGTGGACGGATAAAACCAAATAGCATCTTTCCCGAATCTCAGGCAAGGCGTCCATGTCTTAGCCGCCGTTCGGAGGGGAACAACCGTGGCATAAACGGTTCCTTGTACTCCTGTTGCCCTTAGTCTCTGGCATTTAGAGTTTCCTCTCGTATACACTTGTATCCTTCTGTACTAAGCTACAAACAACAGCGTTAACCATATAATACAGCTTTAAAAGCCACACACACTCTCTCTCTCTTTCTGTCTATTCTATTTCTCCTTATCCTTGGGACTTACCGAGCGATTGTTCGCTGATGACATTCATTCTCTTTCTTCTTTGGAATGTTGTCGGGTGATCTGGACACTCAGGAGATCGAGCCTACCAGTGAAGACTTGGATCAGCTTGCATACGACCCAGAGCTCTAGATTTATTGTACACATTTTATTTCAGTACTTTTTATTTCTGTTATACCACTGTTTAGGCATTGCTTTCATTCAGATGTATTTAATTTTCCATGGATTGTACAAAAAATGTTAAAAATAAAGTTGCTGTTTCATTACAATTGTTTCTTATGTACATTTCTTTTATATTGCGTAGTTATGCTTAGCGTATTTACTTCAGAGTAAATACGTAGCGACCAGTCGCGTCATCTGCCTGTACACCGGGAAGCGGACGTCACAGGTTTTGTTGGTGGCCCATGCAGGTCAGAGCTGTATGGAACCCTACCATGCAGTTCTGCTCTGCGTAAACAACCTAAGCAATATAACACAAGAACCAGCAACTAAAACATTCTTTACAATTCATGTTTCTTGAATTTTATCATTTCATATACTTTGAATCTGTCCTAACCTAAATTTTCTTTCATGGTTATGCATTTCCTGAACAATACCAGCACCAACTTCAACAACATTCCACCTCCACTACCAATCACACCTGCCGTCCCTGCTCCGCTCAACGAGCAGACGGTTCTGCTTAAGACGATCCACGGTCTCCTAGAGGGACAGCAAGATCAGACTGCTCTTTTAATGAACCGTTCCGAGGCAGAAGCACTTGGGGTAAAGCAATTTAGGGTTTTGCACCCCCAAACAGTTCTCAGGAAAGGAAAGCCCACTGGAAGCTGAGGAATGGGCTCAGAGTATCGAAGATGATCTGGCAGCGGCACATGTGCCAGAGGGAGCTTGGGTCCGTGTTGTGAAACTGCAGCTCACAGACAATGCACGGAATTAGTGGAAGGTGAATGAAATCCGTCTTGAACAACCCATCGATTGGAAGACTTTCCGTGACATATTCGACACTAAGTACTTCCATGAGACTGCCAGGGTCGACATAGAACAGCAGTTCATCCATCTGCAACAAGGTTCGATATGGACCAAGTCAGTAGATGAGTATGACGCTGAGTTCACCATGCTCAGCCGGTAAGATATGTCTTAATAAATTCGAATTTTTTTTAAAATATCACATACTACACAGCTAACACAATCCTTTAACATATTTGCGACACACCTGATACCGACGGATGAGATCAGAGCACGACGATTTCAACAAGGTTTGGATTCGGAAATCCAGGCACCACTGGCCACAGGAGATTTTCCGACTCATGAATCGGCTCTGAAATTTTGCCCGCCATTATGAGACAGTGGTAAAGGCGAGGGGCAGAGCTCAAACTGCAGGAGTTAAACGCCCTATCAACCAGATGACAGGGGGAGCCTCGTCAAGACCGCCTTTTGTGCCAAGGAGACCGGGAGTACCGAACAACCGTCTTAGCCCAGCCTTTTGTAACTACTGCAAGAGAAATGGGCATATGTTACAAGACTGCCAGCGAGCCAACCATCTTTGCTTAGTCTACGGCTCAGCTACTCATGGTATTGAGTCTTGTCCTAAAAGACAAAATTCATATGTTGCACCCAGGCCAGCGATCACTTACCAGCAGAGACCAGCCCTTCAGGCACCTACTCCAACACTCGCTCTCCCTACTCCACCACCTAGAGGACCATAAGCTGCACCTCCTCCTCGTTAGTTCCATCAAGCTCAACGGACCGTTCCGAGGAATGCTCCTCAGGCCAGGAGGAATGTACCACGGCGACAGGCTTTCACGATGACCGTGGAAGAAGCTGAGGCCACTGGCCAAGTTATCACTGGTAACCCTTTTCTTCTCAACCTTTCTTTCAGTCTTGCTACCTATCTACATACTTTTACCTATACCTAAATCATATCCCATATACCTTAGGTACAATCTTAGTAGCATCACTTCCTGCACTAGCACTTTTCGATACTGGAGCATCTCACTGCTTTATGTCGAAACGATTCGTCAGAACTCACGTGATTCCAGTCGCACCGCTTGTATCCTGCTGGAATGTCAGTTCGGGAAATGGCGCTCTAAAGGCAACGATGGGATACAGCTTGTGTCCAGTAGTCGTCTGCAGCAGAGAATTCTATGCTGACTTCAAAGTGCTGGACATACCGAACTTCGATTTGGTTCTAGGTATGGATTGGCTCAGAACCTTTTATGCTACCATCGACTGTCATCAAAGGAGGGTAGTATTCGAGATTCCAGACCATCCGGTCTTCTATTTCAAAAGTGGAGACCGTACCCTAGAGCCAAGTACATACAAAGCGAAGCCAAAGGAAGCAGTGATTGCAGCAGCTCAAGCAGAGGAAGAATCAAGGCCAGAAGTGGTTCAAGATTTCGATGATGTGTTTCTTGACGATATATCAGGTTTGCCTTATGATTGAGCTCTTGAATTCAGCATTGATTTAGTACCAGGAGCACAACCGGTGATTAAAGCATCTTATCGATTAAGTCCGGAAGGTTTGAAGGAAGTCCGAACTCAATTGGACGAGTTATTGGCGAAAGGATGGATTCGTCCCAGCACTTCAAGTTGGGGATCACCTGAACTACTTATGAAGAAGAAGAAAGGTTCATACATAAGTGCATCGATTATAGAGCCTTGAAGGAAATCACTATAAAGAACAAGTATCCACTCCCCTGCATCGACGATTTATTCGATCAACTAAGTAGATCTTGTGTTTTCTCTAAATTAGATTTTTGTTCAGGTTATCATCAGGTGAAGGTCAAGGAAGTTGATATTCATAAAACAGCTTTCAGAACTCGTTATGGTCATTATGAATTTCTAGTGATGCTATTTGGAATGACCAATGCACCAGCAATATTCATGAACCTGATGAATCAAGTTTTCCGGGAGTACTTAGACAAGTTTGTTTTCATCTTCATTGACGACATCCTGGTGTATTCCAAGAGTCGGAAAGAGCACGCCGAACACCTACGAATTGTCCTTGAAACTCTACGACAACATCAATTATATGCCAAGTACAGCAAATGCGAGTTTTGGCTAAATCAAGTTGGTTTTCTTAGACATATCGTATCAGGTGAAGGAATCTCTGTGGATCCAGCGAAAGTTTCAGCAGTAAGCGAATGATCGACACCAAAGTCAGTGAAGGACATTCGAAATTTCTTAGGTCTGGCTGGATATTACAGAAGGTTCATTGAAGGCTTTTTTAAGATAAAAACACCCCTGACCAAGCTCACACGTAAAGATGAAGAATTTGTGTCATCAGAAGGATGCGAATAGGCTTTCGTAGAACTCAAGTCAAGGTTGACATCAGCGTCTATTCTCGTTATACCGGACCAGTCTGGAGGTTTCGAAGTGCATTATGATGCATCCGGTAAGGGATTAGGATGTGTTCTACATCAGTACGGTAAGGTTGTGGCTTATACTTCAAGACAGCTGAAGACTCATGAGTACAATTATTCGACGCATGATTTGGAATTGGCAGCCATTATCTTTGCACTTATGATTTGGCGCTATTATCTTCTTGGTGAATGAGTGAACATATACACAGATCACAAGAGCCTGAAATATGTGTTTACTCAGAAGGAGTTGAATATGCGGCAGAGACGATGATTAGAACTCAAGGCGGACTTTGACATCAACCTGCAATATCACCCAGGGAAGGTGAATGTGGTTCCAGATGCTCTTAGTCACCAACCATTAGCAATGCATCTCACCGCTCAGTGGAAGCTACAACATGACTTGCATCAGATGGCGATTGAAGTAGTCATGCCAGGTAACGCTTCAAGTTTGATGAATTTACAAGTTCAATCTACCATTGTTAATCAGATCAAAGCAGCTCAAGCAAGTGATGTTAAGTTGCAAAAGATCAGAGAAAAAGTGGTGAATGGACTCAGAACAGACTTCATCATCCATGAAGACGGACCTTTGAGATACGGCAGCAGATTATGAGTACCAAAAGGTCCTGTTCGGGAAGAGTTAATGAAAAAAGCTCATAGCTCTCCCTACTCAGTACACCCTGAAGGTACAAAGATGTACAAAGATCTACATCAAAATTACTGGTGGCATGGAATGAAGCGTGAAGTAGCGAGAAGCGTCGCTAAATGCTTGGTGTATCAGCAAATAAAGGCTGAACATCACAGGACAGCTAGACTACTTCAACCGTTACCAATTCCAGAATGGAAGTGGAAACATATCACAATGGATTTTGTGACTGCTCTTCCTTGCAGCACAAAGGGTAACGATGTGGTATGGGTTATTGTGGATCGACTCACAAAGTCGGCTCACTTCATCCCATTTCGAGTTGGCCAATCAACTGAGACATTAGCAAAGAAGTACATAGAGGTAAGAATCTACTTAAAATTTAAACTCTTTAAACATGTACTACCTCTGATACCCATGAACTTATACAGGAAATTATGTGTCTGCATGGAGTACCGGTCTGCATTGTCTCCGATCGTGACACCAGGTTCCGATCACAATTTTGGCAGAGTCTGCAAGCAAGCTTGGGAACAAGTCTGAACTTCAACACGGCTTATCATCCACAAACAGATGGTCAGTCTGAGAGAACTATTCAAATCTTGGAGGATATGCTCAGAGCGTGTATGTTAGACTTCGAAGGATTGTGGGAAGATCATCTATATCTTGTGGAGTTTTCATACAACAACAGCTACCACGCAAGCATAGGAATGGCACCTTTTGCAGCGCTATATGGAAGGAAGTGTCGATCGCCATTAAGTTGGGATAACATCGGAGATAGAAAACTTCTTGGACCTGAGATGATAGTAGCAACTGTTGATGTGGTTCGTACTATCAGAGAAAAGATGCGCATAGCTCAAGATCGACAGAAGCACTGGGCTGATGCAAAGCGACGTCACTTGGAGTTCCAGCCAGGAGATCGCGTGTTCTTAAAGATATCTCCAAACCATGAAGTGATCCGATTTGGAAGACGGGGAAAGCTAAGTCCAAAGTACATTGGACTGTTCGACATACTCGAACGAGTCGGTGAAGTGGCATACCGTTTGGCACTTTCACCTTCATTGGAAGGAGTGCAAAATGTGTTCCACATATCCCAACTTAGAAGGTATGTGAGTGACCTCATCCACATTCTCGATCATTCCAAGCTCACTGTACAGCCCGACTTATCTTGTGAGCAACAACCTGTGGAGATCCTGGACAGGAAAGTGAAGTCACTTCGGAACAAGGAAATCAACTTGGTTCGAGTGATGTGGAGAAAAGACACTCCAGGAGAATCAACACAGGAAAGGGAAGATAATATGCGTGCAAGATATCCTCACCTCTTTGTAAACTAGTCCTTAAAATAAAATTTGTAAATTTCGATGACGAAATTTTTGTAAGGAGGGTAGACTGTAACAACTCCAATTTTAGTGTACAAAAATTTGTTTAAAAGTTAATGTATACTTAGGGTATTTTCATTTACTATGAGTACTATAAGTAATTGTTTTGCTTTTTAATAGCAAGAAGGAGCTTGTAGCTCATTGGTAAGACCTTGCACTTGTCACGACCCGAAGGTACGGAACGTGACCGACACTTAAATTACGAAATGTCTAGAGGCGTAACGTAATCTAAGCAAGCCGAAGCCCAGAAATCTAAACCATTTAAAAGAAGAAGTAAAGGAAAACATGTAGGAAAAACAAGTTTAAAAGTAACATCAAATTTTCTCAAAAATTTTGGCTGAGTCTCCTTTGTAAAAACTGGCCCCAAACGGGTACAAACAAGAATAATATATACAAACAACAAAAAGGCATCCCCAAGCGGGAGCTAGCTCTACGCCAACAGACGGAAACAACCACACAATGCACAATAATATACAACGCCGAAGGGCGAGGCTCAAAACTCAAAAGAAAACCAAATCCACCAAAACCCATAATAATACAAGCGCGACTCTAAAGTCGAAATAAAAACAACTGGTCTTCTAAACTATTAAGAATACAAGTCTGGTTGATGGAGCTTACTAGATACAAATGAAATAATAAAGTACAATGGCGGCTCTGATGCAAGTGAACCAACCTACCAAGCAAATCACCTTGAATGAAAATGGTGTGCCAGCAAGCTGCCAAGGAAACCTGTACATCGAAACCTGTAGAAAAAGTTGGCACAATGGGGGTGAGTTGCCAACTCGTGAGTAGAAGACATCTGCGAGAAGAAATCGAATGCACGACGCTGTCCTAAGTCATAATAATATACTTAATATACCCCTAGTCATCTAGTAGTGCAGGGTAATAAACTATGCGCAAGTGCAATGATTAGTGCTCGTGTCAGTACCTCAAGTAGTAACATGTCATGTGTATGAGTATGCATGCACCATGAATGTAAAACAATCAACCATGAAATCTGGATATATCTGTATGAGAAATTTTAACCTTTATCATAGTAAAATTTGTATGGTAATCTGAAACATCATCAATGAAATCCATGGAAATATGTGTCAAGCATCGACACAGAACATGTAAATCTCAAGTCTTAATACCTCATAGTCTCAATACTTCGGGCTCCGTCAGTCTGGATCGGCCCATATCATCAAATCTCACGACAAAGGTCGGTATCCTCCGGATATCCCCCGCGCCAGACATCACCGGTAGGTAGTCCTCCCCGGCCAGGCTCATCGTCTACAACTCGATCTTCTTGCCCCGGGGTACCATACTGGGCCCACCATGTACCCGAGACGGTTCATCCACTCTTCGAATCGGGTCTCGAAATCCAACAGAAAATATGAAATCTCATGGTGGACGACACATGCATCACGAGAAAATCGCAACTTATATTTTAAAAAGAGAGGGAGAGAGAGAGAGAGAGAAGTTTTTATATATATTCTTGCGATTTTTCCCAAAATCCAGAAATCTCATAGAAAACCAAAATCCCAAAATCATGAGTAAATAAATAATAAGTATCAGCATAAGCCCTACAATACTGCATGATAACATAAAAATGTGAATGCATGAAATGTCTAAGTAATAAATGCAATGTCTAGACTAACACCTGAGAGTAATCACAATATTATATTGATCTAGCCTTTAACTGATTCTATCAATAAAAGATAATATGTTCTAAACTATACGTGACATAGCAATTACCGATGATGATGTGTGTGAGCTGGCAAATAAGTGTACGTGGAATATGCGCATCATCGGTAATGGTGCTGGTGTCCTAACAGGTAGAGTTTCATACTGACTAAAGAAACATATGTATGAACATGCAACTTGATGATTACAATCTGAACGTAAAGATGAATGTGTATTAACCACTCATTTGGAATATACATACCTAACTACAACTATATGACTCGAGCCTAAACTAGTATCTATCTAACCCCTTAAGGAACTAAACTAAAGAAACTAGTCGATAGGAAATAAGAATCCATCTAAGGTCTGAGTCCATATCTCTAATAGTTGGCGATCCAGCCTCAATAGCGTCACATACGTAGTACGACTTCCTCGAACCAAGAGTGCGGATCAATCATCACATCTTTACCTCGTATGGTAAAATTCATCGTACGACATCCCAAAATCAGGGTACAGGTCAAGTATCACCTACGTACATCATTATTCGTATAATATCATCATCAAACAATATTATGATCAAGGGTACTGTGCTATAATCGCAAACATCCCAATATCATCAAACACATATCATTGTCTGTGTAAATATACATCATCAAATGTTCCTCAGAAATATCATGTCACATATATCATATCGTGATTAAGTCATATATGTATCATATCGTGATCGAGTCACACATATATCATATCGTGATTTATTCACATATTACAGTCCGGGTTCTATTCTAGAGTCTCGTATATCTTAATGTCATCATCCCCTATTATCGTTTATATATACATATCCATTTCCTCATTTCCCAACGATCCGCTAATATCATAGCGCATCTCATATCATACCCGATCGTATATCTTTAACTCACGGCATCACACCCAATCATACTGACTCCTTCCTAGATATCATATAACTTCCCCATATCACGCGTATATGTTATATGTATATATATATATATATATATATATATATATATATAGACACACACACACACACACACCTATAGAAACCTACATACAATCATATACACACACACACACACACACACACACATATATATATATAAATATACACATACATACATACATACATACATACATATATATACACCAAGTCAAATGTATGTGTGTACGTGTGTGTGTCTACCTGAAACCTACGAATTCCCTCCAAGGCAGTCATCCTTATGGTTAAGTCTTTCTAAATCGGTCTAGTCTAACCTAAAGTCTTTAATAGGATCCTACTCGCCAAGAATCTAAGGTCACGTCTGACTTCCTAATAACAGTAAGTAATATCCCTATTCTACGTTTGCGGGGGTGCTAAACGCCATCCACCCGACTTCCCCCGTAGATATGCATCTACTCACCTGGCCCTTATCTGTCGTAGTCAATGCCACCCTCCTCTTCTTCATCACCCGAAGTCCACGTAATGGGTACCTATACACAAACATATATAATATCTTAAACCAAATCACGGAAAAAACCAAAACAGCGCACGAACGTGCATAGGTTAAAACCTATGACCCGCTCATGCAAAAGAACCAAATATCGCTTGATATCGGCGTAAAAACGCCGATTGATCGAGATAAAACACCAACAAACAATCCGTAGTTTCAAAACTCATTATTTATAATATAAAACATTGTTTAAATCATCGAAACCTTAAAATCGATCAAATCGTCCTATTTCACAAAACCTAGAAAATGCCAATTTACTGTTTTACTTCAAAACTTGATGTTTAAATGAAACTAATAGTCATAATATTCATTAAATAACATAACTAGATTATACAAACCATTACTATATTTTTATCACACTAATTTGTCTTAAATTGAAAATTCTAGTTTGCAATATTACCCGATTTCAACACCTTTTAAGAAAAATTTTCACAATTCCACTACTAAACTTGATTTTTGCATATTTTAAATTATTAAACCACTCAATGAAACCTTAAGGATGTGCTAAAGCTCTAACTATATTTTTAATCCCACATTTTAAATTAATTTCTAAAACCTAGTTTAATAAAAATAGCAATTTTGTGAAAATTTTAAAGTGAAAGCTAGCAAATTGTAACTAGATTATTTTTCACACTCAATTAACATGTTAATCTCCTCATTAACACCATAATCTAATAATAAAGACCCTAATTAGAATTTTGTCTCACCAATATATATATTTTAAAAAAACCTAGTTAGCAAAATTGTTTAATTTAAACAATTTTGAAACAACAATTTACAATGCATCAATCATACTAGATTTTCCATTTCTAAAAATATTAAACTACTTATTATAACCCCACTCAATTAATAAAAACCCTAACTTTATTTTAAAACCCTCTCTTGAAATTTTTATGTAGCAATAGAACTAATTTAAAAACTAATTAAACACTTAATTAAGCTAAATTAAGTGATTTACTAACATTCAAACCAAGGGCTTAGAATTATACCTCACATATGAGATCCAACATGAAAATATGCCTCCAAAAGAATGGTTCCCTACTCCAAGATCTATGCTAGATGAACAAAGAATAATGGGTAGGATTTAAATTAGGAATTTGTGGGTTTTTTATTTGGATTATGTAGAATTTTGAATGATTTTTGAAGGAAAAATGAACTTGGAAAATGGGGGGCTGCCATGGGGGGGGGAGGCCGGCCAACCTAGGGGGAAAAAGAGAGGGAGAAAAGAATATGGAATGGTGTAGAAAGTTCTTTAGGTTAACATCTTAATTAAGTCTTTTCAACATTTTAATTAATTTTGTTTATTTTCTTTACTAAGTTAATCCTAGCAAAGTTTAGAACCATGGAAAATTTTGGAAATGAATTTTGCATAATACACACTTGATTCCAATATGTAATGGTTCACTTTTGCTAAATTAACCCATTCAAATTTGTAATTTGCACTAATTTAATGTATATTTAAAAGCTTATGTAAATATTTGAATTTAATTAATTACAGAAAATATTTTAGTAAACTAATAATTTATAAGTCACTAAATAAATACCAAATACTAGTACTTATATAGTTAAAATAGGTCTTTTTAAATTTATGATGAAAAATAATTATGGTTAAGTTTTACGGAAAATACGTTTTATTTTACCGAAAATCAGAAAATTCACCTAAAGCATTTTATTTATTTAATTATTTATTTATTTATTTTTAAAACGCTATATTCTTCCCCCCTTAAAGAAATTCGGTCCCCGAATTTAAATTAAACTCCCCCCAAATACTAAAACATTTAGCAAAACAGACAAATTATCGGGGCTCCGAAATCATCAATACATAACTAAAAATCAACTCCGTCAAGCATAACACAATCATCGGAGTTATTGTGAGAATAAAATATCAAAACCCAATACGAAAACCAACATGATATACATCAAAACTATAACTTATATATAGTGCGCATCGTAGTAAAATCGTCCCAACATCTGAATAAGGAAGCATGCAAAAACCCCTTTTTAAAATCACCGTGCGATGCACGTGTCACGGCATAAGTAGCGGACGTTTATTTTTAAAAAAATAGCTATACATATATATCTTTTACTTAACATACATATCCCGCCTGGTTACTAAATCAAATAGTAATGATTATGAAAACATACTGCTCATAATGTAATCATTTCCAATCACATCATAAAAATATCATGTGTGTCCGGTGCGCACTGAAATCGAAACCAAATACAGATGCCACGAATACGCACAGAAACAAAACTGAGTGCAACAGGTGTGCACCAAAAATATCTGTCAAGTGCAACGGGCGTGCACGGCGATAATATCAGGTGCATCTAATCTGCACAAAACCCCGATTTAGTGCATCTGGTGTGCACAAAATCGCATCAAGTGCGCTAAGTGTGCGCAAGAATCTCAATCAAGTGCACATGGTGCACGAAAAAATACACCGAATATCAAAATCGAAATCACAGTATGAAAAATGCATGAAAACTATGTCGAAGTATACGTCAAAATTATGTGCAACCCATGTGCACGAAATCAAATCAATATCTCAAATGTATAAAACCATATCGAGCGCACTGGGTATGTACAAAACAACATCAATACCACTGATATATGAAACACGAATAGAGTGTAATGAATGTACACATAGGAAATACCAATCATGGAACAAAATCCTCAAAATCCAAAATCCAAACAACGGAAATATGAAATTCAAATCACCAAATCACAATTGTAAACACTATCTTCAATGTGCACCTTTTCTAATGTCGACTGATTCGGTCTCATCTCCTCATCGCTGTGCTGACTGCGCTACAAAAGGCTATTCTCATATCGAGAGCCTCCCACGTAATCTATCCCTTCACCTGATATCTGGACTACGTTAAACTTTTCGATCGATTCATCAAAATCCCATAATTCTCCGAGAGCTCAACACTCAAGTACAGTTTAAAAATATCCAGTACATGCCCCAGTATCTGCGGACCGGCCGTAGAAGGGCAAACCCAAGCCTCACTAATGGAACCGCGGAACTGCCGTAAACCCTAAGGTTCAAAGGCGTTCTCGTGGTCATTATGTCGAGTTAGGGTTTCATTCTTCTAGAGGGTCCATAAAAATACCTGCATGTTCTTCCAAATACCTTAAACTTGGGAAAATGGGTTTCTAACATTCGTTCGAACCTTTTAACTTCGTCTCGACGGCATGTGAATACCCTTCGTCCGCACGCTAAACAATGCTTCAATCCTCAAGAATAAACGATACCCTAATGGTCATCCATTCGAGCCGCAGCTCCCTATGCCCGTGCGACCGTGGTAACAGAACCCACCACCCGATATCGACGAAGATAGATCAAGGATCGAATAGAATATGGTGCAAAGTAATGTACATCCTAAGGCTTCTTAAGCAGAGTAGCGTATCGTAAATATGCCACGGATCATACCCACGGTACGTCACTCTATCTAAGTCACCTACTCTATAAACCAAGGTCAACCAAGACTTAGGCAAGGGTTAAACCTAGCGCTCTGATACCAACTTTGTCACGACCCGAAGGTACGGAATTGTTTCCCCTAATCAGAGCAAAACACTATTTTGAAATTCAAAATTTAAAAATTGAAGCAACGTTTTAGATCCAGCGCTAGATGCGCTGCACGCCACGTGTCAAACACGAATGCGCTAGCACCAGGTGCGCTGCACCCTAGGCAGCGCACCCCAATCAGAGCAAAGCTCTGTTTTAAGAGTTCAAAACTCAAGAATTGAAGCAACGCTTCAGATCCAGCGCTCTGCACTGCGCTCCACATATCAAACACGGGTGCGCTAGCGCAGTTGCGCTGCGCTCTGTGCTGCGCGCCACGTGTCAAACGTAGGTGTGCTAGCGCAAGGTGCACCAGCGCTGGAATTAAAAATTCCCCACTGTTAGATCAAAAGATCTAATAATGATAAATCATTAATTAATCAGAATTAAATTCTATTAAAGAAAGATTCCTCAAAATCTTTCCAAAAAACAAGATTATGCTTTGAGCACCGTTGGATCAATGATCCAATGGTAAATAAAAATTACCAAAGACAGAACAAATTCTGCATTGAAAGATTTCTCAATCTTATTAAAATAAGAAGATTATCTTCTGCAAAGTAGAGGCCTTAGGATCAAAGATCCAACGGTGGGAAATATTCCCAAATCAATCAGAGAAACATCTCTTAAACTGATTTAACAAGTCAGCTGGCCCTATATAAAGGCCCCAAGACTTAAAGTCTGATATGGAGAAACCCCCCTACAAACTTTGAGAAAACTCAATGAAAGAAAAGCAAGCTTTTAGCAAAAGAAAATCATTTCTTCAAGGTAAAGAACATGATTCTTGAACACAGAGATGAAATCATCTCATGAAAGGAAGAACTATCTTCTAAAAAAGATCATAGATTTATAAAAGACCAGGGTCTTTGATAAAAAGAGATCAAAAGATCCCATCATAAAAACAAAAGAATTATTTACTTCATTTGCAGATCATTGATCTACTGAGGCAGTGCCTTTTTATAAATAAGAACTTTTGTTCTTGGACCTTGAGGCAAGGCCTCCTTTAAAAGGAGAACATAAACTTGTTCTCTGATCATAAATTTGATCAAATGCGCTTTGCGCTACTGAAAAGTGCCTTGCACTCATGAACTGCGCTTTTGCATTCATTGGACCGGCGCTCAGCGCCAAAGCATGCCACGTGTCAACCATAGAGACAGCTTGCGCTTTGCGCTTATAAGACAGCGCACTGCGCCCATGGACCGGCGCTCGACGCTAAGCGCGCCACGTGTCACTCACTGGTGCGCCATTAAACTAGCGCAAAGCGCTCAAAAATTGAAAGCACAATGCGCTAATAAACTAGCGCTTAGCGCTAAGCGCGATACGTGTTATCTTCGTGCGCGCTACCCGACAGAAGCGCTATGCGCTCTTTGATTGGCACAAAGCGCCTGGCGCGCCACGTGGCACACCGTCAGAACACAAATTATTCTGATGAATGCTATGCATTCAATACAAGACAAAAGATGTCAGAACCCAATGCTTAACATTATTAAAAGGGCCAAGCCCAAATAAAGGCTCAACAGCCAGAGCGATAAAATGTTAAACATTTTAATTGGACTTAGCCCAACAATGGCCGTAAGTCATCAACTTATATTGAACTGAGCCCATCTGCTCATGAATATTCAACAAATCTTAGTCCCAAACTGGACTATAGATTTTCCAATCAATCTACATCCGGTTCGAGAGTACATCTCTTTACTCCTCTGATATCTGTCGTTGTAATCCTTCAACGTCTTCAGAGAGGTGACGGGTCCCGACAACCACACATTTCTACGGACTGTAAGGTCCTTAAACTCATGGACTATGATGTCCTTAAACCTTATAGACTACGATGTCTCTAAACCGAACTGTGGGGTCCTTAAACTCATGGACTACGATGTCCTTAAACCTTATAGACTACGATGTCTCTAAACCGGACTGTGGGGTCCTTAAGCTCATGAACTATGATGTCCTTAAGCCTTATAGACTACGATGTCTCTAAACCGGATTGTGGGGTCCTTAAACTCATGGACTACGATGTCCTTAACCTGGACCATAATGTCCTTAAACTAATCGACCGCAATGTCCCTAAACTAAAAAATAGAGTCCAAATGCTCTCTTGTTGGATCTAAATGATCCCGTTAAGTAGATCATAGTCTAGAAATTAGACTAACGTATCGTTAACATACGTTTAAGTTGATCTTAGTCCCAAATGAGACTAACGTATCCTTAGACACAACCCCCAAACCCAAATCTAAGAAGATACGGATTTGGACTAATTCACGCCCAACGGGCGACAACATAATTTAGTCTCCGTATACAATCCACGGGCAACCACAAACAAAACAAACACCCACGACACGAAGTGACCATCTGGAGAAGGAGAAAGTTGTTACCGCGATGCGGTAGCGTAATTAACTGCAGGGGCTTGCGCCTGCAGGGAAGAGCGTCCCCACAATCAAAAACCCCTCAAAAGAGGGGGAATCTGACGAAGTCTGCTACATCAGCCGCATCCGTTTAAACCTTCGATACATGGTGCCATAAATCAACTTGGCATTTTCGGAGAGGTAGACGGATAGCACCAATTTGCATCTGCCCCCAGATTCAGGCAAGACGTTCGTCTTCCCGGTTTCCGGCGGTAAACAGATTCTGGCACGCCCGGTAGGACCTTTTCCTCTTTTCAACTCCACACTTCGTGTGTCGTGTTCGCAAACGAATCGCGGTTTGATATGGTTACCCTTGGATTCGAAGTACTAAGATTTGGTTTTCTGCTTGGCGCAGAAAGCGAAACATCAATGGCATCCACTTGCGTGAAGTGTTCCAACTGCAATTGCAACTCGCGCTCCGCCTCATCTGGAGGCATAGCCTACGGGCCCCAAGCAGCCTCCTTGTTCATGATGCCGGTAGAATAGGTCATTCAGGCCACTACTGGATTATTTTTTGGGACCATGCTCCCGCCAACGAGCTTCAGCGCCCCTATACCAACAAAGGAAGCTCCCAGGAAGTCGGTCTTTGATCGCCTTGCTACTACCACGACCCCTCTCAACGGGTCGTCCAGCTCCAGCGCCTCAGTCTTCGCCAGATTGGGCCAAAGTTCATATGGGCCCACGATGAAGCCTACAATTCCAGAGCAGGTTATTCCGAAGAGGATAGCCATCCCTGCTCCTGAAGTCGTCAAGGCGACTTCTCCTGCTAAAGGGTCGATCTTTACAAGATTAACCACTCCGGCTCCCGCTCCAAAGTCTGTCTTTGACAGATTAAATACTGCTACTCAACGGACCTCGGTCTTCAAGAGGCTGACGCCAGCAACAGCCCTTCTCCGAAGCAGGGGGCAAGACAAAGTCACCCCTCAAGCCGAAACCATCCCAATAGCTCGACGCGCTCGACGTCGCCACTGGCGCCGAGTGAGGAAGGCTGGAGGCAACTCCTCCTCTGGGCTAACTCCACCAGCCCCAACGGTGGAAGTCAATGCTGATGTTCCAATCGGGAACAACTTTGAATTGCTGAACAAGGTACGCAGTAACTCTCCTACTGCCATACTGAAAAGATCTCCTCCACCGGTTGAGAATGCTACAGAAACAAAGCCGGAGCAGCCCCCTCAACGGTTGTCCTCCAAAGTTTACAAAATCTGGCGACAAGTCCAGGAGTCAGTGATTGATCAAGACTATCCCCGTCGACAGAAGAAGCTGAAAGTTCAGCAGGAAGAAAACCGTCCTGGCAAGCCACAAAGGACGATAACCACCTGGGTGCCCGCTGCAACGGCCCCCTCAACGTCAACTGCTCAAAAGAAAAGGAGGCCGGAGAAAGCTTCTGTGACTACGGCAGATCACAAAGACGCTGAGCCTAAACGCTCCAAGTTTGGGGGCATAACGGTGCATACTGTTTACATGGCTTCCGGAAAAGAGGAAAGCCGCGCTTCGACGGGTCACCGACTGCTCACTCAATCAATAACAACGGCTCAGGAACAGCAGCAGCAGAAGCTTCAGGAGATGCTGACTGCAATGGCCGCACTCACCAGGCCAAAAGAAAACCCGAGGCATCATCAAAGCAGCGTCATGAATAAGAAACCGATGCTGACTTCCTATGCAGAGTCCTCGAAAAGAAGGACAGAGAAGCAGCAGAACAAGCCGCCAACATAAAACAAATGGCGCTTCTCTTCCAAGACATGGTAGGGATGATGTTAAAGCCAGACCCTTCAGTTGAAGACCCTCCGATCATTGTTGAAGACGATAGAGGGGAGACATCTAATCCTCCTCCGGCTCTTTCAGCAGCCAAGGAGGAAACCATTTCCAAGGCCGCACTGGATGACTATATAGCTCAGCAAATACGAGCTCACCAGGCGAATGAAGCGGCCGGTCAAGCCGTTAAAACTGGACGACCGTATCCAAGCTGGTATGACCAAATAAAATACCCGCCAGGAAACACAATCCCCAAATTCCATGTGTACAAGGGGACAGGCAGTCCTCACCAGCACGTCGCCCAGTTCAGAGCTCTTTGCGGCAACACCGGGGGCGATGATAAGTTTTTGCTCCGTCAATTCGTCGGCAGCTTGTCGGAAACAACATTTGAGTGGTACTCCGAGCCTCCAAACGACTCCATTAAGACTTTCGCAGAAATGGAGTTGTTATTCACCCAGCGATTCACGAGTGCTAGTGAACGCACCCCGATAACGGCATTAAGCAATGCCAGGGTGAAGCCAGGCAAGATGTGGGTCCAATACGCCATCCGATGGCGGAATCTATGGTCGAAATGCGAAAAGCGGATCAAAGAAGCGCAAACAGACTACCCCTATAATCAAATCGGGGGTAGGCCTCATCTTCGTAACTCCACAAGGAGGGATAATGCGCTTTGCCTTCTCCTTGACAGAGCCGAGAACGAACAATGAGGCTGAATATGAAGCTTTGATAGCAGGTCTCGAGATCGCTATCGATATGGGAATTGAAAACCTCCTCATATACGGAGATTCCCAACTGATCGTTAGTCAAGTAAATGGCGACTATCAGACGTGCAAACCAGAGTTGGTGAAGTACGGCGAAAGGGTGCAGCAACTGTTGACCCAAATTCCTTCCTACACCCTAGAAAGCATACCGCATGCGGAAAATAGTAAAGCGGATGCATTAGCTAAGCTCGCTAAAGAACTGGCTGACGAAAACTTCGATAATGTGAGGATCGTTGTGCAAAGCCGTCAGGTTTTCGCACCGGCAGAAATATCTACGGAATCGTCCGAAGAAAAGGGAGCGACCGAGCAAACGATTCTACAAATAAAAGACCAGGAAAAGGTTACCGATTGGAGGGAAGTCTTTATAGACTACTTCAAATTCCGTCGAACACCAGAAGATGCGTCTTCAAGACATCAGCTTATAAAACGAGCTCTATCTTTTGCTTTCGTTTATGATACTCTGTATAAAAGGTCATTTGATTCTCTGTGGATAAGATGCCTGGGACCTGAAGAGGCGAAGAGAGTCATTCAGGAAACTCATGACGGACTCTGTGGTTCTCACCAAGCTGGCCCTAAGATGAAGCTGAAGATCAAACGGATGGGTTATTATTGGCCCACGATGATCCAAGACTGCCTCGAGTACGTGAAGCAGTGCCACTCGTGCCAGATTCACGCGGACTTTATCCATCAGCATCCGAATCCGCTACATCCGACAATGGCTAGCTGGCCGTTCGAAATGTAGGGGACTGATATAATCGGCCCCATCGAACCAGCATCGTCCAGAGGACATCGATTCATTTTAGCAACAACTGATTACTTCTCCAAATGGGCAGAAGCAGTACCGCTGAGGGAAGTGAAGACGGAGAATATCCTCCATTTCTTCAAGACACACGTCATTTATCGGTTTGGAACCCCACGACGGATTATCTTTGATAACGGGCCAGCCTATAGAAGCCACAAGATCAACCGCTTCGCACAACATCATAACATAGACGGGAGACACTCCTCAGTCTATAATCCCCGACCTAACGGTCTAGCCGAGGCTTTCAACAAGACCTTAACGAAGATCGTGAAAAAGACGGTGTCCCGAAATAAGAAAGACTGGCATGAGAGACTCCATGAAGCTTTCTGGGCATATTGAACTACGTTCAAAATGGCCACGAACACAACGCCGTACGCATTGGTATTCGGTACAGAGACGGTACTCCCCCTCGAGATAGAGCTACCCTCTTTATGAGTGGAATTTCATTACGAGCTAACGGACGAAGAGAATGCCCACCTTCGGCTTGAGGAGCTCGATGCCCTTGATGAAATCCGGCTCATAGCACAACAAAATCTGAAGGCTTATAAAGAAAAGATGACGCGCTCTATAACAACCCTAATTTTCTTATACACTTTTTTCTATACAAATTTTTAAATTAATTTTTTCAAAAATTCATAAAGGGGTATTTATTGCCTGAGCACAAGACTTAAGTAATTGATTAGCAATTTAATTACAAGAAGGAGCTTGTAGCTCATTGGTAATACCTTGCATTACTGAACCAAGCCACCAAAGTTCAAATCCCATGCCCCACACTATTTTTAATATTTATTTTGTTTTAAATTCTTCTTCAATATTGTGTCTCTTCATCTTCTAAACCCCCATGTACACTTCAAATTCCTAGATCGGTTTCAGAGACCTTTGAAATCCCCATTTACTCCATTTTAATGATTTTTAATACATTTTTACATTAAAACCTTTCATATACCCAATTTACTCCAATTTTTAATGATTTTACACATTTTTACATTAAAACCTTTCATATACCCTATTTACTCCAACTTTTAATGATTTTATATATTTTTACATTTTTTATTTAAAAACCCTTCACCTACCCTACCCCTAGACTATCCTATAAATACACCCCTCCCCTCTACCCTCTCATCCCAAAAATCCTAAGCTCACTCTCTCAAAGTTTTCCAAGAAGTGTGTGCTTTGAAAACAAGTTCGCGGCGAAGCTCCGATGAGATTCCGGCGGGAATTCCGGCGACGTTTTTAGAAACAACCGGCGACGATGCAACGCCTCGGCAACTTCTTTAGTTCCCCTATACTCTTTAGTATAGATCGAAACCCGTAAGTCCCATTCTATCTCCCTTTCTAATTCTCAAAAATACGAAATTACGAAACCCGATGGAATCGGAACAAATCCGATTTCCGATTCGGTTTTCTATAAAAATTTCACTTCTAATCAATTCAATCATACTTAAACATCTTATTGTTGACTATTAAACATTCAACGAATAATTTGAACAAGTTTTCTCACATGAAATGATAACCTTTCCAATATATCATATTTTTCACTTTAATACCATCATGTTTCAATTTCATATTTAACCCTTTAATATTGCTATGCCTTAAAATAGATCACGAGGTAATGACCTACCTCCTCAAACACACATATGCAACCATAATACGATATCTTGAAAACTCATAATACGATAAAACAAGATTTTACATTAAAATACCATTTCCTTAACAAAACCTTTTATAAAATTTTAGGTTTGATACATTTGTTTAAACAATATCTTTAATAGGAAAAATACGATAAGTTGTAGACATCGATCGTTTATCTAAACTGACTTTGTGGTGTCTAGGTTAGGCAAGTGAGCTTGGGTAACTTTAAAAGGCCCGCCTCACGATTCGTGAGCGGATCCCTCCCTCCTCACTTGTACTTACCTGGCCACAATTGGCGGTGAAGAGGCGATTTGAGGCTTCTAACGATTTGTTGTTTAGACCATTTAGAAATAGGCTAGTTGGCTTAGGAAACCCTAGAACCTAAAATACGGAAAATTACAATTTGCAAATAAATACCTTTACTTTATAAAACCGTTTTCTAAAGGATTAGTATTTTACAATCTTTGCAAAGCGCCGCTACAACCCATTTTTGGGGAATCCGTTCGGGATTGTGCGGTTTATCGCGCACCCTCGGGCTAGTGCGAGATTCAGACCTCCGCAAGAAGCATTCGGTCTCGAAAGGTTTAAAATACGACATCTTAAGAAAATGAGATTTTTGGAATATAAAATATTTATTAAAACTATTTTTGTATAAATATATGTATATTTATCATTTAAATATCTATTTTATTATAATATAAATATTCCACCTTTTTCTAAAAATCACAAGAATAAATTTTACACTAATACCATGAACTTCAAATAAATCAATATTACAGATAAATACCCTTATTTATAAAACTAGGATATTTTCACTAGAAATGTCACAACATAAAATCCACCCTCATTACAACTCTAAAGACGAACAATAAATACTTGAGGTGTATTTTGAAAAGTATATAAAAGTATTTTTTACATAAAACCCTCCTCAAGTTTATAAATTACCCTAAGGACCCTAGCAATTATAAGACTTCGATTCACATTTCTGATTGTCTGACTCGGGTTTGAGTCTGATTAATCTGACTTGAATATGATTCAAGTCAATCTATAAACTACAAGATTCCAATTCAATATGAACACATGAATCCATGAATACAATCATAAATTTACACAACTTGACTGAACCGAACCATGGATATATATTCCTTTTACATGATTCACAGTATTCCATTTACATGACCCTACGGGTACAACTGTTTCCTGATATCATGGTTTCGGTCAGTCAGTCAATCCATCTTACAATCAATACAATTTACAAGATAACAATACAAACAAGATATCGCGGGGTTTAAGGGGTAGATTGGTACGGAAGGTGTTAAAGGTGGCACGAGACGGTAAGATTAAGACACCTAATATGAATCCAATTGCCGTTGTTCCGGGTTGTATAACGGAGCCTTGTACTTCCATTTGCCCTGGTCTCTAGCATACTGAGCCCCCTCTCGTATACACTGGCATCCTTCTGTACCAAGCTACAACAACAGCGTTAACACCATATTACAATAATATAACAATATAATACAACTGTAAAAGCCACCCTCTCCCTCTCTCTCTTACTCTCTGTCTATTCTATTTCTCCTCTTACCTTTGGGACTTACCGAGCGACCTGTTCGCTGACGACATTCTATTTCTTTCTTCTTTGAATGTCGTCAGGTGTTTTGGACCCAGCAGAGATCGAGCCCACCAGTGAAGATTTGAAGCAGTTTCACAAAGACCTCGAGCTCTAGATATTGTATCTTGTTCTAGTCAGTATTTTCATTTCCTGTTATGCCACTGTTTAGGCATCGCTTTTCATTTCAGTTGTATTTACTTTTCATGCATTGTACAAAAGAATGTTATTAATAAAGTTGCTGTTATTTCTATATCTCTTGTCTCTTGTGATTTACTTTTATATTGCTTAGATACGCTTAGCGTATGTACTTCTGAGTATATACGTAGCGGACCTTGTCGCGTCCCCTTCGCCATATACCGGGAAGCGGGGCGTGACACGCTCATACGAAAGATTGACTAGGCCGAGGACATTCCGCCAAGGCGAACTCATGCTAGTGGTCAAAAGACCTATGATCCCCAATCGCACCAAGCGAGGGAAATTCGAGCCGAACTATGAAGGCCTGTATATCATAGACAAGGTCTACTAGGGTGGGGCCTATCTACTTATGGACATGCATGGAGAAAGGCCCTTCAGGCCAATAAATGGTCGCTTCCTGAAGAAGTACTACGCTTAACAAGTCACGGCCTAGGTCAATGATAGATGGCGACGACTATGTCCGCTCACTATCTTTCTAAGCCCAAACTCTATAATTAGTAGCCGGCTAACGGACCGGAACGTCCTTAAACTAATAACGGACCGAAACATCCTTAAACTAACAATGGACCGAAACGTCCTTAAACTAACGATGGACCACTATGTCCTAAAACTAGCTGTTGACCGAGACGTTGATAAACTACTGTAGACTGCAGTATCCCAAGGCTGACACAAAAAAAGAGAAAAGAATAAAAAAAAGAAGAAAGAAAAAGAAAAAACGGTATGTCCATAAGTGAAAAGGGCACGGATGAAAACCCGAGAGAGCTCCGTGAGTAAAAACAGCAGGGCTACCGGCGAGTTTTGTGAAAACCCGAAAGGGCACAATCTCGTTAAAAGACACTTGCAAGGTCCTCTCGACCTTGTGAGGAGAAGTCACCTGCATGAGATCCTTACGACTCACAAGGGAGCAACACACTTAGGGATCCCCAGGACTCCTAAGGAGAAATTACACTTGCGAGATCCTCACGACTCGTAAGGAGAACCCTCTTATGAGACCCTCAAGGCTCATAAGATTCAAAAGTCTTAAGCTACAGGGATCTGAACCTATTCTTAAGTGTCCACCACAACCTCCAATGCTGCCCTACAAGCGGCTCAATGCCAACCCTTGTATACAATCCACGGGCGCGAATAAACATTTCCCTAACAAAGCCCTATCCGTGACTAGGGACATGTTTACACAATGAGCAGCCCTTGTAAGTCCTCTCGACTTAAAAGGAGAAAATACTCTTGTAAGATCCTTACGACTTACAAGAAGCCATACACTTAGGAGTCCTCACGATTCCTAAGGAAAAAACGCACCTACGAGATCCTCACGACTCGCAGGGAGAAATACCTTTATGAAACCCTTACGGCTCATGAAGTCAAAAACCTTAGTCGACAGGATCCTAACCCTGTTCGCTAAGCCACCTTTGTTCGACATCGACAGAGGCAAATGATGATTCGCTCCTGGCAATATTCCAGTTGTAGCGGTGCTGATGCCGAAATCGGTGTCTAACTCTAAGCTTGCAACAAAGAAGCTAGCGAGCCACACATGCATACGAAATAGCCGAAATGTTGGGGCAACTTGCAACAAAATCAGCAAGTAAAAATGTATGCATGCAAAATAGCCAAAATGATTGGGCAACTCGCAATAAAAAGCAGCGAGTAAAAATAAAATAAATAGCCGAAATGATTGGGCGCAGCGAAAAATAGCCGAAATGATTGGGCAATCGCGAACTTCGCGATATAAAAGCTGAAATGATGGAGCATCGCGAAAAGAAATAAAGAAAAATGAAATTTATTCCCTACAGGTGATATCACATCAATCCCTGTATACAATCCAGGGGCGCAAACAAAGAAGGAATCACACCTTCCCTCCCCAGGCTCCATCAGAAAATGAAGCCAAATCTCGACAGTTCAGGGATAGCCTAGAGATCATCAACAGCGTTCCTCCCCATTGCAGCAGGATTCAGACGCTGCAATCAACCATAGAGCTACGGCAAAGCCCTTACTCCAAATCTCGATGGTTCCCAGGCAACCTGGAGACCACTTCGATATCCGTCTCATTACAATAGACGCAACGTCATCCAAATGACCCCGTCGCGGAAATACGTCAGCAAATGACCCCGTCTCGGAAATACGTCATCCACATGACCCCGTCGCGGAAATACGTCATCCACATGACCCCGTCGAGGAAACACGTCATCCAAATGACCCTGCCGTGGAAATACGTCATCTACATGACCCCGTATCGGAAAAACGTCACCCAAATGACCCCGTCGTGGAAATACGTCAGCAAATGGCCCCGTCTCGGAAATACGTCATCTATATGACCTCGTCTCGGAAAAACGTCACCCAAATGACCCCGTCACGGAAATAAGTCAGCAAATGACCCCGTCTCGGAAATACGTCATCCAAATGACCCCGTCACGGAAATACGTCATCTACATGACCCCGTCTAGGAAAAACGTCACCCAAATGGCCCCGTCGCGGAAATACATCATCCACATGACCCCGTCTCGGAAATACGTCATCCATATGACCCCGTCTCGGAAATACGTCATCCACATGACCCCGTCTCAGAAATACGTCATCCACATGACCCCGTACGTCATCAACATGACCCCATCTTGGAAATATGTCATCAACATGACCCTGTCTCGGAAATACGTCATCAACATGACCCCGTCTCGGAAATACGTCATCAACATGACCCCGTCTCGGAAATATGTCATCCACATGACCCCGCCTCGGAAATACGTCATCACCATGACCCTGTTCGGAAATACGTCATCCACATGACCCCGTTCGGGAATACGTCATCCACATGACCCCGCTCGGAAATACGTCATCCACATGACCCCGTTCGGAAATACGTCATCCACATGACCCCGTTCGGAAATACGTCATCCACATGACCCCGTCCAGAAATACGTCATCCATATGACCCCGCTCGGAAATACGTCATTAACATGACCCCGTTCGGAAATACGTCATCCACATGATCCCGCCGGAAATACGTCATCAACATGACCCCGCTCGGAAATACGTTATCCATATGACCCCGTTCGGAAATACGTCATCCACATAACCCCGCTCGGAAATACGTCATCAACATGACCCCTCTCGAAAATACGTCATCCATATGACCCCGTTCGAAAATACGTCATCCACATGACCCCGTTCAGAAATACGTCATCCACATGACCCCGTTCCGAAATACGTCATCCACATGACCCCGCTCGGAAATACTTCATCCACATGACCCCGCTCGGAAATACGTCATCAACATGACCTCGTCTCGGAAATACGTCATCCATATAACCCCGTTTCAGAAATACGTCACTTACATGTCAATCCCACTAAACACTTATGGATCCTCTCGATCCGTGAGGAAGAAAAATCTCTTATAAGATCCTTACGACTTATAAGGGAAACGCACTTAGGAATCCTCACGATTCCTAAGGAGAACATACACCTACGAGATCCTCACGACTCGTAGGGAGAAAAATCTTTATGAGACCCTCACGGCTCATAAAATTGAAAAGTCTTAGATGACAGATCCTAACCCTATTTCCTAAGCCATCATCACCCTACAAAGAGTCCAAGATGGACAACTATATGCTATCTACAGGCCACACTTGCTAAAATCACATGGCAACAACACAGCAAGGAGAAGAAAGCAACAGTAGAACAAAAAAAAATATGTATCTTTTATTCATGAATTCAATTGAGTACAAGGCAAATCATATAAAAGAATAAAAGTGGATACATATTATTCAAAGATTACAAGTGTCCAATCTATACAAAAACAGCTCCTGGGAAGGAGGCGTCTTCAATAAATCAGTTAGCTGCTCACGCACTCCTTTCAACTCCTTCTCACGATCAGCCGCTGCGGCCAGTTCTTCTTCAATTTGGGCCCGTTGTTGTAGGTAGGATGAAAGTTTCTGATCAATTTCCTGCTGAGCAACTTCCTGACTTTGTGCAACCTGCTTAATAAGATCAAGCTTCTTCCTCAACACCAGCCCATCGGAGATACATCGTTGAAGGTTTTCAAAGATGGTGTTCAGCTGGGCACTGTTTGCTGCAACCTCAGCGCACAGTTGAACAGATTCAGCGGAAGTTGCCTCGCGTTCCTTTCGCTTAAGGGTTTCCTCTCGTTCGAAATGGCGAAGGAACGAAACGCTCTGCTCAACCCATGCAGTTTGCTGGGAGTTTAAAGCCAACACCTCCGGAGCAGGTTGCCTTAGCTCAAGCTCATGCAGGCAGGCCTCAATCTTCCGGCAATGGATAACCCAAGACTCGACAACGCCTTTGTTATGGAAGTTCATAAGCGTCGCCAACATTAGGTTAACCTCCGCAGCAGATGCGGGAGCCTCCACGTCAAGCTCCTCAATATAGTCGCTTAACATGCGCAGACTATTTACGGCGCCCTTCGAGGATGGACGCCTGGAAAAGGGTCCGGCCGGCATTATGACGTGAAACTCGAACGGGGCTGGAGTCGAGGTGACCGCTGCAAAACAGATCACAATCAGATCATGGCTCGAGAAATATAAAAAATACATACAAAAAAAAGAGAGTACTATACCGGCTGCAACAAGAGGCAGAGATGGGAGTACTGGTGGCGCAATGATAGTCGCATCCCCACCTTCAATTTGTAGGGATACAAGCAATACGAAGAGGGATCAGGAATAATGTGCCTGCCCATTAAAGAAAGAACGTCATTTAGAAACGATACTCACCGACATCACCAGGCGGACTAATTTCTGACGGGAAGGAGAAGTGTGGGTGCAGCACCTGATACAGGTGGCCAAAAAGGACTCCTGCAAGGACGCAGTAATGCAACGTCAGTACATAAGTCATACAGCTTAGAAGTAGGACTAATGGGTCACAAATCCGTACCTTCCAACATCTGAGACGGTACGAAAGCAGGTAGAGGAGTGGTAACCGTCATGGCGGTAATTGATGGTGCTACCTCCGGTAGCGCAACCTCAACACTCGCCGCACCTGCATTAGAAACAAGATAAACCCTGTCAGAAAAGATTGAAAAGGATTGCAGAATAAAAAGAAAAGCAATGACTCAAAATCTACCTGATGAGTCGCCAGTCGGAACCGTGACGAGGGTGCCACCTGATACAGCGATGGCTTCTTCTTCCTCCATCGGGATGGTCTCACCTCCCGTCGCCTCATCCCCCGACTCTATGAGAGCCGTCGTAACGCTTGCGACGCCAGCAGATGGCAAAGAACCGTAGGCGGGAAGAGCGATAATTGGGGCTGTGCCCGACTCTTGAGAAAGAGCGGCCACCTCGGGCTCAGCAATTGTAGCCGTCTCACCCATCGCCACCTCGGGTTCGGCAATGGTAGCTATCTCAGGCACAGCAATCGTGATTGTCTCATCAGCCACTACCTCTGGCTCGGCAAGGGTGGTCATCTCGCCTACCACCGACTCGGGTTCGGCAATCGCGGCTACCTTCTCTACCGCTACCACAGGCTCAACGGTCGCCACCGCTTCTTCAGTAGGACTCAGCCCTGCAATATAAGACATGTGAGAACTGGAAATTTAAAACCTTGATAACGGAACCCTATGTCACATTACCTTGAGTTGATCTTCCATTCGCCTCCTGAGCCACACGTGCTTCCCGTCTGTAGGCAGTGTACAAGGCAGCCGGAGATTCTTCTGAGGGGGTAGGGACAGGGGTAGCGGTGCTCGGGCCCGCACCCACGGCTAAGGCAGCACTACGCTCCCTTGTCGCGCGCATTCGGCGCTTCCTTTCTGCCCGGGCCGTCAAGGCGGACCTTCTAAACGCCTCCATCAACAGGACGTCACCGCCCACACCAAGGGTTACCTCTGGAGCCGTCACGGATTCCATCATCGGTCGTTTGAGTAAGGCCTCGTTCGGTAGTGTCGAAGAGGCCGGGGCTTCGGTGGCCGGCCCGGGAAGAATTTCCGCATCACTTTGCGGAATTGGCATTGTGGTCCTTGCGATAAGATAAAGAAGGGGTCAGATCGCCTATAAGAAAGGAAAATGAAGATGCAACAAGCCGAGGCATACCAATGCCCAACAAAGCACGATTTCTCTCCTCCTCCTCGAAGGTCTTAAGGGAAGCCGCCAGAGCCTCTTCAGTGGTAAAGCCTGTTACAAAAAGAAAAGTGTCAGTCAAGACATGGTAATAAAAATAAAGATATAATGCAATAACAGAAGGTGCTACTGATGTTTACTTGATTGCGCGAGGGTGGCCATCTCCGCTTGGTGGCTTGCGAATCACACAGAAGCTGCAATAGCGGCCGCGAGATCAGTATCTTCTGGCGCTATGAAGAGACCTTCGTTGGTCCTATATTCACTCAGGCCCTCGTTATAAGGAGTCTGAGGCTCCAGGCCGAGTACGGCATCCAGGGAAAAGGACCGACTTCTTCTTCCTCTTCTGCGTGCGAGCTCCAGTCGCAACAAGTACAAGCTTACGCTTGGTGGGCACCTTAGGACGACGAGTCCCGATATCTGGGCCCACACCAGATTCGGGGGAAGCTACATTTACTGTCTCCACGGGAGCACGGGGCACCGATGGCACATCCACCGTCTCCACAGGAGCACGGGGCAACCCGCGCGTAAGGCTTAGCACACGTGGAGGCTCAACTGCAGTGACCTCTCTTAGCAGAGGGGGGACAACGGTCCGTTGCTTCAAAGGGACGTTGCGATCACCGGCAGGGGGCGTGCTCTTGCGATCGAGCAGCAACCGCCTCTCTTCCCTAATAACAGCACCCATTGCGTATTGATACCAGGCCACGTGTACGTTAAGGGCCCTCGGGACGCAACTCGGTTCGCTGATAAAGAAGTGAGAGCCCGTATTTAAGCGCATGAAGTGATGCAGCGCACCCCGTATTCCCTCTCTGGTGGCAGCGGGTTCTACTAAGAAAGCCTCCAGCGGGACCCCCTGATTATAGCTCAGCTGCTGGGCAAAATGATGGGGGTTGTATCTCATAAATAGCGCCACATCATTTTGCCTGAATACAAGAAAGCCCAGCCTGATGGAGTACAAATGGAGAATCTCCCGGGCTTTCAACACGGAGGCCCCATCCTTAAAAACGTCGTGCAATGCCAGCACCTTCTTGGAAGTTTCCTGGCCGATCTTCAGGACTTTGTCCGTGAAAGACATACCATCTCCGACCGTGTGCGGGCGAAGGAGCAAACCCCTAGCTTCCCGCAGTGACGGACTCACGATGGAGGCGTTAACCAGCCGCATAATTCGCGAGAACTTGCATTTCTCATAAAACGAAGGTCCCTTGTGAATGCCAAAGACCCCGAGTATGTGCATCTCCATCCATGAAGTAAAGTAATGCATCAGGAAGTTGGAAGCATGCACCCCCAGTTCAGTGGTATCCACCGCCACGCTAAGACTATGGTATAAATGGGCTAACCCAGCGATCCCGATGGCCACTTGTATTCCAGCCACCATGCGATGCGCGGGGTAGAAGACGGAAGGCCTCATGTAACGAGGATGCATAGGGAGCGCGAACCAGCACAACCATAGCCCAAGAAACCCAAGAAAGAAAGCCTCCTCGTCAATGCCCGGAGCGGCAATTTCTGACAGAAAGATGATCGCAGCATCAGGTAGAAAAAAGCCCTTCTGGTCATCTTCCAGTACTGGTCGACGGTCCAAGCCAAAGCCGAAGGGATCATCGAGCTTGGCAAACTTTTTTCCTCGTTGCGACAAAATCTCCGGATGAAGAAACCGGGCAATGAAGTCCGCAAAACTGACCCCCCGACCTCCGGATTCCAAGAAGAGACTCTCGTACATGTTCAGCACCTTTATCAGACTAGGGAACTGCTGCTGAATGGCGTTCTCTGGTGTGAGGCCCATCACCACCGGCTTGGTGGCAAAAACGTATTCATCCGGAGGAAGCAGCTCCTCGTAGTGCTCTCCCCTAACCGGCAGACCGGAAACCTCAGCAAATTCTTCCAAAGAGATGGAGACTTCTCTGTCCAGTAGAAGAAAGGTATGGGTCGGGATGTTCCACTGCTCTAAGAACGCCTTAATCCACCATATAGGAGGAGCAGAATATTGGAACAACGAAGCATAAACCGCAGGGTATAGGCCGAGCTTTAGCAGCTGCGTTTTCTTCGTCGACAAGATGTACCTGGCCCACTGCAAATACCCGGCCGGATGACGGGGAGTTAGCCCGATGTTGTAGGGTTGTCCCCAAGGGCGCGACTCGCCCTGGCATATGCGCCGCCCCAGGGTATCCAAAGCCGCCGGCAGCTGCATGGGTACGGCGGCAATCGAAGGTTGAAGAAGACCCTCCGAAGTCCAATTGACAACCTCCACGGCATAGTTCACCAGGGGTGCATCTGCATACGGAATCACCGATATCGGCTCCGACGGTGTCGCACAAGAGAAGCTTTGACGACCTCTGATAATCTGGTCATACCATCTACCCCACAAATGGAGATTTTTGTGTTCCGGGTCACGGTCTTTAATAAGCGCGAGAACCTCTCGGTCCACAGGTGCCTCAGGGAATCCTCCCTCTGAACGGACGAATGGAAACGTGGCATCGAAAGACATGTCGCTTGCAAAAAAGGGGGAAGGAAGTCAATTGTCAGTGCTATGATTCAATTTTAAATTTCTGACACTCGATACTTTAAAATTTATACCACACTGCACTGCAGTGGAAAGGGGACTAAAGGGGGACCCACAAAATCTTGATGACAATGCATCAATTAATAAAACAGCCTCATCATTGGATGAGACTGTTAATTAATGAGGAAATCCTGAAGAAAATTCTCATTGAATGAGAGATCCCCGGGGAAAAGGAGAAAATCTCCCTTTGAGAGCAAAGCTCTATGACAGAGTGACACTTGTCAAACTCTGATCATGAAGGAATAAAATTCCTTAAAGAGCCTGGCTCTGTAATGATGATGGAAAAACCCATCAGAAAAGAAAATTAAAATCAATTAATTTTTATGAATTAAAAATTCTGGGATCTTCAAGATCCATGAAAAAACTCTTAAGAGTTCTTCATCAAAGATTAAGAAATCTATAGAGCAGAGCTCTGATTCTTGGGCTAAGAAACCCAAGAAAAGATCTCTTTAGATCTATGGGTTCATAAGAGCAAAGCTCTGCTAATGAAATCCTAAATGGGTTTTCTTCAGATCAAAGATCTATGAAGAGCAAGGCTCTGTTAATGGGTAAAACCCTAATTTATTAAAAGTTCTTAACTTTACCTAAGTTTTGATAGAGTTTTTACTCTTGAGAAGGAGAGCTGTGCTCTGAACAAAAATTCTCAAAGAAAGAACATGATAATCATCTAGAGGACCAAAGGTCATATTTATAGGCATTAAGCCGCCTCTTCAACTTCTGAGTTGATCTAAGGACTCAGATGTTGCCACCGCTGCGCTCACGTGTGGGCCACGTAAGCGCAACGGTGGGGGGCATTTGTTTCCCCCAATAAGAGCAAAGCTCTGGTTTGAAATTCAAAATTCAAAAATTGAAGCAACGGTTCAGATCCAGCGCTAGATGCACTGCACGCCACGTGTTAAACATGAACGCACTAGCGCCAGGTGCTCTGCACAGTAGGCAGCGCACCCCAATCAGAGCAAAGCTCTGTTTAAGAGTTCAAAACTCAAGAATTGAAGCAACGCTTCAGATCCAGCGCTCTGCGTTGCACGCCATATGTCAAACACGGGTGCGCTAGCGCAGTTGCGCTGCACTCTACACTGCGCGCCACGTGTCAAACGTAGGTGTGCTAGCGCAAGGTGCGCCAGTGCTGGAATTAAAAATTCCCAACCGTTAGATCAAAAGATCTAATAATGATAAATCATTAATTAATCAGAATTAAATTCTGTTAAGGAAAGATTCCTCAAAATCTTTCCAAACAACAAGATTATGCTTTGAGCACCGTTGGATCAATGATCCAATGGTAAATAAAAATTACCAAAGACAGAACAAATTCTGCATTGAAAGATTTCTCAATTTTATTAAAACAAGAAGATTATCTTCTGCAAATTAGAGGCCTTAGGATCAAAAATCTAACGGTGGTAAATATTCCCAAATCAATCATAGAAAGATCTCTTAAACTGATTTAACAAGTCAGCTGGCCCTATAAAAAGGCCCCAACACTTAAAATCTGAAATGGAGAAACCCCCTACAAACTTTGAGAAAACTCAAAGAAAGAAAAGCAAGCTTTTAGCAAAAGAAGATCATTTCTTCAAGGTAAAGAACATGATTCTTGAACACAGAGATAAAATTATCTCATGAAAGGAAGAACTATCTTAAAAAAAAGATCATAGATCTATAAAAGACCAGAGTCTTTGATAAAAAGAGATCAAAAGATCCCATCATAAAAACAAAAGAAGTATTTACTTCATTTGCACATCATTGATCTACTGAGGCCGCGCCTTTTTATAAATAAGAACTTTTGTTCTTGGACCTGGAGGCAAGGCCTCCTTTACAAGGAGAACATAAACTTATTCTCTGATCATAAATTTGATCAAACGCGCTTTGCTCTACTGAAAAGTGCCTTACACTCATGAACTGCGCTTTTGCACTCATTGGACCGGCGCTCAGTGCCAAAGCATGTCACATGTCAACCATAGACACAGCTTGCGCTTTGCGCTTATGAGACAGCGCACTGCGCCCATGGACCGGCGCTCGACGCCAAGTGCGCCACGTGTCACTCACTGGTGCGCTATTAAACTAGCGCAAAGCGCTCATAAATTGAAAGTGCAATGCGCTAATAAACTAGCGCTTAGCACTAAGCGCGATACGTGTTATCTTTGCGCGCGCTACCCGACAGAAGCGCTATATGCTCTTTGATTGGCGCAAAGCGCCTGGCGCGCCACGTGGCGCACTGTCAGAACACACATTTTTCTGATGAATGCTATGCATTCAATACAAGACAAAAGATGTCAGAATCCAATGCTTAACATTATTAAAAGGGCCAAGCCCAAATAAAGGCTCAACAGCCAGAGCGATAAAATGTTAAACACTTTAATTGGACTTAGCCCAACAATGGCCGTAAGTCCTCAACTTATATTGAACTGAGCCCATCTGCTCATGAATATTCAACAAATCTTAGTACCAAACTGGGCTATAGATTTTCCAATCAATCTACATCCGGTTCGAGGGTACATCTCTTTACTCCTCTGATATCTGTCGTTGTAATCCTTCAACGTCTTCAGAGAGGTGACGGGTCCTGACAACCACACATTTCTACGGACTGTGGGGTCCTTAAACTCATGGACTACGATGTCCTTAAACCTTATAGACTACGATATCTCTAAACCGGACAGTGGGGTCCTTAAACTCATGGACTACGATGTCCTTAAACCTTATAGACTACGATGTCTCTAAACCGGACTGTGGGGTCCTTAAACTCATGGACTATGATGTCCTTAAGTCTTATAGACTACGATGTCTTTAAACCGGACTGTGGGGTCTTTAAACTCATGGACTACGATGTCCTTAACCTGGACCGTAATTTCTTTAAACTAATCGACCGCAATGTCCATAACCTAAACAATAGAGTCCAAATACTTTCTTGTTGGATCTAAATGATCCCGTTAAGTAGATCTTAGTCTAGAAATTAGACTAACGTATCCTTAACATACGTTTAAGTTGATCTTAGTCCCAAATGAAACTAATGTATCCTTAAACATAACCCCCAAACCCAAATCTAAGAAGATACGGATTTGGACTAATTCACGCCCTACGGGCGACAACATAAATTTGTCTCCGTATACAATCCATGGGCAACCATAAACAAAACAAACACCCATGACACGAAGTGACCATCTGGAGAAGGAAAAAATTGTTACCGCGATGCGGTAGCAACTTTAACTGCAGGGGCTTGCGCCTGCAGGGAAGAGCGTCCCCACAATCAAAAACCCCTCAAAAGAGGGGGAATCTGACGAAGTCTGCTACATCGGCCATATCCGTTTAAACTTTCGATACACGGTGCCATAAATCAACTTGGCATTTTTGGAGAGGTGGACGGATAGCGCCAATTAGTATCTACCCCCAATTTCAGGCAAGACGTTCGTCTTCCCGGTTTCCGGCGGTAAACAGGAACGTGACCGGCACTTAAATTACGAAACGTCTAGAGGCGTAACGTAATCTAAGCAAGCCGAAGCCCAGAAATCTAAACCATTTAAAAGAAGAAATAAAGGAAAACATGTAGGAAAAACAAGTTTAAAAGCAACATCAAATTTTCTCAAAAAATTTGGCTGTATCCTTTGTAAAAACTGGCCCCAAACGGGTACAAACAAGAATAATATATACAAACAACAAAAAGGCATCCCCAAGCGGGAGCTAGCTATACGCCAACAGGCGGAAACAATGCACAATAATATACAACGCCGAAGGGCGGGGCTCAAAACTCAAAAGAAAACCAAATCCACCAGAAACCATAATAATATAAGTGCAACTCTAAGGTCGAAATAAAAATAACTGGCCTTCTAAACTATCAAGAATACAAGTCTGGTTGATGGAGCTTACAAGATACAAATGAAATAATAAACTACAACGGCGATTCTGATGCAAGTGAACCAACCTACCAAGCAAATCACCCTGAATGAAAATGATGTGCCAGCAAGCTGCCAAGGAAACCTGTACATCGAAACTTGTAGAAAAATTTGGCACAACGGGGGTGAGTTGCCAACTCGTGAGTAGAAAATATCTGCGAGAAGAAATCGAATGCACGACGCTGTCCTAAGTCATAATAATATACTTAATATACCCCTAGTCATCTAGTAGTACAGGGTAATAAACTATGCGCAAGTGCAATGATCAGTGCTTGTGTCGGTACCTCAAGTAGTAACATGTCATGTGTATGAGTATGCATGCACCATGAATGTAAAACAATCAACCATGAAATCTGGATATATCTGTATGAGAAATCTTTAACTTTTATCATAGTAAAATTTGTAAGGTAATCTGAAACATTATCAATGAAATCCATGGAAATCCGTGTCAAGCTTCGACACAAAACATGTAAATATCAAGTCTCAATACCTCATAGTCTCAATACCTCGGGCTCCGTCGGTCCGGATCGGCCCATATCATCAAATCTCACGACAACGGTTGGTATCCTCTGGATATCCGCCGCGCCAGACATCACCGGTAGGTAGTCTTTCCCTGCCATGCTCATCGTCTACTATTCGATCTTCTTGCCCCGGGTACCATACCGGGCTCACCATGTACCCGAGACGGTTCATCCACTCCTCGAATCGGGTCTCAAAATCCAACAGAAAACATGAAATCTCATGGTGGACGACACATACATCACGAGAAAACCGCAACTTATATTTTAAAAAGAGAGGGAGAGAGAGAGAAGTTTTTATATATATTCTTACGGTTTTCCCTAAAATCCAGAAATCTCATAGAAAAACAAAATCCCAAAATCATGAGTAAGTAAATAATAAGTATCGGTATAAGCCCCACAATACTGCATGATAACATAAAAATGTGAATGCATGAAATGTCTAAGTAATAAATGCAATGCATAGACTAACACCTGAGAGTAATCACAATATTATATTGATCTAGCCTTTAGCTGATTCTATCAATAAAAGATAATGTGTTCTAAAGTGTACGCGACATAGCAATTACCGATGATGAAGTGTGTGAGCCGGCAAATAAGTGTACGTGGAATATGCGCATCATCGGTAATGGTGCTGGTGTCCTAACAGGCAGAGTTTCATACTGACTAAAGAAACATATGTATGAACATGCAACTTGATGATTACAATCTGAACATAAAGATGAATGTGTATTAACCACTCATTTGGAATATACATATCTAACTACAACTATATGACTCAAGCCTAAACTAGTATCTATCTAACCCCCTAAGGAACTAAACTAAAGAAACTAGTCGATAGGAAATAAGAATCCACATAAGGTCTGAGTCCATATCTCTAATAGTCAGCGATCCAGTCTCAATAGCGTCATGTACGTAGTACGACTTTCTTGAACCAAGAGTGCGGATCAATCATCACATCTATGCCTCGTACGGTAAAATCCATCGCACGGCATCCCAAAATCGGGGTACGGGTCAAGTATCACCTACGTAAATCATTATTCGTATAATATCATCATCAAACAATATTATGATCAAGGGTACTGTGCTATAATCGCATACATCCCAATATCATCAAACACATATCATTGTCTGTGTAAATATACATCGTTAAATGGTCCTCAGAAATATCATGTCATATATATCATATCGTGATTAAGTCATATATGTATCATATCGTGATCGAGTCACACATATATCATATCGTGATTTATTCACATATTACAGTCCGTGTTCTATTCTAGAGTCTCGTGTATCTCAATGTCATCATCCCCTATTATCGTTTATGTATACATATCCATTTCCTCATTTCCCAACGATCCGCTAATATCATAGTGCATCTCATATCATACTCGATCGTATATCTTTAACTCACGGCATCACGCCCAATCATACTGACTCCTTCCCAGATATCATATAACTTCCCCATATCACGTGTATATGTTATATGTATATATATATACCTATAGAAACCTACATACAATCATATATATATATATATATATATATATATATACAGACACACACACACACCAAGTCAAATGTATGTGTGTACGTGTGTGTGTGTCTACCTGAAACCTATGAATTCCCTCCAAGGTAGTCATCCTTATGGTTAAGTCTTTCTAAATCGGTCTAGTCCAACCTAAAGTCTTTAAAAAGATCCTACTCGCCAAGAATCTAAGGTCACGTCCGACTTCCTAATAACAGTAAATAATATCCCTATTCTACGTTTGCGGGGGTGCTAAACGCCATCCACCCGACTTCCTCCATAGATATACGTCTACTCACCTGGCCCTTGTCTATCGAAGTCGATGCCGCCCTTCTCTTCTTCATCACCCGAAGTCCACGTAATGGGTACCTATACGCAAACATATATAATATCATAAACCAAATCACGGACAAAACCAAAACAGCGCATGAATGTGCATAGGTTAAAAGCTATGACCCGCTCATGCAAAAGAACTAAATATCGCTCGATATCGGCGTGCAAACGCCGATTGATTGAAATAAAACACCAAAAAACAACTCGTAGTTTCAAAACTCATTATTTATAATATAAAACATGGTTTAAATCATCGAAACCTTAAAATCGATCAAATCGTCCTATTTCGCAAAACCTAGAAAACGTCAATTTACCGTTTTACTTCAAAACTTGATGTTTAAATGAAATTAATAGTCATAATATTCATTAAATAACATATCTAGATTATACAAACCATTACTATATTTTTATCACACTAATTTGTCTTAAATTGAAAATTCTAGTTTGCAATATTATCCGATTTCAACACCTTTTAAGAAAAATTTTCACAATTCCACTACTAATCTTGATTTTTGAATATTTTAAATTGTTAAACCACTCAATGAAACCTTAAGGATGTGCTAAAGCCCTAACTATATTTTTAATCCCACATTTTAAATTAATTTCTAAAACCTAGTTTAATAAAAATAGCAATTTTGTGGAAATTTTAAGGTGAAAGCTAGCAAATTGTAACTAGATTATGTTTCACACTCAATTAACATGTTAATCTCCTCATTAACACCATAATCTAATAATAAAAACCCAAATTAGAATTTTGTCTCACCAATATATATATTTTATAAAAACCTAGTTAGCAAAATTGTTTAATTTAAACAATTTTGAAACAACAATTTACAATACATCAACCATACTAGATTTTTCATTTCTAAAAATGTTAAACTACTTATTATAACCCCACTCAATTAATAAAAACACTAAATTCATTTTAAAACGCTCTCTTGAATTTTTTTATTTAGCCATATAACCAATTTAAAAACTAATTAAACACTTAATTAAGCTAAATTAAGTGATTTACTAACATTCAAACCAAGGGCTTAGGATTATACCACACATATGAAATCCAACATGAAAATATGCCTCCAAAAGAATGGTTCCCTACTCCAAGATCCATGCTAGATGAACAAAGAATAATGGGTAGGATTTAAATTAGGAATTTGTGGGTTTTTTATTTGGATTTTGTAGAATTTTTGGATGATTTTTGAAGGAAAAATGAACTTGGAAAATGGGGGGCTGCCATGGGGGGGGGAGGCCGGCCAACCTAGGGAGAAAAAGCGAGGGTGAAAAGAATATGGAAAGGTGTAGAAAGTTCTTTAGGTTAACATCTCAATTAAGTCTTTTCAACATTTTAATTAATTTTTTTTATTTTCTTTACTAAATTAATCCTAGAAAAGTCTGGAACCATGGAAAATTTTGGAAATGAATTTTGCATAATACACACTTGATTCCAATATGTAATGGTTCACTTTTGCTAAATTAACCCATTCAAATTTGTAATTTGCACTAATTTAATGTATATTTAAAAGCTTATGTGAATATTTGAATTTAATTAATTACCGAAAATATTTTAGTAAACTAATAATTTATAAGTCACTAAATAAATACCAAATACTAGTAATTATATAGTTAAAATAGGTCTTTTTAAATTTATGATGAAAAATAATTATGGTTAAGTTTTACAGAAAATACGTTTTATTTTACCGAAAATCAGAAAATTCACCTAAAGGATTTTATTTATTTAATTAATTATTTATTTATTTTTAAAACGCTACAGCATTGCTGAACCAAAGCACCAGAGTTCAAATCCCATCCCCCGCATTATTTTTAATATTATTTTCTTTTTAATTAGAAGTCCAAGGGTCTGCACGTGCATAACTCGTAAAAACCCCACTTCACACTAAAAACAGACTGTCTCAGAAAGTAGTCCAACCGACGACGGACTCAGGGGACCCTCGACCTGGCCTGACTCGGTCGGATCGGGCCGGCGGCGGCCGAGTCGGTTCCGATGTGGAGTCATCCAACATGAAAGTTGTGCCTCTTCAACTCCCCATCACTCCTGCATACTTAAATTTCTTGGATCTGTTCCAAAACTCTTAAAAACTCCATTACACCATTTTTTAATGCATTTTTAATACAAATTTCAATACAACCTTTCAACTACCCTAACCCTTGCTTTCCTTATAAATATCAACCCTAAACACACACCCCTCACTCACAAACTCTGTCCAAACTCTCAAGAAAATTCTATAGAATTTTAGTGTGCATTTGGAGTTAGCAAAGGACGAAGCTCCGACGAAATTCCGACGACGACCCTAGGAGCTTCCGGCGACGAAATGACGTACCGACGAATCCTACTTCCTCCTCTCCCTCTTCTCTAACCTAACAGAAAGTAAGTCTCTTCTCCCACTTCATCTTTCTATTCTAAAAACACGTATTTCTAAAACCCGATGGAATCGGAGTTAATCCGATTTCCGATTCGGTTCTTCCTAAAAGTCCAACTTTTTCTTAAATACAAACATATCAAACCCTTAAATGTTGACTATTAATCATTAACAAACATGTTGAGCAAGTTTTATGGCAATATATTTCATTTTGTAACTTTTACCGCTCTGTTTACTAAAATACCATGTAGTTTACTTTCTAACTTAAAACATCATTAAATTTGTTATACCTTTAATTAGATCATGAGGTAATGACCTACCTCCTCACAACACTCATATGCAACATAGTACAATAGCTTTCGGGAATATAGAATACGGGAAAACGAAACTTTACATATAAATATCACAAACTATTAAAACCGTTTTCTACAAGATTACGCATTTTTTATAAATCTTTGCAAAGCGCCGCTACAACACATTTTGGGGAACCCGACTGGGATGATGAGGATTATCAAACATCCCTGGGCTTAGCAGTGCAAGATGCAGACCTCTGTAAGGAGCATTCGGTCTCGAGAAATTTAAAATACGAATATCTTAAGAAAATGAGATTTCTAGAAAATAATAAATTAAATTATTTTATATAATATATATATATATTATCAAAATACCTATTTTTGATATGATATAAATATTCCAACCTTTCTAAATCAAAAGAATCACTTTATATTAAAATACCATGAATTCCATACAAGTTCAATATTACAATTAAATACCCTATATTATGAAATTAGGTTATTTTCACTAGAAATATCACAAATATAAAATATACATCTATGACAACTCTAAAATCGATAATTAAATACTTGGGGTGTATTTTGAAAATTATACAAAAGTATTTTTACATAAAACCCCCTCAAGTTCTATAAATTACCCTAAGAATCCTAGTAAATATAGGTTTAAGCAGGACCAATCTTTTGAGCCTCAAGGAGCCGGAGAAGTTAGTGGTTGCCTATTTAAGGTAGACAACTTAACAACGGTGTTATCAACACGGTAATCGTTTTTGAAAAAGACACAAATCCTGCCGCCCATGTGCAGCGGTTACCAATAACATCAAAACCTAATTCAGGACTTCAATTTCTTTTCTAATTGTTCTAACTCAGACTGAGTCTCATTATAATAATCTAACTTGAATATTATTCAAGTACAATCTACAATATTACAATTCAATATGAATCCATGAATCCATATAATCAATCGGATCAAACTATTCAATCTATATTGACTGAACCGAACCATGGATATGCTTCCATTTACATGATTCTCCAGTTATATCCATGATTCTCTAGTTACATCCATTTACTGATATCATGGTTTCGGCAAGTCATCCAGTTATACAATCTATATTACAAGGCAATACAAGTTGCAATACAAACAATACAAACAAGATATCGCGGAGTTTAAGGGGTAGATTGGTATGGAAGGTGTTAGAAGTGGCACGAGACTGCAAGACTTAAGACACCTAACCTGTATTTCCGTTGTTGTTGTACCATGGTATAAACAGTTCCTTGTACTCATGTTGCCCTTAGTCTCTGGCATATAGAGACTCCTCTCGTATATACTGGCATTCTTCTGTACCAAGCTACAATCAACAGCATTAACCATATAATACAACTTTAAAAACTACTCTCTCTCTCTCTCTCTGTCTATTCTATTTCTCCCTTATCCTTGGGACTTACCAAGCGATTGTTCGCTGACGACATTCCTTCTCTTTCTTCTTTGGAATGTTGTCAGGTGATCTGGACACTCAGGAGATCGAGCCTACCAGTAAGGACTTGGATCAGCTTGCCTACAACCTAGAGCTCTAGATTCATTGTACATATTTTATTTCAGTACTTTTCATTTTTATTATGCCACTTTTTAGGCATTGCTTTCATTCAGATGTATTTACTTTTTCATGCATTATACAAAAGAATGTTAATAAATAAAGTTGTTGTTTCATTACAATTATCTCTTGTGTACATTTCTTTTATATTGCTTAGTTACGCTTAACGTATTTACTTCAGAGTAAATACGTAGCGGCCAGTCGCGCCCTCTGCCCGTACACCGGGAAGCGGGGCGTGACACAAGAAATCCGCAAATAACTCCCGTCTGCAAATTACAATCGAGCAACCCTTGCACTCACTACTAGATACAATTCTCCCATTCCCAGTGTATATGTCCCAGCAATTAGATAGGGCCGTGTGTAGAATAGAATGTGCACTAATAAATTTGGACGACATAAAGCAATAGGATGCACCAGGATCGATTAATGCCAATACGGGAAAATTATACACAAGTAGGAACCCTGAAACAACATCATCTGACGCCTTGGACTCCTCGGTCGTCAAGGTGAAAGCCCGTCCCTGATTAGTCCTTTGAGTAATCTTCTTCTGCCCATAAGTCTACTTCTGCGGTGGTTTTTGAATATTGTTTCTCGATCATAGCTTCGAAGGGCATGCACTAATGTTATGGTCAGCTGATCCACAAATTAAATAAAGTCCGGGTGTCCTTCGACACTCTTTCTGCATGTGTCCGGGTAGATGGAAAAAGTCACAAATCACACCCTTTTTCTGATCTGATACAAAAGGCTTTTTCATAAGTACTGTCCCACGCTTGTTTACTGGAATGCCTCTACGTACAGGAGCTCTATTTGGCATAAACGCAGTCTTCTGCACTATAACCTCTTCCGGTAGATTACCCTTGATTTTCACCGATAAACTCTGTTGTTCCCTAACCGCCTTGAGAACTTGGGAGAAGGTGGTCAATCCAAGAGATACGATGTGTCTATGAATCTCCACATCCAAGATACGCATAAACCGCCTATCCCTATCTGCCTCATTGGCAACCAAAGGCCCTGCAAATCGACTGAGTCAGGTCCACTCAGTCGTATGTGTATCAACGGATCTGCCATTCTGCTTCAAACTAATGAACTTCTCCTCTATTTCCTCCTGAGCAGATTGCGGAAAGAACTTCTCCAAGAAACTTCGTGAAAAGGTCATCCAACTGATCAGCTTCGTCAGACAGATCTCCTTTATAAGCCACCACTCGCGAGCGAAATTCACCAATTGGATGTGTACTACATCCACCCTTTTCTCATCTGGAATCTGCGCAGTAACGAGCAGGTTCTCTGTATCAACTTATCACTGCTCCGCTGGCAATGGTTCTTCCAATCCTGTAAATGTGGATGGACCAATCTTCCTAAAGTCTACCACGGTGCCCTCATACTGTGTTAGCCTGGGAGTTGATGCCCTCTCATTTGCTATAACAACAGACTGCTGGACCATTCTTAGACCCTATTGAAAAGCCTCGGCCTGCCGCTGATTCAGCTCAGTTTGACGCTTCTGGTTTTCTAACATACCACGTACAACTCCAAGTAATGCGACGTTATCTACACGCCTCTGGTATGACTGCAAATCTCTATCCGCCATGATTCTGAAGCCAAAGACAATGAAGGGGATTAGTAACGGGAAACTTGATTCAATAAATAAGATATTGATAACTATAAATTCAAGACTGGCAAGGTAGTAATTGTTGGAGATAGTGCCCTCAGAGTCAATTATTGGATCACAGGCACGTGATTGCAATGATTGAGGGAGGACCTATCCCGGTACGACAGTCTTACTCGAGATGATAATATGCTATCTGGTTTACCTTTATCATCGTGTATTGCTTCAGGTGACTTTACAGGTCGCTATTACACGTTGATAGAGCCCCTAGGATTCTTGCTTGACGACCAGCAGTATGAGGGCGATCATATACGTGAGAGCTGGGGTCTATAAGCACATCCTTAAAAGGTCCCTAGTCGTGGGAGATTCGAGACAGGGCATCGATTCTCCAGAGTAGACTAGTGTATACAGTCGAGACCCCGACGAGGGGCGGTGGCCGGTCTCACAGGCCACTGGTGTCAGTTGGTTCACCTAAGATGTATACAGGTGCTCATTGGATTATGAGTACACCGGACAGGACTCGCCGGGAACATGCTAGTTGGTCTTATACCTGACGTGAGATAGCAGTTCCCAGGTGACATGTGTACAGGTTAGTTCATCGACCTGGGGATCGTCATTTGTCTCGTGTGAGTTCCCACTGTGCTTTGATTACTACCCTACCACGGCTCAAAGGAGTCGTGCAAACAGGTTTTAGTTGGGTACAGTCCCGAGCAACATGGAGGCAGTGAGCGGATCTTCGGGGGGTTCGTCTCTCCCGGTATTGGGGGTGAGGTCGCGCTGTGTCTAGGAGAGCCATTACACGAAGTCCTTGGCCAAGGCAGGAGATTTACTGGTAGGTATTCCAGTAGTATCTCAGGGTGTTCTGGGCTACACTCCGACACGACTTGTACCGCTTTTGGGGGTCTGACTTTTACCCACCCCCTAGGCCCGACATGCGATGCTCATAGACGAACGGACCGGACTGTACGGATATTGTCACTGACAGGCTCAGTAGGGTGTCAGGATGAGTTCGCTCATCGACGTCCCTTTTAGTCAATAGCTGGTGGCCCGTTACGTATTGGCTTATACCTCTGACGTGCTGGTGGTTAAATCCACAGCCATTGTATTGACGAGTCTTTAGAGTCCACCACACTTTCAGTTACTCAGCTTTCGGGCGAAACGCTGTAGAGGCCGTATGGAGATATGGCAGGGTCCGATCAGATACGTGCGGTATTGCACGGATCAGGATCGGACGGTTTGTACTAGAGGCCGTATAGATATATGGCAGGGTTCGATCAGATACGTGCGGTATTGCACGGATCAGGATCGGACGAACATTACTAGCCGGCTTTGGTTTAAGCCGGATCCTAGTTTAGCACTGTGTAGATTTTGTCTCTTTGCATTTGTATCCGGACGGAATACAGATGCGGGTGTGTATACACAGTATCGGGGTTTTCCTTTAATTTATTATGGGACCAGTTTTCTGGAGTTGCCAGTTTGCTTTTCGTTTCGGCCGATTTCCTTTGTTCTTTCCCGGCCGGACTTTTCCGATGGAGGGGGTTATTTGCAATTGTGCAAATAACATTTGTGGAGGGGGTTTCTTGCAATTGTATTGATTATGATATCTTTCTTCCATCACTTGCATTAAATGAGATTAGAAAGGGTATGGGTTTGATGTTCATTTTGTTATGATGATGTTTTGTTTATGGTCACCATTTCTATCTCCTACCATCACCTCCCTCTTGTGATATATTTTGTTTCCCTCCACCATTCCTCTTAAGAAGTGGCCGGCCATTTTGAGAGAGGGGAGAGGAAAAATGAGAGGTTTATATTTGTGAGAAGAAGAATTCCTATCTCATTTTTCCATTGCTACAAAAATCCCCAAGTTCATATCTTGTTGATTCCTCCATCAAGGCAACATAACCCCAAAGAGACAAGCATCATCTACACTACATTCTACAGCACTTCTTGGGCATGTCGACTTGCCAGCTTCATGCCCGAGTTGCCTCGGAATAGAGACGGGAGCCCGTAAAAGATGCAGGCGATGTGGTGCCCTTCCGACGAGGAGGCGACGACCGGAGTTTCCGCGGGAGATCGGGACGACGACGAGAAGACCGGAGGACTCGGATCACTCGGTATATCTCTTCCCATCTTGTAGTTAGCTAGAACTAGTTTAATGGTCCGATCCGGGTGTTTAGTGCGCGGTGGTGCCGGTTTGCAAAGTTCGCAAAATTAAAGTTTATCACCGTTTCCGCATTTGGCCGTCGGATTGACGGCCGGGGCGCCGCCGTGCACTTCCAGTGGTATCAGAGACTCGCCATTAACTTCGTCTAGTTTCGTTTGATGTGTTTTGCATTTCCGATCGACCAAAATTCCAAAACTTGCATTTTTGTTCACATCAGTTTTCTGTTGAAATTTTTTGGTCTCGAAAATTTTTTCAGGTTGTAGAAAATTGATGTACTAGAAGTTCTAAGAGTTCTGGGAAAATTCGAGACATTGATCCTTCAGGAGGAGCGCGGAACCGCGGCAAAACCCCCCTTGTTGCCGCGGTTCCGCCGCAGGTTAGAATGGTCAATGTGTCAAACTTCTCCAGTGGGCTTCTGGGCTAAATTTAGGGGTTTTGGAATATTAATATTGGGCCCAGATTTTCTGTGAGTGCTATAGTATTGCTTGGGGGCCCACTTGTTAATTTTTGATCGATCGGATATTTTAAACACATTATTTCACAGTATTTACATTATATCTGCGACCGTGAATGTCACTTGATCGGTAAATCCAGTCTAACTGCTATAGCCCGGTTAGACGGATTTGCGAACGTGACTTTCACGTTGATGTTCTATGTATTTGCTGTGATGTTGCGGATCGGTCGTGGGGGATAGCCTGGATGCAATGCTAGTACAGTGTTGTTGTATTATGTACATTTGATATTGCGGGGCGAGCGTCCGACATGTGGACTGCCGTCACTGCCTGATTGTATTATTCTTTTGGGGCACGACCTGGTTGCGGTCGATGTACCCGTTGTATGTATATTTTACTTTCTGTACTAGGGTTACCCCGCGGTGGGGTGCACGGATAGCCGGGTTCTGGAGGGCAACAAGCCCGCATCTCAGGGCATTGAGACGGAGGGGGCTTCAGTCTGGAATTGGCGGGCTATTCGCCGCACTCGTAGGGGGTACAGGTTGACCCAGGAGGGGTGCCCGAGTTACCGGATTCCGTGAAGTGCTGGGTGGTCCATTCACGATGCTGAAGGGGGCTGCCCCGCTTCAGGTTTTGGCGGGTGACTTGCCGCGCCCGTAGGGGTCTAGGATTTCATTGCACAGGCTATCCACACGACCAGGGGAACGTCGGGTTTCAGTAGTGGCTCTGTGAAACCCGGGGATCCCAGATATCTGTATTGTTCTGTGATGCTGTACATTTCTGTGATGTTGCATTTTTATTCACGCCTTGAGCGAAATACTATATATTGGTATATATATTAGTAGATGTTGTATATGTTTTTCATCCGCGCTAGTCCAGTCCCCGCTCTGCCGTTAGTTAGCTAACCTAACGGGTGATGACGGGACCCAGTAGCGAATGCGGATGGCATATACGTACGTCAGTATATTTTCGTTCTTTGTGGTGTGATCAATTGATGGGACTGCATTGATTCGGATCAATGCAAGATAAACAAACCTATTCTGATGTTGTTGGAACACTTTTCAAAAAGCTGTTATTGCAAGGACGTTCACTTTTGTTTTGCATCGTGGTATTCATTTGGAATATCCTGCTCCTCAGTCGACGAGGCAAGGGCCGAGATCCCTTCACCGGGAGTAACCCCTTGGACAGAAGTTTGCGTCAGGGCATTAACTTCACTATAGCCGATTACTTTTGCTTTGCACCGTGGTATTCATTTGGAATATCCTGCACCCAATTCTACGGGGAAAGAGCCGAGATCCCTTCACCGGGAGTGACCTCTTTAGCAAAGGTTTTCGTCACTATATTTTAAAAAAGCTATCCGTTCCTTCAACGATATCAAGTTCATTACGTTAAAGGTTTTCGCCAGAAACCATTCGTAGCCCTCCGTCGTTTCATATGGGTAGTCAATAGTATTCAAGCTGTGTATGTTGGCCAAAGTCAAGGCACAGTGATTGATAGCTATTGGGTATTCATATGCAGCATAGATAGATGCGTTGGTTTGGGACAGTCGTACTGCCATTTTGGCCAAAGTCAAGGGTAGGTACGGGTGGATTCAAACTAACCTGGAGAATGACGGGTAGAACTTGACATGTGACTTATGATATGTTGGCCAAAGTCAAGGTCATAAGAGCATGGGGTAAAAATCACATCGGGAGTTTCAAAAGAACTGAAACTTGCCAGATATGCGCATACCTTCTGGAGTGTGATACCGTGAGCGGATTCCGTCACGTTATCATGCGATGATAGTTGGATCCCGATTCCCACTGATGAGTTTGTTTACTCCTCGGGTGACCCCGACTAATTCTTCTTTCAGGTTTGGAGGAGAATTTAAGGTACAGTGGGAGGTTTCCAGATTAGATAAATTGGTAACCATTCTGATCTAGGGTAGAGTGCACGCTGAGTGTTTCTTTTCTCTCTCTCTTGGCAGCGACCATTGACCCGACCCTAAGACTATGACTCAGTGACCAAGTTGACCGAACCTTCTTAACACTGGCTTTTAGATTGTCAGAGTTGCAGACCTCATTGCCACTCCTACTTTTACCCTTTTCTCCAGGACACCCCGTATTACTACGAACGTCCACTTCCATTGGACAAAACCATCGTATGGTTATATACGAACTCGAAGGAATTCGAGGATGGTTTCCGGTTCTGGAGAAAACGGATAGGATTATTCAGTTGTCTTTTCCCTTTTACCTTTTCTCAAGTTGTGTGTACTCCTTGGTTTAGGAGATAGTACACCTATTACGCAAATTGGATAGTCTTCTTCCAAACCTTAGGCTGGTGCCGACCGGTAGGGAATGAAGAAAAACAATTAGCCTAAACGGTATGCAGAAGGTATTAAGATTAAGACAAAGCAAGGGATTAGTAAGAGGGCAAAGTAAATTGCGACTGCTATTCACTCCAAGTATTTCTTCGCCAATCCTAAATCACCTTTGTATTTCTCCAGGACACTCCGTATCACTACGAAGATCCACAGTTTATTGGATACTCCATCGTATGGTTATATACGAACTCGAAAGGAACTTGTTCCAGTTCGGGGATGGATTCTGGTCCAGGAGAAATAGGAATAAGGTTTATTCGGTTGTCTTTTATCTTCACCTTCTCTCGCATTGCGAGTGCTCCTAGGGTTAGGATAGTACACCCATTATGCTTATTGGATAGTCTTCTTCCAAACCATAGGCTGGTGCCGAACGGTAGGGAAGGAAGAAAACCAATTGGCCTAAAGGGGTGTGCAGAAGGTAATGACTAAAGACATATAAAGGGATTTGGAGAGGTGACAAAGAATTATACGGTTATAGTTGTGAATCTGGATGATGGTAGAGGCATTACTAGGAATACCAGAATACCCCATCGAAACATTTCAATGTTTCAGTTCAACTGTGTACTGTTAAAAGAAAACTGATTTCCCGATTAGACACTTGCTCCAGGGTATGTATTTACCAGGTTTGATTCTCACATCTGTATGGTTTTACAGATGATGAGTGGGAGTAAGTTATTGGGAATTGGGTGATTATCCTCAATATATCGGGATTCGTTGTAATCGGTGATATTTGAGGAGATCACCTGGGCTGTTTGCCGGTCGGCAAATATTTGATTTTGAATATCCGCTGTTGTGCACCAATTTCAAATTGATATATCTGTACGTCTATTTTCATAGAGTGAGATATACCTTTTGATATTATATCGATGACATTTACCTATATCAGTGGATGGTTAGGTAAGGAGCATTAAACAGCGGTGTAATTCTTCTTAACCATAAGTACAGTTTTCAACCTACGACACACAGTGAAAGAGTTGTTAGACTCACCGGACTTATACAGAGTATTGTATACTGTCCAGTGTCCATTAGGACAGAGGGGTTGGTCCTCATACTATATTCTGTTTACTTTTAACTTCTCTAGTTCTTAGACATGTGTTTCGTAGAAACACAGGGTCTAAGTTTTGAGGAGTTATAGGTATGTGAATAGAGTAGAGAACCAGGTGTAGCAAGTATCGGGATTCTTCAAAGTGTAGCGTTTTGAAAATCGTTTCGGTGAAATTTCGGAAATATCGGTAAAATGAGGGGGTTTTCTGTAAAAAGTCAAAATACAAATATCTTATTATAAAAATTAAATATACATATTCTAGCTATGTAATTGCTATTATTTGGTGTTTATTGAGCCGCTGGTGAAATTTCAAATTTTCTGAAAAAAATATTATTTTATTATTATTTTAAGCCGTCACTAATACATTTAATTAGGAAAAATTACAAATTGGAATGAGTTGAAACAAATTTTGTGCATCATAAATCATTAAATAAAAATTTATCATGTGGTTTTTGGAACGAAATCATTTGCCAAAACGGTTTAGAAATTATTGAAGAAAAAAGGCTTTTTTTAGCGTAAATGGATGTTTGGGGTATTGTATTTATCATTTTTCATCACCCCACACCCGTACCCACACCCACACACCCCCACTTACTCCTCCCCATGGCTGAATTCAGCAGCCACCCTAATTTTTCCCCACTTGATTTTCAAATGAAAGGAAATGAAAGAAAAGAATAGAAAATGGATAAGTAGTTAGACTTTTGACTTGCCTTGACCTTGACTTTGCCCCACTTTCTCTACCTCCCTCTCTCTCCTCTCCCACTCACAATTCCAGCCGAAATTTCCCTCCCCTACTGCAGCAACTCCCCCCCCCCCAATTTCCCTTCTCTTTTCTCTTCAAACTTCATGAAAAATTGCTTCTAAATCCATCAAAAAAATCCCAAAACCCAAATCCGACTCCTACCCATTTTAGCTTAGCCCGTATAGCATGGATCCTTGTGAAAAGAGAGAATTTTGGGAGGCCATGGATGCTTGTGAACATTCATATATTTTTGGGTATAATTCTAAAACTTTTTGCTTAAATTGTTACTTGTTTCTTAAAGCTAATTTAAATTAAATGTTAACTTGGATATGTGAGTTTAATTGCAAGTTTTGGATTTCAAGTTAGGGTTTGTTGTGGAAATGAGTTGTGTTTGATTGTGCATAGTTTAGTGAAGTGGTTTAACATAATTAGTTTTGTAGAAAACTAATCTAGTTGTTAATTACAAGTTGTTACTTGAAAAATTGTGTTAATTTGCTAATTGTTTACTAGGTTTTTGAAATTTGTAAAATTCTTGGGATTAAAAATGTGATTAGGGTTTTCTTGGCTTCATTAACTTTATTAAGTGTGGTTTAATGCTTTGGATCATGCAAATCTAAGCTAGATTGTAGTTTGTGCATTTTTGCTTTGAAATTGTTAAAAAAGGGTATTTTTGTAAACTAGAATATTAGGATTTTTGGAATTTAATGAGATTAAATTCCGGAAATTGTTTATACGACTTATTTAAGATATTTAATAAGTATATTGGCCGCTACTTTCATTTAAACATCATGTTTTGTACAAAAACGGCGAATTGTGCTAGCTAGATTTTCGGAAAAATGACTTTTTAAGTGAAAATGGGGTTTTTGTGAGTTTTAACCTAGTTTATATTAAAATTAGTGTTCGTGAATGTGCAAATGAGTGTGATTGGATTTTTCTCGATGGTTTGACGTTTGTACATCGACATCGAGGGTTGGTTTTACTATTCTTGCATGCGTAGGCGATAGGTTTGGACCTATGCGTGATACGCGTGCCGATTTGATTTTCGTATGCCGTTTCGATCTCGAATTTAGTTTTAATGCGATATGGTGCGTTATGATATGTAGGTACCCCCACGTGGACTTCGAGACGACAAGCAAGCGCGTGGCGACGTCGGCACCGGCGAGCGAGGACCAGGTGAGTAGATTTATATCTACGGGGAGAAGTCGGGTGGATGGCGTATAGCACCCCCGCAGTTCGTGGTGATGTATACGAATACGTATACACACATATATATATATATATTTTGACTATAATTTGTTCGATATTATCGATGATATAGATATTTGGTGTTCTTGGATGATTTAGTGTCGCGAAACCCTAGAGTAGTGGTCGCACCACACATGCACACACACACCCATACTTGCATACTTTCTTCTTTCATTTGCGCTTATACGGGATTATATAGTTATGTGTTCACATGGGTATGGGACTATGTGTTCACATACGGATTGAGGATGATAGTACTTGGGATTTATGATGAGTCGATGAGATTTGATTTGAGGCCGTGAGATCGGTGATATAGCAGGGTTCGTATCTTAGATACGACATGACGTTGTAGCGGGTCCTTGACGTAGTGTTTCACACACGTCCATTCATACGTAGGCGGTATCAGTATGGTACTAGACGTAGATCAGTACCCCGATCATGATATTTGATAAAGAGGATACCAGGTGAATAGTATGATGAATGTGATATTGACCCGTACCCAGATTGGGATGCCGTACGACGGATTTACGTACGAGCTATATTAATGATTGATCCGCACTCTTGACTTGGGATGCCTGATTAAAGATATGGTATCGGATATGATATTATTGAGGCGAGATCAACGACTATACATATACAGGTATGTATATGTATCGACTCAGATGATAGGCGGTTTCCTTACCTGTAGTTCAGCTTGTAGTTCAGCCGTATAGTTTAGTGTAGTTGTTAGATTAGATTAGACTTCTTACCTATTTCAAAAACTAACGAATCGTGGGCATTTTTAAAGACAGCTCAAGGGAATCTACGGATATTTCAAAAACGACGTATCTTTTCATAAAAAACACCGTAGCCCTATTTTCAAAACCCCATGATTCGTGTTATTTCAAAAGGCACCATATGTAGGACTTATATTAGATTATTGCAGATTAGTTATCGTTGTGTCTAGTATTCAGCTCCCGCACATTATTGCTGTTCGCTCTGCCTCGCATATTTATTTTGCTGCATATTCCATTATTGATATCATGCTGTTAGGACACCAGCACCATTACCGATGATGCGTATGTACCACGTACACCTACTTGCCGGCTCACACACATCTTCATCGGTAATAGCCATGTCACGTACACTTTAGAGAATATAATTGCTTGACTTAGATTGTTAGCTAGTAGTTTTGACATGATATTAGTGTACTTCCCTTATATGCCATATTAGACATTGTAGTTATTACCTACCACTTCATGCATACTGTTATTCAGTTGTTCATGCTTAGTTCATTATCATTGACATATGCACTTGTGATGATTTCTTGAGATTTATGATATTTCTGGATTTCGGGGAAAGCCGCAAAATTTACAACTTATGATCTTTTAAAATATAAAATGTTGCGGTTTTCTAGTGATGTAAAGTGTCGTCCACCATGAGTTTGCTGTGGTTTTGGAGATCCGTGTCGAGGAGTGGAGGAACCGTCACGGGTACATGGTGGGCCCGGTATGGTACCCCGGGGCAAGAGGAATGTGGTGTTGACGTTGAGCCTGGCTGGGGAGCACTACCTACAGGTGATATTACCCGACGCGAGGACCTATCCCGGTACGACAGTCTTACTCGAGATGATAATATGCTATCTGGTTTACCTTTATCATCGTGTACTGCTTCAGGTGACTTTACAGGTCGCTATTACACGTTGATAGAGCCCCTAGGATTCTTGCTTGACGACCAGCAGTATGAGGGCGATCATATACGTGAGAGCTGGGGTCTATAAGCACATCCTTAAAAGGTCCCTAGTCGTGGGAGATTCGAGACAGGGCATCGATTCTCCAGAGTAGACTAGTGTATACAGTCGAGACCCCGACGAGGGGCGGTGGCCGGTCTCACAGGCCACTGGTGTCAGTTGGTTCACCTAAGATGTATACAGGTGCTCATTGGATTATGAGTACACCGGACAGGACTCGCCGGGAACATGCTAGTTGGTCTTATACCTGACGTCAGATAGCAGTTCCCAGGTGACATGTGTACAGGTTAGTTCATCGACCTGGGGATCGTCATTTGTCTCGTGTGAGTTCCCACTGTGCTTTGATTACTACCCTACCACGGCTCAAAGGAGTCGTGCAAACAGGTTTTAGTTGGGTACAGTCCCGAGCCACATGGAGGCAGTGAGCGGATCTTCGGGGGTTTCGTCTCTCCCGGTATTGGGGGTGAGGTCGCGCTATGTCTAGGAGAGCCATTACACGAAGTCCTTAGCCAAGGCAGGAGATTTACTGGTAGGTATTCCAGTAGTATCTCAGGGTGTTCTGGGCTACACTCCGACACGACTTGTACCGCTTTTGGGGGTCTGACTTTTACCCACCCCCTAGGCCCGACATGCGATGCTCATAGACGAACGGACCGGACTGTACGGATATTGTCACTGACAGGCTCAGTAGGGTGTCAGGATGAGTTCGCTCATCGACGTCCCTTTTAGTCAATAGCTGGTGGCCCGTTACGTATTGGCTTATACCTCTGACGTGCTGGTGGTTAAATCCACAGCCATTGTATTGACGAGTCTTTAGAGTCCACCACACTTTCAGTTACTCAGCTTTCGGGCGAAACGCTGTAGAGGCCGTATGGAGATATGGCAGGGTCCGATCAGATACGTGCGGTATTGCACGGATCAGGATCGGACGGTTTGTACTAGAGGCCGTATAGATATATGGCAGGGTTCGATCAGATACGTGCGGTATTGCACGGATCAGGATCGGACGAACATTACTAGCCGGCTTTGGTTTAAGCCGGATCCTAGTTTAGCACTGTGTAGATTTTGTCTCTTTGCATTTGTATCCGGACGGAATACAGATGCGGGTGTGTATACACAGTATCGGGGTTTTCCTTTAATTTATTATGGGACCAGTTTTCTGGAGTTGCCAGTTTGCTTTTCGTTTCGGCCGATTTCCTTTGTTCTTTCCCGGCCGGACTTTTCCGATGGAGGGGGTTATTTGCAATTGTGCAAATAACATTTGTGGAGGGGGTTTCTTGCAATTGTATTGATTATGATATCTTTCTTCCATCACTTGCATTAAATGAGATTAGAAAGGGTATGGGTTTGATGTTCATTTTGTTATGATGATGTTTTGTTTATGGTCACCATTTCTATCTCCTACCATCACCTCCCTCTTGTGATATATTTTGTTTCCCTCCACCATTCCTCTTAAGAAGTGGCCGGCCATTTTGAGAGAGGGGAGAGGAAAAATGAGAGGTTTATATTTGTGAGAAGAAGAATTCCTATCTCATTTTTCCATTGCTACAAAAATCCCCAAGTTCATATCTTGTTGATTCCTCCATCAAGGCAACATAACCCCAAAGAGACAAGCATCATCTACACTACATTCTACAGCACTTCTTGGGCATGTCGACTTGCCAGCTTCATGCCCGAGTTGCCTCGGAATAGAGACGGGAGCCCGTAAAAGATGCAGGCGATGTGGTGCCCTTCCGGCGAGGAGGCGACGACCGGAGTTTCCGCGGGAGATCGGGACGACGACGAGAAGACCGGAGGACTCGGATCACTCGGTATATCTCTTCCCATCTTGTAGTTAGCTAGAACTAGTTTAATGGTCCGATCCGGGTGTTTAGTGCGCGGTGGTGCCGGTTTGCAAAGTTCGCAAAATTAAAGTTTATCACCGTTTCCGCATTTGGCCGTCGGATTGACGGCCGGGGCGCCGCCGTGCACTTCCAGTGGTATCAGAGACTCGCCATTAACTTCGTCTAGCTTCGTTTGATGTGTTTTGCATTTCCGATCGACCAAAATTCCAAAACTTGCATTTTTGTTCACATCAGTTTTCTGTTGAAATTTTTTGGTCTCGAAAATTTTTTCAGGTTGTAGAAAATTGATGTACTAGAAGTTCTAAGAGTTCTGGGAAAATTCGAGACATTGATCCTTCAGGAGGAGCGCGGAACCGCGGCAAAACCCCCCTTGTTGCCGCGGTTCCGCCGCAGGTTAGAATGGTCAATGTGTCAAACTTCTCCAGTGGGCTTCTGGGCTAAATTTAGGGGTTTTGGAATATTAATATTGGGCCCAGATTTTCTGTGAGTGCTATAGTATTGCTTGGGGGCCCACTTGTTAATTTTTGATCGATCGGATATTTTAAACACATTATTTCACAGTATTTACATTATATCTGCGACCGTGAATGTCACTTGATCGGTAAATCCAGTCTAACTGCTATAGCCCGGTTAGACGGATTTGCGAACGTGACTTTCACGTTGATGTTCTATGTATTTGCTGTGATGTTGCGGATCGGTCGTGGGGGATAGCCTGGATGCAATGCTAGTACAGTGTTGTTGTATTATGTACATTTGATATTGCGGGGCGAGCGTCCGACATGTGGACTGCCGTCACTGCCTGATTGTATTATTCTTTTGGGGCACGACCTGGTTGCGGTCGATGTACCCGTTGTATGTATATTTTACTTTCTGTACTAGGGTTACCCCGCGGTGGGGTGCACGGATAGCCGGGTTCTGGAGGGCAACAAGCCCGCATCTCAGGGCATTGAGACGGAGGGGGCTTCAGTCTGGAATTGGCGGGCTATTCGCCGCACTCGTAGGGGGTACAGGTTGACCCAGGAGGGGTGCCCGAGTTACCGGATTCCGTGAAGTGCTGGGTGGTCCATTCACGATGCTGAAGGGGGCTGCCCCGCTTCAGGTTTTGGCGGGTGACTTGCCGCGCCCGTAGGGGTCTAGGATTTCATTGCACATGCTATCTACACGACTAGGGGAACGTCGGGTTTCAGTAGTGGCTCTGTGAAACCCGGGGATCCCAGATATCTGTATTGTTCTGTGATGCTGTACATTTCTGTGATGTTGCATTTTTATTCACGCCTTGAGCGAAATACTATATATTGGTATATATATTAGTAGATGTTGTATATGTTTTTCATCCGCGCTAGTCCAGTCCCCGCTCTGCCGTTAGTTAGCTAACCTAACGGGTGATGACGGGACCCAGTAGCGAATGCGGATGGCATATACGTACGTCAGTATATTTTCGTTCTTTGTGGTGTGATCAATTGATGGGACTGCATTGATTCGGATCAATGCAAGATAAACAAACCTATTCTGATATTGTTGGAACACTTTTCAAAAAGCTGTTATTGCAAGGACGTTCACTTTTGTTTTGCATCGTGGTATTCATTTGGAATATCCTGCTCCTCAGTCGACGAGGCAAGGGCCGAGATCCCTTCACCGGGAGTGACCCCTTGGACAGAAGTTTGCGTCAGGGCATTAACTTCACTATAGCCGATTACTTTTGCTTTGCACCGTGGTATTCATTTGGAATATCCTGCACCCCATTCTACGGGGAAAGAGCCGAGATCCCTTCACCGGGAGTGACCTCTTTAGCAAAGGTTTTCGTCACTATATTTTAAAAAAGCTATCCGTTCCTTCAACCATATCAAGTTCATTACGTTAAAGGTTTTCGCCAGAAACCATTCGTAGCCCTCCGTCGTTTCATATGGGTAGTCAATAGTATTCAAGCTGTGTATGTTGGCAAAAGTCAAGGCACAGTGATTGGTAGCTATTGGGTATTCATATGCAGCATAGATAGATGCGTTGGTTTGGGACAGTCGTACTGCCATTTTGGCCAAAGTCAAGGGTAGGTACGGGTGGATTCAAACTAACCTGGAGAATGACGGGTAGAACTTGACATGTGACTTATGATATGTTGGCCAAAGTCAAGGTCATAAGAGCATGGGGTAAAAATCACATCGGGAGTTTCAAAAGAACTGAAACTTGCCAGATATGCGCATACCTTCTGGAGTGTGATACCGTGAGCGGATTCCGTCACGTTATCATGCGATGATAGTTGGATCCCGATTCCCACTGATGAGTTTTTTTACTCCTCGGGTGACCCCGACTAATTCTTCTTTCAGGTTTGGAGGAGAATTTAAGGTACAGTGGGAGGTTTCCAGATTAGATAAATTGGTAACCATTCTGATCTAGGGTAGAGTGCACGCTGAGTGTTTCTTTTCTCTCTCTCTTGGCAGCGACCATTGACCCGACCCTAAGACTATGACTCAGTGACCAAGTTGACCGAACCTTCTTAACACTGGCTTTTAGATTGTCAGAGTTGCAGACCTCATTGCCACTCCTACTTTTACCCTTTTCTCCAGGACACCCCGTATTACTACGAACGTCCACTTCCATTGGACAAAACCATCGTATGGTTATATACGAACTCGAAGGAATTCGAGGATGGTTTCCGGTTCTGGAGAAAACGGATAGGATTATTCAGTTGTCTTTTCCCTTTTACCTTTTCTCAAGTTGTGTGTACTCCTTGGTTTAGGAGATAGTACACCTATTACGCAAATTGGATAGTCTTCTTCCAAACCTTTTCTCAATACTTGGACAATTAGCCTTGACTTTGCCCCACTTTCTCTACCTCCCTCCCTCTCCTCTCCCACTCACAATTCCAGCCGAAATTTCCCTCCCCTACTGCAGCAACATCCCCCCCCCCCCAATTTCCCTTCTCTTTTCTCTTCAAACTTCATGAAAAATTGCTTCTAAATCCATCAAAAAAATCCCAAAACCCAAATCCGACTCCTACCCATTTTAGCTTAGCCCGTATAGCATGAATCCTTGTGAAAAGAGAGCATTTTGGGAGGCCATGGATGCTTGTGGACATTCATATATTTTTGGGTATAATTCTAAAACTTTTTGCTTAAATTGTAACTTGTTTCTTAAAGCTAATTTAAATTAAGTGTTAACTTGGATATGTGAGTTTAATTGCAAGTTTTGGATTTCAAGTTAGGGTTTGTTGTGGAAATGAGTTGTGTTTGATTGTGCATGGTTTAGTGAAGTGGTTTAACATAATTAGTTTTGTAGAAAACTAATCTAGTTGTTAATTACAAGTTGTTACTTGAAAAATTGTGTTAATTTGCTAATTGTTTACTAGGTTTTTGAAATTTGTTAAATTCTTGGGATTAAAAATGTGATTAGGGTTTTCTTGGCTTCATTAACTTTATTAAGTGTGGTTTAATGCTTTGGATCATGCAAATCTAAGCTAGATTGTAGTTTGTGCATTTTTGCTTTGAAATTGTTAAAAAAGGGTATTTTTGTAAACTAGAATATTAGGATTTTTGGAATTTAATGAGATTAAATTCCGGAAATTGTTTATACGACTTATTTAAGATATTTAATAAGTATATTGGCCGCTACTTTCATTTAAACATCATGTTTTGTACAAAAACGGCGAATTGTGCTTGCTAGATTTTCGGAAAAATGACTTTTTAAGTGAAAATGGGGTTTTTGTTAGTTTTAACCTAGTTTATATTAAAATTAGTGTTCGTGAATGTGCAAATGAGTGTGATTGGATTTTTCTCGATGGTTTGACGTTTGTACATCGACATCGAGGGTTGGTTTTACTATTCTTGCATGCGTAGGCGATAGGTTTGGACCTATGCGTGATACGCGTGCAGATTTGATTTTCGTATGCCGTTTCGATCTCGAATTTAGTTTTAATGCGATATGGTGCGTTATGATATGTAGGTACCCCCATGTGGACTTCGAGACGACAAGCAAGCGCGTGGCGACATCGGCACCGGCGAGCGAGGACCAGGTGAGTAGATTTATATCTACGGGGAGAAGTCGGGTGGATGGCGTATAGCACCCCCGCAGTTCGTGGTGATGTATACGAATACGTATACACACATATATATATATATTTTGACTATAATTTGTTCGATATTATCGATGATATAGATATTTGGTGTTCTTGGATGATTTAGTGTCGCGAAACCTTAGAGTAGTGGTCGCACCACACATGCACACACACACACCCATACTTGCATACTTTCTTCTTTCATTTGCGCTTATACGGGATTATATAGTTATGTGTTCACATGGGTATGGGACTATGTGTTCACATACGGATTGAGGATGATAGTACTTGGGATTTATGATGAGTCGATGAGATTTGATTTGAGGCCGTGAGATCGGTGATATAGCAGGGTTCGTATCTTAGATACGACATGACGTTGTAGCGGGTCCTTGACGTAGTGTTTCACACACGTCCATGCATACGTAGGCGGTATCAGTATGGTACTAGACGTAGATCAGTACCCCGATCATGATATTTGATAAAGAGGATACCAGGTGAATAGTATGATGAATGTGATATTGACCCGTACCCAGATTGGGATGCCGTACGACGGATTTACGTACGAGCTATATTGATGATTGATCCGCACTCTTGACTTGGGATGTCTGATTATAGATATGGTATCGGATATGATATTATTGAGGCGAGATCACCGACTATACATATACAGGTATGTATATGTATCGACTCAGATGATAGGCGGTTTCCTTACCTGTAGTTCAGCTTGTAGTTCAGCCGTATAGTTTAGTGTAGTTGTTAGATTAGATTAGACTTCTTACCTATTTCAAAAACTAACGAATCGTAGGCATTTTTAAAGACGGCTCAAGGGAATCTACGGATATTTCAAAAACGACGTATCTTTTCATAAAAAACACCGTAGCCCCTATTTTCAAAACCCCATGATTCGTGTTATTTCAAAAGGCACCATTTATAGGACTTATATTAGATTATTGCAGATTAGTTATCGTTGTGTCTAGTATTCAGCTCCCGCACATTATTGCTGTTCGCTCTGCCTCGCATATTTATTTTGCTGCATATTCCATTATTGATATCATGCTGTTAGGACACCAGCACCATTACCGATGATGCGTATGTACCACGTACACCTACTTGCCGGCTCACACACATCTTCATCGGTAATTGCCATGTCACGTACACTTTAGAGAATATAATTGCTTGACTTAGATTGTTAGCTAGTAGTTTTGACATGATATTAGTGTACTTCCCTTATATGCCATATTAGACATTGTAGTTATTACCTACCACTTCATGCATACTGTTATTCAGTTGTTCATGCCTAGTTCATTATCATTGACATATGCACTTGTGATGATTTCTTGAGATTTATGATATTTCTGGATTTCGAGGAAAGCCGCAAAATTTACAACTTATGATCTTTTAAAATATAAAATGTTGTGGTTTTCTAGTGATGTAAAGTGTCGTCCACCATGAGTTTGCTGTGGTTTTGGAGATCCGTGTCGAGGAGTGGAGGAACCGTCACGGGTACATGGTGGGCCCGGTATGGTACCCCGGGGCAAGAGGAATGTGGTGTTGACGTTGAGCCTGGCTGGGGAGCACTACCTACCGGTGATATTACCCGACGCGTCGGATATCCGGAGGATACCGTCGTGGTCTTGAGATGGATGGTAGGGGCCGGTCCGGACTGACGGCGCCCTAGATATTGAGATTGAGACATTGATATTTCGAGACAGTGAGATTTATGTTTTGTGTCGATGCTAGACACTGTTGATACTGATTTTAATTATGATACCTCAGTTTAAAATATGAAGGAAATCTCACTAATTTATGAAAACAGTTTCTTCATTTACATGTATTCTGTTTTCATGCATTCATACCTCATTCATATGATATATTGCTACCTGAGGCACTGACACGGGCACATGAGTTTACACTCGGGTTAGATATTTACCCTAGCCATTGTTATAGGCTGCATGTTATATATATTTGAGGATATATTATGATCATTGACCTAGGATTGCGTTATTTATGCGATTTCTGTGCGTAGATGTTTTTCTATTCACGAGTTGGCAACTCACCCCCGTTGTGCCCCAGTTTCTTGCAGGTTGCCGTACAGGTTCCTTACGGATTTGCGGGCATAGTTTCATTCGGGTGATTTGCTAGTAGGTGGGTTTACTTGTATCATACCCCTATTATTTATCTTGTATATCATCATTCTGTTGTATCTAGAATTCCATCAACCAAACATGTATTTATTGAGATAGAGACCAGTGTTGGTTATTCTTTCGACCTTTGAGTCGCTCGTTATTTTTCTGGTGGTTTTGAGTTTCCTTTTGAGTTTTGATCCTCGCCGTTGGCGTTGTATATTATATTGTTTGTGTGGTTGTGACCGTCGATTGACGAAGAGCTAGCTCCCGCTTGGGGATGCCCTTTTCTTGATTTCGTATACTATTCATGTTGTATCCCGTTTGGGGGCTAGTATTTACAAAGGAGACTCTGCCGAAATTTTCAGTAAATTTTTGATGTTTTAAAAACCGCATAATTCGGCTTATGCTATTGAAATTACTTGCTTTAAGTTGTTTTTCCTGCACTCTACTATTTTCTTGGTTTGGATTTCTGGGTTTTCGGTTTACTTAGATTACGTACGCCTCGAGACGTTCGTAGTTTAAGTGCCGGTCATGTTCCGTACTTTCGGGTCGTGACACAAAGTGATCGAAGATATAGATACTTGTGTATGGTATTCAGTTGATAGTAATGATAAAGAGAAATTGCTTCTCTTTCAGGTTACTCATAATTGGAAGCATTCCTAAGTTGAGTAACGCTGATCGGCCTCCTTCCATTTTGTTGACATGCACTGGAGACAGCTGCATGATTTGAATCTGGTTCAATTAAATCAGTGCCTCTGGTTCTATATTGGATATAGAACAGTTCATATCTTAACATTGTTAAGGTACGGGGAGTTGTCCGGCTTATGATTAAAACCAGACTCTGGATAACTCAAGGCACGTTTCTGTAATGGCTGTTTGTGGGTTGACCCAGGCTATGACGAGGGTTGATTTTCTACCATAAGAAAGATCAATAGTGATATTGTTCTTGACTCGCCACAGTTTTAATAAAAATGGATTTTTTCAAAAACAGTAGTGGGAGTATGGTAGAACTGGAAGTGATTCCAGAACCGCAAACGATTACTGAAGATTTGATAAGGAACCTAAAGATTCAATCTGATTTGACATTCCATTGGCCACTCCGCAGATAAGGTGGGTAACTTCAGGCACCCGAGAGGTACTCCGGTAGCCTCAAGGACGGTGACAGGGAAGTTCTTGTTTACCCACACTTGCCATTGTTGTTGTTCCAGGCTGCGAGACCCAGCAGGAGGATGAGTATAGCGTCGTTCTAAACTAGCTTTAGAAGTGCACGTCAATATGACTCTGCCAGAGGGTTGTCGTAGTCAGTGGGAGCAGCAGAAGCATTGGTAGACATCAGGCTTATGTCTATTTATAGACTGAAGCAGATATAGCGGATATAGATCATCTATTTCTGATGTGACAGTCATAGGTTTGACGTCATCAGAATAGGGGATGGATCTGTTGAGAAGGTAGTAGGGTGTGATATCCGGGTTGTGGATGACATACACAAAGTAGGAAGTGATATTCCTATACTACGATCGGTTATACTTTGGTCGTCACACAGTGGTTTCTCCACATGGGACTTGGACATTATATCAGACATACTGGTTACTAGATCTATGGTTTTAGATCTAGATTTGGGTGGTTTCCCAATCAGGGTACTTTGACAGCATTCTAAGAGTATTTAGAATGGACGACTCCTGGCACGGTAGTGTACCTGCAGGTGATGGAGTCACCCTCTCTAAAGGTGTCTTATAGACTAAAGTAGAGAGGGATGTACATGATTGGCAGATCACTTGCTTAGGCAATTGAGTCAATCATGTGATGTCAAGTACCACACCAGATGTTGTTCTTGCACTAGATGCAATAAGTTGACATTGATCCAATCCTGGAGAAACAGTCGGAAGCAGTTTTAGAACTTAAGTGGATGTTCTAGGGATATGATAACGACAGCCTCATTTGGGAGACAGTTATCATTCCAGGCTTCCAAGGTGACATGGACGACAAGGAGGTTGTCAGAGTTATAGTTTTCCTTCTGACGAGGGGCAGTATTTTGGACAGGTGGTCCAAGGAAATACTGAGGGTGGCATGGCACAGAATACTGATTAAGTTCAGTTGACGATACAGTCTAAGAAGTTTGGATTTGGAGTTCATTTATGAGCTCGGTCCCATCAAACATCCAGACACTCTAAGACAGGTATTGCTCATTTCGGGAGATGGTTTTCTCCGCGAACTTGAGATATAGAGAGACATAGAAAGAAACATCAGAGCGGATCCACTCGCTGAGGCTATTCCTCAAACGCAATAGTCTCGCAAACGAGCTTTGTGAGACTGACTAGTAGAGGAGTTGGGTGTTCGGTATCACACGGGCTGTGAGTATGCGACATCGCAATAATTAGCCTTGAGTGCAAGTGGGAGATTGTTGGAGATAGTGCCCTCAGAGTCAATTATTGGATTACAGGCACGTGATTGCAATGATTGAGGGAGGACCTATCCCGGTACGACAGTCTTACTCGAGATGATAGTATGCTATCTGGTTTACCTTTATCATCGTGTACTACTTCAGGTGACCTTACAGGTCGCTATTACACGTTGATAGAGCCCCTAGGATTCTTGCTTGACGACCAGCAGTATGAGGGCGATCATATACGTGAGAGCTGGGGTCTATAAGCACATCCTTAAAAGGTCCCTAGTCGTGGGAGATTCGAGACAGGGCATCGATTCTCCAGAGTAGACTAGTGTATACAGTCGAGACCCCGACGAGGGGCGGTGGCCGGTCTCACAGGCCACTGGTGTCAGTTGGTTCACCTAAGATGTATACAGGTGCTCATTGGGTTATAAGTACACCGGACATGACTCGCCGGGAACATGCTAGTTGGTCTTATACCTGACGTCAGATAGCAGTTCCCAGGTGACATGTGTACAGGTTAGTTCATCGACCTGGGGATCGTCATTTGTCTCGTGTGAGTTCCCACTGTGCTTTGATTACTACCCTACCACGGCTCAAAGGAGTCGTGCAAACAAGTTTTAGTTGGGTACAGTCCCGAGCCACATGGAGGCAGTGAGCGGATCTTCGGGGGTTTCGTCTCTCCCGGTCTTGGGGGTGAGGTCGCGCTGTGTCTAGGAGAGCCATTACACGAAGTCCTTGGCCAAGGCAGGAGATTTACTGGTAGGTATTCCAGTAGTATCTCAGGGTGTTCTGGGCTACACTCCGACACGACTTGTACCGCTTTTGGGGGTCTGACTTTTCCCCACCCCCTAGGCCCGATATGCGATGCTCATAGACGAACGGACCGGACTGTACGGATATTGTCACTGACAGGCTCAGTAGGGTGTCAGGATGAGTTCGCTCATCGACGTCCCTTTTAGTCAATAGCTGGTGGCCCGTTACGTATTGGCTTATACCTCTGACGTGCTGGTGGTTAAATCCACAGCCATTGTATTGACGAGTCTTTAGAGTCCACCACACTTTCAGTTACTCAGCTTTCGGGCGAAACGTTGTAGAGGCCGTATAGAGATATGGCAGGGTCCGATCAGATACGTGCGGTATTGCACGGATCAGGATCGGACGGTTTGTACTAGAGACCGTATAGATATATGGCAGGGTTCGATCAGATATGTGCGGTATTGCACGGATCAGGATCGGACGAACATTACTAGCCGGCTTTGGTTTAAGCCGGATCCTAGTTTAGCACTGTGTAGATTTTGTCTCTTTGCATTTGTATCCGGACGGAATACAGATGCGGGTGTGTATACACAGTATCGGGGTTTTCCTGTAATTTATTATGGGACTAGTTTTCTGGAGTTGCCAGTTTGCTTTTCGTTTCGGCCGATTTCCTTTGTTCTTTCCCGGCCGGACTTTTCCGATGGAGGGGGTTATTTGCAATTGTGCAAATAACATTTGTGGAGGGGGTTTCTTGCAATTGTATTGATTATGATATCTTTCTTCCATCACTTGCATTAAATGAGATTAGAAAGGGTATGGGTTTGATGTTCATTTTGTTATGATGATGTTTTGTTTATGGTCACCATTTTTATCTCCTACCATCACCTCCCTCTTGTGATATATTTTGTTTCCCTCCACCATTCCTCTTAAGAAGTGGCCGGCCATTTTGAGAGAGGGGAGAGGAAAAATGAGAGGTTCATATTTGTGAGAAGAAGAATTCCTATCTCATTTTTCCATTGCTACAAAAATCCCCAAGTTCATATCTTGTTGATTCCTCCATCAAGGCAACATAACCCCAAAGAGACAAGCATCATCTACACTACATTCTACAGCACTTCTTGGGCATGTCGACTTGCCAGCTTCATGCCCGAGTTGCCTCGGAATAGAGGCGGGAGCCCGTAAAAGATGCAGGCGATGTGGTGCCCTTCCGGCGAGGAGGCGACGACCGGAGTTTCCGCGGGAGATCGGGACGACGACGAGAAGACCGGAGGACTCGGATCACTCGGTATATCTCTTCCCATCTTGTAGTTAGCTAGAACTAATTTAATGGTCCGATCCGGGTGTTTAGTGCGCGGTGGTGCCGGTTTGCAAAGTTCGCAAAATTAAAGTTTATCACCGTTTCCGCATTTGGCCGTCGGATTGACGGCCGGGGCGCCGCCGTGCACTTCCAGTAATGTGGCAGGACGTGTTCCTAATTCTGGGCTTCCTGGTTATTGTTTTAGGTTCAATACCCAACTATAAAAGAACCAAACCCGACTAACCCTAAATCCTAGGGCTCTGATACCAAACAAACGTTGTCACGCCCCGCTTCCCAAAATACGTAAATACGGCACGTAACAGAGCCAATCACGTTACCTATGGCTAGGAAAGAGATCCTCCATAGTCACATTATGGCTGTCAATAAGATATCAAAACAGTAAATAAAATCTAACTAACACATGTCGATCTACCACAGTAGATAAAAGTCAAGAAATGTATATAGCGGAAACGAATAAAGTTTCAATAAATAATAATATCTGAATTATGTCCCTTATGGGATCACATCGATAAATTTAAACTATGGAAATAAAATAAACTAAGTGTCTTTAAAACTAATCATTAATCTCCTCACTGCTCATCTTGCTTGTTAAAATACTCATGATCTTCCTGCGACAAGGTCAAAAGAACCGGGCCATGCAAAACCCAGACGTCTGTGCGTCATAAATATCAATAACGATAATAATAGCCACAATAGGAAGCTATAATTAATCATGAGTGTAAATAATAAACACATGTGTAAAACAGTGAGCTATATGTATGTTATGTGTATTCTAAAGTCTATGCTTATAGGTTATCTAATCTACAAGTCTTTGAAATCAATTAATGGAATCGTCAATATAACTCAATAGTATCTCGTGCGTGCCGAGGACCATAGTCAAGACCCTCGGGGATGAATCCGAGACATGCCACTAAGCAGTAAAAATAGGATATCATGTATAAACGAATGGTGTCAGCATCATTATTCCGGGGCCGAAGCCCGTACGTCTGATCAATCTTTGGAAAGTATCGAACTGTTGAGTTACAAGTCAGGTTTCATTATTTATTTCCCCCTTTTCCCTCAGGTTTTGTGTTCAAGTCAGGTATTGATAATATCAACCTAATGCCAACACAGGATTAAGCAGGTACAAGTCTTGTCTATCTAGATAACAAGGCACGTCCATCATGACAACAAGTCGGGATTGTCGGCAATAGTAATAATCCAAGTAACAGGTCCGGTAATGTGTCGTGAATATGTCAAGTAGTGTATATCAACAGGAAGAATACTAGGTGGAAAATAATAACCAGCTATCTAAATACGGTAGAAAAAACTAATGCATATTATCTATGTAGTAAAGTGTAACCAATCTATTCACATATCTATCTGAAATAATATTTCACGTTGGCTATAAGATATACTGCAATCTAGATAAAGGATACTAAACTGATATAACATTATACTAATCTTATAATGAACCCGCTGTCCACCGTTGAAGACAGAGACGAACTGGGATTGAATGTATTTCCTGAATTTGGGGGCAGATACTATTTGGACTTCACCATCCACCTCTCCGAAGATACTAAGTTGATTTATGGCACCATATATCGGAGGTTTGGACAGGTGCTACCGTTGTAGCAGATTTTATCAGATTCCCCTTCATTTGTGAGGGGTTTTTGATTGTGGGGACTCTCTTCCCTGCAGGCGCAAGCCCCTGCAGTTAATTACGTTATCGCATTACGATAACCACTTTCTTCTTCTCCAGCAGTTCACTTCGTGTCGTATGTGTTTTTTTATTTTGGTTGCCCATGGATTGTATACGGAGACTAATTTATGTCGTCGTCCATAGGGGCGGATTAGTCCAAGTCCGTATATTTTTAGATTTGGGGTTTGGGTCAAGGATTTGCTTAACAGGGTCTACGTTGGTAACTTTGTTTGCCAACGAGAATAAACTTAGGACACAGATCTCAATTAAATGAAGTCCATCCGTTTACGGGATATTTGGGTTTTATCTAAGGATCGTTAGTCATATTTGAGACTAAGACCAGCTTAGAAATAAATGAGCATACGGCGTCAATTATTTTAGTTTAAGGACATCATGGTCCATTATCACCGTGTTTGAGAAAAATATTAGTTTAAGGACATTTTGGTCCAACATTCCCATTTTGGAGATGAATATTAATTTAAGGACATTTTGGTCCAGCATTCCCATTTTGGGGATGAATGTTAGTTTAAGGACATTTCGGTCCAATATTCCCATTTTGGGGACGAATGTTAGTTTAAGGACATTTCGGTCCATTATCCATCATGTGCGCACGTGTATTTATTACGTGGTGGAGTGAACGATGGTGACATAAAATACGCCCAATTTGGGACGCGATCCGATTTGAGGTGTACACGTCAATTTGGAAGTGCATCAATGTGGGATATACCATTCTCTGTCTTGATGAAATTTTACATCAGGTTGGGACGAGAAAAGAGCTATTGGTTGTCGGAACCCGCTACCTCTCTGAAGACGTTGAGGAATTACAACAATATATATCAGAGGTGTGAAAATATGTACTCTTGAACCAAATCCTGTATTTGAGTGAAAAAGGGGTTGTGGTGGACCTAAGAATCATTAGTCATTTTTGAGACTAAGATTACCTTAGGAGATATGGGATGAATATCATTTTGGGTATCACCAATGAGAGATCATTAGTCATGTTAAAGCATATGGGCTCGGTTGATTTAAAAATCAAATAGGTTTAACCTCAGAAAACTTAGCCAATTAGTCATATTTGAAGACTTGACTTGGGGGGTTTTCCCCGCGTCAACAATTTTCGGTGTGGGACGAGCTTTTAACATCCCTTCGATTATTTCGGTTTCAAGTAGGCTTTTCCACCTGACTGTTGGACATTCCTGTAGATCCTTCAACATTCTTTTAGTTTTTGCTGAAAGAACGACTTCCCATGGAGTTTCATCCACGAGTGAGCATGATGCCACCTGCGCATCCACCATTTTGGGAGTGAGCTTCTGGGGTGGGTTTACCCTCCAGTTATCAGACAGCGTGAATTTCCCTTGTTGATCTGGTCTTCGACCCAGTTCTTGAAGACGTAGTAATCTTAAATTGGATGGCTCACCATTCTGTGATAGGAGCAGTAATTAGGGTTATTGACGTTGCCGGGTTACGGTGGACGCCACGGGTCTGGCAATGTGATGAGTTTATTATGCATTGCCAATTCAAACAGTCTTCTCGTCTTGTCGCGTGGAAACAAGTAAGCGCTGTTGGGTTATGCCAGTGCCCCGGCCATCAATCCGTGGCCAAATGCGGAACAAAACCTTTTAAAAACCGGCGCTAACGGAACCCTAATCTACAGATCATACCATTAACCCTATACTAGCTATATGAAAAGGAGTTTAGAGAGGTTATACCAAACGATCCATGTCCTTCGGTCTTCAACCTCTGTCCCAAGCTCCTCACGGCTTTCTTGATCAAGCTTGATCTCCGGTCTCCCCCACATCGAAGAAGATCCACGTCATGGGTTAGTAATACGGGCTCCCACCTCAAAACTGAAGCAACTCGGGTATCTAGTTTGCTAACCTAGATAGCCAAGATGAAGTAGAGAGTGTGTGTGAATATTTTATCTCAATACATCCAAGAATTCTCAACTCATGAGAGGGTTTGGGTGGAGATTGAAGAAGTTGCCAAGAGTGATGAATGTGAGCTCAAGAATTGGAAAGTGAAGAAAAATGGTGCTTGCCCTTAATGAAAAATGTTCTCTGCATTTTATTGTGTTGTGTTGTATTTAATTGTGAGCCTTAGCAACTCAAGAAAAACACCTCAAGAAAAAAGATCTGCCACTTCGTCACATGCTCAGAACTAAATATCTCATAATATAACAAAAGCACAAGTCATGCCACCATGACACATCCATGACTCATGAGCATGGGTCACGAAGTGCATGCACCAAGAATCAGCCAAAAATCCATGACTCACACTTTCCACAATAAACATTAAACTAAATGTTTAAAGCTAAAATGGAAAAGGCAACTTCTAAAGTGAACTTGTAATAGATTTACAAGAATACCCCTCATCCATAACACATACCCGCATCCATATTCCGGCTGAATACGAATACAACGAGATGAAAGTAATCTAACAATATAATACTAATATCCGGCTTCAACCAAAGCCTACTGGTATTATCCGTCCGATCATGATTCATGCACAAGTGCACGTATATGATTGAACCCTGCCATAAAACCATACGGCCTCTACAACGTTTTGCCCGAAGCAGGAAAACCCTCTGTGTGGGACTCTAAAGACTCGTCAATATGCTGGCAGTGGGTTTAACCACAAGAACGTCAGTGGCACTAGCTGTACATAATGGCTACCCAGGTATTGAGCGACAGGGAGGCCGACGAGCAAACTCATCCTGAAACCCTACTGAGCCTGACAGTGACAATATTCATACAGTCCGGTCCGTTCGCCTATAAGTATCGCATATCGAGTTTAGGGGGGTGGATAAAGTCAGACCCTTAATAACTTGACATTTAGTGTCGGCATGAAACCTATCACCACCTGAGAAACTACCGATCCTAGATCAGTAATTCTCGACTACCTTGGCCAAGGATTTCTGGTGATGGCCACCCGTGCTCACCGTGACATCAACCCCCAATACCGGGAGAGACGAATCCCCTGACAATCCGCTCACTGCCTCCATGTGGCTCGAGACTGTACCCAATTAAAACATGTTTGCACGACTCCTTTGAGCCATAGTAGGGTAGTAATCAAAACACAGTGGGAACTCACACGAGTCAAATGACGATCTCAGGTCGATAGACTAACCTGTACACATATCACCAGGGAACTGCTATCTGACAATAAGTATAATACCAACTAGCATGTTCCCAATAAGTCCGTCTGGTGTACTCATGACTCAATGAGCACCTGTATATATCTTAGGTGAACAAACTAACACCAATGGCTTGTGAGACCGGCCACCACCCCTCGTCAGGGTCTCGATCAGTATACATTAGTTTACTCTTGGAGTATCGATGCCCAGTCTCGAAACTCCCACGACTAAGGACACTTTAAGGATGTGCTTATAGACCACCCAACTCTTACGTATATGATCGCCATCATACTGCCGGTAGTCAAGCATGAATCCTATGGGCTCTATCAACATATAATAGTGATATGTAATATCACCTGAAGCATGTACACGATGATAAAGACAAACCAGATAGCATACTATCATTGTTTGGCAATCTCCCGCGTGCGCAAATACGTATGTTTTGGAAATGTGTACGTTTTTATGGAAAACGGAATACGCGCACGAGATTGTTCTCGTTTTACAATTTATAAACCGCAAGTACACGGCGCGTTGTAGCGAACCGGCAAGCACGGGTCGATCCGCAGGGAATTATGTATTAGGTATTGTTGTTTAAGGTTAAAAAATTAACGAATTGGTTGGTTTGTCACAAAATTATAAAAGAATATGAAAGCAAGAAAAGCAAGAAAACAAGTGTAAGGAAAGAATGGTTGTGGCTTGGTTCAGAAGCTTGAATCGCGACGTTTACCTCTACACTCGCTTGGTAATGAGTTGTCCGGCCTTACCTTGATTCCGGCATGAAGTACGACTTGTCAACGCGGTTGCGGAGCACAAACCGTCAAAGTCCGACATTCGCCGCAAAGCACGAAATGAGTCCGTTTTGGTCACTTACCGTTTGTATGTCCGCGCTTGGGGTATCAAAACTAAACACGAGGTTTTGCAAGCATACCGCAACAATGAAAACACAAAGAGGTTAGTGAGAGCAAAAGATATTGGTGTTGAGTTTGCTAAGGGTTTGTGAAGGTATATAGTATATGAAACAAAGAGTTTGTCAAGCTTTTTATCACAACATACCATATCCTAGTTTAGCAAACTTAACACCAAATGGAATTTAAGAACATTAAACATAATCAAGAGGTGGAGGAAGCAAAGCCTTTCATCTCACTTCCTCACGCACACCACAACCAAAATGAAGATTAGTTAAGCATGGTAATAAAAAGAAAGTAAGAAAAGAGAGCAAGTAAATAAAAGAAACAACAATGTTTTAATCACTTGAGAATAAGATACAAGATTTGGTAACTTGTTCAACCTCCTTAATGAAGCTCTCCAAAGAGAGCTTCAAGAGGGAAGAAGAAGAAGAAACCAAGAAGAAGCACACTCACCCTCAAGCTAAACAAAAACAAAGCAAAACAAAATTATGAAATGGTATATACATGGGTAGCCTCCTTCTTTTGCCCACTGATCTGTATTTATAAGCTCAAAAGAGGAATAAATAAACAATAAAAATAATCCTAAGTGGCAGAAGGGAAGGCACAGGAGAAAGATGGGGCCCACAGGAGGAAGTGGGGCCGACGTAGCAGGTTTTTAGGGGATGGTCACCGGGTCAAATCCGAGGAGAGGGGCTCGTATTAGGTGTGTGGGTTTGCGTGCACTCCAATAAGCCTCCGATGCTGTTTGCTTGGTCTTATTTCACCTGGTTTATATGCAGAGAATTGGAGGGAAATGAGATGCTTCAAATCACATCATATCTTTATGCATTCAATGCCCATTAATGCACATCATACCAACACATGCCCACTTGCTTAAGCCATCATGCCATGGCTGCCCCCACATGGTCCTAGCCCAAGAGTTTGGTGTGCACACGTGCCTTGTGTTGGACCATTTATACAAAATGTGTGTACACATCAGTTTATTGCAAACGAACTCTTGGGATATCGGTCGGTTTTCAGTTCCGGTTATAGTGTCAGCTCACAGATGATATATCCGTGATTTTGAATGTGTTTCCGATATTTTATCACGAATACCTGTAAACTGTAATTACAGAGCAGACACTGATTAATAGCACCGATATATGACAAAAGAGATAACGAATAAGCGGTATTAAAATGCAGTTTTCAGTGATGATCAAATACCCCCAAACTTATCTATTGCTCGTCCTGAGCAATACAAAAAATCCTAGCCTCACTTTCGCAGGGAATGCGATTGCACTGAGCACGTGCAACAAGCCGTTAAATTTCTAGGTATCCCTAGTAGGAGGAGTGTTGTCTCCTGAGGGTTTTCAGCGGATTACACCCACAAAATCCAGTCAAGTTAGTTTCATAAGATAAGGTCAATTCTACTCCTATAGTTTACTATCTAAGTCAGAAATTCTTCATCCTAAGTAAAAAATATTCAACCCTTATGTTTCACACCTCCTATCTATTTATCTCTAGATCCTATAGGTATTTACAGTTTAGAAAAATGCCGGTAACTCCTAAGTTTTCCTTCTAAAAGTGCGGTCTCAAATCAGGAATTTTTATCAACTTTACAGAAACATAAGTCTTATTCTTCGTTTTTATCTTTCCTCCAAATATCGATTGTATACCCCTACATGTGTGTGTAAATTTGCACCCCTACGCTTAAGAATTCAATTCAAGATATAGTACCCTTGCCTTAATACCTAATACTACTTCTTTTCATTAATGGATGGACGGTGTTACTCATACACCTTTCATGCGACCATTAATGCTTCTTGAGACACCAACAGCCGATTACTGAATGTATGAGCATTAAAGCGCAAATAGCAGTCTCCAAGTCTTGACTTTATTTTTTTTTCTTTTTTTTCTTTTTCTTTTCAAGACCGGATATATTTTTCAATGATGCTCTTTTTTGGTGTTTAACTTTAAATACCGATTTTTCTTTCATACTAGGCTTTCAGGCAAGAGTATTTCTAGGTATCCTCTACTAACCCAAATTTCAAGGTGCGTGTATGTGCAATTTGTAGGGTATATACTTTCTAAATTTGGCCTTAAAAACAGAAACTATTTTTCAAACTTATCTTTCAGTAAAGCCTCAATACTCTCCCTTCATCTTGACTTAACTAAAGAACTGAACTAGATTCCCTATTACTCAAAAAAAACTGTAAGGACGTATAATTACCAAGTTTAAACAGAATGAGGGTTATTTTTAGGGTTTTCAATTCCTAAGCCTAGGATTTAGTTACATCTAACGTATCAACTAAACTTTCGGAATAAAATCTAAGTTACCCTATTAGCTAATATGACGAAAAAGTTTTTATATTTTTCGGAAATTTTTCAATTTCTATGATTTTTTTTAATATATATGCAATGCAGAATATACACATGATGCAGTGCTCACCCCCAAACTTGAGTTTTACGATGTCCTCATCGTTGCCCCGCATCCGGTAGCTAGACTTAGACACCAGGGTAAGAATTGTATTAAGAAAAAAGGAAGAAAAAAAACCTAAGATTAATTACAACATTTACAAGTTAAAAAACTGGGTTAGTGCAGAAATTAATACCAGCCATAAAAAGATTTTGTCTATATAATGTAGGGGCTGGTAAAAGAATGTGTATAAAAAGAAGAAAAAGAAAAAGAATATGTATGTGTTAGTTGTTAGTGAAGGGCATGGGCATGAAAAAATAGGGGTCAAAAAACGCTGAAGGTGAAGATAAAATTTTGAGGAGGTCAATGAATTGTTTTATGGATGAATTGAATGTTCAATAAGCATATGTGGGGTTCCGAAGTCAAGTTCGTTCAAAAACTGGAGTTCATCCACAAAATGTACGGCAAAAGGAAAGTTCAACGGATGATCCCGAAATGGTTCTGACTCCAACCCACCTAAAATTTCAATCTCATCAGCAAAAATTTCCTCAAAACACAGTATAAAAGAATATTTATCAAAACTGTCTTCCTCCCTATTATTTTCCACAATCTTACTCACATTATTCACACTTTCTCCCAAAACAATAGTTTTCTCATCACATTCATAACTGGGTTGGTTCATATCATTCAAAAAAGTAGGTTCCCACCCTAATGTTTCTTCCGAAATAATATCACTAGGTGATACAAAAATTGTGGGTTCCCGATCATTAATATCTTCTAATCTATCCCAACCATACCCGACAAATTCACAAGGTTCCTCCTCTAAAATTGTAAAGCAGAAATAGTCGGTTCAAGAATTTCCTCATCAAGTATTATTTCAGTTAACTCAATCTCTAATGTGACAAGAGGTTCAGTGGATACTTGAAGGCTAGTGGTGAACTGACTTAGAGGGTTTTCTTGCGTGTCCTAGTAGCACTCAGTCAATTCAATCGTATCATCATCTAAGAAATCATCAAAATTTGATTGATCATTTACCTCACTTGGGTGACTCCCTAGATGGCAGACATTAACATTATCGGGTTCTGTTTGACTGTGCTCACTCTCTAAAATCCTCTCAGCTAAATGTTTCACTTGTTCCTTTATGTTAGCCAAAGATTGGGCCTGAGCAAGAAATAATTGCTCGGACTGCTGTATGAACAGGGCTAACGTAGAAGCTGTTTGATTCTCGAACGCAGTCATCACTTCAATACCCTTTTCTAGAGCGGTCAACCTAGCATCCATCTCACTATCATACCCTACAGATGGTTCAACGTTTTCGGGTTGGAAGGGTTGTGATGGTGGTGATGCTATAGCAGTCATTCTGTCAACCTCTTTCTCTAAATATGAAATCAATTGGTCAATGTTTGAAGTGGTACTGGGTTCAGGAGTGTTAGGTGGGTGACCATTATCAAGAATTTGGAACGGTTGGTCACCCCATAGAAAAGGACAATCATCATGAATGTGAGAAGAATTTTGGCAATTTGAACAAATAATTTGGGATTGAGTATAAACAAAAGAATAGGAATCGTGAAAAATTGAATTGAATTGTGTGTCATCCATTTTAACAAGAATTCACAAAAATCACAAAAACAAAGAATATCACACCCCTAGCAGTCTACGGTATTCTAAGTCAACTAGACCTGCTCAAGAACCTGATTGACGAAGTAAAACTGTGTCGAGAAATAGGCTCAAGATATACAGATCAGGAAGCCAGGTAAGTGCAAGAGATAAGGGGAGGTTTTCCGACGCTTTCGCGAAGGTCCTTAATTAAATAACCCTTTCTCTTTTGGCGGTTGTGCCGTTAACACTTGCCTAGACACCCCGTGAACGATATACCGTTAAGCAAAATTCTAAACACAATTAACTTCTCCTAATGAGCGTGAAGTCCTTAGAGTCAAAATCTAATTGATTTTAATTTACTGAGGGTATGCAAGAATGCCGTTTTGTGATTTGTGGGCTACAGAGAAAAGGTGATGAAATCCTTTACCTTATCTTGTTTGGTCATTTAGCCCTTATTTTCCGTATTTAAGATGCAATGCGCAATCAAATCAAAGAATTCAAGAAATCATGAAATTCAAATATTTCTTTTTCGGTTAAGTTTTAAGCGCTGCAACAAATACATGTTAGTTCTCTTTGCAGTTGGCGGCAAAATTGTGCAAAGAATCCTGCAAAAGATAGAGAATTGGATTGCGTCGGATTCCAGAGGAGGTGTTAGGAAATACGTACCAAATGGATTTGGTTTAAGAAAACCCTTTGAAAATGATCCGAGTCATTGAATGTTCGCTTGCGCGGGTCAAACTACCCGGATCTTTGGCACTAATCTTCGCCAATGTCTTGGAATTGAAATTGAACCTCGCTCCGCACGATCGCTGGTCGTAATTCCGCGAAAAAACCTAAAATGTCGGAAAATATGATATTTAGTGTAAAAAGCGATATGAATGCCCCAATTCCTGCACACTCAAAATTGGAAAAATCAAACAAGACCAAAAGAGTACAAACACAGAACTAAAGATCACACAAAAACAAAAAATCAAAAATCCCAAAACTTACCGAGGTCGCCGGAAAAGGAGGGTGCGTCGCCGGCCAAATTTCGAGATGATGGGGTGAATTTTTGTGTGGATTCTTTAGGCTATATTATTGTCCTAATGGTCTTACTAGATTTTTTTATATTAGCACAGAGTGATAGCAGGTATAAACAACAGAGAACAAAGGTTAGAAAAATCGTATTTTGTTAGTTTTGAAAAAAAATGAATTAGAAGTTAGTATAGTTAGTAGAACCAGAAATAACAATATCTAATAACTACAACTCCCCGACAACGGCGCCAAAAACTTGTTGGGAAACCTCCCGCGTGCGCAAACGCGTATGTTTTGAAAATGTGTACGATTTTATGGAAAACGGAATGCGCGCACAAGATCGTTCTCGTTTTACAATTTATAAACCGCAATTGCACGGCGCGTTGTAGCGAGCCGGAAAGCACGGGTCGATCCGCAGGAAATTGAGTATTAGGTATTGTTGTTTAAGGTTAACAAATTAACGAATTGGTTGGTTTGTCACAAAATTATAAAAGAATACGAAAGCAAGAAAAGCAAGAAAACAAGTGTAAGGAAAGAATGGTTGTGGCTTGGTTCAGAAGCTTGAATCGCGACGTTTACCTCTACACTCGCTTGGTCATGAGTTGTCCGGCCTTACCTTGATTCCGGCATGAAGTACGACTTGTCAACGCGGTTGTGGAGCACAAACCGTCAAAGTCCGACATTCGCCGCAAAGCACGAAATGAGTCCGTTTTGGTCACTTACCGTTTGTATGTCCGCGCTTGGGGTATCAAAACTAAACACGAGGTTTTGCAAGCATACCGTAACAATGAAAACATAAAGAGGTTAGTGAGAGCAAAAGATATTGGTGTTGAGTTTGCTAAGGGTTTGTGAAGGTATATAGTATATGAAACAAAGAGTTTGTCAAGCTTTTTATCACAACATACCATATCCTAGCTTAGCAAACTTAACACCAGATAGAATTTAAGCACATTAAACATAATCAAGAGGTGGAGGAAGCAAAGCTTTTCATCTCACTTCCTCACGCACACCACAACCAAAATGAAGATTAGTTAAGCATGGTAAGAAAAAGAAAGCAAGAAAAGAGAGCAAGTAAATAAAAGAAACAACAATGTATTAATCACTTGAGAATAAGATACAGGATTTGGTAACTTGTTCAACCTCCTTAATGAAGCTCTCCAAAGAGAGCTTCAAGAGGGAAGAAAAAGAAGAAACCAAGAAGAAGCACACTCACCCTCAAGCTAAACAAAAATAAAGCAAAACAAAATAATGAAATGGTATATACATGGGTAGCCTCCTTCCTTTGCCCACTGATCTGTATTTATAGGCTCAAAAGAGGAATAAACAAACAATAAAAATAATCCTAAGTGGCAGAAGGGAAGGCACAGGAGAAAGATGGGGCCCACAGGAGGAAGTGGGGCCGGCGTTGCCGGTTTTTAGGGGATGGTCACCGAGTCAAATCCGAGGAGAGGGGCTCGTATTGGGTGTGTGGGTTTGTGTGCACTCCAATAAGCCTCCGATGCTATTTGCTTGGTCTTATTTCACCTGGTTTATATCCAGAGAATTGGAGGGAAATGAGATGCTTCAAATCACATCATATCTTTATGCATTCAATGCCCATTAATGCACATCACACCAACACATGCCCACTTGCTTAAGCCATCATGCCATGGCTGCCCCCATATGGTCCTAGCCTAAGAGTTTGGTGTGCACACTTGCCCTGTGTTGGACCATTTATACAAAATGTGTGTACACATCAATTTATTGCAAACGAACTCTTGGGATATCGGTCGGTTTTCAGTTCCGGTTACAGTGTCGGCTCACAGATGATATATCCGTGATTTTGAATGTGTTTCCGGTATTTTATCACGAATACCTGTAAACTGTAATTACAGAGCAGACACTGATTAATAGCACCGATATATGACAAAAGAGATAACGAATGAGCGGTATTAAAATGCAGTTTTCAGTGATGATCAATCATCTCGAGTAAGACTGTTATACCGGTATAGGTCCTCCCTCAATCATTTCAATCACGTGCCTGTGATCCAATAATTAACTTGAGGGCACTACAGCCAACAATCTCCCACTTGCACTTAAGGCTAATTATTGCGGTGTCGCATACTCACAGCCCGTGTGATACCGAACACCCAACTTCTCTACTAATCAGTTTCACAAATCTCGTTTGTAAAACTAATGCGTTCGATAAATAGCCTCAGTGAGTGGATCCGCTCTAATGTTTCTTTCTATGTCTCTCTTTATCTCAAGTTCACGGAGAAAACCATCTCCCAAAATGAGCCATACCTGTCTTAGAATATATCTGGATATCTGATGGGACCCAGTTCCCAAATGAACTCCAAATCCAGCAAACTTCTTAGACTATATCGTCCACTAAATTTAATCAGTATCTTGCGCCATGCCTTCCTCAGTATCCGCTTGGACCATCTGTCCAAACTACTGCCCCTCAAAAGAGGGAAAAACTATAACTCTGACAGTCACTCTGTCATCCAGGTCACCTTGGAAGCCTGGAATGATAACCGTCTCCCGAAGGAGACTGCTGTTCCCAAATCCCTAGAACATCCACTTATGTTCATAAACTGCTTCTGAACGTTTCTCCAGGATTGGATTAATATATAAACTTATTGCATCTAGTGCAAAAACAACATCTGGTGTCGAACTTGACATCTCATGATTGACTCAATTGCCTAAGCAAGTGATATACCAATCATGCACATCCCTCTCCCCTTTAGTATATAAGACACCTTTAGAGAGGGCGACTGCATCACCTGCAGGTACACCACTATACTAGGAGTCATCCATTCTAAAACACCTTTAGAATATTGTTTAAGTACCCGGATTGGGAAACTATCCAAATCTAGATCTAAAATCATAAATCTAGTAACCAGAATGCCTGATATAATATCCATATCTTATGTGGAGAAATCACTGTGTGAAAACCACAGTATAACCAATCGTAGTGTAGGAATTTCACTTCCTACAAAGTGCATGTCATCCAAATACCAGGACATCACACCCTACCACCTTCTTAACAGATCCATCTCCTATTCTGATGAAGTCAAAGCCTATGACTGTCATATCAAAAATAGATTATCTATCTCCGCTATACCTGCTTCAGCCTATAAATAGACACAAGGTACTTGTCCACTATGCTTCCGCTGCTTCTACTGACTACAACAATCCTCTGGCAGGGTCATATACACGTGCACTTTTAAAGCTAGTTTAGAACGACGCTATATTCATCCTCCTGCCGGGTCTCATAATTTAGAACAGCAGTAATGGTAAGTCTGGGTAAACAAGAACCTCCCTGTCACCGTCTTTGAGGATACCGAAGTACCTCTCGGGCGCCTGAGGTTACCCACCAAAACTACGGAGTGGATAATAGAATGTCAAACAAGATTGGATTTTTAGGTTCTATTAAATTTTCAGTAATTGTTTGTGGTTCTGAAATCACTTCCAGTTCTACCATACTCTCACTATGGTTATCCGAAAAATTCCATTTTACTAAAACTGTGGCGAGTCAAGAACAATATCACTATTAATCTTCCAGATGGTAGAAAGTTAACCCTCTTCATAGCCCGGGATAACCCACAAACTGCCATTACAGAAACGTGCCTTGAGTATGTCCAGAGTCTGGTTTTAAGAATAAGCGGGACAACTCCATATACCTTAACATCGTTAAGATATGAACCATTCTATATACAATATAGAAACAAAGACACTGATTTAATTAGAACCAGATTCAAATCATGCAGCTGTCTCCAGTGCATGTCAACTAAATGGAAAGAGGCCGATCGACATTACTCAACTTAGGAGTGCATCCAGATATGAGTAACCTGGGAGAGAAGGAAGTTCTCAAAACCATTACTATCAACTGAATACCAAAGACAAGTATCTACATCTTCGATTACTTTGAAGAATCCCGATACTTGCAACGCATGGTTCTCTACTTTATTCTTATACCTATAACTTCTCAAAACTTGGACCTTGTATTTCTACGAAACACTTGTCTAAAACGGAGAAGTCACAAGTAAACTGAATATAGTACGAGCACCATCCTCTTTATCCTAATGGACACTGGACAACATAAAATACTTTGTATAGGTCCCTTGAGTTGAATAACTCAAACCCTGTGCGTCGTAAGTTGGAAACTATACTATGGTTAAGAAGAATTACACTGCTGTTTATTGCTCCTTACCCAATCATCAACTGATATAGGTAAATGTCATGGACATAATTTCAAAAAGTTATATCTCACTTTATAAAATAAACGTACAGATATATCAGTTTGAAATTGGTGCATAACAACGGATATTCAAAACTAAATATTTGCCGTCAGGCAAAAACCCCAAGTGATTTTCTCAAATACCACCAATAACAACGAATTCTGATATAATGAGAATATAATCACTTAATTCTCAATAATTTACTCCCACTCATCATCTGTAAAACCATACAGATATGAGAATCAAATCTGGTAAATACATACCCAGGAGTAAGGATCTAATTGGGAAATCAGTTTTCAATTAACAACGCATAGTGAAACTGAAACAAGAAAATGTTTCGAAGGGATAACCGGGTATTCCTAGTAATACCTCTTCCATTATCCAGATTCATGACTGTAACCGTATATTTCTTTGCCATCCCTCCAAATCCCTTTATTTGTCTTTACTCATTACCTTCTGTACATTACCCTTAGGCTAAATGGTTTTCTTCATTTCCTACCGTTCGGCACCAGCCTATGGTTTGGAAGAAGACTATCCAATAAGCGTAATAGGTGTATGCGTAATAGGTGTATTCTTCTAATCCTAGGAGCACTCGCAACCTGAGAGAAGGTAAAGATAAAAGACAACTGAATAATCCTTATTTTATTTTTCCTGAACCAGAATCCATTCTCGAACTGGAACAAGTTCCTTTGAGTTCGTATGTAACTATACGATGGATTATTCAATAAATGTGGATCTTCGTATTGATACTGGGTGTTCTGGAGAAATCCAAAGGTGAAGTAGGAGTGGCGATGATATACACGGTTTCGTCATGAATGATAGCAGTCGCAATTTACTTTGCTCTCTTTCTAATCCCTTTATTTGTCTTTACTTATTACCTTCTGTACACCACACTTAGGCTAATCGGTTTTCTTCCATCCCCACCTTTCGGGACCTACCTATGGTTTGTAAGAAGACTATTCAATAAGCGCAATAGGTGTACCCTCTCCTAATCGTAGGAGCCCTCACAACCTGAGAGAAGGTAAAAGAAAAAGACAACTGAATAGTCATATTCCATTTCTCCAAAACTGGAAACCATTCTTGAATCTGAAACAAGTTTCTTCAAGTTCGTATGTAACTATACGATGGTCATATCCAATAAATGTGGATCTTCATAGTGATACGAAATGTTCCGGAGAAATGCGAAGGGTAAAAGTAGGAGTGGCAATGAAGTATTCAACTCTGACAATCCAAAAGCCGGTGTGTTTTAAGAAGGTTCGGTTAACTTGGTTACTGAGTTACAGTCTAGGGTCTGGCCATGGTCACTGCCAAAAAGAGAGAGAAAAGAAGCACTCAGTATGCACTCTATCCTAGATCAGAATGGTTAATCATTTTATCTAATCAGGATGTCTCCCACTGTATCCTCAAATTCTTCTCCAAACCCGAAAGAAGAATTAGTCGGGATCATCTAAAATCACCCGAGGAGTAAACCAACTCATCAGTGGGTATCGGGATCCAACTATCATCGCATGATAACCTGATGGAATCCACTCACGTTATCACACTTCAGAAGGTATGCGCATGCTTGGAAAGTTTCATGTATGTTTGAAACTCCCGATGTGATTATGCGCATGCCTGGAAAGTTTCCTGTATTCTTATGACCTTGACGAAGGTCAACAAATCATAAGTCACATGTTAAGTTCTACACGTCATTGTCCAAGTTAATTTAAACCCACCCATACATACCCTTGACGAAGGCCAACAAAGTAGTATGACTGTCCCAAACCAACACATCTATCTATGCAACAAAAAAGTAACAAGCAGCTACCATACACTATGCCTTGACGAAGATCAACAAACATAGCATGAATACTAGGTTCTACCCGTCTGAAATGACGAGGGCTATGAATGGTTTTTGGCAAAAAACCTTTAACGTTATGAACTTGATATCTTTGAAGGAACCGGATAGCTTTTTACAAATATATAGTGGCGAAAACCTTTTCTAAAGAGGTCATTTCCGGTGAAGGAATCTCGACTCTTTCCTTGTGGAATGAGGTACAGGATATTCCAACTGAATACCACGATGCAAAGCAAAAAGTAATCGACTATAGTGAAGTTATTACCCTGACGCAAACTTCTGCCCAAAAGGTCACTCCTGCTGAAGGGATCTCGGCTCTTGCCTCGTCAAATGAGGTGCTGGATATTCATAACCGAATAACTCTGTGCAAAATAAAAGAAAACGTCCTTGTAATAACAGATTTTGAAAATTATTCCAACAACATCGAATAGGTCTGTTTTCTTTGCATTGATCTGAATCAACGCAGTCCTATCAATTAATCACATCACAAAAGAACGAAAAGATGATGCACGTATATTCCATCCGCATTCGCCACTGGGTCCCGTCATCACCCATTAGGTTACTTAACTAACGACGGAGCGGGGGCTGGACTAGTGTGGGTGTAAAACATATACAACAACTACTAGTGTATATATATATATATATAACAATATATAATAATCGCTCCAAGTATGATAAATGCAACATCACAGAATAGCGATAAGCATCATAGAAAAATACAGATAATCTAGGAGCCCCGGATTTCCTTGAGCCGCAAGTGAAACCCAACGTTCCCCTGGTCGTGTGGATAGCTTGGGCAATGAGAACCTAGACCCTTACGAGCGCGACAAGTTACCCGCCAAAACCAGAAGTGAGATAACCCCCTTCATCAAAGTGAATGGGATACCCGGCACTTCACGGAATCCGGTAACTTGAGCACCCCTCCTTGGGTCAACCTGTACCCCCTACGAGTGCGGCGAATAGCCCGCCAATTCTAGAGTGAGGCCCCCTCCGTCTCAACGCCATGAGATGCGGACCCGTTGCCCTCTAAAAACCGGCAATTCGTGCACTCCATCACGGGGTAATCCTATTACGGGAAAGAAAATATATACAATGGTAACATCGACTTCAACCCGGTCGTGCCCCAAACAAATAATATACAAACAGGCAGTGGCGGCAGTCCACATGTCGGACGCTCGTCCCGCGATATCAAATGTACAAATAAAAACTAAACTGTACTATCATTGCATCCAAGCCATCCACCACGACGATTCCGCATCAACACAGAACATCAACGTGAATGTCACGTTCGCAAACCGGTCTAAAAGAACTATAGCAATTAGACAAGTTGTACTGCTCTAATGACATCCACGGTCGCAAAAAGTAATGCATGTCCTGTAAAACTTTAAACAATGTTAGAAATATCGAGTTTGAAACATCCTGAATAGCCCCCAAACTACAAGATAAAACCATATCCAAACAGGGCTAAACAAGCAATACCACTGAACCAATATTACAGAGACTAGACCACACCTAAAATACAAAGTCCCAACTCATGTAAAGGACCGGCCAGGCCGGATTTTTGCCTCATGTGGCCGGGACAATACGGGTGGAATTGGATCGTATTTAGGGAATGTTCTAGTGGTCGCCAGAGTAGTCTTCTGCAGTTGCTTAAATATTTTTGGAAGACCAAATAAAATTCGACAGAGAATGGAATACATCGGGTATTGTTTCGGAGTTGTTTTGGTTTCGATACTTTAACATCGTCTAAAACAACTAGTATGTGGTTAATGGGTTGTCTTTGATACCATGTTGGTTTACACCAGCGTCCCGGCCATCAATCCGTGGCCAAATGCGGAACAAAACCTTTTAAAAATCGGCGCTAACGGAACCCTAATCTACGGATCGTACATTAACCCTATACTAGCTATATGAAAAGGAGTTTAAAGAGGTTATACCAAACGATCCGTGTCCTTCGGTCTTCAACCTCTGTCCCAAGCTCCTCGACGCTTCCTTGATCAAGCTTGATATCCGGTCTCCCCACATTCCACGTCAAGTGTTAGTAATACGGGCTCCCGTCTCAAAACAGAAGCAACTCGGGTATCTAGTTTGCTAACCTAGATACCCAAGATGAACTAGAGAGTGTGTGTGAATATTTTGTCTCAATACACCCAAGGATTCTCAACTCATGAGAGGGTTTGGGTGGAGGTTGAAGAAGTTGCCAAGAGTGAAGAATGTGAGCTCAAGAATTGGCAAGTGAAGAAAAATGGTTCTTGCCCTTAATGAAAAATGTTCTCTGCCTTTTATTGTGTTGTGTTGTATTTAATTGTGAGCCTTAGCAACTCAAGAAAAACACCTCAAGAAAAAAGATCTGCCTCTTCCTCACATGCTCACAACTAAATATCTTATAATACAACAAAAGCATAAGTCATGCCACCATGACACATCCATGACTCACACCATGACTCATGAGCATGGGTCACGAAGTGCATGCACCAAGAATCAGCCAAAAATCCATGACTCACACTTTCCACAATAAACATTAAACTAAATGTTTAAATCCAAAAAGGAAAAGGCAACTTCTAAAGTGAACTTGTAATAGAATTACAAGAATACCCCTCATCCGTATATATATACCCGCATCCGTATTCCGACTGAATACGAATACAACGAGACAAAAGTAATCCAACAATATAATACTAGGATCCGGCTTAAACCAAAGCCCACTAATATTATCCGTCCGATCATGATTCGTGCATAAGTGCACGTATATGATCGAACCCTGCCATAAAACAATACGGCCTCTACAACGTTTTGCCCGAAGCAGGAAAACCCTCTATGTGGGACTCTAAAGACTCCTTAATACGCTGGCAGTGGGTTTAACCAGAAGCACGTCAGTGGCACTAGCTGTACGTAACGGCTACCCAGGTATTGAGCGAAAGGGAGGCCGACGAGCAAACTCATCCTGAAACCCTACTGAGCCTGACAGTGACAATATCCATACAATCCGGTCCGTTCGCCTATGAGTATCATATATCGAGCCTAGGGGGTGGATAAAGTCAGACCCCTAATAACTTAACATTTAGTGTCGGCATGAAACCTATTACCACCTGAGAAACTACCGATCCTAGATCAGTAATTCTCGACTACCTTGTGTTGAAGTCGAAAATTGCACCCCGGTTGACCAAGTCAAAGTCAAAGTCAACCCCAAGCCAAGTGGGCCCATGCCCAGGTCGAGTCCGAACATGAAGCGGCCGGCCCTCCCCCAGGCTAAAATGAAATCATATAATAAATAATTTTTATGTAATTTTTTATGCATGAATGTAAACAAAATGTGCATAAAGCCAAAATTTGAAAGCCCATGTTTATGTGCAAAAAGAAATGGCACATGAGCCATGGGATGGGCAAAATGCCATTTTGTAAAGCCCAAGGGGCTATATGTAAATATGTAAGCCTATATAAGGCAACATGATGATGAATAAAAGATAGACTTTTCATTCCCCTCAAAATCTAGGGTTTGTGCCTCTTTTCCCTTTCTGAAGGTTCTAAACCTTCTTCTTTCTTTTGAATTAAATCAAGAGCTTTACTCTTCCTTTTCCAAACCTAAATAGTTTTTCACCATAAAACCCACAAAGGGGAACTCAGATTGCCTTCAGATCTCAGAAAAGAGAGATTTTTTTAAAATCTCATATTTCTTGATCTTCAAGATCCGGCCAACCAAGGAAGAAGAAGGAGACCCGTCTCCAGAAACCCCACTTTGGGGAAGAACTAGGGCTCAAGGGGAAAGCCCCTTCATCAGCTTCAAAATATCCTAAGAGTTTAACTACTCATATATATATATATATATATATATATATATATATATATATATATATATATAGACACAAAATAATAAGTGCTCCTTTTTGGGAGTAAAACTCCCATTACAGGGACCAAGTCCCTTTTTCCGCTCGAGCGCCCAAAGCGCTAGCGCCCGAGCGCCCACGTGCTGACACATAGGGCGCTAGCGCTCAAAGCACTAGCGTCCTTGCGCTCAGAGCGCTAGCGCCCACGTGCTGACACGTGGGGCGCTAGCGTTCAGAGCGCTAGCGTCCTTGCTCTCAGAGCGCTAGCACTCGAGCGCCCATGTGCTGATACGTGGGGAGCTAGCGCTCTTGCGCTTAGAGCGCTAGCGCCCGAGCGCTCACGTGCTTGGCACGTGGAGCGCTAGTGCTCAAAGCGCTAGCGCTCTTGCGCTCAAAGCGCTGGCGCTTTTTCCCACGCATCTTTTGGATGCTCTTTCCCCCTATATATATATATATATATATATATATATATATATATACGCGCACGCGCGCGCACACGCACACACATACATACTCTACAACACTGTCCCTCTCAAAACAATTTGGGCCGGGGCGCTGCCCCGCACCCCGCAAGGGGGCTGCTAGCCCCCTTGACCCCCAGCCCGCTATCCGGGTAGCGAGACCCCGCAAAAACTCTGTGGGGCCCCCGATATATCCAAAACCCCTTCAAAACACAAAACTGCACATTGAGCTCGCATGACCAGTTTAACCCGTTAATCGGAGGTTCCCTCACTCCAAAGGCGAAGGGTAATTAACGGCATCTTAGTCCGCGGTTGCCGGAGATTCGGATCCCCACAATCGATAAATCCCAGCCTACCAGGCAGAGGGAATCTATAATGCGTCTGACAAGCACACGCGTATTCCCATCTCAATGGGGGTGACGAAAAACATCCTACAGATTCTGGCACGTCCGGTGAGACCATCTCTCCTCCCATATTTCGGGTTAAACATTCATGCGAACTCAATCAATATCCATATCGACTGCCTGTACTGAAATCATGCTTCTTTGTGCAGGTTAACAAATTTCAAATTGCAATCTCCGGTCACAGCAAAAATGTCTCCAAGGACAAGCTCAGCTCTCGACACGGCTCCCGTCTCCTACACGATGAAGATAGACTCTAGGACGGTCCTTCCGGCCAGTCTCGGGCGACAATGGGAGGAGCCGCTGCTATCATTTAGCTCTATTCTGTTCATGTCAGCTAATGCCATCCCAGCTCCTCAAGCCCCGGTGACAGACAAACCGGTCTCGAAAGGAAAGAAGCCAAATGTGGTGGTCTCGAAGGCGCCCCAACTCAAACGCAAGTCGGTGTTTGAACGGCTCTCCTTGGCCCCAGCTGAGGGAAAGGCCATCAATACCAACAAAGCAACAGGGCGTCTCGAGCAAGCTCCGGCGGTGCCCCTGGCAATTGCTCGTTCGGGTGTCTTCTCTAAGCTTCCCGCTAATCGATCACGGTGGCTTCCCATGGAATGGATGCCCGCCAAGCCCTTAAAATTGAGAAGCTAAGGCAGAAAAGGCTCAAATATAGAGCCAACAAGAGGGCTAGGGCTCCTGCTAGGCCGAACCTCATGAGGTTCGAAGAACAGGGTTACCCTGCCAAAGATGAAGAAATGGCTGGATATGTGGTCCACACTGTCTACATGGTGGGCACGCGCAGCAAGAGCAAGGACGGGGCCACCACATCTCAAATCCAATCTGGCTTGAGTGTGGTTGCCGTTTCCTAAGAACAGCCGCCTCTGCTGGGTGATGAAAACCCTTTCGATGAGGATGATAGGCAGAAAGACCCTTCGGTCCATGAGGAGTCGGGCTCGGAAAGCGAAGATGAGCCAATCTTCCGTCCCAAGAACGCTGAGCAGCAACTTCTCCAAAAGCTCCGAAAACAGCTCAGAAGCAAAGACAAGGAGATGGCCAAGCTCTACTCAAAAATTGACGACTTAACAAACATCGTCTTACAGCTCACGGCCCAACTTGCCTCTCAGCCGCCCAATCAAGCACAGGGCTCTTATGAACCGGGAAATGGTGTCCCGAAATAGCCGACGCCCGTTCCCTCAAATCCAAAGGTGGGCGGACCGCATGAAAGTCAGTCGCATCCTATCTCAGGAAATGTCTTGGCTACCGATGACAGTAACCCGCTAACTCAAGATCAAATCATGGATTTGGTTGCTAACAAAGTTAAAACATGGAAGCCGAAGCGCAAAAAGATGTTAGCAGTAGCGGGAGACCATATCCTGCTCAGTATGATCTGGTAGAATTTTCTAGCGGCTACGTCATCCATAAATTTGGAAGATTCGATGGGATGGGAAATGCAAATCAGCACATCTCCCACTTTAAAGCCTCATACGGGAATATTGGGGGCAATGATACGCTTCTCCTCCGCCGGTTCGTTAATAGCTTGGCCGATGTTGCTTTCGACTGGTACGCGAGCATACCGGATGGCTCCGTCACAACTTTCGTCCAAATGGAGTCTCTGTTTCGGTAGAGGTTCATGAGTGTCAGCGATAAGATCACCATTGCTGAGCTCGTAAGGACCAAGCCAAAGAACAACAAAAGTAGCATGGATTTTATAACCCGATGGCGCAATCTCTCCGTCAAATGTGAACCGCCGATAGAGCAGGACCAATCTATCAGTCTCCTCGTCGGAAATCTCAACAATTGGATGGCCCCGTTTCTATGCACTGCGGGTCTCAAAACATTCCAAGAGCTGACCAGAAAAGTCCAGAAGTTGGAGCGCTCAAAGCAGGAGTCCTCCTCGGATCCCCAAAATAACAATAGGTCCTGGAGAAACCGAAAGGACGATAATCGTAAAGGCGAAAATTCCGACAATTCTGAATCTTTTAACATTTCGACTAACCGAAATAAGAAAGGGATGAGCGGGCCTAATGTCGACCAGCCTCGGAAGCCAGTGTTCGGAAAAGGAGGAGAATCTCCACTGAAAGAAAAGCTAGATAAGGTCTATTCCTTCAGAAGGGACAAAATCCGTAAAATATTCAAAGACGCCCTGAAAAACGGTTTACAACTACCAGAGTCAGAAAGACCGTATGAAGAAAATATGACCGACGACCCCAAATACTGCCCCTATCACAGAGTGATAGGTCATGCCATTGAGGACTGCTTCGTCTTCAAAGATTGGGTCAAAAAACAATACAAGGCAAGAGAGATAGAACTGTCTAAAGGTGTGTTAACAAACAGTCCAGCTGCGACCGCCAATTTCATACAAACGGAGACCAAAGTTCTTTGTGAAACTGATTCTCTCAGACATCTGCCTTTCTCTGAAAACAATCGACCACCGCGTCATTAAACTGGGAACAGTCGACCTCTAAGTCGTTAAACTGGGAATGTAAAAAATTGTGTAAATAAAAAGAGGAAAAAAAAAAAGAAAAGCCGAAATGATGGGGCAACTCGCAATAAAAATCAGCGAGTAAAATAAAGATGAAAAATAAAGCCGAAATGGTAGGGCAATCGCGACCTTCGCGATAAGAAAAGCTGAAATGATAGAGCAATCGCGGTAAAACAAAAAAAATATACAAAAAAAACAACGGTGAATGATGAGTCGCTCCTGGTACCATATTCCAGTGCAGCGATTCAGACGCCAACCAAAATCCAATTTCCTAAAATTCTCCCGGCCCTACGGTTAGTCCCCAAATTGACTACCGTATACAATCCACGGGCTCAAATAATTCTCATCATACCCATGCCGCACCAAAATCACCAGTCCAGCAGCCAGTCTCCGCCCTTGGAATTATGGTCCATTGGGAAGACCCACTCATGTGTCCTCACGATACATGAGGAGAACAAACCTTTGTGGGATCCTTATGACTCACAAAGGAAAAACACACTTCGGGGTCCTCACGACTCCTAAGGAGAAAATGCACCTACGTGATCCTTACGACTCATAGGGAGAAAATGCTTTTATGGGACCCTTACGGCCCATAAAATTGAAAAGCCTTAGGTGATAGGGATCTAAACCTGTCTCCTAAGCCATCATATCCCAATCCCCAAGTGGCGAATAATGAGTCGCTCCCGGTACCATATTCCAGTGCAGTGATGCAAACGCCAACCAAATTCCAAACCCCATACTCCAAATGGCAAATGATGAGTCGCTCCTGGTACTATATTCCAGTGCAGCGATACAGACGCCAACCAAACTCTGAATGTCCCAACGGCGGATGATGAGTCGCTCCTGGTACCATATTCTAGTGTAGCGATGCAGACGCCAACCAAATTCCAAATCCCAGTGGCGAATGATGAGTCGCTCCTGGTACCATATTCCAGTGCAGCGATGTAGACGCCAACCAAATTCCAAATCCCATACCCCAACGGCGAATGATGTGTCGCTCCTGGTACCATATTCCAGTGTAGCGATGCAGATGCCAACCAAATTCTAAATCCCAGTAGCGAATGATGAGTCGCTCCTGGTACCATATTCCATTGCAGCGATGCAGACGCCAACCAAATTCTAAATCCCATACCCCAACGGCGAATGATGGGTCGCTCCTGGTACCATGTCCCAGTGCAGCGATGCAGACGCCGACAAAGTTCCGAAATTTTTCCAGCCCTACGGTCTGGATCATACATCCTGCAAAACCGTATACAATCCACGGGCGTAAAACAATCCCAATCTCTCCCAAGTCCTACCGGTGAGACCACATTCAAAGTCCCAAAAAAAATGGTATGTCCACAAGCAAAATGGGCACGGATGAAAACCTGAAAGGGCCCCGTGAGTAAAAACAGCAGGACTGCCGGTGAGTTTGTGAAAACACGAAAGGGCGCAAACTCGTAAAAAAAAGATGAAATACACTCGCAAAGTCCTCTCGACTTTATGAGGAGAAAATTCCCGCGTGAGATCCTTACGACTCACAAAAGAGCAACACACTTAGGAGTCCCCACGACTCCTAAGGAGAAAATACACCTACGAGATCCTTTCGACTCGTAAGGAGAAACTGCTTTTCTGGGACCCTTGCGGCCCATAAAATTGAAAAGCCTTAGGTGATAGGGATCTAAACCTGCCTCCTAAGCCATCAATTCCCAAATCCTCTCAGGGAAACTGATGGGTTGCCCCTGGCATTATTCCAGTGCAGCAATGCAGATACCAAACAAAAACCGAAATCCACAAATCCACTCATGGCAAATGATGATTCACTCCTGGTACCATATTCCAGTGTAGCGATACTGATATCAACCCAAATCAAATCAACCGACCTCTGTGGAGGAATCATGCTCCGTCCCAGAATTTACCCCATGTCGAAATCATGCTTCGCCTCGGGATATCTACCTTCCCTGTCGGAATTATGCTCCGCCTCGGAATCAAATCAATCGACCAGCTCTGCGCCGAAATCATTCTTCGTCTCAGAGTGTACCTCGCGTCGAAATCAAGCTTCACCTCGGTGAATCTGCCTTCCCTATAGGAATTATGCTTCGGCTCGGAATCAACCAACAAGCTCTGCGTTGGAATCATGCTTCGTCTCAGAGTATCCTCCGCGTCGAAATCAAGATTTGCCTCGGTGAATCAGCCTTCCCTGTCGGAATTATGCTTAGGCTCGGAATTAACCAACAAGCTCTGCGTCGGAATCATGCTTCGTCTCAGAGTGTCCCCCGCGTCGAAATCAAGCTTCGCCTCAGTGTATCTGCCTCTCCTGTCAAAATTATGCTTCGTCGCAGAATCAAGTCTGCCAACAAGCTCTGCGCCGGAATCATGTTTCTTCTCAGAGTGTACACCGTGTCGAAATCATGCTTCGCCTCAGCGTATCTTCCTTCCCTGTCGGAATTATGCTCCACCTCAGAATCAAGTCAACCAGCAAGCTCAGCGTCGGAATCATGCTTCGTCTCAGAATGTGCACCCCGTGTCGAAATCAAGCTTCGCCTCGGATTATCTGCTTTCCCTATCGGAATTATGCTTCGCCTGGGAATCAACCCCTGCATCGAAATTATACTTCGGTCAGAATGTATGCCGCTCTTCGGAATGATGCTCTGATCTTTGGAATCATGCTCCGCTCTTCGGAATGATGCTCCGATCTTTGGAATCATGCTCCGCTCTTCGGAATGATGCTCCGCTCTTCGGAATGATGCTCCGATCTTTGGAATCATGCTCCGCTTCGGAATGATGCTCCGATCCTTGGAATCATGCTCCGCCCTTCGTAATGATACTCTGATCCCTAGAATCATGCTCTGCCCTTCGGAATGATGCCCTGGAATCATGCTCCACCCTTCGGAATGATGCTCCGATCCCTGGAATCATGCTCCGCCCTTCGGAATGATGCTCCGATCCCTTGAATCATGCTTCGCGCTTCGGAATGATGCTCCGATCCGTGGAACCATGCTCTGCTCATCGAAATTATTCTCCAATCTCTGGAATTATTCTATGCAAATCGGAATGATGCTCCGATCCCCGGGAATCATGCTCCCCGAGGGATTCTCCGCCCCCGGAATGATGTTCCACCTCGAAATCCAGCTTCAAGATCCATCAATTCCATGCATACAACTCATATGCGCGGTGTGCATTTATTGATGGAAGGCACTTTTTTGGGGTCAAAATTTGCACCTCGGTTGACCGAGTCAAAGTCAAGGTCAACCCCAGGCCAGTGGACCCAAGCCCAGGTCAGACGGGCCCATGCCCAAGTCGAGCCTGCGGCCAGCCTCCTCTATGCCAAAATATAGATCATGTAATAAATAATTTTTATGTAATTTTTTATGCATAAATGCATGCAAAATGGGCATAAAGCCAAATTTTTGTAAAGCCAAATTTTTGTAAAGCCCATGGCTTTTGTGCAAAAAGAAATGGCACATGAGCCATGGGATGGGCAAAATGCCATTTTGTAAAACCCATGGGGCTATATGTAAATATGTAAGCCTATATAAGGAAACATAATGAAAATATCTAATATACTTTTTTCATTTCCTTAAAAAAAAAAGGTATGTCCACAAGCAAAATGGGCACAGATGAAAACCCGAAAAGTCTCCGTGAGTAAAAACAGCAGGACTGGCGGCGAGTTTGTGAAAACCCGAAAGGGTGCAAACTCGTGAAAAAGAGATAAAATGCACTCACAAAGTCCTCTCGACTTTGTGAGGAGAAAATTCCCGCGTGATATCCTTACGACTCACAAAGGAGCAACACACTTAGGAGTCCCCACGACTCCTAAGGAGAAAAGACACCTACAGGATCCTTACGACCCGTAGGGAGAAAATGCTTTGTGAGACCCTTACGGCTCACAAAATTGAAAAGTCTTAGGTGATAGGGACCTAAAACCTGTCTCCTAAGCCATCGCTTCCTGATAAACAAGCGCAAATGATGATTCGCTCCTGATACCATATTCCAGTGTAGCGATACTGATGCCAAGCAAAAACCAATTCCCAAATCTTCCGGGGCAAATGATGAGTTGCTCCTGGCATTATTCCAGTGCAGCAATGCAGATGCCGACAAAAAAAATCCACAAATCCTCTCATGGCAAATGATGATTCGCTTCTGGTACCATATTCCAGTGTAGCGATGCTGATGTCAACCCAAATCACAATCAACAAGTCAACTTCAACCCCGACACCGCAGAAAGCGAGGCAAGTCAGAATCCAATCTCGACATCGCAAGAAGCGGAGCAAGTCAGGATCACCCCTGACACTGAAAAAAGCATAGCAAGTCAAATAGAGCGTCGACCGTCCATGTCGTAAAAAGGGCAGTGCAGGCTTCCCACAAATCGGGAACCAAATTGCTCCGGATCAGAGCGTCGACCGTCCATGTCACAAAAAGGGCAGTGCAGGCTTCCTACAAAGCAGCAACCAGATCACTCCGGGCCAGGGAAAAGTCTACCACAGACACTCCGTCTCGGAGACGCGTCAAGCGTCGACCGTCCATGTCGTAAAAAGGGCAGTGCAGGCTTCCCACAAATCGGGAACCAAATCGCTCCGGATCAGAGCGTCGACCGTCCATGTCGTAAAAAGGGTAGTGCAGGCTTCCCACAAATCGGGAACCAAATCGCTCCGGACCAGAGCGTCGACCGTCCATGTCGTAAAAAGGGCAGTGCAGGCTTCCCACAAAGCGGGAACCAGATCACTCCGGTCCAGGGAAATGTCTACCACGGACACTCCATCTCGACGCGTCAAGCGTCGACCGTCCATGTCGCAAAAAGGGCAGCGCAGGCTTCCCACAAATCGGGAACCAAATTGCTCCGGACCAGAGCGTCGACCGTCCATGTCGTAAAAGGGACAGTGCAGGCTTCCTGCAAAGCGGGAACCAAATCGCTCCGGGCCAGGAAAACGTCTACCACGGACACTCCGTCTCGGAGACACGTCAAGCATCGACCGTCCATGTCGTAAAAAGGGCAGTGCAAGCTTCCTACAAAGCGGGAACCAAATCACTCCGGATCAGAGCGTCGACCGTCCATTCGCAAAAAGGGCAGTGCAGGCTTCCTACAAAGTGGGAACCAGATCACTCCGGGCCAGGGAAACGTCTACCACGGACATTCCATCTTGGAGACGCGTCAAGCGTCGACCGTCCATGTCGTAAAAAGGGCAGTGCATCCTAAAAAGTGGGAACCAAAGAAAGTCACCTCTACGCGAAAGAAGATCCATCAATTTCATGCACACGACTCACATATGTGGTGTGCATTTATTGATGGGGGCACTTTGTTGAAGTCGAAAATTGCACCCCGGTTGACCAAGTCAAAGTCAACCCCAAGCCAAGTGGGCCCATGCCCAGGTCGAGTCCGAACATGAAGCGGCCGGCCCTCCCCCATGCCAAAATGAAATCATGTAATAAATAATTTTTATGTAATTTTTTATGCATGAATGTAAACAAAATGTGCATAAAGCCAAATTTTTGAAAGCCCATGGCTTATGCGCAAAAAGAAATGGCACATGAGCCATGGGATGGGCAAAATGCCATTTTGTAAAGCCCAAGGGGCTATATGTAAATATGTAAGCCTATATAAGGTAATATGATGATGAATAAAAGATAAACTTTTCATTCCCCTCAAAATCTAGGGTTTGTGCCTCTTTCCCCTTTCTGAAGGTTCTAAACCTTCTTCTTTCTTTTGAATTAAATCAAGAGTTTTACTCTTCCTTTTCCAAAACTAAATAGTTTTTCACCATAAAACCCACAAAGGGGAACTCAGATCTGTCATCAGATCTCAGAAAAGAGAGATTTTTTTAAAATCTCATATTTCTTGATCTTCAAGATCCGGCCAACAAAGGAAGAAGAAGGAGACCCATCTCCAGAAACCCCACTTTAGGGAAGAACTAGGGCTCAAGGGGAGAAGCCCCTTCATCAGCTTCAAAATATCCTAGAAGTTTAACTCCTCACACACACACACACACACATACACACACAAAATAATAAGTGCTCCTTTCTGGGAGTACAACTCCCATTGCAGGGACCAAGTCCCTTTTGTCGCCCTAGAGCCCACGTGCCTGGTACGTGAGGCGCTAGCGCTCTTGCGCTCAAAGCGCTAGCGTCCAAAGTGTTAGTTATATGTATGCCCTAGAGGCCATTACTATACATAGGATGTATATTGTAGTGGATGCTGGGACATATATAGGGAGGACTTTCTTGCTCGACATGATAGTATGCTATCTGGTTGCTCTTTACCTTAACGTGTATACTGATTGTCTCTCTGTTACATGTTGGTAAAGCCCTTAGGATGTGTGCTTGACTACCTGGACTATGATGCGGATCATACTAGTGGGGACATGGTAGTCCATAAGTACATCCTTCAAAGTCCCTAGTCGTGGGTGTATCGAGACGGGGCATCGATATACCAGAGTAGACTAGCGTATACCTTCTCGACCCATACAGATGGGCGATGGATGATCCCATATCCATTGGTGTTTAACATCGGAGATGATATACGGGTGCTCAGTAGAGACTGGGTACACTGGACGGACTCGCCGAGAACTCCCAGATGGTATTATACCTCACGTCAGATGGCAGTTCTCTGGTGACACTGGTACAGAGTAGTCTGTTGACCCGAGATCGTCATAGAGTCTTGTGTGGTTCCCACTGTGCTTTGATTTCCACCTTACCACGTCCAAGAGGGCGTGCAAAACGGTGGTTTTTGGGTACAGTCCCGAGTCACATGGAGGCAATGAGCGATAGGAGGGGATTCGTCTCTCCCGGTATAGGGGGTTGATGTTGCGCTGTGTTCGATTGGCTATAACAGGAAATCCCTGGCCAGGGTTGCTGAGATTTACTGGTAAGTGTTACCAGTAGTTTCTCGAATTGTTATAGACCTCATATCGACACGACTTATCGAGCTATTGGGGTCTGACGTTTACCACCCCTAGGCGGGATATGCGACATATCAGACGATCAGACCGGACTGTACGGTAGTGTTACTGGTTGGATTCACAGGAGTGTGAGCGGGCTTGCTCGTCGATCTTCTGATCGCTCAATACCCGGGTGGCCGTTACGTTTAGCAGACCGCTTGCGGCTTGTGGATGTTTGATATGATCATCATCCGCTGCCGGCGTATTGACGAGTCTTTAGAGTCCTACACAGAGGTTTCCTGGCTCAAGCGAAACGAAATAGGAGCGCATATGAGATATGTGCTGGACCGAGAATAATACCAGTATGTGATACTGTATTCGATTCTCGCGATGTGACATTGATCGGTTATATGCGATATAGCCGGGTTATCGGATCAAGTGTTGATTCGATAAGTTGTTACTAATGATACTAGTCGGTTATATGCGATATGACCGGATCGTTAAATCAAGTGTTGATTTAATGATTTAATGCATAATAATATATTTGATATATTACTTTGCATTAACTAGTATCGGTTCACTTTAAATGGATTTTCTCGCTCGGGTGTGCACATTGTATATTCGATATAGTTTTGTGCACTTGCTTGTATCATGTTTGATGATACATGCCTTATGGTTAAGTGTTAAGAATTAAACTATAGTTAAGTGGGTGATTAGGGTTTTTGATTTCATTTTATTCATTTATCTTTTTGGAAAAAGAAAAGGCAAAATGAGGAAAATGGTTGCTTTCTTTTGTTCATTCATGAACCTTCATGAAGACTTTGACCAAATGACCATTTTGTCTCATGCTTAACCCTAACCACTCACTTAAACCTTAGTTAACTCTCTACATCTAACCATGGTTCAATATATGATAAGGATTGGTTTTTCTTTTCTTTTCTAATTAATCTTATCATATTATTCTTCTTCTTCTTCCTTGCTTCAAGTGAAGAAAAGCTTACCTCATCAATGGTGATTGATGTTTTTGAGTGAGAAATCCAATTCTAAAGTTAACCCACTTCCTATTTCTTCATCCTCTACCTCTTGCCAAGTAGTAGAGTGTGTTTTCTTCACAAGTTTCTTGACTTGGTGAAGTCGGAGCTTGATTTAGCGATGCCTCGACGTAGATCATCTTCGGCATGGACATCGACGACCTAGCTTGCCCATTCTCCGACGAAGCCGACGCTAGAGCCCGGATTTGATTTGGACAGCGGAGAGGACTTCGTTGCGGAGCTATGGAGGTGGAGCACCGGATCTACAAAGGTTGTATTTCCGTATTCCCTTAGTTAAGTGTTAACTAGTTATCTTTTCGCCTAGTTTTCTAGCAAACGATCCGTAGTCGGGTTTCTCGGCACCGTTAAAATTTTAATTTGGCATGATCGATGCCTTGTGAGACCTCATTAGTGTGCCTAGGAACCCTACAGTGGTATCAGAGCCTAGCTAGAGCCTTAGGCGAAGTCTAGACGCAATTTGAAGTCCGAACGAACCCGAAACCCAACACCAAAAATGCTCTCTGTCCTTTTTCCAAAAACGTGGATTTTTCCAAATTAAAAATTACTAAAAAATTCAGCAGGGAAATCTAAGAATTACGATGCAAAAATTATTTCATGAACAGTAATTTTCGCGGCGGATCCGCGGCAGAAGCATGGCTTCTGCGGCGGATCAGCGGCCCCTTGATGACGTCAGCCATGTTCCTTTGCACAGTAATTCCTAGTTCAAAGTGCTGAGTTTTCTGGGAATTTTTAAATTGATTCAAAAGTTGAATTTTTCTGCTGTGTTTTTGGGGATTCGGTGTTTCGATCGGGGTATCAAATTTTGTCTATGTGGCTTTCCGGATAAATTCTTGAATATGTTAAAAAGTTCGACCGGATATAAATACCCAATTTTTCCCCTGTCGGGAAATTTCCAAGTGTTGGATTTTTCCGTAGTTTAACGACGTTCTAAGTAGTGCAAGTAACGCGATGGTCCCTCTAGAAGACAACAAACCTTAACTCGATTATGTGACCGTCTTGAACTGCCCTTTGAACCTTCGGGTTTGGGGCGGTACGGCGTGCCACATGTGAGGCGTTGGCTTGACCCTTCTACGGCTGGACCGTCGGTACTGAGGCACGAACTGAATGTTGTTAGACTTATTTCATGTGTTGATCTGTATCGGGAAAACTTGGGTGTTCGAATGTTCAATCGGAAAGTTTAACATTTTATAATTATCTGGAATGGGATACAATAATTGGAATTCACAAGAAGTTATGAGATAACTGAATGAATGTTATAAACATAGCAATTTAGTCTCACTTGATCGGTTGCCACGGAATTTTGATGTGATCAAAAGTCCGTCGCAATCACGTAGCGTACGCGGATACTCGCCGGGTAAACTTAATAGACAGCTACACCCCATAGCCCCGACCAAGTGACTGTAGGGGAACCCCGTCGCCGAAAGCATCCGTTCGGGTGCTCGCGGTAGCGATGTTCCGCCTTGGTGCACTTCGTCGACGGTAATGGGGGTGCGGCCGTCTACTGAAGTTTGCGACGAGTATTCGATCAGGATGTCGGGAATCTTGTTGAATTGCTCGACTTGATATTGAAAAGAGTTTTCGACTTTGAGACTAAAATGCGGGGTTTATAATTGTTAGGCATACGATGTCTAAGTAATTCATTTGGTCAGGCATGCGATGTCTGAGGAGGTTGCGGATTCCAACTGTTGTAGTTTTACACTTTCTTTTCTGTGACCGTAAGTGTAATATGTGATATCGCCGGTTTCGTTGCTATATGTCAACGACAATTGGGATGCGCATATTTACTTACGTTGATGACATGTGATGTTATGTGTTGCTGGATATGTTATATTGGATCGTCGTGTTTGAATAGCCGGGGGTTTTTATGTGAGATGAGTGTTTTTTCATTTTCATTCATGTAAAAACTTGTATGTAATATTCTTTTATTGGGGCGCTTCCAGGTTGCGGAAGTTGTCACCGTTTGTATATTATTTACTTTTCCGCACTAGGATAGACCCAAGGAGGAGAGCACAAGTAACCGGGTTCTGGAGTCCAGTGGGAGACCAACTCGAGGAGTCGAGTCCGGGTCTCCTAACTCCAGAATTGGTAGGGTTGCTTGCCGCTCTCGTAGGGGTCTAGGGGTGTGGGTTTGGCTATTCATCACGACCATGGAATCCGTGTTTTATACTGGCTCGTATTAAAAACACGGACGTCCTAGTATATCCAATATTTCATATGATTCTTCTGCTGCGATATCTGTGATGTGATCATGTGATGTTCTGTGATAGATACAGTATATAGTATATATGATATATTATATAGGCGTTACTTATGTTTTTCACCCGTGCTAGCCCTGCCCCGCTCTGCCGTTAGTTACCTAACCTAACGGTGCACGAGGGGACATCGAGGCGAATGCGGATGGCATAAGTGTACGTCGTATTTATCTGTGATGTTTAGGTACTTAAATGATGGGACTTCATTAATGTGATTAATGAAATAAAAGAAACCTAAGACGTTGTAGAATCGAATTTCAAAATAAAACAGGTAGCTACAGTTCTTGCTTTGCACAGCGGTATATGTGATATATCCTGCACCTTATTCGATGAGGAAAGGACCGAGATCCCTTCACCGGGAGTGACTCCTTTAGCAATAACTGGCAGATGCTACACACTCGGTTTGTCTTTTGATTGCTTTTAAGAGTTTTTGCTTTGCACAGTGATATATGTGATATATCCCGCACCTCATTCGACGAGGAAAGGACCGACGATCCCTTCACCGGGAGTGACTCCTTTAGCAAAACTAGAAAAGCCTCAAAAGCACTCCATTTCAAAATCATTTGATTCTACAACGATATCAAGTTCATTACGCAATAGGTTTTCAGAAAAACCTGTCGTAGCCCTCCGTCATTTCAGATAAGTACTAGTTAGTATTCGTGCTACGTTTGTTGACTATGTTAAGGCGTAGTGTGCGGTAGCTAATTAGTGCTTATCTGCATAAGCATATGATGTGATTGGATTAGGGTAGTCGTACGACTTTGTTGACTATGTTAAGGGTCGTGCGGGTGGGTTTAATTCAATCGGGAAATGACGGGTTGAACTTGACTAGCACTTATGATTTGTTGACTATGTTAAGGTCATATAGCTGCTAGGGGCAAAACATTATCGGGAATTTCAAGTGTTGAAATTTGCAATGAGATTGCATACCTTCTATGAGATAGTTGGATCCCGATACCCGCTGCGAGTAAGTGTTACTCCTGGGAGAGTTTTACGCATTACAATTAGCCGATCAAGTAGGTGTCTAGAAAGGTGTCAACGGGGTTACGCCTCTGGGAAAACGAGGTTTACATTAATTAGGTTCGTGCGAAAGCACGGGGGACCTCCCTCAAAGTACCGACACTGGCCTGGCTGAAAGATTGGCGAACTTGTAGTGTGTAATTAATCCCGGCTAGTCTTTCCTTTTAGGGTTTGAAGGAAGATTTGATAATAAGCAGTGGGAGCCATCCTGATTAGATAAAATAATAACCAATCTATTCTTGACAGAGCGCACGCTGAGTGTTTTCTTCTCTCTCTTTCCAGGTAGCGACCATATCACGCCTTAATCAAGATAATAATACGGATTATTGACCGAACCCGCTTGTTATACTGAGCTGGGGAACGTTGGTCCCGCTCCAACTTATAATTGTTATAAGACAGAGCAGGAAATTGGGGAATACCAGAATTCCCGTGCTGCCCAAACGAAGAGAGTGCATGCTGATGCATCATCTTCGGGTGTGTTCATTACAAAGAACTGTTTCTCTGTATCCTCTACGTCCTGGGTATGTGATACCAGATCAGGATCCCAGATATGTAATCTGTTACATAGGGCCACAGAAAGGTAGAGAACTGAGAACGGGTGATAAGTTTCATGAGGCAGAAAACGGGGCAAGAGTTGCAGCCAAGTCTGTTGGTCACTGTCACCCTGTATTACAAATACATTGATTCTGAACGAATGTTATTAGATACCGAACCTGATATACAAAATCATATCAGTCTCTTTATTAGTAAAGAAATGATAAAATTTTGTATGGTTGGATTATGTTTTGAACATTTCCTAAATCAAAAGTTGATCGGATCAGGCACGTTATCTAAAAGCATTGATGTTCTAAATCAAACTACAGTTCTTAGTATATGGAACACACACAAGAGGAAGAGTTCAGAAATGAACGGATCCTTCTTGAGGTATTGTAGACTAGGTCATATCAATGCGACCCGACTAGCTAAGTTACATTTAGATGCATATTTAAATCAGTTTGAATTTGCATCTTATGAAACTTGCCAGTCATGTCACAAAGATAAGATGACCATAGCTCTGTTTATTGGAAACAGAGAAAGAGTTAGTAAACTCTTGGGATGATACATGTTGATGTATGTAGGTCCCCTGTCTACACATGCCAAGACCGGTTCTTTATACTTCATTACATTCTCTGATGATCTCTTTTGATTCAGACATATGTTCCTGTTGAAACATAAGTCAGAACCTTTTGAGATGTTCACAGAATATAAGTTAGAAGTAGAGAACCAATACGGGTATAAGTATTATGTCCTATGATGAGATCAGGGAGGAGAATACTTGTGCATGGAATTCCTGGATTATTCTAAAGGAGAATGAGATTCTCTCTCAGCATTACTCCTCCGTATACACCATTGCACGATGGTATGTCGGGACGGAGCAGATACACCCTATATGATAAGGTGTGCTCTATGATGAGTACTACTGAGTTACCTTTTTCCTTTTGGGAGTTATGCGCTTGAGAAGCTGCATACCTATTGAATAGGGTTCGAATCAAATCAGTTGCCTACCACTCCATATGTGATATGGTATGGGAAGAGCCCATGTCTTAAGCTAGTTAAGATTTGGGGTTGTCCGGCCTATGTCTAAAAGCAAAATCCGGACAAACTCGAGGCAAGATCTGTAATGTAGAACTGGAAAGGTTCCAGCTATACAAACTGCAGCTGATGATTTGATAGAACCAAAGGATTCAGTAGATTCCAACGAACCTCAGCCTCTCCGCCGATCTAGTAGGGTTCCTCACCCACCTGAGAGATATTTCGGTTTCTCTATGACAGTGGGAGCGAGGATTGCATCATGAGATGATGACCCAACTAGTTTCGAGCTGGCCATCAAGAGTGAGACTCTGTAAGAATGGCTGGATGTTTATCGATCTGAGATGGAATCCTTATACACCAACAAAGTATGGACTTTGGTTGCTATATCTGAAGGGTTAAATCCCCATCAGGAGCAGGTATATCTTGAGAAGATTACTTGGTGTACATGGAAAAGTTGAGACTTTCAAAGCTAGACTTGTTAAAAGTTTGCATCATTGACCAGGTGTGGATAATGATGAAACTTTTTCAAGTAGCTATGCTTAAGTCCATCCAGATCCTACTTGTCACGGCTACATACCATGACTGCGATATCTGGTGGTTGGGTGTCTTGACTGCTTTTCTAAATGATGATTTAGAAGAGAGCGTCTATAAGTACACAGCCAGAGGGCTTCGTAGACAGTGGGAGCAGCTGAAACGTGTGCAAGATGCTTTATAGGATAGAGCAGGCATCGCGGAGTTGGAACGTCTGTTTTGATGAATTAGTCAAAGAGTTTGACATCATCAAAATGGTAGATGAACCTTGTATATACAAAAAGGTAGTAGGGAGTATGGTGGAAATCCTCGTAGAGTACGTGGATGACATACTCTTGATAGGGAAGTAGTTTCTTATGCTACGCTCGATCAATCTCCGATTATCACAATGATTCTCCATGAAGGATCAAAGTGATACCTCCTAAATCCTGAGTTTTGGATCTATGAGATAGATTTAAATGGATGTTAGGATTCTCACTAGTTGTAGTGAGATTGTATCAATTGATCCTGGGGAGAATCACTGGAAGTGTTCCAGGGTGATAAAGACGACTGAATGTCAGTCACAGGCATTGTCTTTACCCTCAATAAAGGGACGGTATGTTGGAAGAGTTCCAAGCTGGATACCGTGACATACTAGACGATAAAGGCAGGATACATCGCTACTTAAGATGCTACCAAAGAGGATGTTTAGGTGTATATAGGTTCATGAAATGAACTATGTTCCTACCATTGTGTGACAATGGAGCTGTGGCTTATGCCAAGGAACGTCCGTCCCATCAGTGATCCAGACATATTCTAAGGCAGTATCACCTGATCATGGAGATGGTTAATCTCCAGGGGATCGAGGTTAGGAGAGTAGACTCAGAGGACAACACAGCGGATCCACTCACAAAGGCCTGTTCCCAGAGAGAGAGACTTTTATGGGATGGTTGAGTATGAGATACTACAACCACTGCTACAGATGGCCCTAGTGCAAGTGGGAGATTGTTAGTTATATGTATGCCCTAGAGGCCATTACTATACATAGGATGTATATTGTAGTGGATGCTGGGACATATATAGGGAGGACTTTCTTGCTCGACATGATAGTATGCTATCTGGTTGCTCTTTACCTTAACGTGTATACTGATTGTCTCTCTGTTACATGTTGGTAAAGCCCTTAGGATGTGTGCTTGACTACCTGGACTATGATGTGGATCATACTAGTGGGGACATGGTAGTCCATAAGTACATCCTTCAAAGTCCCTAGTCGTGGGTGTATCGAGACGGGGCATCGATATACCAGAGTAGACTAGCGTATACCTTCTCGACCCATACAGATGGGCGATGGATGATCCCATATCCATTGGTGTTTGACATCGGAGATGATATACGGGTGCTCAGTAGAGACTGGGTACACTGGACAGACTCGCCGAGAACTCCCAGATGGTATTATACCTCACGTCAGATGGCAGTTCTCTGGTGACACTGGTACAGAGTAGTCTGTTGACCCGAGATCGTCATAGAGTCTTGTGTGGTTCCCACTGTACTTTGATTTCCACCTTACCACGTCCAATAGGGCGTGCAAAACGGTGGTTTTTGGGTACAGTCCCGAGTCACATGGAGGCAATGAGCGATAGGAGGGGATTCGTCTCTCCCGGTATAGGGGGTTGATGTTGCGCTGTGTTCGATTGGCTATAACAGGAAATCCCTGGCCAGGGTTGCTGAGATTTACTGGTAAGTGTTACCAGTAGTTTCTCGAATTGTTATAGACCTCATATCGACACGACTTATCGAGCTATTGGGGTCTGACGTTTACCACCCCTAGGCGGGATATGCGACATATCAGACGATCAGACCGGACTGTACGGTAGTGTTACTGGTTGGATTCACAGGAGTGTGTGCGGGCTTGCTCGTCGATCTTCTGATCGCTCAATACCCGGGTGGCCGTTACGTTTAGCAGACCGCTTGCGGCTTGTGGATGTTTGATATGATCATCATCCGCTGCCGGCGTATTGACGAGTCTTTAGAGTCCTACACAGAGGTTTCCTGGCTCAAGCGAAACGAAATAGGAGCGCATATGAGATATGTGCGGGACCGAGAATAATACCAGTATGTGATACTGTATTCGATTCTCGCGATGTGACATTGATCGGTTATATGCGATATAGCCGGGTTATCGGATCAAGTGTTGATTCGATAAGTTGTTACTAATGATACTAGTCGGTTATATGCGATATGACCGGATCGTTAAATCAAGTGTTGATTTAATGATTTAATGCATAATATTATATTTGATATATTACTTTGCATTAACTAGTATCGGTTCACTTTAAATGGATTTTCTCGCTCGGGTGTGCACATTGTATATTCGATATAGTTTTGTGCACTTGCTTGTATCATGTTTGATGATACATGCCTTATGGTTAAGTGTTAAGAATTAAACTATAATTAAGTGGGTGATTAGGGTTTTTGATTTCATTTTATTCATTTATCTTTTTGGAAAAAGAAAAGGCAAAATGAGGAAAATGGTTGCTTTCTTTTGTTCATTCATGAACCTTCATGAAGACTTTGACCAAATGACCATTTTGTCTCATGCTTAACCCTAACCACTCACTTAAACCTTAGTTAACTCTCTACATCTAACCATGGTTCAATATATGATAAGGATTGGTTTTTCTTTTCTTTTCTAATTAATCTTATCATATTATTCTTCTTCTTCTTCCTTGCTTCAAGTGAAGAAAAGCTTACCTCATCAATGGTGATTGATGTTTTTGAGTGAGAAATCCAATTCTAAAGTTAACCCACTTCCTATTTCTTCATCCTCTACCTCTTGCCAAGTAGTAGAGTGTGTTTTCTTCACAAGTTTCTTGACTTGGTGAAGTCGGAGCTTGATTTAGCGATGCCTCGACGTAGATCATCTTCGGCATGGACATCGACGACCTAGATTGCCCATTCTCCGACGAAGCCGACGCTAGAGCCCGGATTTGATTTGGACAGCGGAGAGGACTTCGTTGCGGAGCTATGGAGGTGGAGCACCGGATCTACAAAGGTTGTATTTCCGTATTCCCTTAGTTAAGTGTTAACTAGTTATCTTTTCGTCTAGTTTTCTAGCAAACGATCCGTAGTCGGGTTTCTCGGCACCGTTAAAATTTTAATTTGGCATGATCGATGCCTTGTGAGACCTCATTAGTGTGCCTAGGAACCCTACACAAAGCACTAGCGCCCGAGTACCCACGTGCTGACATGTGGGGCGCTAGCGCTCAAAGCGCTAGTACCCAAGCGCCCACGTGCTAACACGTAGGACGCTAGCGCTCAAAGCGCTAGCGTCCTTGCTCTCAGAGCGCTAGCGCCTAAAGCGCTAGCTCCCGAGCGCCCATGTGCTGACACGTGGGGAACTAGCGCTCTTGCGCTCAGAGCACTAGCGCCCAGAGCGCTAGCGCCCAAGCGTCCACGTGCCTGGCACGTGGGGCGCTCGCGCTCAAAGCGCCATCGCTCTAGCGCTCTTACGCTCAAAGCGCTAGCATCTAAAGCGCTGGCGCTTTTTCCCACGCATCTTTTAGATGCTCTTTCCCCTTTATATATATATATATATATATATATATATATATATATATACACATACATACACACACACACATACTCTACAACACTGTCCCTCTCAAAAAAATTTGGGCCGGGGCGCTGCCCCGTATCCCGCATGGGGGCTGCTAGCCCCCTTGATCCCCAGCCCGCTATCCCAGTAGCGGGACCCCTGTAAAAACTCTGCGGGGCCCCTGATATATCCAAAACCCTTTCAAAACACAACACTGCACATTGAGCTCGCATGACCAGTTTAACCCGTTAATCGGAGGTTCCCTCGCTCCAAAGGCGAGAGGTAATTAACGGCAGCTTATTCCGCGGCTGCCGGAGATTCGGATCCCCACAATTAATAAACCCCAGCCTACCTTAGGCGGGGGGAATCTATAATGCGCCTTACAAGCGCGCGCGTATTCCCATCTCAATGGGGTGACGAAAAACACCCTACACCTTGTCCAAGGATTTCTGGTGATGGCCACCCGTGCACACCGCGACATCAACCCCTAATACCGGAAGAGATGAATCCCCTGACGATCCACTTATTGCCTCCATGTGGCTCGGGATTGTACCTAACTAAAATCTGTTTGCACGACTCCTTTGAGCCGTGGTAGGGTAGTAATCAAAGCACAGTAGGAACTCGCATGAGACAAATGACGATCTCAGTTCGATAGACTAACCTGTACACATGTCACCAAGGAACTGGTATCTGAAAATAGGTATAATACCAACTAGCATATTCCCGGCGAGTCCGTTCGGTATATTCATAACCCAATGAGCACCTGTATACATCTTAGGTGAACAAACTAACACCAATGGCTTGTGAGACCAGCCACCGCCCCTCGTCAGGGTCTCGACCAGTATACACTAGTCTACTCTTGGAGTATCGATGCCCAGTCTCGAAACTCCCACGACTAGGGACACTTTAATGATGTGCTTATAGACTACCCAACTCTCACGTATATGATCGCCATCATACTGCTGGTAGTCAAGCATGAATCCTATGGGCTCTAAGAACATGTAATAGTGATCTGTAATGTCACCTGAAGCATGTACACGATGATAAAAACAAACCAAATAGCATACTACCATCTTAAGTAAGACGGTTCTACCGGTATAGGTTCTCTCTCAATCATTGCAATCATGTGCCTGCGATCCAATAATTGACTTGAGGGCACTACAGCCAACAATCACGTTCTAATCTTTCCTCTAAGGATGGGTGCGGACGCACGTTGTTTTGGCAAGCAGCTGGTTTTGGGCCACTCGGCTGTTGTTGCGTATTGGCAACGAAGGCCGCTTTCCCTTTACCCTTGCTGTTTCGAGGGTTCTTATTTGAGGAGGAAGTCCTGTGGCCCATCTGGTCCATTTGAGCCAATTTATCTATCAGCGCCTGATAGGATGTTGGTTTGAAGAATGTCATGAACTGGGACACAGTCGTTTGAGGATCAAGGGCCCCGATGAACATCCCCACAGCAGGGGATTCTTCAATGTGCTATTCGCATTTAAACCATAGGTTCCGCCACCGGATCGCGTATTGGACCCAGGTTTCTCCCTGCTTTACCCTGACATTGATTAATGTCGTAATTGGAGTACGTTCGCTCGCATTGGCGAAACACTGTGTGAACAGCAGTTCCATCTCTGCGAATGTTTTCATGGAGTCATTTGGGGGTTGCGAGTACCATTCGAAGCTTGTTTCTGACAGGCTGCCAACGAACTGGCATAGCAACAGTTTGTCATCGCCTCCGGTATTGCCGGATAGAGCTCTGAATTACGTGACGTATTGATGAGGGTTGCCTGTTCCTTTGTATACATGGAACTTAGGGATCGTATATCCCGGCGAGTATTTGATTTGATCATACCAGCCTGGATATGGTCGTCCAGTTCTGAAAATTTGGCCAGCGACCTCATTAGCTTGATGAGTACTTATTTGTTGAGCAATATAATCATCAAGGGCGGCCTTGGAGATCGTTTCCTCCTTGGCTGCCGATAAGGCCGGAGGAGGGTTTGATATTTCCCCTCTTTCATCCTCGACAATTATCGAGGGTTCTGGCTGGATCATCATTCCAACCATGTCTTGGAACAAGAGAGCCATCTTCTTTATGTTAGCAGCTTGCTCAGCGACTTCCTTGTCCTTTCTCTCGAGCACCCTTTGCAGGAACTCTGTATCGGTCTCCTACTCTTAGAGCTATTCAGCTTCTTTGTCCGGACTTTCTTTCTGTCCGGTAAGTGCTGCCATTTTGGTCAGCAATTCCTGGAGCTTTTGTTGTTGCTGCTAAGCCTTTGTCAGCGATCGATTTTTCGGTCGGTGACTCACCGAAGCACGGCTTTCTTCTTTTCCCGAAGCCATGTAGACTGTATGTATTGTTATGCCCCCGGTCTTGGGGCGTTTTGGTCAATCGCCTTTGGAATTTGCCGCGAGCAGTAAAGTTTTCTCAAGCCTCGTTCTTTTATAAGAGATTGGTATTGAAGGAGCCATTATGACAGGCACATGTTTAGAAGAGGTCCCCCGTTGCATGGTGGAGGAGTGATCTTTTTCGTGTCGGCCCTTGGATTTCTCAGGTCGATGAGAGTAATATTTTTCAATCACAGAGTCTTGGACTTTCCGTCAGACCCTATGAATCTGCAAGGAGAGCCACTGATGAGGCCGCTCCGGTTTGCCTGCACAGGGACCTTTACTGGCAGAGGTGATTTCTTCAGCACTGCCGTTAAGGAATTCTTACGTACCTTCCTGAGCGGATCAAAGTTGTTCCCGATTAGAACAGAAGCGTCGACTTCCACCATTGGAGCTGGTGGGGTGAGTCCAGAGGAGGAGTTGCCCCTAGCTTCTCTCACTCGGCGCTAGTGGCGATGTCGAGCATGCCTCGTGGAAGGGACCGATTTGGAAGCGGCTTCATCATGTCCCTGATTTTGCTGAGGAGTTTCAATCGGTGTCAGCCTGTTGAAGACCGACGTTCTTGTTAATGTTTGAGGAGGGCCGTCCAGTCTTTCGAAGACCGACTGTCTAGTGGGGGAAGCGCACTTGAGGCTTCATCTGTAGGAGGAGTTGGGAGGGCTATCCGTTTTCGGGTAGCCCCTACAGGTATCATGGGCTTCTTTACGGGCTCGTTCGTGCTTTTTCTCAGCCTGTTGAAGACTAAGATGTCAGATTTGGATGGCCCGTTCAGGGGGGCTATTGTAGTTTCTAGTCGATCGAAAACCAACCTTTTAGGAGCTTCTCCTTACGGCGCTGAGGCACCGAAACTCACAGGTGGGAGTATGGTCCCAAAGAACAATCCAGTAGTGGCTTGTATGACTTGCCCCACTGGCATATAAAGGCCATATTAGGCCCATAAGTCACTCCTCCTGTTGGGGTAGAGCGAGAGTGCTGTCGCATGCAGTGTATTAAGAAGCCATTGATTTTCTGCACAGGAGCAGGACACCAAGTTTTAGTGCCTCGAATCCAAGGGCAAGTATAGCGAACCACGATTTTGTTCACGAAACAGGACACACGAAGTGTAGAATGGAAAGAGAAAAAGGTCCCACCGGACATGCCAGAATTTGTTCACCACCGAAAGACAGAAACCGAGGCGTTGGGACGTCTCGCCTAAATTTGGGGTCAGACGCTATTTGGACTTCTCCATCTACCTCTCCGAAGATACTAAGTTGATTTATGATACCATATATTGGAGGTTTGGACAGATGCGACCGTTGTAGCAAAATATATCAGATTCCCCTTCATTTGTGAGGGGCTTTTGATTGTGGGGATGCTCTTCCCTGCAGGCGCAAGTCCCTGCAGTTAATAACGTTATCGTGTTGCGATAACCACTTTCTCCTGCTCCTGTGGTTCACTTCGTGTCATGTTGTGTTTATTTTATTTTGGGTTGCCCGTGGACTGTATACAAAGACTAAATTATGTCATCGCTCGTAGGACGCGGATCAGTCCAAATCCGTATATTTTAGATTTGGGATTTGAATATTTTGTATGGTTTAAGGACCGTTAATCTAGTTTGAGATTAAGATCAACTTTCACATATGAGCATTTGGGCCCAATTTATTTTAACTATGGATATGTTGGTCCTGTTTGAGACTAAGATCAACTTAGCAATATTTTAAGGATCACTTTTTTAAAGATCCAGCAACAGAGCATTTGGGCTCAACTGCTAGAAATTTCAGAGAGAGATTTTTAGCCAAATTGGGCTTGGTCTGCTTGGTCTTTTCTTCTTTCTTTTTCTTTTCAAAAGTGATAAGCAATTATTTGGGTTCTGTTTGTTTAGCCCCACCCTCTTTTTTTGTGCAAAAGTGCTAAACACTTGTTTGGAGCTCTGGTACTCATGTGTATCATGTGAAGCACTCAGTCATGGGCGCTGCCCAATCAGTGCTAAGCACTTTAGTCATTTTGACTAAATATATATATAGTGCTAAGCACTTCCTTTTTTTTATATGGCGTCAATGTGAGGAGCACGTGCGGCATTGGACGCTGCCTAATCAGTGCTAAAAACTCAGCCGTTTTGGCTGTATATAAAATACTAAGCACTTTTGTATGGCGTCCACATGAGGAGCAAATGCGACACTGGGCGCTGCCCAATCAGTGCTAAGCACTCATCCGTTTTAGCTGTGTATGAAGTGTTAAGCACTTTTATATGGCGCCCACGTAAGGAGTACATAAGGCGATGGGTACTACCCAATCAGTGCTAAACACTCAGCCCTTTTGGCTGTTTATGAAGTGCTGAACACTTTTATTCACCGCTCACGTGTATTTCACGTGAGGCGCTGGCCTTCTGCTTTGGGCACCCACGTGTTTTTCATGTAAGGCGATGGGCGCTGTTAGGAGGGCACCCACGTGTGAAGCACATGAGACGCTAAGTTATTTTCTTTTTTTAGAGATTGAATCTATATTAATGGCATTTTGACCATTAATGATCACCAAGATGTTTGTTTTGAAAATCTGGGATCAAGTTTTCTTCAAGAACTAAGTTCTTATATATATATATATATATATATATATATATATATATTAAGAACTAAGTTTCTTTTTAGGGTTAAACCCTATTTTCAGGGGAATTGAATTTCTAAAAGATAGGTTTTTTCCATTTTCCTAATTCTTTTCTGAATCTTTTGATTCTCAAGAACAAAATCTTCCCAATGAGAATTAAATTCTCAACTTGTGGGAGATTTTGTCTTGTAGATCTCAGATGCAGATAAAGAACTAAGTTCTTGAAAAGGGTTAAACCCTTAGAAATACTATGATAAGTAAATGAGAGGTTTTGATCTCTGTGGTTTCTTTACCTAGAGTTTGAGAGGAAAAAAATATCTTCTTCTCTATTGAGAAGTAAATTCTCTATTGTTTTTTTTAGAGCCTTATGTATTTTTTTGCAGAAGCTTATGGGGGTTCTCTCTATATGAGACTTGAAGTCTTGGGTCCTTTATATAGGAGGCAAGTTGTTAATTAGTTTGAGACAATCTCTTATTGAGAGATTCTAATTGATTTAACTGGTCTCAAATTTTGTTTGGGGAATTTTACCCACCGTTGGATCTTTGATCCAATGATTTCTGTTTTACAGAATATGTTTTCTTGTTCTTAACATGATCGGGGAAATATTTTCCCATATATTGAATTTATTCTGTAAAACGATGACTTTTAATCGCCATTGGATTTTTAATCCAAGAGCTCTCTGTTTTACAGAGAGCGGTCTTTTTTGTTTGTAAAGATTGAGGAAAATATTCCTCAAAATAGAATTTAATTCTATTGTTTAATAATTTATCATCACCATTGGATTTTTTATCCAATGGCCCTGTTTAAAAGAGAGTATCCCATTTTTTCGGGAAATATTCTCATGTAGAATTTAATTCTACTGATATAAACTTGGACGTCGGCGCTCACGTGTTGTGCACATGGGCACCACAACAGAATTTAATTCTTATTTATGATAGGCGCTCATGTGTTTTGCACTTTGGCGCTCACATGAGATTCACGTGCGGCGCCACTATAAGATTTAATCTTAAGGGGATGGCGCTTGCGCTGGCACCCTCGTGATAAGCACGTGAGGCACTGCCTCATTAAAATTTAACAGAGCTTATCTCCTTTTATTGGGGGAACACCTATCAATCTATAAAATCATATAGCAATAAATTTAAATATTCAATTCTAATTAACCTAAAAATAATTAGATCTTACCCTACTACAGAATAACACATAAGTTATCAATTTATGAATTACCTTACTTTGTCGGAATAATCTAAATTACCGTAAATTAATTAGGTTGAATCTACTATAATAAAAATTTCATCTTACCTTCCCTAATTTGATTTCTAGGTCGTCAAGTTATCACTAAACTAATTATTTTATCGGTGATACTATTTTTCCCTAAACAAATCTTATGGGCGTCAATCAATCATTGATTTATTTAGTTTATTAGCATAGCATAAAAAAGAATTAACTTTTATCAAAGAGATTCATCATGAAAACCAAATAGAAAAGAATAAAGAGAAGAATTCAAACAACAATCATAGCAAGTATAATTCAAAAACCCTAGCAATTAAATTAGCTACTCATGATAGATGGAAACATAATAAAATTAGATAGTTTCATATTAAAAATAACTTATAAAATTTCTTGATCTCTCACAAAAACTAAAAAAATTATCTCATGGAGAGATCAAACGCTAGCAATGCTATACGGCAGTATTTATAGGCTATTAGCAGTTTCCAAGAGCAGTTTACAAAATATTTTCGAAGATAAAATAATCCCTCAAAATCTGGAGATCTAATTCCACTAAAACCCAGCCCAAATTGATTTTCGGCGGTAAGATTTGGCCTCCAAGTTTTTTTCACTAGATTTGTCTCGACTTTGTGAATCTTATTCCACACTTGATTTTTGGTAATTTTCACCATTGGCTCTGTTTTAGCTTAAAATAGTACACATCCAACGCACGTAATATGCTTTTTGTGCACTTTTTCCCTTTAGCCCTATAATCTGCATTATTTAACAAAACATATCCGGAGTAGTATTAAATAGGAAAAATAAAGATAAATTTGACTATATAAATATGCATTAAAATAGACCAATCATGCGGGTATGCGGTTAGATTTTCAAAGTGGAAAACCGTGTTTTCTTTTAAGAAAGTGTATTTCATAAATGCATTTCTTATTGATGCAATGTATAAACTAAGTATCGTGTACCCAACTTTCTCGATTAGTGAAATATCTATTAGTAGATACCCATCTACTCTTTGGCACCACAGGCTAGGTCATGTTAACTTTAAGAAAATGATTAACATGACAAAGTTGCGACTATTACCAAACTGTGAGGGTGATAAATCTGAGAAATATGAAATCTGTGCTCAAGCTGAAATAACTAGAAAGACATTTCCCAACGTCACCCGAAGCAATATGTTATTAGACATAGTTCATTCGGACACCTGTGACTTTAAAAGTTTCGTGACAAGAGGAGGCATGAAATATTTTATCACCTTCATCGACGACCTCTCTTGTTTCTTCCATGTGTATCTGCTGAAGCCTAAATATGAAGCATTCAGCAAATTCAAGGAGTTTTGAACTCGTGTAGAAAAGGAATTTGGCAAGCCAGTGAAGAAACTAAGGAGCGACAGAGGAGGCGAATATCGTTCCCGAGAAACAGAGGCTTACTTTAGGGAGCATGGCATAATTGCTGAAACCATGGCATCTTATTCTCCGCAGTCCAACGGGATTGTAGAGAGAAGAATCCCACTCTGACAGAAATGGTGAACTCAATGTTGATCACCTATGGACTTCCAACCTGCTATTAGGGAGAAGCTCTTCTGATGACCCGCTGGATTCTGAACCGGGTCCCATATACTAAAACCAATTCTACTTTACATGAATTGTTCTTGGGTTATCATGATTACTTAGATGCACTCAAAGTGCGAGGGTGTCTGGCATATGTTAGAGTTCCAGATATTAGAAAGCTAAAGCTGGGACCGAAGGCAAACATGTGTGTATTTCTATGATTTACTGCAGACAGTGATGCTAGTAGATTCTTAGATCTAGGCACAATTCTATAATTGACGCTCGTGATGTAGAATTCTTTGAGGATAAGTTCATTAAATATAAGAACGTATCTTTCAAGAACTCTTTCGAGAACTCTCAACTGGAAGAGTCAAGGTCAATACAAGAACAAGTTGTTCTTCCTGAAGAAGAAGAAGCAGCTGCTCCAGAAGCTGTACAACCTCTTTCTTCTAAACATCTTAGAAAGGCTAAAACATTTGAAGACAACTTCACCACTTTTCATGTTGAAGGTGACTTTCAAATTTTTGAAGAAGTGATGAAAACCAAAGATGCTTTTTTTTTGGAAGGAGACCGTGAAGAATGAGATGGACTCACTAATTCAGAACCATACTTGGGAGCTTACGGATTTACCTGAAGGTGCAAGACCGATCAGTTGAAAATGGATCTTCAAAAGGAAGTTACATGCAGGTGGTACCATTGAGAAGTACAAAGTGAGATTGGTGGCTAAAAGATTCACTCAAAAGGAAGGAGTTGATTTCTTTGACATATATGCCCATGTCTGTCGAATGACTACTATCCGTATTCTAATTTCTTGGGCGGTGATTCAAGACCATATCATTCATCAAATAGATGTGAAGACCTTTTTCTTGAATGGCGATCTTACTGAAGAAATCTACATGCATCAACCAGAATGATTTTTTGTTGATGGCTTAAACAACAAAGTAAGTTGATCAAGTCTTTCTATGGACTAAAGCAAGCTCCGAAGCTGTAGCACGAGAAGTTCAATAACATCATTCTGAGCGATGGATTCCGGATCAGTGAATCTGATAAGTACCTATATATGAAGGTCATTAAAGATAAGGTAGTAGTGATCTACATATATGTTGATGATATGCTGATTGTTGGGACCCATTTGCAGATAGTTACTTTTACAAAGAAGCTTCTTTCTGCCCAATTTAACATGAAGGACATTGGAGTTGCTGATGTGATTCTGGAAATCAAAATTCTGAGAACTGAGTATGGTCTAGGCCTATATCAGTCTCACTACATAGAGAACCTACTTAAGAAGTATAACTACTTCGATTTTCCAAAGTTAATTGTTCCATATGATTACAATAAGAAGTTTTAACCTAAAACCGGAAGACTGGTGAAGCAACTGGAGTACGCAAGAATTATCAGGAGTCTGATGTATGCTATAAGCTGTACAAGGCCTGATATTGCTTTCGCTGTTGGGATGCTTAGCACACTTACAAGCAATCCAGGAAAGCTCATTGGCATGCGATCCAAATGCTGATGAGATACCTTAAGATCTTTTTGCCCAATTACGAATCGCTTCCAGTAGAAAGAAAATCCGTATTGTCGTAATAGCGGAATAACTTTTCTTTTAGAAAGATAAAAGTCAAGAAAAAGTGAAATAAAAACTATGAAGCTGGGCTTTTTCTACTCCGAGTATCCAGCAACTATTGAAGGCTTCTCTGATGCAAGTTGGTGCTCGGAGCCAAACGATTGCAGATCAACTGGTGGGTTTGTCTTCACTATGGGAGGAGCGGCTATCTCCTGAAAGTATAAGAAACAAACAATGATCGCACAGTCATCGATGGAGTCTTCTATGCTTTTGCTATTGTGAAAGATGAAACTGGGTGACTCAGTTATCTTCTGAGAGATCTTCCATTGAAAGAACCGCAAAGAGCGGTAATCACTATCTATTGTGATAATCAGGCAACGAGTGTTGTGGCAACTAAATCGTTATGCAATGGACGGAAGCGGACAATTCGTCTGAAGCATGTGTATCTGAATGAGTTGATAACCCACGGACTCATCATGATTGACGCCCGATCTTCTGAGAATGTGGCAGATGCCTTTACAAAAGGTTTGAAAAAGGATTTGATCGATAAGAATTCCGCTTGTATAGGTCGTAATTCTATGTTAGTTTATTAAATTTACCATGTAATCAAATTGTTAGTTCAAAGCTTTGCTACTAGTAATGAGATTATTGGTTCAAAAACTATGTAAATTGACAGACTGATGTGAGAATGGCATGGAACATTAATGAGTTCTATATATTTAGGATGTTGGATACTTTGTTGCAAGAATGCTTGACGAACTCATAATGTGAGAATGGCTTGGGGGCTTAAGGAAGTTCTTTGCATCTGGGATGTTGGGTGCTTGGTTGTAAGCAAGCCTAAAGGAACTCACCTATGCTTGAGTGGAGATTTGACTGACTTCTATGGAATCCTTGAAACAGATTCCTAAAACTCTAGCAAAAAGTTGGATATAGTACAAGGCCATTAATGTGTTGTTGACTCAAGGAAAAAGGCAGTAGTTCAAGGTTTAGTCCACTATTGCATGATTTGGTTTAGTCATAGTGTGATTGCTAAAATGTTAGTGAAGTGCTAGTTCAAGACGAAGTTCACCATGCACCTAACTGCAATTTAGTTAGTCTAAGTGGGATTCAAGTTCTTGTGATATCTTCACTATGCATTGAAACTAAACTTGGATACTAGTTAGAAACTTGTAGGGGATTATTGAAACTTGTAGGGATTTTCATAAAAATATTGGATGAAGTTTCAAACTAAAAGATCAATAGTTCAAATCTTACCATTGGCAAAATTAATTAATTAATTAATAATATCCTTCATAGGTAATACTAATAAACTTGGGCTTGAATTTGGAGCTGGAGCGGGATCGGATCAATTGAGTTGAGTTGTACATTGTACAGTACTGCTACAGTGCCAGATGGAACTGCTGCAGTAATTACCGACATGTGCGGTAATTTCTACAGTGATCCGGATGCGCGGTAATTGCTACAGTACCTGCTACAGTGTGCTGCAGCCGCTACGGCAACTGTCGGCAACAGTAATTGCTACAGTACGCTGCAGTATCAGGTTGTATTTTGAATTGATTTTAGGTGTGTTCACACTGATTTTTAACTATATAAATATCCCTCTGAATATCATTGTTTTAGATATCGAAGAAGAAGAAAATCTTCTATATACTAAGGGGGTGCAGCCAGATCATTTTCTGGGCTGTAACCATGTTGCATTATAGAGATTTGAAATATACCGAAGTTAGATCAGTCAAAATTCGGAGAGCTCAGGTTGTGCGCCAAAGATCAAGAAGATCCGTCCACCACAACCAAAAGTTCAGAGTAGCTGGTTGGTGCATACCAGTAGTTAGATTGTTGTTCCTGGGAGAAGTTTGGTTTTGAGATCCTTGTACCTGAAAAGGCCGAATTTGATTTAAGTTAGCGTTCGAGGATGCACAACAGTTCGCCACAATTCCATTGTTTTTTGCAGATAAGTTTTTTTTTTCAAAACCAAAATTTCAATTTTGTAATGACTCTAAAATCCCTGTATAAATGTAATTTATTCAAATGCATAGAAAGGGTATTTCAGCCTGATTAGAAGTTATAAGTTATTTTTGTGCAATAAAAGCAAGAAACAATTTGTAGTACATTGGTTAAGTCTTTACATTGCTATGACATAGCCTGTGTGTTAGATTCCTATTAGTCCCGTTTATTTTTAATATTTTTTTAACTTTTCGGAAGCCCAAGAGTTGCACGTGCAATACACGGAGAATCGAAAAGTTTCAGAAAAATTAAATTGGATAAATGAGGAGTTAACACTGATTAAAACACCTGGCACGAATCTCAAGGCAAATCGCCAAGATCCAACCGCCCAAACCCTCAAATCACCCGCTACCGATGGTCCATCTTGCTCCGTTTGCCCCCATGCTTCGCTCATGCGTCCCTTTAATTCCCCACTACTCTCTTATATTGTTTAATTACTCCGCATTCAACTAGAGACCATTCAAATCCTCATTAACAACATTTTAATTCTTTTTAATTGAAATTTTTTAATTCCCATAAACTCAAATTCTTCATTATAAATACACCCCTTCTTTAACTCTCCTCCATTCTGAAAATCCCTATAAAAATACTCAAAAATTCTCTAAGTGCAAACTGGAGTTAAGCAAACCAAGAGAAGTAGCAATCCAATCTTGACGACCGAAGCATTCCCGATGCTACCGCGATGCCAAGGAGGCCTCCTCTCTCTTCCTTACCCTTTTGTTAACGTTACGCAACCAGTAAGTCACTTCTCTCTCTTTTCTTTTCATCTCAAATCGTATTCGAAAATCATACCGACAAAATGGAGTTAACATTAAAAGTTTTTTTTAAAAATGTTTTATCATTCTTGATAGGTAAATATGTCATATAATCATCCTAATATCACTTCAAATCAATATTCATATCATTTGTTTTTTTTTGTAACCAAAATTCCATGTGAAATAATAAGATAATGATTTTTTTCAGAAAAATACCATGAACTTTAGTATAACCCCTATTTCGATAACTAGTATGTATACCTCTGGGAAATTCACGGAGTAATAACCTACCCCACACGCACACTTTTGATTCATGGCACGATATTTAGATGTATGGTTAATTTAAAAGAATACGTTTTTCAAATAAACGCCATCACTTTATAAAAATACATTTTTATTGATATTTTTACCGCGTTTTGCAATTGCGCCTTTACAACTCTCGTTAGGGGACCCGCTAATAGATGGTGCGGATTATTGCATATTTTTAGGATAACAGAACGAAATACAGAGCTCTTCACGAAGAATTCGGTCTCGAAAGGAATGAAAATACGATTTAAATGAAATACGACTTTTTAAAAAAAATTAAACTTTGAAAAATTATATAAAAATTATGAAACTATATTTTCAATAAAAACAAATTAAGAAACTATACGTTTAAAAGGAAAGATTAAAATTTTAATAAAATACCCCAAGTTTCCAAAAGTAATAATTTTCATAAAAATATCATAAACTTTTAAAGCTGGGTTTTATCACTAGGATACCACTAAAACTAAAATATATTTTCATAAAAACTCTAAATATTATAAATCACCCTCGAACTTTATTTTTAAACAATATTAATATATTTTTCATAAAACCCTCTCGGGAAATACTAACAATATAAATACAATATAAATAACAATAATGAATTTTTAAAGACTCTAGATTAATATAGATTTAAGTGGTATCATTTCTTTTGAGTCTCATGGAGCCGGAGAAACTCAGTGCATGCCTATTCAGGTTAGACAACAACTTAACGGAGTTATCAAATGGCAATTGTCTTGGAAAAAAACACAAATCCTGCCGTCCATTGAAACAATTGTCCGATTACTCCCGAACTTAAGAATTTCAACAGTTAAATTCATTAATAAGAAATATCTATAACTCGAATCCAAACTTGAATCTAAACTCGAACTCGAACCCAAACTGTTAGTTATATGTATGCCCTAGAGGCCATTACTGTACATAGGATGTATATTGTAGTGGATGCTGGGACATATATAGGGAGGACTTTCATGCTCGACATGATAGTATGCTATCTGGTTGCTCTTTACCTTAACGTGTATACTGATTGTCTCTCTGTTACATGTTGGTAAAGCCCTTAGGATGTGTACTTGACTACCTGGACTATGATGCGGATCATACTAGTGGGGACATGGTAGTCCATAAGTACATCCTTCAAGGTCCCTAGTCATGGGTGTATCGAGACGGGGCATCGATATACCAGTGTAGACTAGTGTATACCTTCTCGACCCATACAGATGGGCGATGGATGATCCCATATCCATTGGTGTTTGACATCAGAGATGATATACGGGTGCTCAGTGGAGACTGGGTACACTGGACGGACTCGCCGAGAACTCCCAGATGGTATTATACCTTACGTCAGATGGCAGTTCTCTGGTGACACTGGTACAGAGTAGTCTGTTGACCCGAGATCGTCATAGAGTCTTGTGTGGTTCCCACTGTGCTTTGATTTCCACCTTACCACGTCCAAGAAGGCGTGCAAAATGGTGGCTTTTGGGTACAGTCCTGAATCACATGGAGGCAATGAGCGATAGGAGGGGATTCGTCTCTCCCGGTATAGGGAGTTGATATTGCGCTGTGTTCGATTGGCTATAACCAGAAATCCCTGGCCAGGGTTGCTGAGATTTACTGGTAAGTGTTACCAGTAGTTTCTCGAACTGTTATAGACCTCATATTGACACGACTTATCAAGCTATTGGGGTCTGACGTTTACCACCCCTAGGCGAGATATGCGACATATCAGACGATCAGACCGGACTGTACGGTAAGTGTTACAGGTTGGATTCACAGGAGTGTGAGCGGGCTTGCTCATCGATCTTCTGATCGCTCAATACCCGGGTGGCCGTTACGTTTAGCAGACCGCTTGCGGTTTGTGGGTGTTTGATATGATCATCACCTGCTGCCGGCGTATTGACGAGTCTTTAGAGTTCTACACAGAGGTTTCCTGGCTCAAGCGAAACGAAATAGGAGCGCATATGAGATATGTGCGGGACCGAGAATAATGCGTGTATGTGATACCGTATTCTATTCTCGCGATGAATGTATCGATATAGTTGTATGCGATATAACCTAGTTATCGAATCAAGGATTGATTCGATAAATCGATACATTGGATACTAGTCGGTTATGTGCGACATGACCGGATCATTGAATCAAATGTTGATTTAATGATTTAATGTATAATTATATATTTGATATATTACTTTGCATTAACTAGTATTGGTTCATTTTAAATGGATTTTCTCACTTGAAGTACACAAGTTGTATATGTGATATACTTTTGTGCACTTGATTGTATCATGTTTGATGATACATGCTTACTTGAGTTTGTGTAAAGATTAAACCATGGTTATTTAAATGGTTAGGGTTTTGTTTTTCATATCTATTTATTTATTTATTTATTATGGAAAAGATAAAGAGAAAAATGGTGGCTTTCTTTGTTTGTTATTGAAGCTTCATGAAGCTTTGACAAAGTGACCATTTTGTCTCATGCTTAACCCTAACCATTCCATCTAACCATAGTCTATTCTCTACACATAACCATGGTTAGTATATGATAAGTATTCATATTATTTTCCTTTTTGAAAATGACACTTATCATATTCTTTCTTCATCTTCTTCTTCTTGAAGAAGAAAAGTTTGCCTCCATCAATGGCAACTAGAGAAAAAGAGTGAGAAATCCAATTCTAAAGTGAACCCACTTCCTATTTCTTCATTCTCTACCTCTTGCCAAGTAGTATAGGGTGTTTTCTTCACAAGTTTCATGACTTGGTGAAGTGGGAGCTTGATCTTGTGATGCCTCGACGTAGATCAACTTCGGCATCGTAGTCGATGACCTAACCCGTCCATTTCTCCGATGGAGTCGACACTAGAGTCCAAGATCTGATTTGTACAGCGGAGAGGACGTCTACGTGGAGCTAAGGAAGTGGAGAACCGGATCTACAAAGGTTGTATTTCTGTTCATTTAGTTAAGTTGTTAACTAGTTGCATGTTTCGCCTAAAATTCTAGTTAACGATCCGTATTAGGGTTTCTCGGCACTTGTAAAATTTGAAATTGGTATGGTTGATGCCTTGTGAGACCTCTTAAGCGTGCATAGGAACCCTACAGTGGTATCAGAGCCTAGCTAGAGCCTTAGGCGATGCGTAGACGGATTTACAATTCCGATCGAACCGAAACCCTAACTCCAAAATGCTCTCTGGACTTTTTTCAAAAACTGGGATTTTTCCAGATTAAAAATTCTTAAAAAATTCAGCAGGAAATTCTAAGAATTACGATGCAAAATTTATCAAGTGATGCTGCTAAAGTGCCGCGGAACCGCGGCAGAAGCTTGGCTTATGCGGCGGTTCCACGGCCAATATATGTGATCACTCTTCAATTTTTGCACAGTAACTCCTATATTTTGGTTCTGGATTTTCTGGGATTTTTTAATATTTATTCAATTGTTAAATATTCTGGGGTGTTTTGGAGCTTTGTTGATTCGATCGGAAATTTCAAACTTTGTCTATGTGTTTTTCCGGGTAAATTTTAGAATATGTTAAAAAGTTCGACCGAATATAAATACCCACTTTTTCCCCTGCCGGGAAACTTCCAATTGTTGGATTTTTTCGTAGTTTAATGACGTTCTAAGTAGTGCAAGTAACGCGATGGTCCCTCTAGAAGACAACAAACCTTAACTCGATTATGTGACCGTCTTGAACTGCCTTTTGAACCTTAGGGTTTGGGGAAGTACGGCATGCCACATGTGAGGCGTTGGCTTAACCCTTCTACGGCTGGACCGTTGGTACTGAGGCATGAAGTGAATGTTTTTAAACTTATTTCATGTGTTGAGCTGTTTAGGGAAAACTTGGGTGTTCGATTGTTCGATCGGAAAGTTTAACATTTTCCATTTACCCGGAATGTGATACAATAATTGGAATTCACAAATAGTTATGAGATAACTAAATGAATGTTATAAATCAAGCACTTTAGTCTCACTTGATCGGTTGCCACGGAATTTTGATGTGATCAAAAGTCCATCGCAATCACGTAGCGTACGCGGATACTCGCCGGGTAAACTTAATAGACAGCCTCGCCCCATAGCCCCGACCAAGTGACTGTAGGAGAACCCCGTCGCCGAAAGCATCCGTTCGGGTGCTCGCGGCAGCGGTGTTCCGCCTTGGTGCACTTTGTCGACGGCGTCGGGGGTGCGGCCGTCGACTAAAGTTTGCGACGAGCATTCGATCAGGATGTCGGGAATCTTGTTGAATTGCCCGACTTGATATTGAAAAGGGTTTTCGATAATAAGACTAAAATGCGGGGTTTATAATTGTTAGGCATGCGATGTCTAAGGAATTCATTTGATTAGGCATGCGATGTCTATTTAGGTTGCGGATTCCAACTGTTGTAGTTTTACACTTTCTTTCTGTGACCGTAAGTGTAATATGTGATATCGCCGGTTTCATTGCTATATGCCAACGACAATTGGGATACGCATGTTTACTTACGTTGATGACATGTGATGTTATGTGTTGCTGGATATGTTATATTGGATCGTCGTGTTCGAATAGCCGGGGGGGTTTTATATGAGACGAGTGTTTTTCATTTTCATTCATGTAAAAACTTGTATGTAAAATTCTTTTATTGGGGCACTTCCAGGTTGCGGAAGATGTCACCCTTTGTATATTATTTACTTTTCCGCACTAGGATAGACCCAAGGAGGGGAGCACAAGTAACCGGGTTCTGGAGTCCAGTGGGAGACCAACTCGAGGAGTCGAGTCCGGGTCTCCTAACTCTAGAATTGGTAGGGTTGCTTGCCGCTCTCGTAGAGGTCTAGGGGTGTGGGTTTGGCTATTCATCGCGACCGTGGAATTCGTGTTTTATACTGGCTCGTATTGAAAACACGGACGTCCCAGTATATCCAATATTTCATATGATTCTTCTGCTGCGATATCTGTGATGTGATCATGTGATGTTATGTGATAGATACTGTATATAGTATATATGATATATTATATAGGCGTTACTTATGTTTTACACCCGTGCTAGCCCTGCCCCGCTCTGTCGTTAGTTACCTAACCTAACGGTGCACGAGGGGACATCGAGGCGAATGCGAATGGCATAAGTGTACATCGTATTTATCTGTGATGTTTAGGTGGACTTAAATGATGGGATATTCATTAATGAGATTAATGAAAGAAAATAAACCTAAAGATGTTGTAGAATCGAATTTCAAAAATAAAACATGTAGCTACAGTTCTTGCTTTGCACAGCGATATATATGATATATCCTGCACCTTGTTCGATGAGGAAAGGACCGAGATCCCTTCACCGGGAGTGACTCCTTTAGCAATAACTGGCAGATGCTACACACTCGGTTTGTTTTTTGATAGCTTCTATAGTTTCTGCTTTGCACAGTGATATATATGATATATCCCGCACCTTATTCGACGAGGAAAGGACCGACGATCCCTTCACCGGGAGTGACTCCTTTAGCAAAACTAGAAAAGCCTCAATGACACTCCATTTCAAAATTCATTTGATTCTACAACGATATCAAGTTCATTACGCAATAGGTTTTCAGAAAAATCTGTCGTAGCCCTCCGTCATTTCAGATAAGTGGTAGTTAGTATTCGTGCTACGTTTGTTGGCCTGCGTCAAGGCGTAGTGTGCGGTAGCTAACTAGTATTTATCTGCTTATGCATATGATGCAGATTGGATTAGGGTAGTCGTGCGACTTTGTTGGCCTGCGTCAAGGGTCGTGCGGGTGGGTTTAATTCAATCAGGAAATAACGGGTTGAACTTGACTAGCGCACTATGGTTTGTTGGCCTGCATCAAGGTCATAGGACGCTAGGGGCAAAATTATCGGGAATTTCAAGTGTTGAAATTTGCAATGAGATTGCATACCTTCTATGAGATAGTTGGATCCCGATACCCGCTGCGAGTAATTGTTACTCCTAGGAGAGTTTTACACATTACAATTAGCCGATCAAGTAGGTGTCTAGAAAGGTGTCAACGAGGTTACGCCTCTGGGAAAACGAGGTATACATTAATTAGGTCCGTGCGAAAGCACGGGGCACCTCCCTCAAAGTACCGACTCTGGCCTGGCTGAAAGATTGGCGAACTTGTAGCGTGTAATTAATCCCGGCTAGTCTTTCCTTTTAGGGTTTGAAGGAAGATTTGATAAAAACAGTGGGAGCCATCCTGATTAGATAAAATAATAACCAATCTATTCTTGCAAGAGCGCACGCTGAGTGTTTTCTTCTCTCTCTCTCCAGGTAGCGACCATATCACGCCTTAATCAAGATAATAATACGGAATATTGACCGAACCCGCTTGTTATACTGAGCTGGGGAACGTTGGTCCCGCTCCAACTTATAATTGTTATAAGACAGAGCAGGAAATTGGGGAATACCAGAATTCCTATGCCGCCCAAACGAGGAAAGTGCATATGATGCATCATCTTCGGGTGTGTTCGTTACACAGAACTGTTTCTCAATATTCTTTACGTCCTAGGTATGTGATACCAGATCAGGATCCCAGATATGTAATCTGTTACATAGGGCTACAGAAAAGTAGAGAACCGAGAACGGGTGATAAGTTTCATGAGGCAGAAAACGAGGCAAGTGTTGCAGCCAAGTCTGTTGGTCACTGTCGCCCTGTATCCCAAATACATTGATTCTGAACGAATGTTATTAGATACCGAACCTGATATACAAAATCATGTCAGTCTCTTTATTAGTAAAGAAATGATAAAATTTTGTATTGTTGGATAATGTTTTGAACATTTCCTATATCAAAAGTTGATCAGTTCAGGCACGTTATCTAAAAGCATTGATGTTCTAAATCAAACTACAGTTCTTAGTATACAGAACACACACAAGAGGAAGAGTTCAGAAATGAACGGATCCTTCTTGAGGTATTGTAGACTAGGTCATATCAATGCGACCCGACTAGCTTGAGTTACATAAAGATGCATATTTAAATTAGTTTGAATTTACATCTTGTGAAACTTGCCAGTCAGGTCACAGAGATAAGATGAACATAGCTCCGTTTACAGGAAACAGAGAAAGAGTTAGTGAACTCTTGGGATGATACATGTTGATGTATGAAGGTCCCCTGTCTACACATACCAAGATCGGTTCTTTTTACTTCATTACATTCTCTGATGATCTTTCGAGATTCAGACCTATGTTCCTGTTGAAACACAAGTCCGAACCTTTTGAGATATTCATAGAATATAAGTTAGAAGTAGAGAACCAAAATACGGGTATAAGTATTATGTCCTATGATGAGATCAGGGAGGAGAATACTTGTGCATGGAATTCCTGGACTATTCTAAAGGAGAATGAGATTCTCTCTCAGCATTATTCCTCCGTATACACCATAGCACGATGGTATATCGGGGCGGAGCAATCACACCCTATATGATAAGGTGTGCTCTATGATGAGTACTACTGAGTTACCTTTTTCCATTTGGGGGTTATGCACTTGAGAAGCTGCATACCTATTGAATTAGGTTCGAATCAAATCAGTGCCTACCACTTCATATGTGATATGGAAAGGGAAGAGCCCATATCTTAAGTTAGTTAAGATTTGGGGTTGTCCGGCCTATGTCTAAAAGCAAAATCCGGACAAGCTCGAGACAAGATCTGTTATGTAGAACTGGAAAGGTTCCAGCTATACAAACTACAACAGATGATTTGATAAAACCAAAGGATTCAATTGTTTCCAACGAACCTCATCTTCTCCGCCGATCTAGTAGGGTTCCTCACCCACCTGAGAGATACTTCGGTTTCTCTATGACAATGGGAGCGAGAATTGCATCATGAGATGATGACCCAACTAGTTTCGAGCTGGCCATCAGGAGTGGGACTCTGTAAGAATGGCTGGATGCTTAGCGATTTGAGATGGAATCCTTATACACCAGCAAAGTATGGACTTTGGCTGCTATATCTGAAGGGTTAAATCCCCATCAGGAGTAAGTGTATCTTGAGAAGATTACTTGGTGTAGATGGAAAAGTTAAGACTTTCAAATCTAGACTTGTTAAAGGTTTTCGTCATTGACCAGGCGTGGATAATGATGAAACCTTTTTCCAGTGGCTATGCTTAAATCCATCCAGATCCTACTTGCCACGGCTACATACCATGACTACGATATCTGGTGGTTGGGTGTCATGACAGCTTTTCTAAATGATGTTTTAGAATAGAGTGTCTATAAGTACACAGCCAGAGGGCCTCGTAGACAGTGGGAGCAGCGGAAACGTGTGCAAGATATTTTATGTGATAAAACAGGCATCGCGGAGTTGGAACGTCTATTTTGATGTGTTACTCAAAGAGTTTGACTTCATCAAAATGGTGGATGAACCTTGTATATACAAAAAGGTAGTAGGGAGTATGGTAGTGATCCTCGTAGAGTACGTGAATGACATACTCTTGATAGGGAAGGAGTTTCCTATGCTACGCTCGGTCAATCTCCGCTTATCACAAGGATTCTCCATATAGGATCAAAATGATACCTCTTAAATCCTAAGTATTCATCTATGAGATAGATGTAATTGGATGCTAGGAATCTCACTAGTAGTAGTGAGATGGTATCAATCGACCCTGGGGAGAATCACTGGAAGGGTTCCAGGGTGATAAAGACGACTGAATGTCAGTCACAGGCATTGTCTTTACCCTCAGAGGAGGGACGGTATGTTGGAAGAGATCCAAGATAGATACCATGGCATACTAGACGATAAAGGCTGGGTACATCGCTACTTAAGATGCTACCAAAGAGGCTGTCTGGGTGTATATTTATTCATGAGATGAACTTAGTTCCTCCCATTGTGTGACAATGGAGTTGTGGCTTATGCCAAGGAACGTCTGTCCCATCAGTGATCCAGACATATTCTGAGGCAGCATCACCTGATCATGGGGATGGTTGATCTCCAAGGAGATCGAGGTAAGGAGAGTAGACTCAGAGGACAACACGGCGGATCCACTCGCGAAGGCCTATTCCCAGAGAGAGATTTTTATGGGATGGTTGAGTATGAGATACTACAACCACTGCTACAGATGGCCCTAGTGCAAGTGGGAGATTGTTAGTTATATGTATGCCCTAGAGGCCATTACTGTACATAGGATGTATATTATAGTGGATGCTGGGACATATATAGGGAGGACTTTCTTGCTCGACATGATAGTATGCTATCTGGTTGCTCTTTACCTTAACGTGTATACTGATTGTCTCTCTGTTACATGTTGGTAAAGCCCTTAGGATGTGTACTTGACTACCTGGACTATGATGCGGATCATACTAGTGGGGACATGGTAGTCCATAAGTACATCCTTCAAGGTCCCTAGTCATGGGTGTATCGAGACGGGGCATCGATATACCAGTGTAGACTAGTGTATACCTTCTCGACCCATACAGATGGGCGATGGATGATCCCATATCCATTGGTGTTTGACATCAGAGATGATATACGGGTGCTCAGTGGAGACTGGGTACACTGGACGGACTCGCCGAGAACTCCCAGATGGTATTATACCTTACGTCAGATGGCAGTTCTCTGGTGACACTGGTACAGAGTAGTCTGTTGACCCGAGATCGTCATAGAGTCTTGTGTGGTTCCCACTGTGCTTTGATTTCCACCTTACCACGTCCAAGAAGGCGTGCAAAATGGTGGCTTTTGGGTACAGTCCTGAATCACATGGAGGCAATGAGCGATAGGAGGGGATTCGTCTCTCCCGGTATAGGGAGTTGATGTTGCGCTGTGTTCGATTGGCTATAACCAGAAATCCCTGGCCAGGGTTGCTGAGATTTACTGGTAAGTGTTACCAGTAGTTTCTCGAACTGTTATAGACCTCATATCGACACGACTTATCAAGCTATTGGGGTCTGACGTTTACCACCCCTAGACGAGATATGCGACATATCAGACGATCAGACCGGACTGTACGGTAAGTGTTACTGGTTGGATTCACAGGAGTGTGAGCGGGCTTGCTCATCGATCTTCTGATCGCTCAATACCCGGGTGGCCGTTACGTTTAGCAGACCGCTTGCGGCTTGTGGGTGTTTGATATGATCATCACCTGCAGCCGGCGTATTGACGAGTCTTTAGAGTCCTACACAGAGGTTTCCTGGCTCAAGCGAAACGAAATAGGAGCGCATATGAGATATGTGCGGGACCGAGAATAATGCGTGTATGTGATACCGTATTCTATTCTCGCGATGAATGTATCGATATAGTTGTATGCGATATAACCTAGTTATTTTATCAAGGATTGATTCGATAAATCGGTACATTGGATACTAGTCGGATATATGCGACATGACCGGATCATTGAATCAAATGTTGATTTAATGATTTAATGTATAATTATATATTTGATATATTACTTTGCATTAACTAGTATTGGTTCATTTTAAATGGATTTTCTCACTTGAAGTACTCAAGTTGTATATGTGATATACTTTTGTGCACTTGATTGTATCATGTTTGATGATACATGCTTACTTGAGTTTGTGTAAAGATTAAACCATTGTTATTTAAATGGTTATGGTTTTCTTTTTCATATCTATTTATTTATTTATTTATTATGGAAAAGATAAAGAGAAAAATGGTGGCTTTCTTTGTTTGTTATTGAAGCTTCATGAAGTTTTGACAAAGTGACCATTTTGTCTCATACTTAACCCTAACCATTCCATCTAACCATAGTCTATTCTCTACACATAACCATGGTTAGTATATGATAAGTATTCATATTATTTTCCTTTTTGAAAATGACACTTATCATATTCTTTCTTCATCTTCTTCTTCTTGAAGAAGAAAAGTTTGCCTCCATCAATGGCCTCCATCAATGGCAACTAGAGAAAAAGAGTGAGAAATCCAATTCTAAAGTGAACCCACTTCCTATTTCTTCATCCTCTACCTCTTGCCAAGTAGTATAGGGTGTTTTCTTCACAAGTTTCATGACTTGGTGAAGTGGGAGCTTGATCTTGTGATGCCTCGACGTAGATCATCTTCGGCATCGTAGTCGATGACCTAGCCCGCCCATTTCTCCGATGGAGTCGACACTAGAGTCCAAGATCTGATTTGTACAGCGGAGAGGACGTCTACGTGGAGCTAAGGAAGTGGAGAACCGGATCTACAAAGGTTGTATTTCCGTTCATTTAGTTAAGTTGTTAACTAGTTGCATGTTTCGCCTAAAATTCTAGTTAACGATCCGTATTAGAGTTTCTCGGTACTTGTAAAATTTGAAATTGGCATGGTTGATGCCTTGTGAGACCTCTTAAGCGTGCATAGGAACCCTACACAAACTCGTACTCCAATCAAATTCAAACCCAAACTCAAACTCAATCTACTCGACTAACTTGACTCGACTCAGGATTGCAATTGACATGACTCGCATTCTACTCGACTTACTCGACTTCATTAACTTTTGCAATTTATGGTTTCAATCAAGACATATTATAATCAACCAATTATATTAACTAAGAATATCTTACCGTTATAATATATATTATACTCGGGGTGTTTGAGATAGTTTCTTGTGTGAATCCAATAGAGTTTCAAGAGTCCTGTATAAACCTATTTTTTTCATTTACTCGAATTTCAGTCGGGTCGAATCCTCCACAGTTTGGAGTCCCGATGCTAACACATGAAATAGACTCATGTTTCCTTACTCCTGAGGGCCTTCTCTTGAGCTCGTGAATACTTCTATGGCTGCATTGACATTCACACTTGAAACTTAACGTTAACATAATGACCATATAGAGAGTTATAGATACATATACCCACTTTCAGTTCTACACATTTTTACTGGTCATTTATATTATTTCTGTTATTATATACTTGTCACTTTTCACTCTTATCCTATCTTTGGAACATACCGAGTGCTTGTTGGCTGATGGGCATTCCACACATCTTTATTTGTCTTGGAATGTTCGTCAGATACGGTCGAGACGGAGGAAGTGAAGGATACAGAGGAAGATTACGGCCAGATAGCTACTCGGGATTAGTTTGACTTTCTTTTTCTTTCAGCTTATATATGCCACATGTTTAGACATTTTCTTTTGTTATATTTATTTTCCAGTTGAAACTTATGTACCAGTAAATATTTCAAATTAAATGTAAATAAAAATGTTGAAAATTCTACAGTCTCCATTTATACTTGTATTGTGTATTATTGTTTCAATACGCTTAATATATTTATTTAGGGAATGATTTTTTCTGAATAAAAATGTTGCGGGCTTACCACGTCATCGTTTCCGTCTACTGGAAGCGGGGCGTGATAAATTTCGATGTCCGTTACAATTCCATTGTTTTTCGCAGATAGTTTTTTTCAAAAGCAAGATTTCAATTTCGTCGTCCATTTTGCTCCCCTTTCCCCTAACAAATTTTAATTTGGTAACACTCTTCAACCTTCCCTTTGCATTGAAATAGTAAAGATATCAATAAAAATAATGGGATACATGACATACTCCCATCCTTTTCTGGTTATAATATATGCTTTGTAGATTATAATAGCAGAGATACAGATATAAAATAACCGGTTACCTACGATCCATGTGTTCAAAGAAAAAATTATGTTTAATTTCTTTGAAATTCGAATTCACAAAATTTAAAGACGGGTTCAAACTGGGTAGTTAATTTGTTTTAAAATTTATCCCCATTGATATTCATAGTTATAATAAATATCCATTACCTTAACTTAAAATTCTTTAAGTTATTATTTAAATCTTTTGTCTATGATGCTAAATAATCATATCTATTACACGTGCAGAAAATCGATGGGAATGGTTATCTTATATTCAAGGATTTTTCTCATTTATCTGAATATTTTATCATAATTAATTGTGAAAGCCCCATATACCCTCTTCTCTTCTTTTTATAATTGCACACAGAGATATAGTGATAGAGATATTCGGCATGAAAAATATTATTATATAACTAATTGGAGAACCTAGAGATATACCGTAGCAAACTCAATCTTATACTCGGCTCCCTTGAATATCATTAAACTTATGTGTAAATAATAGGCACCTAAGTGTATCCAGATAATCCGATCCGGATCTTGTAAATATGGATACTAAAAATCTATATCCGGACAGATTTTTTAGTATCCGGATTCGAATTCGGATTCGACCTGGATACAAATTTTCTATCCGGATCCGGATCCAAATATCCAAAATGATGGTACTCACTATCTAACTAATAATTATTATGAATTATAGCTAGACTTATGTATGTCCGGTAGACTCGATATTACATGAAAAACCCCTAATTTAAAACTATTAAGACTTGTGGATGATGTTTGAATTTAAAAATATGGGTTAATTTTGGCATCAAAAATATTATTATATAACTAATTGGAGAACCTAGAGATATACCATAGCAAACTCAATCTTATACTCCGCTCCCTTGAATATCATTAAACTTATGTGTAAATAACAGTTACCTAAGTGGATCCGGATCTGTTTTTGAATCCGACAACTTGTAAATATGAGTACTAAAAATCTATATCCGGACAGATTTTTTAGTATCCGGATTCGAATTCGGATCCGACTTGGATACAAATTTTCTGTCCGGATCCGGATCCGGATCATATCCAAAATGATGGTACTCACTATCTAACTACTAATTACTATGAATTATAGCTAGGCTTATGTATGTCCGGTATACTCGATATTACATGAAAAAATCCTAATTTAAAACTATTAAGACTTGTGGATGATGTTTGAATTTAAAAATATTGGTTAACCTATTTAAAAAATTTATTAGTTGTAGTTATGAATCATGACCTTTTATATTTATTTGAATAATATCCGTATCTAATTTTAGTGGATGTGGTTACTACAATATCCGATCCGTATCCGTATTCGATTTGTAGTGCATGCGGATATAAATTTTTGTAACCGACAACTATTCGTATCCGTGTTTACATCCGTAAATAGGTGCCGGATACTTGTTGGAGGTTCTAGCTAAAGTTGGGAAGATTAATTAATTTTACATGAATATGATCTTTCATTTATTTTTGTGGTTAATTTGCTTGCTCTAAGTGTAACCATATTATTACCCACAACTAGTTTTGCACCAAATACTTGTTTCTTGAGGCATACGAAAACTTTAAAAGCCCCCAGGTTCCTTTAAAAGAGCACCAAATTAATACTTGTTGAAGCTACCTAGTTATTGAAACAGCTTGGTTGTTAGTAGTGATAAATTTGTTGAAACAAACATGATGTTTATTTGGATTGTAGCCTAAATATCACGACAATTCGTGTATATAAATTCGCCATTGACAAACTATGTACATTTTATTGATATCGTAGATAGCTTGATGTTTTTGGTGTAGCAAAGGATATATAGTTATCCTTATTATCATTTTCATAGACTCGAATAAGATATTGGGGTATATTTATTTTAGCAAAGTGAACCGAACCAATCGTTTTTCATCTAGAACTCTCTTCTTGCTCATGGAGAAGACTTATTTGTAGTTTTATTACCATTGAAAAGAATGGCTTTTGCTTATAATAACAACTAATTGATATCTATATATAGTGTTTGATTAAGATACCAAATTTTTGAAGTTTGTTTAGACCAGTGAAGCTTTTCTTTATACATCTTAGAAACGCATCGTTATCTGTGATGTAGATGTTCGACGTTCAATTTTTGTAAATTAATCAAATTATATATATATATATATATATATATATATATATATATATATTTTGTTGTAAAGCTACTTTTTCTTGGAGTCTTTTTAACACACAGGAAAACGAGAGGACTCTGTATCATAAGGCGTTACCGTAGAAGTTATGCTTCTTTGGTTAACAGGAGTATATACTGCTTGTTTATACTTTTAAATTGTGGAGATTATATGACATGAGCATCATAATTAAAGATCTTCTTGGTTTATTTCTTATTGCTTTATACTTCTTTTGTAAACATATTAATCATCTCTAGCTGATCTTTGAATTTTTTGCCGTATATTTTAGATAATTGTAAGAGAAACAAGGGAAACCAGAAAGAAAAGGGAAGTAATGTGATTGCTGAACATCATCTAAAATCCCTTTTTCCGCCCTCTAAGAAATTTATGGATTCAAAATTAGAACTATTTGATAACTTCCTGTTACATGCATATTGGTTACTTTATTCTTGTTTGTGTGTTTGATGATGATCGAAAATGGAAATTTCCCAGATTACGACACGTAGCAGGTGATGTGTTATCCACGTAAGCCCGTCTGATTCCTGGGGGCTGCGACGATGGAGTAAGTACGATGTATTGGGGATATTCCTCGGCGCCTCATCTCAAAGTTGCATCCGACATTTTATAGACCTCTCCGGAGTACCTTCCCTATTCGTCTAACAACCAACCAACAGCTCGCCTCCGAACTATCCTACAGCCGAGCTACCTCGGCCTTCTCGCTCGTCACCGACCTATTGCAAAGCTAAGCTTCTTCAGCCCCCTCGCTCGTCACCGAGCTATCCGCCGAGCCGAGCTTCCTCTGCTGTCCTGTCCAGCCGAGAGCACGGAACCCAAACACCCCATAACGGCTCCGTGTATCTCATCACGACGAGATCTCCGCCGCTCCACGTCCCGCATCCCACGCTGGCGTATCTTGCCATAAATGGGCGTATCCCGCCATCAACGCGAAGGTGACGCGGAAGCATAACAGACGGCGAGAATCTCGCATCGGCTTGCTCCAATGCGATCCCTATATAAACCACTCCTCCAGACGACTCAGGTACATCGAACTCATTTCCAAGACACCGCTACTCTGCCCAATTACTTCTCGGTATTTACTTGATTGTCGGAGGGTCCTACGGTGCTTTCCCATCCCGGGACTTCCCTTACAGGTAGCTCGGTGTTAGCAGCAACCAACAACCTATTAAAACCCACACACTCAATTCTCACACCGAATCTCAACCGTTCATCCCCGTGTAGGGTTCCTAGGCACACTAATGAGGTCTCACAACAGATCAAACATGCCCAAATCAAATTTTTTTCATGTGCCTACAAACCCTAATACGGATCGTTAACTAGATGATAAGGCGATGCAAGCAAGTAAACGACTTTATTGCTAAAGAAAAGTGACTACAACCTTTATAGATCCGGTCCTCCACTTCCTTGGCTCCGTGATGACGTCCCTCCGCTGTACCAATCGGAATCCGGACTCGGGCGATGGTTTCGTCGGAGAAATGATCGGGCTAGGTCGTCGATTTCGATGCCGAAGATGATCTACGTCGAGGCAACTCAAGATCAAGCTCCAACTTCACCAAGTCATGAAACTTATGAAAAAAACACCCTATACTACTTGGCAAGCGGTAGAGGATGAAGAAATAGGAAGTGGGTTCACTTTAGAATTGGATTTTTCACTCTTTTTCTCATTTCACCATTGATGGTAGCAAACTTTTCTTCATCTTGAAGAAGGAGAAGAAGAAGAAAAGAATATGATAAGTATATCTCAAAAAGAAAATAAAATGATACTTATCATATATTCAACCATGGTTTAGTGTAGAGAATAAACTAGGGTTAGGTGAATGGTTAGGGTTAAGGCAAAAGACAAAATGATAGACTTATTCAAAGCTTCATGAAGCTTCAACAACAAAACAAACTAAGCCACCATTTCATTTTTGCCCAAAAATGAATTAATGAATAAATAAATAAATGAATAAGTAAATAATCAAAACCCTAACCATTCACTTAAACATGGTTTAAACTAAACATACACCCAAACATGCATGTATCATCAAACATGATACAATCAAGTGCACAAAAATATATCACATATACAATGTGCACATCAAGTGAGAAAATCCAATTTAAGTGAACAAATACTAGTTAATGTAAAATAATATATCAAATATATAATTATGCATTAAATCATTAAATCAACACTTGATTTAACGATCCGGTCATATCGCATATAACCGACTAATATCCAATGTATCGGCTTATCTAATCAATCCTTGATTCGATAACTAGGTTATATCGCATACAACCAATTGATACATTCATCGTAAGAATAGAATACGGTATCATATACACGCATTATTCTCGGTCCCGCACATATCTCATATACGCTCCTATTTCGTTTCGCTTGAGACAGGAAACCTCTGTGTAGGACTCTAAAGACTCGTCAATACGCCGGCAGCAGGTGATGATCATATCAAATACCTACAAGCCGCAAGCGGTCTGCTAAACGTAACGGCCACCCGGGTATTGAGCGATCAGAAGATCGACGAGCAAGCCCGCTCACACTCCTATGAATCCAACTAGTAACACTTACCGTACAATCTGGTCTGTTCGTCTGATATGTCGCATGTCTCGCCTAGGGGTGGTAAACGTCAGACCCCAATAGCTCGATAAGTCATGCCGACGTGAGGTCCATAACAATCGTGAAACTACTGATAACTCTTACCAGTATAACACTGCAACCCTGGCCAGGGATTTCCTGTTATGGCCAGTCGAGCATAGCGCAACATCAACCCCCAATACCGAGAGAGACGAATCCCCTCCTATCGCTCATTGCCTCCATGTGAATCGGGACTGTACCCAAAAACCACCTGTTTGCACGACTCAGTAGAGCCGTGTTAGGGTGGAAATCAAAGCACAGTGGGAGACACACAAGACTCTATGACGATCTCGGGTCAACAGACTAAGCTGTACCAGTGTCACCAGAGAACTGCCATCTGACGTGAGGTATAATACCATCTGAGAGTTCTCGGCGAGTCCGTTCAGTGTACCCAGTCTCCACTGAGCACCCGCATACCATCTCTGATATCAAACACCAATGGATATGGGATCATCCATCACCCATCACATGAGTCGAGAAGATATACGCTAGTCTACTCTGGAATATCGATGCCCCGTCTCGATATTCCCACGATTAGGAACATTGAAGGATGTACTCATGGACTACCCATGCCCCACTAGTATGATCTGCATCATAGTCCTGGAAGTCGAGTACACATCCTAAGGGCTTTATCAACATGTAACAGAGAGACTGAAAGTATACATGTTAAGATAAAGAGCAACCAGATAGCGTACTATCATGTCGAGCAAGAAAGTCCTACCTATATATGTCCCAGCATCCATTACAATATACATCCAATGCACAGTAATGGCCTCTAGGGCATACATATAACTAACAATCTCTCACTTGCACTAGGGCCATCTGTAGCAGTAGTTGTAGTATCTAATACTCAACCATCCCCTAAAAGTCTCTCTTTGGGAAAAGGCCTTTGTGAGTGGATCCGCTGTGTTGTTCTCTAAGTCTACTCTCCTAACCTCGATCATCCTGGAGATCAACTATCTCCATTATCAGGTGACACTGCCTCATAATATATCTGGATCACTGATGGGACGGGCGTTCCTAGGCCTAAGCCACAACTCCATTGTCACACAATGGGAGGAACTAAGTTCATCTCATGAACAAATATACATCCAGACTGCCTCTTTGGTAGCATCTTAAGTCGCGATGTATCTTGTCTTTAATCGTCTAGTATGTCACGGTATCTAGCTTGGAACTCTTCCAACATACCGTCCCTCCATAGAGGGTAAAGACAATACCTGTGACTGACATTCAGTCGTCCTTATCACCCTGGAACACTTCCAGTGATTCTTCCCAGGATCGATTGATACCATCTCACTACATCTAGTGAGAATCCTAACATCCATTTAGATCTATCGTATAGATCCAAAACCCAGGATTTAGTAGGTATCACTTTGATCCTATGTGGAGAATCATTGTGATAAGCGGAGATCGACCGATCGTAGTATAGGAAACTCTTTTCCTATCAAGAGTATGTTGTCTACGTACAATACGAGGATGACCACCTTACTCTCTACTACCTTTTTGTACATACAAGGTTCATCTACCATTTTGATGAAGTCAAACACTTCGACTAGCACATCAAAACAGACGTTCCAACTCCGCGATAACTGTTTTATTCTGTAAAGCAACTTGCACACGTTTCCGCTGCTCCCACTGTTTACGAAGCCCTCTGGCTGTGTTCTTATAGACGTTCTCTTCTAAATCACTATTTAGAAAAGTAGTCATGGCACCCAACCACCAGATATCGTAGTCATGGTATGTAGCAATGGCAAGTAGGATCTGGATGGACTTAAGCATAGTCTCTGGAAAAGGTTTCATCATTATCCATGCCTGGTTGATGACGAAAACCTTTAACAAGTCTAGCTTTGAAAGTTTCAACCTTTCCATCTACTCCAAGTAATCTTCTCAAGATATACTTGCTCCTGATGGGGATTTAACCTTTCAGATATAACAACCAAAGTCCATACTTTGCTGGTGTACATGGATTCCATCTCAGATCGCTAAGCATCCAGCCATTCTTACAGAGTCCCTACTCTTGATGACCTGCTCGAATCTAGTTGGGTCATCATCTCATGATGCAATCCTCGCTCCCACTGTCATCGAGAAACCGAAGTATCTCTCAGGCAGGTGAGGAACCCTACCAGATCGGCGGAGAGGCTGAGGTTCGTCGGGGACTATAGAATCCTTTGGTTCTGTCAAATCATCAGCTGCAGTTTTGTATAGCTGGAACCTTTCCAGTTCTACAGAACTGACTTTGCCTCGATTTTGTCTGGATTTTGCTTTTAGACATAGGCCGGACAACCTCAAATCTTAACTAACTTAAGAGATAGGCTCTTTCCATACCATATCTCATATGGAGTGGTAGGCACTGATTTGATTCGAACCTAATTCAATAGGTATGCAGCTTCTCAAGTGCACAACCCCAAAAGGAAATAGGTAACTCAGTAATACTCATCATAGAGCACACCATATCTAATACTGTGCGATTGCTCCGCCCCGATACACCGTTGTGCTGTGGTGTATTCAGAGGAGTAATACTGAGAGAGAATCTCATTTTCTTTTAGAATACTCCAGGAATGCCATGCACAAGTATTCTCCTCCCTGATCTTATCATAGGACATAATACTTATACCCGTATTGCTTCTCTACTTCTAGCTTATATTCTGTGAATATCTCAAAAGGTTCGGACTTGTGTTTCAAAAGGAACATATGTCTGAATCTTGAGAGATTATCAGAGAACGTAATGAAGTATAAAGAACCAGTCCTGGCATGTGTAGACAGGAGACCTTACATACATCATCATGTATCAGCCCCAAGAGTTCATTAACTCTTTCTCTGTTCCCAATAAGCAGATCTATGGTCATCTAATCTTTGTGACGTGACTAACAAGTTTCACAAGATGTAAATTCAAACTGATTTAAATATGCATCTAAAATGTAACTTTAGCCAGTCGGGTCGCATTGATATGACCTAGTCTACAATGCCTCAAGAATGATTCGTTCATTTCTGAACTCTTCCTCTTGTGTGTGTTCTGTATACTAGGAACTGTAGTTTGATTTAGAACGTCAATGCTTTTAGACAACGTGCCTGAACCGATCAACTTTTGATATAGGAAATGTTCAAAACATTATCCATCAGTACAAAATTTTATCATTTCTTTAATAAATAAAGAGATTGATATGATTTTGTATATCAGGTTCGGTATCTAATAGCATTTGTTCAGAATCAATGTATTGGTAATACAGAGTGACAGTGACCAACAGACTTGGCTGCAACACTTGCTCCGTTTTCTGTCTCATGAAACTTATCACCCGTTCTCAGTTTTTCTACCTTTTTGTAGCCCTATGTAACAGATTACATATCTGGGATCCTGATCCGGTATCAAATACCCAGGATGCGGAGGATACTGAGAAACAGTTCTTTGTAATGAACACACCCGAAGGAGATGCATCATATGCACTTTCTTCGTTTAGGCGGCATAGGAATTCTGGTATTCCCCTATTTCCTGCTCTGTCTTATAACAATTATAAGTTGGAGCGGGACCAACGTTCCCCAGCTCAGTATAACAAGCGGGTTCGGTCAATACATCCATATTATTATCTTGATTAAGGCATGATATGGTCGCTACCTGGAGAGAGAGAGAAGAAAACACTTTGCGTGCACTCTTGCAAAATTAGATTGGTTATATATTTTATCTAATCAGGATGGCTCCTACTGTTTTTATCAAATCTTCCTTCAAACCCTAAAAGGAAAGACTAGCCGGGATTAATTACACTCTACAAGTTCGCTAATCTTTCAGCCAGGCCAGTGTCGGTACTTTGAGGGAGGTTCCCCGTGCTTTCGCACGGACCTAATTACAGTAAACCTCGTTTTCCCAGAGGCGTAACCCCGTTGACACCTTTCTAGACACCTACTTGATCGGCTCTTTGTAAAGTGCAAAACTCTCTTAGGAGTAACAATTACTCGCAGTGGGTATCGGGATCCAACTATCACATAGAAGGTATGCAATCTCATTGCAAATTTCAACACTTGAAACTCCCGATAAAGGTTTTTACCCCTAGCACTTATGACCTTAACTATGGTCAACAAATTATAAGCACTAGTCAAGTTCTACCCGTCATTTCGTGATTAATTATACCCACCCACATGACCCTTAACTAAGATCAACAAAGTCACACGACTGTCCTAACTAATCGCATCATATGCGGTGTAGAAAGACATCACTTAGCTACCGTACACTGTGCCTTGACTATGGTCAACAAACACAGCACGAATACTAAGTACTCTACTTCCTAAAATGACGGAGGGTTGCGAATGGTTTTTTATGAAAACCTTTAACGCTTTGAACTTGATCTCGTTGCGGAATCAAATGGTTTTTAAATGGAATGTTTTTGAGGCTTTTCTAGTTTTGCTAAAGGGGTCATTCCCAGTGAAGGGATCGTCGGCCCTTTCCTCATCGAATAAGGTGCGGGATATATCATATATATCACTGTGCAAAGCAGAAACTATAGAAGCAATCAAAAGACAAACCGAGTGTGTAGCATCTGCCAGTTATTGCTAAAGGAGTCACTCCCGGTGAAGGGATCTCGGTCCTTTCCTTATCGAATAAGGTGCAGGATGTTCTACAAGGAACACCGCGATGCAAAGCAAGAACTGTAGCTACCTGTTTTATTTTGAAATTCGATTCCACAATATCTTTTAGGTTTATTTTCTTTCATTAATCTCATTAATGAATGTCCCATCATTTAAGTCCACCTAAACATCACAGATAAATATAACGTACGCTTATGCCATCCGTATTCGCCTCGATGTCCCGTCTGCACTGTTAGGTTAGGTAACTAACGGCAGAGCGAGGCAGGGCTAGCGCGGGTGTAAAACATAAGCAACGTCTATATAATATATCATATATACTATATACTATATCTATCTTAACAAATCACATGATCACATCACAGATAACACAGCAGAAAATATCATATGAAATATTGGATATACTAGGACGTCCGTGTTTTCAATACGAGCCAGTATAAAACACGGATTCCACGGTCGTGATGAATAGCCAATCCCACACCCTTAGACCCCTACGAGAGCGGCAAGCAACCCTACCAACTCTAGGGTTAGTAGACCCGGACTCGACTCCTCGAGATGGTCTCCCGCTGGATCCTAGAACCCGGTTACTTGTGCTCCCCTCCTTGGGTCTATCCTAATGTGGAAAAGTAAATAATATACAATGGGTGACATCTTCCGCAACCTGGAAGTGCCCCAATAAAAGAATATTACATACAAGTTTTTACATGAATGAAAATGAAAAACACTCATCTCACATAAAAAAAAAACCCGGCTATTCAAACACGACAATCCAATATAACATATCCAGCAACACATAACATCACATGTCATCAACGTAAGTAAACATGCGTATCCCAATTGTCGTTGACATATAGCAACGAAACCGGCGATATCACATATTACACTTACGGTCACAGAAAAGAAAGTGTAAAACTACAACAGTTGGAATCCGCAAACTATTTAGACATCGCATGCCTAACCAAATGAATTCCTTAGACATCGCATGCCTAACAATTATAAACCCCGCATTTTAGTCTCATTATCGAAAACACTTTTCAATATTAAGTCGGGCAATTCAACAAGATTCCCAACATCCTGATCGAATGCTCGTCGCAAACTTCAGTAGGCGGCCGCACCCCCGACGCCGTCGACGAAGTGCACCAAGGCGGAACACCGCTGCCGCGAGCACCCGAACGGATGCTTTCGGCGACGGGGTTCTCCTACAGTCACTTGGTCGGGGCTATGGGGTGAGACTGTCTATTAAGTTTACCCGGCGAGTATCCGCGTACTCTATGTGATTGCGACGGACTTTTGATCGCATCAAAATTCCGTGGCAACCGATCAAGTGAGACTAAAGTGCTATGTTTATAACATTCATATCAGTTATCTCATAACTACTTGTGAATTCCAAGTATTGTATCACATTCCGGATAAATAGAAAATGTTAAACTTTCCGATCGAACAATCGAACACCCAAGTTTTCCCGAAACAGCTCAACACATGAAATAAGTTTAAAAACATTCATTTCGTGCCTCAGTACCAACGGTCCAGCCGTAGAAGGGTCAAGCCAACGCCTCACATGTGGCACGCCGTACTGCCCCAAACCCTAAGGTTCAAAAGGCAGTTCAAGACGGTCACATAATCGAGTTAAGGTTTGTTTTCTTCTAGAGGGACTATCGCGTTACTTGCACTACTTAGAACGTGATTAAACTACGGAAATATCTAACAATTGGAAATTTCCCGGTAGGGGAAAAAGTGGGTATTTATATCCGGTCGAACTTTTTAATATATTGTAAAATTATCCGGAAAAACACATAGACAAAATTAGACAATCCGGTCGAATCTCCGAACTCCCAATACAACCCAGAAAACTTAACTCTTGAGTAAGATTTAAAAATTCCCAGAAAATACAGCACCAAAATATAGGAATTACTGTGCAAAAAGCAATTGGAGAAACGACTAAGTGGCCGCGGAACCGCCGCATTAGCCATGCTAATGCCGCGGTTCCGCCGCGCTTTGACTGAATCAGGCGTACAGGCTTCACAGTAATTCTTAGAAACTCCTGCTGATTTTTCTGCATATTTTTAATTCTTAAAAATCCCCGATTTCAAAAAATGTATAGAGAGCAATTTGAGATTAGGGTTTCGGTTCGATCGGACTTCTAACTCCGTCTACGCATCGCCTAAGGCTCTAGCTAGGCTCTGATACCACTGTAGGGTTCCTAGGCACACTAATAAGGTCTCACAACAGATCAAACATGCCCAAATCAAATTTTTTTCATGTGCCTACAAACCCTAATACGGATCGTTAACTAGATGATAAGGCGATGCAAGCAAGTAAACGATTTTATTGCTAAAGGAAAGTGACTACAACCTTTGTAGATCCGGTCCTCCACTTCCTTGACTCTGTGATGACGTCCCTCCGCTGTACCAATCGGAATCCGGACTCGGGCGATGGTTTCGTCGGAGAAATGATCGGGCTAGGTCGTCGACTTCGATGCCGAAGATGATCTACGTCGAGGCAACTCAAGATCAAGCTCCAACTTCACCAAGTCATGAAACTTATGAAGAAAACACCCTATACTACTTGGCAAGTGGTAGAGGATGAAGAAATAGGAAGTGGGTTCACTTTAGAATTGGATTTCTCACTCTTTTTCTCATTTCACCATTGATGGTAGCAAGCTTTTCTTCATCTTGAAGAAGGAGAATAAGAAGAAAAGAATATGATAAGTATATCTCAAAAAGAAAATAAAATGATACTTATCATATATTCAACCATGGTTTAGTGTAGAGAATAAACTAGGGTTAGGTGAATAGTTAGGGTTAAGGTAAAAAACAAAATGGTAGACTTATTCAAAGCTTCATGAAGCTTCAACAACAAAACAAACTAAGCCACCATTTCATTTTCGCCCAAAAATGAATTAATGAATAAATAAATGAATGAATAAGTAAATAATCAAAACCCTAACCATTCACTTAAACATGGTTTAAACTAAACATACACCCAAACATGCATGTATCATCAAACATGATACAATCAAGTGCACAAAAATATATCACATATACAATGTGCACATCAAGTGAGAAAATCCAATTTAAGTGAACAAATACTAGTTAATGTAAAGTAATATATCAAATATATAATTATGCATTAAATCATTAAATCAACACTTGATTTAACGATCCGGTCATATCGCATATAACCGACTAATATCCAATGTATTGGCTTATCGAATCAATCCTTGATTCGATAACTAGGTTATATCGCATACAACCAATCGATACATTCATCGCGAGAATAGAATACGGTATCACATACACGCATTATTCTCGGTCCCGCACATATCTCATATGCGCTCCTATTTCGTTTCGCTTGAGACAGGAAACTTCTGTGTAGGACTCTAAAGACTCGTCAATACGCCGACAGCAGGTGATGATTATATCAAACACCCACAAGCCGCAAGCGGTCTGCTAAACGTAACGGCCACCCGGGTATTGAGCGATCAGAAGATCGACGAGCAAGCCCGCTCACACTCCTGTGAATCCAACCAGTAACACTTACCGTACAGTCCGGTCTGTTCGTCTGATATGTCGCATGTCTCGCCTAGGGGTGGTAAACGTCAGACCCCAATAGCTCGATAAGTCATGCCGACGTGAGGTCCATAACAATCGTGAAACTACTGATAACTCTTACCAGTATAACACTGCAACCCTGGCCAGGGATTTCCTATTATGGTGTAACATTTCGAAATAATAAAAATATTATTTTTAGGAAACATTTATAATTTAATATTATTTTATTGAATATTTTAATAATTCGGTATATTTAAATCCAAATAAATAGGGGGAAATTTTGGAAAAGTTATGGAAAATTCTAAAATAGGGTAATTTAGAGAATTATGCCATTTCTAAGTTTAATTGATTAGTTATATGCTAATTTAGTGTTAATCGCAATTAAAAATCGCTAATCGGTTTTTCTAGCTTTTTGTGCAAAATATGCACATATCATCTTTTCTTACACTTGTGCATTTTCCACCATGGTTTCTCATTTGGGTTTACTATTTGTATGAGAAGGAATTTATAGAAAAGAAAAAGAAAAGAATAGAGAAAGGGGAATATTATATGAGGTATGGTGAGAGAGAGAGAGGTATGGGCTTCCTTGCCAAGGACTTAACCATTTCCTTTGATCCCAATACTCATTTTCTTCCCCTCTCCCTCAACTCCCTGCTGTTGCTGCTGCTCCTCACCTCCCTCCCCACTTCACCTCCTCAAAACTGTTAGTGTATATGCCCTAGAGGCCATTACTGTATCATACTAGTTTGTATATTACTTAATGGAAGCTTGGGATATTCACCTTGTATATACAATCTTGCTCAAAATAGTAGTATGCTACTTGGTTTGTTTCTACTTCAATGTGTACATGTGTTTATTTTAGTATATCGCCTATACACATTAGTGGAGCCCTTAGGATCTTTGCTTGATTACCAGCGTTGTGATGGCAGTCACACTAGTGGGGCTGGGTAATCTATAAGCACATCCTTATGCAGGTCCCTGGTCGCAGGACTATCGAGACAGGGCATCGATACTCCGGAGTAGACTAGCGCATGCGCTTCTCATCCCAGTGTGGGAGACGGTCTGTCCCACAGCCGTCGGTACGTCGTACTTGAGATAGTATGCGGGTGCTCGTTGGGTTACGAGTACACTGGACAGGACTCGTCGGGAACTGACTAGTTGGTATTATGCCTATCGTCAGTTATCAGTTCCTAGGTGACATGAGTACAGCTTAGTCCGCTGACTTGACACTGTCACTTCGCCTCAAGTATGTTCCCAATGTACTTTGATTACTACCCTACCACGGCTCAAAGGAGTCGTGCAAACAGGTGGTAGTTGGGTGCAGTCCCGAAGCACTTGGAGGCAGTGACGGTTAGACAGGATTCGTCTCTCCCGGTATTGGGGGTTGACATCGCGCTGTGTCTAGGAGAGCCATTACACGAGTAGTCCCTGGCCAGGGCAAACGAGATATACTGGTTGGCTTCCAGTGTTATCTCAGGATGTTTTGGGCTTCACTCCGACACGACTTGTACCGTTATTGGGGGACTGACGTTTACCGCCCCCTAGGCCCGCCATGCGATGTATCAGACGAACAGACCGGACTGTACGGAGAATGTCACATTCAGGCTCAGTAGGAGTTCAGATGGGTTTCGCCTCGTCAGTCTTCTTGTCGGCATCTACCTGGGGACCGTTACGCACAGCTAGTGCCGCTTGCGGTCTGTGGTTAAACCCACTGCCAGCGTAGTGTCGAGTCTTTAGAGTCCCACACAGAAAGCTATTCGCCTTTAGGCAAAAGATTAGAGGTCGCATGGTTTTGCGACAGGGTTCGGTCACACCCGTGCACGTACAGTGTCCGGACAGTTCACACTAGCGGGTTTTGGTTTAAGCCAGATCCTAGTGTACCTTTTGGGATTGGTTTTATCCAGTATGCATTCGTGTTTCTCGGAACGCGGATGCGGGTGTGTATGCACAGTTGACGGAGAGACAGAGGCAGAGGATTCTCATTAGGGTTGTTGACCGTTGACAGTTGACTATTGACTTTTTGCTCAACCCTAATGAGAATATGATATGTGATTAACAATTATATTAATTAAGTATTATGGTGACATGGTTGTTGAGGGGTTGACTTTGTTGACCTGTTGACTTTGTTGACTTGTTGACTTTGTTGACCGGTTGACTAGGCTTGACTAATTGACCATCATGATAACAATAGCTATCATTTCATAGCAAAGACTTTTGCTTGGTTGCTCTCTTGTGCAAAATGAGTGCATGAAATGATATGGCTATTGTTGCTTAAACCATCACATAATACTTGATTGCTATGATGTGTTATGATGGTTATGGATTATGATAGCCAAATGAGAAAAGTCTTCTCTCATTCTATCATTCTCATTCTCTCTCTTGTTCTTGAGCTCTCATCTTCCTCCTCTTGCTCTCCCTCTCTTGACTCTATGGTTCACTTGTCTCATGAGTTGAGAACCAAGAACCATAGATAAAATCCCATACAAACTCTTCTCTACTCACTCTAGTTCACAAGGTTTAGCAAACCGAGTGAACTAGTTTCTTCAAAGTTCGAAGAAGGAGCCAAAGGTTGAAGCTTTCAGGTGGATCTATTTTCGGCGCAAGGAGACGACGGGGAGAAGCCGATTCGGACGACCATCGAAGCTTGAAGACGAAGGAGTTCGAGAAAAAGAAAGGTATAACCCCCTAACCGAGTAGTTAGCAACTCGTAGTTAGGTTGTTAGTTAGATGTTTAACAAAGATCCGGGTTTTAAGTCCATGTTACCACCTCTAAGAAAAATTTTTTTTATCAAATTCCGCATGCCCGAAAGTACCAGGAGAGGTAGCATGGACTTACAGTGGTATCAGAGACTAGTTAAACTCTATCTAACATGTTAGCAAAGTAATTAGAAATTCGATCGGACAAAAAGTCGCGAAATACACCCGAAATTCAAAGTTGCTGTCGATTTTTAAAGTTCTGTAAAAGTAAAAAATCATGCTTCAAAAATCGACTCAGGGTTTTTAGAGTATACTGTAGAAAGACGGTCCTCTGATCTCATCAATGAGCCGCGGTTCCGCGGCCGTATTGGCTCCTCTCTGGATTTTCTTTGCTACAGTATATTCAGTGGGGTGTTTTGGGATTTTTGGAATATGTATTTTCTGCCCAGATTTTCCAGAACGAAAATTTTGTGTTTGGGGCCTGAAAATCCGTATTTTTGATCGAACTTCTAAAAGACTTAAGCTGACGGTTTTTTTCTGTGATGTGATATTTGTATTGAACGTCTGCTAATCGCTATATGTCGATTAGTGGGGGTGATACAAATCTGTGATCTGTAATGTTATTGGAATGTGTATATGAATTCATTGGATTGTCGCGGGTGAATAGCCGGGGGTTGTGAGACGAGAGTTTTCTTTTCTTTCAATTCATGTAAATTTGTAAATTGATGTAATAATTATTTGTATGGCCGCACAACCGGGTCGGGGTTGTATCCGTCATTGTATAATTTCTTTTTACAGTTTTTGCTCCTAGGATAGACCCATGGTGTTAGTTATATGTATGCCCTAGAGGCCATTACTGTACATTGGATGTATATTGTAGCGGATGCTGGGACATATATAGGGAGGACTTTCTTGCTCGACATGATAGTATGCTATCTGGTTACTCTTTACCTTAACGTGTACAATGATTGTCTCTCTGTTACATGTTGGTAAAGCCCTTAGGATGTGTACTTGACTACCTGGACTATGATGCAGATCATACTAGTGGGGACATGGTAGTCTATAAGTACATCCTTCAAAGTCCCTAGTCGTGGGTGTATCGAGACGGGGCATCGATATACCAGAGTAGACTAGCGTGTACCTTCTCGACCCATACAGATGGGCGATGGATGATCCCATATCCATCGGTGTTTGACATCAGAGATGATATACGGGTGCTCAGTAGAGACTGGGTACACTGGACGGACTCGCCGAGAACTCCCAGATGGTATTATACCTCACGTCAGATGGCAGTTCTCTGGTGACACTGGTACAGAGTAGTCTGTTGACCCGAGATCGTCATAGAGTCTTGTGTGGTTCCCACTGTGCTTTGATTTCCATCTTACCACGTCCAAGAGGGCGTGCAAAACGGTGGTTTTTGGGTACAGTCCCGAGTCACATGGAGGCAATGAGCGATAGGAGGGGATTCGTCTCTCCCGGTATAGGGGGTTGATGTTGCGCTGTGTTCGATTGGCAATAACCGGAAATCCCTGGCCAGGGTTGCTAAGATTTACTGGTAAGTGTTACCTGTAGTTTCTCGAATTGTTATAGACCTCATATCGACACGACTTATCGAGCTATTGGGGTCTGACGTTTACCACCCCTAGGCGAGATATGCGACATATCAGACGATCAGACCGGACTGTACGGTAGTGTTACTGGTTGGATTCACTGGAGTGTGAGCGGGCTTGCTCGTCGATCTTCAGATCGCTCAATACCCGGGTGGCCGTTACGTTTAGCAGACCGCTTGCGGCTTGTAGGTGTTTGATATGATCATTACCTGCTGCCGGCGTATTGACGAGTCTTTAGAGTCCTACACAGAGGTTTCCTGGCTCAAGCGAAACGAAATAGGAGCGCATATGAGATATGTGCGGGACCGAGAATAATGCGTGTATGTGATACCGTATTCCATTCTCGCGATGAATGTATCGATTGGTTGTATGCGATATAACCTAGTTATCGATTCAAGGATTGATTCGATAAGTCGATACATTGTATACTAGTCGGTTGTGTGCGACATGACCGGATCATTGAATCAAGTGTTGATTTAATGATTTAATGCATAATTATATATTTGATATATTACTTTGCATTAACTAGTATTGGTTCACTTTAAATGGATTTTCTCACTTGGTTTGTGCACATTGTATATGTGATATACATTTGTACATATGATTGTATCATGTTTGATGATACATGATTGTTTAAGTGTATGTTAAGATTAAACCATGGTTATGTGATGGTTAGGGTTATGTTTTATTTACTTACTCATTTATTTATTTATTTATTTCATTTTGGCAAAAGAAAAGAAATGGTGGCTAGCTTTGTTTTACATTGAAACTTCATGAAGGTTTGAAAAGTCCACCATTTTTGTTTCATGCCTAACCTAACCATTGACCTAACCCTAGTTTACTCTCTACACTTGACCTTGGTTGATTATGATAAGTATTCTTTTATTTTCTATTTTGAAATTAACTTATGATAATATTTATCTTCTTCTTCTTCATCTTCTTCACTTGAAGAAGCTTGCTTCATCAATGGTGATTGATGAAAACAAGTGAGAAATCCAATTCTAAAGTCTACCCACTTCCTATTTCTTCATCCTCTACCTCTTGCCAAGTAGTAGAGTGTGTTTCCTTCACAAGTTTTCATGGCTTAGTGAAGGTGGAGCTTGATCTAGCGATGCCTCGACGTAGATCATCTTCGGCATGGACATCGACGACCTAGCTCGCCATTTCTCCGACGAAGCCGACGCTAGAGCCCGGGAATTTATTTGGACAGCGAGGGGACTTCGTTGCGGAGCTATGGAGGTGGAGCACCGGATCTACAAAGGTTGTATTTCCGTATTCTCTTAGTTAAGTGTTAACTTGTTATCGTTTCGCCTAAAATATCTAGTTAACGATCCGTAGTCTAGGGTTTCTCGGCACCGTATTTTTTTAAATTGGCATGGTTGATGCCTTGTGAGACCTCTTGGGAGTGCCTAGGAACCCTACAGTGGTATCAGAGCCTAGCTAGAGCCTTAGGCGAAGTCTAGACGGAATTTGAAACCCGAACGAACCCGAAACCCAACTCAAAACTTGCTCTCTGTACTTTTTCTGAAATCGTGGATTTTTCGAAATTAAAAATATGCAGAAAATCAAGCAGGGTTTTCTAGGAATTACTGTAAATTTCGTGGACCTAATTCAACTATCCCACCGCCGTTCCGCGGCATGAGCAAGGCTCATGCGGCGGATCCGCGGCCGTACGGCCACAGTATTTAAATTATTTTGCACAGTAATTCTTAGTTTCCAGTGGTGATTTTTTTGGGAATTTTTAATATTTTTTCAAGAGTTGAATTTTCTGGGGTTGTTTTGCGGATTCGGTGTTTCGATCGGAGTATCAAATTTTGTTTATGTGGCTTTCCGGATAAATTTTAGAATATGTTAAAAAGTTCGACCGGATATAAATACCCAATTTTTCCCCTGTCGGGAAATTTCCAAGTGTTAGATTTTTCCGTAGTTTAACGACGTTCTAAGTAGTGCAAGTAACGCGATGGACCCTCTAGAAGACAACAAACCTTAACTCGATTATGTGACCGTCTTGAACTGCCCTTTGAACCTTAGGGTTTGGGGCAGTACGGCGTGCCACATGTGAGGCGTTGGCTTGACCCTTCTACGGCTGGACCGTTGGTACTGAGGCACGAACTGAATGTTGTTAGACTTATTTCATGTGTTGATCTGTATCGGGAAAACTTGGGTGTTTGAATGTTCGATCGGAAAGTTTAACATTTTCTAATTATCTGGAATGTGATACAATAATTGGAATTCACAAGAAGTTATGAGATAACTGAATGAATGTTATAAACATAGCAGTTTAGTCTCGCTTGATCGGTTGCCACGGAATTTTGATGTGATCAAAAGTCCATCGCAATCACGTAGCGTACGCGGATACTCGCCGGGTAAACTTAATAGACAGCCTCACTCCATAGCCCCGACCAAGTGACTGTAGGAGAACCCCGTCGCCGAAAGCATCCGTTAGGGTGCTCGCGGTAGCGGTGTTTCGCCTAGGTGCACTTCGTCGACGGTATCAGGAGTGCGGCCGCCTACTAAAGTTTACGACGAGCATTCGATCAGGATGTCGGGAATCTTGTTGAATTACCCGACTTGATATTGAAAAGAGTTTTCGATTTTGAGATTAAAATGCGGGGTTTATAATTGTTAGGCATGCGATGTCTAAGAAATTCATTTGGTCAGACATGTGATGTCTGAGGTGGTTGCGGATTCCAACTGTTGTAGTTTTACACTTTCTTTTCTGTGACCGTAAGTGTAATATGTGATATCGCCGGTTTCGTTGCTATATGTCAACGACAATTGGGATGGACATATTTACTTACGTTGATGACATGTGATGTTATGTGTTGCTGGATATGTTATATTGAATCGTCGTGTTTGAATAGCCGGGGGTTTTTATGTGAGATGAGTGTTTTTTCATTTTCATTCATGTAAAAACTTGTATGTAATATTCTTTTATTGGGGCACTTCCAGGTTGCGGAAGATGTCACCCTTTGTATATTATTTACTTTTCCGCACTAGGATAGACCCAAGGAGGGGAGCACAAGTAACCGGGTTCTGGAGTCCAGTGGGAGACCAACTCGAGGAGTCGAGTCCGGGTCTCCTAACTATAGAATTGGTAGGGTTGCTTGCCGCTCTCGTAGGGGTCTAGGGGTGTGGGTTTGGCTATTCATCACGACCGTGGAATCCGTGTTTTATACTGGCTCGTATTGAAAACACGGACGTCCTAGTATATCCAATGTTTCATATGTTTCTTCTGCTGCGATATCTGTGATGTGATCATGTGATGTTCTGTGATGAATACAGTATATAGTATATATGATATATTATATAGGCATTACGTATGTTTTACACCCGCGCTAGCCCTGCCCCGCTTTGCCGTTAGTTACCTAACCTAACGGTGCACGAGGGGACATCGAGGCGAATGCGGATGGCATAAGTGTACGTCGTATTTATCTGTGATGTTTAGGTATTTAAATGATGGGACTTCATTAATATGATTAATGAAATAAAAGAAACCTAAGATGTTGTAGAATCGAATTTCAAAATAAAACAGGTAGCTACAGTTCTTGCTTTGCACAGCGGTATATGTGATATATCCTGCACCTTATTCGATGAGGAAAGGACCGAGATCCCTTCACCGGGAGTGACTCCTTTAGCAATAACTGGCAGATGCTACACACTCGGTTTGTCTTTTGATTGCTTTTAAGAGTTTTTGCTTTGCACAGTGATATATATGATATATCCCGCACCTCATTCGACGAGGAAAGGACCGACGATCCCTTCACCGGGAGTGACTCCTTTAGCAAAACTAGAAAAGCATCAAAAACACTCCATTTCAAAATCATTTGATTCTACAACGATATCAAGTTCATTACGCAATAGGTTTTCAGAAAAACCTGTCGTAGCCCTCCGTCATTTCAGATAAGTACTAGTTAGTATTCGTGCTGCGGTTGTTTGGCCTCCGTCAAGGCGTAGTGTACGGTAGCTAACTAGTGCTTATCTGCTAGCATATGATGCGATTGGATTAGGGTATTCGTACGGCGTTGTTTGGCCTCCGTCAAGGGTCGTGCGGGTGGGTTTAATTCAATCAAGAAATGTACGGGTTGAACTTGACTAGCGGACTATGGGTTGTTTGGCCTCCGTTAAGGTCATAGGACGCTAGGGGCAAAATATTATCGGGAATTTCAAGTGTTGAAATTTGCAATGAGATTGCATACCTTCTATGAGATAGTTGGATCCCGATACCCGCTGCGAGTAAGAGTTACTCCTGGGAGAGTTTTACATATTACAATTAGCCGATCAAGTAGGTGTCTAGAAAGGTGTCAACGAGGTTACGCCTCTGGGAAAACGAGGTTTACATTAATTAGGTTCGTGCGAAAGCACGGGGGACCTCCCTCAAAGTACCGACACTAGCCTGGCTGAAAGATTGGCGAACTTGTAGTTTGTAATTAATCCCGGCTAGTCTTTCCTTTTAGGGTTTGAAGGAGATTTGATAAAAAGCAGTGGGAGCCATCCTGATTAGATAAAATAATAACCAATCTATTCTTGCAAGAGCGCACGCTGAGTGTTTTCTTCTCTCTCTCTCCAGGTAGCGACCATATCACGCCTTAATCAAGATAATAATACGGAATATTGACCGAACCCGCTTGTTATACTGAGCTGGGGAACGTTGGTCCCGCTCCAACTTATAATTGTTATAAGACCGAGCAGAAAATTGGGGATTACCAGAATTTCCGTGCCGCCCAAACGAAGAGAGTGCATGCTGATGCATCATCTTCGGGTGTGTTCGATACAAAGAACTGTTTCTCTGTATCCTCTACATCCTGAGTATGAGATACCAGATCAGGATTCCAGATATGTAATCTGTTACATAGGGCTACAAAAAGGTAGAAAAACTGAGAACGGGTGATAAGTTTCATGAGACAGAAAACGGGGCAAGTGTTGCAGCCAAGTCTGTTGGTCACTGTCACCCTGTATTACCAATACATTGATTCTGAACAAATGCTATTAGATAGCGAACCTGATATACAAAATCATATCAGTCTCTTTAGTAGTAAAGAAATGATAAAATTTTGTATTGTTGGATAATGTTTTGAACATTTCCTATATCAAAAGTTGATCGGTTCAGGCACGTTATCTAAAAGCATTAACGTTCTAAATCAAACTACAGTTCTTAGTATACGGAACACACACAAGAGGAAGAGTTCAGAAATGAACGAATCCTTCTTGAGGTATTGTAGACTAGGTCATATCAATGCGACCCGACTGACTGAGTTACATTTAGATGCATATTTAAATCAGTTTGAATTTACATCTTGTGAAACTCGCCAGTCATGTCACAAAGATAAGATGACCACAGCTCTGTTTATTGGAAACAGAGAAAGAGTTAGTGAACTCTTGGGATGATACATGTTGATGTATGTAGGTCCCCAGTCTACAAATGCCAGGACTGGTTCTTGATACTTCATTATATTCTCTGATAATCTCTCAAGATTCAGTCATATGTTCCTGTTGAAACATGAGTCCGAACCTTTTGAGATATTCACAGAACATAAGTTAGAAGTAGAGAACCAAAATACGGGTATAAGTATTATGTCCTATGATGAGATCAAGGAGGAGAATACTTGAGCACGGAATTCCTGGACTATTCTGAAGGAGAATGAGATTCTCTCTCGGCATTACTCCTCCGAATACACCATTGCACGATGGTGTATCGGGGCGGAGCAATCACACCCTATATGATATGGTGTGCTCTATGATGAGTACTACTGAGTTACCTATTTCCTTTTGGGAGTTATGCACTTGAGAAGCTGCATACCTATTGAATAGGGTTCCAATCAAATCAGTTGCCTACCATCTCATATGTGATATGGAAAGGGAAGAGCCTATGTCTTAAGCTAGTTAAAGATTTGGGGTTGACCGGCCTATGTCTAAAAGCAAAATCCGGACAAGCTCGAGGCAAGGTCTGTAATGTAGAACTGGAAAGGTTCCAGCTATACAAACTACAGCAGATGATCTGATAAAACCAAAGGATTCAATAGTTACCAACGAACCTCAGCCTCTCCGCCGATCTAGTAGGGTTCCTCACCCAACTGAGAGATACTTCGGTTTCTCGATGACAGTGGGAGCGAGGATTGCATCATGAGATGATGACCCAACTAGTTTCGACCTGGCCATCAGGAGTGGGACTCTGTAAGAATGGCTGGATGCTTAGCGATCTGAGATGGAATCTTTATACACCAACAAAGTATGGACTTTGGTTGCTATATCTGAAGGGTTAAATCCCCATCAGGAGCAAGTATATCTTGAGAAGATTACTTGGTGTAAATGGAAAAGTTGAGACTTTCAAAGCTAGACTTGATAAAGCTTTTCGTCATCGACCAGGCGTAGATAATGATGAAACCTTTTCAAGTGGCTATGCTTAAGTCCATCCAGATTCTACTTGCCACGGCTACATACCATGACTACGATATCTGGCGGTTGGGTGCCATGACTGCTTTTCTAAATGATATTTTAGAAGATAACGTCTATAAGTACACAGCCAGAGGGCTTCGTAGACAGTGGGAGCAGCGGAAACGTGTACAAGATGCTTTATAGGATAAAGCAGGCATCGCGGAGTTGGAACATCTGTTTTGATGGATAAATCAAAGAGTTTGACATCATCAAAATGGTAGATGAACCTTGTATGTACAAAAAGGTAGTAGGGTGTATGGTGATGATCCTCGTAGAGTACGTGGATGACATACTCTTGATAGGGAAAGAGTTTCCTATGCTACACTCGATCAATCTCCGTTTATCACAAAGATTCTCCGTGTAGGATCAAAATGATACCTCCTAAATCCTAAGTTTTGGATCTATGAGATAGATCTAAATGGATGTTAGGATTCTCACTAGTTGTAGTGAGAAGGTATCAATCGACCCTGGGGAGAATCACTGGAATGGTTCCAGGGTGATAAATGACGACTGAGTGTCAGTCACAGGCATTGTCTTTACCCTCAGTAAAGGGACGGTATGTTGGAAGAGTTCCAAGCAAAATACCGTGACATACTAGACGATAAAGGCAGGATACATCGCTACTTAAGCTGCTACCCTAGAGGCTGTTTGGGTGTATATTGGTTCATGAGATGAACTATGTTCCTCCCATTGTGTGACAATGGAGTTGTAGCTTATGCCAAGGAACGCCGGTCCCATCAATGATCCAGACATATTCTAAGGCAGTATCACCTGATCATGGAGATGGTTGATCTCCAGGGGATCGAGGTCAGGAGAGTAGACTCAGAGGACAACACAGCGGATCCACTCACAAAGGCCTGTTCCCAGAGAGAGATTTTTATGGGATGGTTGAGTATGAGATACTACAACCACTGCTATCAGATGGCCCTAGTGCAAGTGGGAGATTGTTAGTTATATGTATGCCCTAGAGGCCATTACTGTACATTGGATGTATATTGTAGTGGATGCTGGGACATATATAGGGAGGACTTTCTTGCTCGACATGATAGTATGCTATCTGGTTACTCTTTACCTTAACGTGTACAAAGATTGTCTCTCTGTTACATGTTGGTAAAGCCCTTAGGATGTGTACTTGACTACCTGGACTATGATGCGGATCATACTAATGGGGACATGGTAGTCCATAAGTACATCCTTCAAAGTCCCTAGTCGTGGGTGTATCGAGACGGGGCATCGATATACCAGAGTAGACTAGCGTGTACCTTCTCGACCCATACAGATGGGCGATGGATGATCCCATATCCATCGGTGTTTGACATCAGAGATGATATACGGGTGCTCAGTAGAGACTGGGTACACTGGACGGACTCGCCGAGAACTCCCAGATGGTATTATACCTCACGTCAGATGGCAGTTCTCTGGTGACACTGGTACAGAGTAGTCTGTTGACCCGAGATCGTCATAGAGTCTTGTGTGGTTCCCACTGTGCTTTGATTTCCATCTTACCACGTCCAAGAGGGCGTGCAAAACGGTGGTTTTTGGGTACAGTCCCGATTCACATGGAGGCAATGAGCGATAGGAGGGGATTCGTCTCTCCCGGTATAGGGGGTTGATGTTGCGCTGTGTTCGATTGGCTATAACCGGAAACCCCTAGCCAGGGTTGCTGAGATTTACTGGTAAGTGTTACCTGTAGTTTCTCGAATTGTTATAGACCTCATATCGACACGACTTATCGAGCTATTGGGGTCTGACGTTTACCACCCCTAGGCGAGATATGCGACATATCAGACGATCAGACCGGACTGTACGGTAGTGTTACTGGTTGGATTCACTGGAGTGTGAGCGGGCTTGCTCGTCGATCTTCAGATCGCTCAATACCCGGGTGGCCGTTACGTTTAGCAGACCGCTTGCGGCTTGTAGGTGTTTGATATGATCATCACCTGCTGCCGGCGTATTGACGAGTCTTTAGAGTCCTACACAGAGGTTTCCTGGCTCAAGCGAAACGAAATAGGAGCGCATATGAGATATGTGCGGGACCGAGAATAATGCGTGTATGTGATACCGTATTCCATTCTCGCGATGAATGTATCGATTGGTTGTATGCGATATAACCTAGTTATCGATTCAAGGATTGATTCGATAAGCCGATACATTGTATACTAGTCGGTTGTGTGCGACATGACCGGATCATTGAATGAAGTGTTGATTTAATGATTTAATGCATAATTATATATTTGATATATTACTTTGCATTAACTAGTATTGGTTCACTTTAAATGGATTTTCTCACTTGGTTTGTGCACATTGTATATGTGATATACATTTGTACATATGATTGTATCATGTTTGATGATACATGATTGTTTAAGTGTATGTTAAGATTAAACCATGGTTATGTGATGGTTAGGGTTATGTTTTATTTACTTACTCATTTATTTATTTATTTATTTCATTTTGGCAAAAGAAAAGAAATGGTGGCTAGCTTTGTTTTACATTGAAACTTCATGAAGGTTTGAAAAGTCCACCATTTTTGTTTCATGCCTAACCTAACCATTGACCTAACCCTAGTTTATTCTCTACACTTGACCATGGTTGATTATGATAAGTATTCTTTTATTTTCTATTTTGAAATTAACTTATGATAATATTTATCTTCTTCTTCTTCATCTTCTTCACTTGAAGAAGCTTGCTTCATCAATGGTGATTGATGAAAACAAGTGAGAAATCCAATTCTAAAGTCTACCCACTTCCTATTTCTTCATCCTCTACCTCTTGCCAAGTAGTAGAGTGTGTTTCCTTCACAAGTTTTCATGGCTTGGTGAAGGTGGAGCTTGATCTAGCGATGCCTCGACGTAGATCATCTTCGGCATGGACATCGACGACCTAGCTCGCCATTTCTCCGACGAAGCCGACGCTAGAGCCCGGGAATTCATTTGGACAGTGAGGGGACTTCGTTGCGGAGCTATGGAGGTGGAGCACCGGATCTACAAAGGTTGTATTTCCGTATTCTCTTAGTTAAGTGTTAACTTGTTATCGTTTCGCCTAAAATATCTAGTTAACGATCCGTAGTCTAGGATTTCTCGGCACCATATTTTTTTAAATTGGCATGGTTGATGCCTTGTGAGACCTCTTGGGAGTGCCTAGGAACCCTACACATGGAGGGGGTGCACAAACTACCGGGTATGCCGAAGTGCCGAGTGGCCTACTCAAGGAGTTGAGGGAGGTTGCTTCGCTTTGGGTACTTGGCGGGTAGTTTGCCGCACCCGTAGGGGTCTTGGGTGGGGTATTGGTTATTCACCGCGACCGTGTAATCTGCTTTTCGTTACAGGCTCGTACGAATTGCGGGTTCCTAGTATATCCAATGTGTTCATCTGTGATCTGAAATGGCTATCATTGCATATATCTATATATGATATTATTTAGGCGTTGCTTATGTTTTACAGCCGCGCTAGCCCAACCCCCGCTCTGTCGTTAGTTAAGTAACCTAACGGGTAATGACGGGGCCCCGTGGCGAATGCGAATGGCATAAGCGTACGTCATATTTTGGTTGTTTTCTGCAATGGTAGGATTAAATGATAGGATGCATTAAAAGAACTAATGCAAGAATATCACGCATTAAAAGAACTAATGCAAGAAAATAAACCAAGTTAAAGTCGTTGGAACACTTTCGAAAAACCACTCGGTTCTTTTCAAAACTAACTTTTAAATGCGGAGCTTGAACCACTCCTTTTAAAAGCTATCTCGTTCCATCGATTATATCAAGTTCACTACGTTCAAAGTTTTGCCAAAACCATTCGTAGCCCTCCATCATTTCAGTTAAATATTCGGTAGTATTCAAGCTATGTATTTTGACCTCACGCCAAGGCATAGTGATTGGTAGCTGCCGGATATTTATCTGTTGCATAGATAGAATGCGTTGGTTTGGGACAGCCGTACTACCATTTTGGCCTATGTCAAGGGTAGGTACGGGTGGATTCAAATTAACCTGGATAATGATGGGAAGAACTTGACATGTGACTTATGACATTTTGACCTCACGCCAGCGTAGTGTCGAGTCTTTAGAGTCCCACACAGAAAGCTATTCGCCTTTAGGCAAAAGAGTAGAGCTCGCATGGTTTTGCGACAGGGTTCGGTCACACCCGTGCACTTGTGCACGTACAGTGTCCGGACAGTTCACACTAGCGGGCTTTGGTTTAAGCCAGATCCTAGTGTACCTTTTGGGATTGGTTTTATCCAGTATGCATTCGTGTTCCTCGGAACGCGGATGCGGGTGTGTATGTACAGTTGACGGAGAGACAGAGGCAGAGGATTCTCATTAGGGTTGTTGACCGTTGACAGTTGACTATTGACTTTTTGCTCAACCCTAATGAGAATATGATATGTGATTAACAATTATATTAATTAAGTATTATGGTGACATGGTTGTTGAGGGGTTGACTTTGTTGACCTGTTGACTTTGTTGACTTGTTGACTTTGTTGACCGGTTGACTAGGCTTGACTAGTTGACCATCATGATAACAATAGCTATCATTTCATGGCAAAGACTTTTGCTTGCTTGCTCTCTTGTGCAAAATGAGTGCATGAAATGATATGGCTATTGTTGCTTAAACCATCACATAATACTTGATTGCTATGATGTGTTATGATGGTTATGGATTGTGAGAGCCAAATGAGAAAAGTTTTCTCTCATTCTATCATTCTCATTCTCTCTCTTGTTCTTGAGCTCTCATCTTACTCCTCTTGCTCTCCCTCTCTTGACTCTATGGTTCACTTGTCTCATGAGTTGAGAACCAAGAACCATAGATAAAATCCCATACAAACTCTTCTCTACTCACTCTAGTTCACAAGGTTTAGCAAACCGAGTGAACTAGTTTCTTCAAAGTTCGAAGAAGGAACCAAAGGTTGAAGCTTTCAGGTGGATCTATCTTCGGCGCAAGGAGACGACGGGGAGAAGCCGATTCGGACGACCATCGAAGCTTGAAGACGAAGGAGTTCGAGAAAAAGAAAGGTATAACCCCCTAACCGAGTAGTTAGCAACTCGTAGTTAGGTTGTTAGTTAGATATTTAACAAAGATCCGGGTTTTAAGTCCATGTTACCACCTCTAAGAAAATTGTTTTTTTTATCAAATTCCGCATGCCCGAAAGTACCGGGAGAGGTAGCATGGACTTACAAAAACATCTCAAAAACATCACCAAAACCCCATATTCATTTCATTAAAAATATGCACAAGCTCAAGATCTACACATTGGACCAAGGAAGCAAGGATTTTGGCCACTAGGGGCAACTCAAGAAAATTCTTGAGTTGCCAAATGAGGTATTTTCCGGATCCTTAACTTAGTTTTAGCATTTCCTTTACCCCCATGTTTAGATTGAATCGATATTGTGTGTGTTTATGGACTTAAAGAAAACCTAGTTAGGGTTTGAGGAAATTGTGGTTGTAAGATTAAATTGAGCTTAGTAGACGCCGCACAAACACCCTACTGATGTTATTTTAGACCCAAACCTGAACTGAAAACCAGAATACGGATTTACGGAATCGATATCGGGGAAAACTGTAAATCTGGGAGTGTATTTTGTAATCTGCTATCACCCGGGGCATTCTGGAATAAAATTGATTGGACAGTGATATGAGCAGGCACCCTAGAACCACCACACAAGACCACAGACCCTACCCCTTTTTCCAGGCCGCCAATTTATTCCCATTGGCCGCAAATTGCGGCCATATCTGCATCAAACTTGCTCGTTTTGGTTCTATAGCCCCTACATGCATAGATTAGACTCCTGGTATGTGTAGATTTGTCTAATTTGACCTAGGGTGAAATCTAGGACCCTTTTCTCCAGTTGCTGTTTTGATTCTGTTTCTGTATTTCGTATTTTTAGTTCTGGAATTGTGTATCCGTGTTTTACCTCGACTATTTGGCGTTTATACGACGATATCGAGGTTTGATTGATGGTTTTGAAGGCGTGCCCATAGGTTCTAATCTATAGGCCCCTTATCGTATCGTTTTGGGTTTCGTGTGCCGGGTTAGCCTTGATTTGGTTTTAATACGCATATACGATACTTTGATGTGTAGGTACCCCATGAAGACTTCGGGACGACAAGCAATGCGCGTGGTGACGTCGACACGCTACTTCGCTTAAGGAACCTTAGGATGCATATATTTTCGAGATCAGTGATTCTCTTCATATCCATGATTATATATCCATTTGAGATCCTCGATTCTATTAGTTTCATGATCATACCTTCATTGATGTTGTTCTTTCTTATGATCATGTATCCACTCTGGATCTGTTGTTCTCTTTCTTGCTATTGATCTGCTCTCTTCGATACTCGATTGAGGTTCCTGTCGCCATGTTTGAGTGCAGTTTGGGTTGCTGCTAGGGTTACGGTCAGTGCGAGCTCGTCTGGTACGAGGGCCGGCCATTGTGTTTTCTGGTGACATGGGAACATCTTGAGTTAGTTTTGGTGATTGTGACCTCTTGTGGAGGCGAGTGCTTGATTTTACACTGGATGATCGGGCCATTGTTAGAGCTGTCAGTTGAGAGAGGACTGTTGATGTACAACATACCTTGGAGATTATGATGTTGCCTATCGTGCAGACAGATGAAACAGCTGTTACTGAGATGGACAGGATGTCGCTTCCGGAGCTTACGAGCTAAAATCGTCGAAGCTTCCAGGCCGATATGAGACAGATGATAGCTAGTTTACCCGATTTGAGAGACGAAGGTGATTCGTCCGATTTATGCGCCGGAGTAGGCCCAGTTGAGTTAAAGATTTCCAGTGTGGAGAGTCTTACTCGGATTTAGAGCAGACCGATTTCGAGATGACCGCCAATGTATTGCCTTTCCTGGAGGATTGAGGCGCTATTCAGCGTATAGACGAATGAGCCAGTTGTCGCTGCAGATGACGAGATATCGCCCAGATGATTGGAGCTACTGCAGCATGAGTATACACTTAGAGATATGATGGAAGGTCGCTAGTCACTAAGGATGAAGGACTAGGACGTGTGGTTCGTTCACTTACCGACGCGAGGTCATCAGATAGGTTGCTTCCAGTTAGAGACGACTTCACGCGGAGACGTTGAGAGTCGACAGAGACGATCGAATGTCAGAAACCGGCTATTCCAAGTTTAAAGTATTCGGAAAGACATGCAGGCAATTCTATGGACCCTCTAGAAGAATGAAACCCTAACTCGACATAATGACCGTGTGAAAGCCTTTGAACCTTAGGGTTTGCGGCAGTTCTGCGGCACCATTAGTGAGGTTTGAGTTTGCCCTTCTACGGCTGGATCATTGATACTGTGGTATGTACTCGATGCTGTTAAACTGTACCCAAGATGTTGAGCTCTTAGGGGATTAAGAGGTTTTGACGAATCGATCGAATGGTTCGACTTCCTTCGGATGCTAGGTGGTGAGATTCATTTCTTGGGAGACTCCAGATATGAGGATAGCCGTTGGAGCGCCGTCCATGCAGCCACGATGAGACGAGTCCGAAGCAGTCGACATTGAGGCAGAGTGAAGTAAAGAGTTCGCAAGAGATTTCGACGAGATGACGTCCCACTCCGCTGACATCAGAGATGCGATACGCACGTAGAGGCGTTGTATATAGATACATCTTCCAGAAAGAGGCGCGATAAGTATGCAGCCGTTCCGGAATAAGAATTAGTTTTAGCAATGGATGATGACTTCCGGGCAATCCGGCAGGAATGAGATTTGAGAGAGAGACCTCGACAGGACCTTTCTGGAATACGATACGAGAAGACCTAGACCCAGGAGTGGTCATGTTGCGCAGACCCAGCAGGCCAGAGTTCGGCATCGTCGACGAGGTAGTTGACCAGGTTCGGATATAGGACCTCACCTAGATGCGTTGTAATTGATCGAGGACGAAAGAGTAGTGAGTATTCCTCCGATGGTTAGGACGCGTTCCCGAGGACTTGTTCGGCCAGACATCTTTTATAGAATGGTAAAGCTACAGAGTACGCGATTTCGAGTCCGTGCGAGAGACTTCGGATTGACCGTGGCCGAGAACAGTGCAGTGCGTAGATAGCATGGCGTGGCGCCATAGTGGACGACGATAGAGACAAGTGGAACCAGAGGTTCGTGCGAGACGCTGACGAGCTGTCATTACTTCCCGTCAAGGCTAGAGACCTGATATGCTTACAAAGGCGTTAGGATGCGACCAATTTCTGAGAAAATGTTATGCAGAGGACACAGATGTCTATCGAGTGAGAAGAGATTATGCAAGAGAGCCAGCCTCCGTACAGTTCGGCATAGGCAAGATCGGAAGAGACCTTGAGCAGGATTCCTTCCAGGACATTGCTGCAATGATGTTTGCACCCAGGATCAGATGTGTGATGTGCATTCAGAGAGCCAAAGACCGACGCCAGTGACATACTGCTTTACGAGTGGTCGTGAGGATTGACCGAGAGATGACCAGAGAAGTGCCAGAACGGAATCGTCCCCGTTAGCACACCTGACAGGGCCGATGAGCCGATTGACTGCGAGGTAGGTAATCCGCAGAGAAGATAAGGACCCAGAGTCAGAGGACGCCAGACCGTGAGCAAGAGGCAAGTAGATATCTTGCGCTGCTAGTATTGGATGCACCGACTCCTTCTCGATCTTGAAGGAGGAACTACCGAAGACGGTACTTATGATTTTGTTTTGATATACGATCTTGGTGCACGCCAGATGCACTAAATCGAAATTCTTCGTGCATGTCAAATGCGCCTGATTTTGCTGTCAGGCACACACGTTGCCTATGACAAATGTTTCGTGCACACCAGTTGCACCTAGATGTTGTTTTGTTCACCTGTATGACACATACATGGATTTTGATTCCGTGCGCACCAGACGCACCGGATATTCTTATATACATTTTTGGGGATTGATTTCTTAGAGAGCAGTACACCTTGATGACATTCGCTATGTATTGATATTTTCGGAGCCCCGACAATTGGATTTTGCTGAAATGTTTTAGTACTGGGGGGTTTAAATTTAAATTCGGGGACCGAATTTATTTAAGGAGGGTAGATTGTAACATTTCGAAATAATAAAAATATTATTTTTAGGGAACATTTATAATTTAATATTATTTTATTGAATATTTTAATAATTCGGTATATTTAAATCCAAATAAATAGGGGGAAATTTTGGAAAAGTTATGGAAAATTCTAAAATAGGGTAATTTAGAGAATTATGCCATTTCTAAGTTTAATTGATTAGTTATATGCTAATTTAGTGTTAATCGCGATTAAAAATCGCTAATCGGTTTTTCTAGCTTTTTGTGCAAAATATGCACATATCATCTTTTCTTACACTTGTGCATTTTCCACCATGGTTTCTCATTTGGGTTTACTATTTGAGTGGGAAGGAATTTATAGAAAAGAAAAAGAAAAGAATAGAGAAAGGGGAATATTATATGAGGTATGGTGAGAGAGAGAGAGGTATGGGCTACTTTGACCAAGGACTTAACCATTTCCTTTGATCCCAATACTCATTTTCTTCCCCTCCCCCTCAACTCCCTGCTGTTGCTGCTGCTCCTCACCTCCCTCCCCACTTCACCTCCTCAAAACATCTCAAAAACATCACCAAAACCCCATATTCATTTCATTAAAAGTGTGCACAAGCTCAAGATCTACACATTGGACCAAGGAAGCAAGGATTTTGGCCACTAGGGGAAACTCAAGAAAATTCTTAAGTTGCCAAATGAGGTATTTTCTGGATCCTTAACTTAGTTTTAGCATTTCCTTTACCCCCATGTTTAGATTGAATTGATATTGTGTGTGTGTTTGTGGACTTAAAGAAAACCTAGTTAGGGTTTGAGGAAATTGTGGTTGTAAGATGAAATTGAGCTTAGTAGAGGCCGCACAAACACCCTGGTGATGTTATTTTAGACCTAAACCTGAACTGGAAACCAGAATACGGATTTACGGAATCGATATCGGGGAAAACTGTAAATCTGGGAGTGTATTTTGTAATCTGCTATCACCCGGGGCATTCTGGAATAAAATTGATTGGACAGTGATATGAGCAGGCACCCTAGAACCACCACACAAGACCACAGACCCTACCCCTTTTTCCAGGCCGCCAATTTATTCCCATTGGCCGCAAATTGCGGCCATACCTGCACCAAACTTGCTCGTTTTGGTTCTGTAGCCCCTACATACATAGATTAGACCCCTGGTATGTGTAGATTTGTCTAATTTGACCTAGGGTGAAATCTAGGACCCTTTTCTCCAGTTGCTGTTTTGATTCTGTTTCTGTATTTCGTATTTTTAGTTCTGGAATTGTGTATCCGTGTTTTACCTCGACTTTTTGGCGTTTATACAACGATATCGAGGTTTGATTGATGGTTTTGAAGGCGTGCCCATAGGTTCTAATCTATAGGCCCATTATCGTATCGTTTTGGGTTTCGTGTGCCGGGTTAGCCTTGATTTGGTTTTAATATGCATATACGATACTTTGATGTGTAGGTACCCTATGAAGACTTCGGGGCGACAAGCAATGCGCGTGGTGACGTCAACAAATGAAGACGCAAGGTGAGTAGATTATATCTACAGGGGGAAGTCGGGGGATGACGTATAGCACCCCCGCAGTCCGTAGTTGATATACTATATATGATAGTTATAGTGTGTCATGGATATTGTGTTAGGTGTTTTATGGATAGTTTAGGCTTAGAAGTAAACTAGTGTAGTTCATAGCCACGAACCCTAGAATAGGTTTACACCCACACGCACACCCTTGCATATTCACTATACTTACACTGCGTTGATGATGATATTGGATGACTTTGGAGTTGAGTCGATGATATTGGGCTTGGTGCCGTGAGATCGGTGATTTGATATGATTCATATTTGGGATACGATATGTGATTCTTAACGGGCTTTTGGGCATGTGTTTTACCCCCGCATTCATAATTATATAGATGGTATCGATTTGTACTAGACATAGATTCAGTATCCCAGATTATGTGTTATGATGATAAGAATACCAGGTACTTGATGAAATAATGTGATATTGACCCTTACCCAGCTATTGGGATGCCGTACGACGATTTACCGTACGAGCTATATATTGATGATAGATCCGCACTCATGACTTGAGGATTGTCATATGATATACTGTACTGTATGCGATACTATTAAGGCGGGATCACTGACTATTATATGTATATATATATTTATATCGACTTAGATTTAGGTGGATTCCATACCCCTCCCGGTTGACTTGATACTTAGATCTGTGGTTTGCATAATAGATGTTAGACTAGACCCAAGTCATACCTATTACAAAAACCCCGATTTGACTTATTTCAAATGGCAAGCTGCATTATTATTCATTTACCATTTATTCTACGGCTCGCATTGCATTGCATGCTCATATGTTAATGATTCATATTCCTTGTGCACATGCCTTTACATAGTTGCATGCTTATATTAGTGTTCTTGTTGCATGTATTATAATTCATGGATTTCGCACTGTGATATGGTTGCATATGATGATTCTGGATTGTTTTACTCCTGCGTATATATATCAGTGGTATGGGACGCTGAAATATATATGTATACCCATAGAGTATATATATGTTAGTGGTATGGGACGCTGATATATATATACGCATACTTAATATATCATCATGATGATCTATGCAATTTACATATGCATTATGAGAGGAGCCTATGTGCTCGGAGCCTATGAGCTCGATGTGAGAGGAGCCTATGTGCTCGGAGCCTATGAGCTCGATATGAGAGGAGCCTATGTGCTCGGAGCCTATGAGCTCGATTGGAGAGGAGCCTATGTGCTCGGGGCCTTTATGGTCGATGGTATATTATATCTCCCCTACCCCACATTTATTGTATATGCATTGCATCACATATTAGTAGTACCTGATAGAGTACCTTCATGAATGCTGCATACATGTCAGATACATGATATATGGGTTTCATTTGATATTGAGATATTTAGTTTGTGTCAATGCTCTACGTTGATTTTCTAATGATTTCATTCACGATATCTCCTGTTTTCATTTTACCGCATACATACATCATATTTGTGATATATTGTTACGTGAGGCACTGATACGAGTACTTGGCACTACACTTATGTTCAGATGTTACATTGCCACTTTACTATGCTTCAAACTTATTCATTTGAGGTTTATATAATATCTGATCGTTATGACTTAGGTTTATGTCATGCTTCCAATTTCTGCTTGTAGATATTTTCTATTCACGAGTTGGCAACTCACCCCCGTTGTGCCACAGTTATTGCAGGTTTTGCTGTACACGTTCCATAGCGGCATTTCCGGCACATTGCTTCCTCAGCGGGTGAGTTGCTTGGTAGGTGGGTTCTTTGCATCAGAACCACCATTGTATATATATTATTCTTTGTATCTAGAAATTCCATCAACCAAAACTTGTATATTGTTTCAGACTTAGACGCAAGTGATGTATTATTTCGACCTTAGAGTCGCGCTCAGTAGTATTACGATTTTCTTGCTTATTGGAGATTCTCTTGGGTTTGATCCTCGCCCTTCGACGTTGTATATTATATTGCTTGTGTGGGTTGTGCTCTTTGCTTAGGCGTAGTAAGTGTGTGATAAAATGCCACATTGGAAAATAATTTACAAAATATGTTTCTTTACTCTAAATGGTTTTAGATTTCTGGGCTTTTGGCTTACTTGGATCAGATGGAGTCCTATAGACTTCATATGGTTCAAGGGCCAGTCACGTGCTCTTTTAGGTCGTGACATATGGCCAGTCGAGCATAGCGCAACATCAACCCCCAATACCGGGAGAGACGAATCCCCTCCTATCGCTCATTGCCTCCATGTGAATCGGGACTGTACCCAAAAACCACCTGTTTGCACGACTCAGTAGAGCCGTGGTAAGATGGAAATCAAAGCACAGTGGGAGACACATAAGACTCTATGACGATCTCGGGTCAACAGACTAAGCTGTACCAGTGTCACCAGAGAACTGCCATCTGACGTGAGGTATAATACCATCTGGGAGTTCTCGGCGAGTCCGTTCAGTGTACCCAGTCTCCACTGAGCACCCGCATACCATCTCTGATGTCAAACACTAATGGATATGGGATCATCCATCGCCCATCACATGGGTCGAGAAGATATACGCTAGTCTACTCTGGAATATCGATGCCCCGTCTCGATATTCCCACGACTAGGAACATTGAAGGATGTACTCATGGACTACCCAGGCCCCACTAGTATGATCTGCATCATAGTCCTAGAAGTCGAGTACACATCCTAAGGGCTTTATCAACATGTAACAGAGAGACTGAAAGTATACATGTTAAGATAAAGAGCAACCAGATAGCGTACTATCATGTCGAGTAAGAAAGTCTTACCTATTTATGTCCCAGCATCCATTACAATATACATCCAATGCACAGTAATGGCCTCTAGGGCATACATATAACTAACACCCCGCTGGAAGCAAAATTAATGGAGGACAATATCTGAAGGAGATTCCGACCTCCAACAATTGGCGCCGTATGTGGTAAACGAGAAGCTTTTCCACCTAAAAAATTGATCTTCTGCCTTCGATTTAATGGCCATCTTCTGCCTTCGATTTAATGGCCAGCGATAATCGCAACGATCCCAGCACAAACTGTCCTGTCCTCCATAACAGAAGCAGGGGCGCTTCTACTCCACCTCCTAACATCATCGATGTCTTATCGACACTAATCGATAGGCTCACGACAATAGTGGACGCGCTTGCTCTTGTTCAAACGGCCAGCCATGCCCTCCAAACTGTTGTCCTCACTTCTTGGAACGACGGCATGCACGGGGCGACAGAGGGGTGCGTTCAGGCCTTTGACCTCGCTCATGCCCATCTCAATGTCACCGAATACCGGCGTGCAAATTCTGGCAGTCACGACCCCCATACGAGGAATGATTCCATGACTTGTTGGGCGCCGGATAGTTCTACACCGAGATCTCAGGAGAGACCAGGCTATCGTTTCAACGCCCGCCGCGCTCTCTTGCCCCCTAAAAAGACATCGGTTAGGTTGCCTGATTTCAGGAAAGACCGACATCACCACACTCATCGAGACCGCGCATATGGAGAACGTCGGGGCCAGCCACGAAGGGTCCACCTCGAGGATCTGAAGAACGTGATAAAGAGAAACCGAAACCGCTCCATTGCGCAAGCCCGGGACAGAGATAGCAGGCACTCTGACTGTAGAGAATCCTCGGGGTACCAATAGCGAATCGAAGTCCTCGAGAAGAAGATTGAGGACATGCGGCTCGCCGCCCGTTCGGCCGGAAAAGTCGCAAAATACTCCGCAGATTTTCTTAAGAGGCCCTTCACGGAGCAGTTACTAGGTGAGCGGGTCTCATCTTAGAACAAACCGCCCAAGGTAGCTCTCTTCGACAGGAAGTCTGACCCAAAGGACCACTTGGATGCATTAACGGCAGGCAGGAGCTTTCAAAACAACTCAGACGTAGCTCAGTGCCGAGCCTTCCCTACCACCTTCATCCGGGCCAGCCAAGATTGGTTCCGCAGCCTTGCGCCACGCTCGATCTTGACTTTTAACGAGCTGGCGACTCAGTTCCTCGGCCATTTCGTCGGTAACCGGCAACAGAAAAAGACGGTCGACTACCTATTTACCATCAAGAGCGAAGACAGGGAATCTTTCAAGGGTTACGTCACCCGCTTCTATAATGCTCTTCTGGAAGTCCCCGAGCACCGCGATGAAACGGTTATCATCGTCTTGAGGGAAGGTCTTAGGCACAAAGAGTGGCTCTGCTCTTTCGCATTACCGCAGCCTAAGACCATGGCCAAAGTAAAAGTCTAGACCGAGCGAGAAATCCAACTCAAATCGGAAGTAAAAGCCAACCTACCCCACGGCAACCAAACGGACCGAAAGAAACAGGACAGGGAAAAGAAGAAAAAAGCCGACCGTCCGAAACCTTATTCTCCAAGGTTTCATGAATAAACTCCCCTGAACGTCTCTCAAGCCGAGCTGCTGGAGGAGGCTAAGCGCGAGAGATTTTTCAAACTCCCACTAGTGACTCAGAGGCCGAGCAAGGGACTCCGCGGCCTGTAATGCGCCTTCCATCAATCACAAGGGCACCCAACCGAGAACTGCAAACAACTCCGCGACTACATAGAGAAGCTGATCTGCTCTGGTCACCTGGCAAAGTACTTACGAGACAAACGGCAGGCAGATCGGGAGCAAGCAAACCAACCTCCTCCTAGAGAATTGACGGTTGGGAAAATCATGGTCATCTCTGTTGGCTTGACTCAAAGCAACGAGGACACCCGCCGTTTCTGATCGGTCATGACCTTAAGTGATCCCCCTACATAAAGTGAAAGAAAGACGATCCAATCATCTTCACCGACGAGAACCTTCATAGCATATCACTCCCATAAAATGATTCCCTTATAATAACAGCACGGGTAAGCCGATACGAAGTCCGGAGAATCCTATTCAACTCGGGGAGCTCGACGGATATCCTGTTTTACGACTGTTTCCAGCGTATGGGATTAAACCTGTCCGACCTTCAACTGACCTCCCACATCCTCTTCGGGTTTACAAACCATTCCGTCTTGGCCGAAGGATCGATCACTCTCCCTCTCAACATTGGGGAAGCAGGAAGAACACGAACTTTATCGGTGAATTTCCTCGTTGCCAGGAATCTTTCATCCTATAAAATCCTCTTAGGTCTCCCCACCCTAAACGACCTCCAGGCTTAGATCTTGACCTATCATATCGCGCTTAAATTCCCTCTAGACAATAGGAGGATAAGCCGGGCCTATGGAGACCAGCAAACTACCAGGGTCTGTCTCGCCTCGACGTTCTCCGAGGACAAAGAAGTTGACATTTTTGAAGATGTGTGAGATCCTTAGGAATCTCTAGATACATGCGACGATAAAAATGAGATTCACTGTTTCCCGGTAGAGGCTTTGTTAGAGGTTCCTCTCAAGGAGGGAGACGACAGCTGAACTATCCAGATTGGCTCACTCTTGACAGGGGATGCTCGAGATAACCCGATCCAGTTCCTTTGGAGCAACTCCGATATGTTCACTTAGACTCCCACGGATATGCCCGGGATCGACCCTAAGGTGATCTCCTATAAGCTCAGGGTTGACTAGAAAGCTCGGTCGGTCCGATAAAAGAAAAGAAGTTCTACGGCAGTAAAACAAAAGGCAATAAAGGAGGAGGTGGACCGACTGGTCACGGCCGACTTCATCAGAAACCTGGACTACTCGGCTTGGCTAGCAAACGTAGTCATGGTCAAGAAGGCAGACGGGAAATAGCACATGTGCATCGATTTCACCGATCTAAATGAGTCCTGCCCTAAAGACAACTACCCACTCCCTCAGATAAATCAGTTAGTTGACAGCTCGGCCGGTCACGAGCTGCTGAGCTTCATGGATGCCTTCTTCGGTTATAATCAAAGTCGGATGAATTCGGCCGACAAAGAGCTAACCGCATTCACCACCAATCGAGGAGTCTACTACTACAAGGTAATGCCCTTCGACCTCAAAAACATGAGGGCAACATACCAGTGGCTGGTCAACAAGTTGTTCACAGCCGCAAATCGGGAGAAATATGGAGGTTTACGTCGATGACATGCACATGAAATTTGCCCTGTCAGCCGAACAGCCGAATATACCACAGACCTCGGCGAGACATTCGATGTCCTGCGAAAGTACAAAATGAAACTGAATCCAAACAAGTGTACGTTCGGCGTCACGAGCGGGAAATTCATTGGATTCATGGTGACCCACCAGAGAATCGAAGCAAACTCGGAGAAGATTTGAGCCATCATTGATATGGTAACGCCCAAGAGCAATGTTGATATCATGCGGCTCACAGACAGGATGGTAGCTTTGAGTCACTTCATGTCCAGATCCGGAGAGAAGTGCCTGCCTTTCTTCAAAGCCTTAAGGAAGATCCCCGGGTTTGAGTGTTCCGAGGAGTGTCAAGTCACTTTCGAGCAGCTCAAGACGTATATGGCGCCCCCCCTCCATGCTTCTTACCATACCAGCTGAGGAGGATAAGCTATTGCTGTATCTAGCCGTCTCCGACCAAGCTGCCGGCTCCATACTCATCAGAGAATCCGAAGGATTACAAAGACCAATCTACTATGTTAGCCATGTTTTCAAGGACGCATAGACCAGATATCCGGCCATAGAAAAGATAGTCCCTGTTCTCCGCCGAAATACACGACCGGGATGTTGGGACGTCCGGCCTGAATTTTAGAGGCAGATTCTATTTGGTTTTATCTGTCCACCTCTCCGAAGATACCAAGTTGATTTATGGCATCGTATATCGGAGGTTTAGACATATGCGGCCGTTGTAGCAGACTTCGTCGTACTCCCCCTCATTTATTAGGGGTTTTTGATTGTGGGGATACTCTTCCCTGCAGACGCAAGCCCCTGCAGTTAATTACGCTACCGTATAGCGGTAACCACTTTCTCCTTCTCCAGATGGTCACTTCGTGTCGTGTGTGTTTATTTTATTTTCGGTTGCACGTGGATCGTATACGGAGACTAATTTATGTTGTCGCCCGTAGGGCATGGATTATTCCAAATCCGTATTTTCTTAGATTTGGATTTAGGTTGGTTTAAGGATCGTTAATCTTGTTTTAGATTAAGATCAACTCAAACATTTGTTGAGGATACGTTAGTCTAATTTTAGACCAAGATCTACTCAATAGGATTTTGGGATCATTTAGATCCGACGAAAGAGTGTTTGGAATCTATCATTTTAGTTTAAGGACGTTGCGGTCAATTGGGTTTAAGGATATCGTAGTCTATGGAGTTTAAAGACATCATAGTCTGTGTTTAAAGACATTATAGTCTCGTTTAAAGACATTATAGTCTCGTTTAAAGACATCATAGTTTGTGGGATTTAAAGACATCATAGTCTGTAAAGTTTCTGGTTGTCGGGACCCGCCACCTCTCTAAAGACGTTGAAGAATCACAACGACACATATCAGAAACTAATGTTAGTTGAGAGATTTGTAGTCAGGGTTTGGGAGTAAGACCAATTAAAGGGATTGTGAGCACATGGGCTCAGTTAATCTGAATTGAGGACTTATGGCCAACTTGGGCTCAGTCCACTCAGATTTGAACATTTGTTTGGGCTCAGTCCTTTTTGGTTCAATAATACTGAGTATTAATTTGGGTTCTGACACCTCTCTTTCTTTTGTTTTTTATTGGTTGTTGAACACTCTTTACGGCGCAAAGCACTTTATGTAAAGAACACTTTGTGTTCGCTCAGCGCACACGTGGGGAGAACATGGTGGGCTTGGCGCTGAGCGCTAGACCTGGAGCGCTAAGGCGCTTCTTGTGAAATAGCACACCTGTGAGGAGCACGTGATGCTCTGAGCGCCAGACCTGGAGCACTAAGGCGCTTCTTATGAAATAGCGCACACGTGAGGAGCACGTGGTGCACTTGACGCTGAGCCCCAGTCAATAAATGCAGAGTGCTCTTATAAAATAGCGCCCACGTGAGGAGCACGTGGAGCGCTTGTCGCTGATCGCCAAACTTAGAGCGCTGATGCGCTCCTTTTAAAATAGCGCTTGGAGCGTTGGGCGTTGAGCGCCAGACTTAGGGCGCTAAAGCGCTTCTTTTTAAATTGGATTGCTAAAGCTCTTCTTTGGTAGTTCTGATTAATTTTGTGCTCTAAGAATTAAATTCTCGTTCACAAGAGACTTTGTCTCATAGATCTAAGAACTAACTTCTTTTTTCTAATGAGATGGTGTGCTCTCTTTGTTTTTATAAAAAAAACTTGTCTTATGGATCTGTGATCTATCAAAAGAACGGAATTCTTATGATGTGAGAGTTAAACTCTCAGAAGTCGAATAGATGTTATGATCTCACTTATTATCATTTACCTTGAAGAAAATTTCTTCTTCTTAGAGCTTACTCTTCTTTTTTTCTTTTCAGAGAACTTGAAGTTTATGGGGCGGTTCCGCTCTGCTAATGATCTTGATGATCTCCTCTGCCCCAGACTTGAAGTCTTGGGTCCTTTATATAGTGGAGGCAAGTTTGTTAATTTGGTTAAAGAGATCTCTAATTGATTTGGGGATTTTATCCCCCGTTGGATCTTTGATCCTATGACTTCTGTTTTACAGAAGATTTTTCTCTTGTTATTAACAAGACTGGAAAATATTTTCCCAAACAGAGATTATTATGTAATCTTAGTGATTTTATTAATCACCCTTGGATCTTTGATCCAACGGTGCGCTGTTTTACAGAGGGCAATCTTTCCTGTTTAGAAAGATCCGAGGAATATTTCCTCAGCAGAACTTGATTCTGAATTTTGATAATTTATCATCTTCGTTGGATCTTTGATCCAACGGTGGAGAACATTTAGTTTTGGCACCAGCGCTCTCATGCTTTGCACGTGATGCGTTGTCACAGAGTCTTTGACTCTTAAAGCTTGGCGCTCAGCGTTCTCGTGGTTTGCACGTGATGCGCTGCCTCAGAGTTTTTAACTCTTTAGCGCTGGCGCTCAGCGCTCTCATGCTTTGCACGTGAGGCGCTGCCTCAGAGTCTTTGACTCTTTAGCGCTGGCGCTCTTAGCGCTCAGCGCTCTCATGCTTTATACGTGATGCGCTACCTCAAAGTTTTTGACTCTTTAGCGCTGGCGCTTTTGGCGCTCAGCGCTCTCGTGCTTTGCACGTGAAGCGCTGTCTCGGTTCAAATTTTGAATAGAGCTTTGCTCTCAATTGGGGAAACAATCCCAATGCTCGTCGTCACCTCCAGGAAGCACCGACACTATTTCGACGCTCACATGATTATTGTTCTCACCGAGCGACCCTTAGGGAATATCCTCGGTTCCCCCGAATCGTCGGGCTACTTAGAGAAATGGAGATGGAAGTTGTCCCAATTCGACATTCGGTACCAACCAAGGCAAGTTATCAAAGCACAGGCCCTAGTCGATTTCTTGGTTGAATGCACCATTCCTAATAAATAAGGAGTGCCGATCACTACCCCTGACCTACGACCCTCAGTCAAGGAGACACTCTGCCCAATCCCGGATTGGGTCCTCTACATGGACGAATCCTCCACGGAGGATAGGAGTGGAGCTGGGGTGGTCATCCGTTGTCTAAATGAAGCAGAAATGGAGTACTCTCTGAGGCTTGGCTTCAAGTTGTCGAACAACGCCGTAGAATACGAAGCCTTATTAGCTGGGCTACGAATCGCCTCCGGGGTGAGGCTAAAGACAATTAGGATCCGCAGCGAATCCGCGCTGGTCGTCGAGCAGGTGACCGGACGTTTCGAAGCCCAGGAGCCCTTGATGATGAAATACCTAGTGGAGGTAAAAAAGCTTCGGAGAAATTTCGACGAGGTCCAAGTAGAACAGATTCGTAGGAGCATGAACACCGATGCCAACGCACTAAGCAAGCTTGCCTCTTCTTATTCGGCTAATCACAAGAAAAACATCCTATTCAAAATTCTGCCATGACCCAGAATCGAAGACAGGGAGGTGATACACCGGATCTACACTACTCAGGGGGATATCCGGGATTGGAGAAATCCTATAGTGGAGTTCCTCAAGGATGGAGTACTCCCAGAGGACCGAACTGAGGCATGCCGTCTCCGCATAAAAGCTTGTCACTTCGTATGGAGCAAGGGAAACCTGTACAAAAAACCGTACATCCAACCTCTACTTCGGTACGTCGATCCCGACGAAACAGATTACGTTCTCTGAGAGATACTGTAGGGTTTCTAGGCACACACTAGAGGTCTCACAAGGCATCAACCATGCCAAATTCAAATTTTACAAGTGCCGAGAAACCCTAATACGGATCGTTGACTAGAGTTTAGGCGAAACAAGCAACTAGTTAACAACTTAACTAAAAGTGAACGGAAAATACAACCTTTGTAGATCCGGTCCTCCACCTCCATAGCTCCGTGATGATGTCCCCTTGCTGCGATCATCGGATCCCGGGCTCTAGCGTCGGCTTCATCGGAGAAATGGGCGGGCTAGGTCGTCGACTTCGATGCCGAAGATGATCTACGTCGAGGCAATACAAGATCAAGTTCCAACTTCACCAAGCCATGAAACTTGTGAAGAAAACACCCTATACTACTTGGCAAGTGGTAGAGGATGAAGAAATAGGAAGTGGGTTCACTTTAGAATTGGATTTCTCACTCTTTTCATCAAGTCACCATTGAAGGTTGCAAGCTTTCTTCTTCTTTGAAGAAGGAGAAGAAGAAGAAAAGAATATGATCTCTCTTTTAAAATAGGAAATAAAATGATACTTATCATATTTGCAACCATAGTTAGGTGCAGAGAATAAACTAAGGTTAGGTTGAATGGTTAGGGTTAAGCATGAAACAAAAATGGTGGACTTATTCAAAGCTTCATGAAGCTTCAACTAGAAAACAAATCAAGCCACCATTTCTCTTCATCTTTCCAAAATGAATGAATAAGTAAATAAACAAAACCCTAACCATTAACATAACCATGGTTTAATCACACACACAAACCCTCATGTATCATCAAACATGATACAATCAAATGCACAAAAGTATATCGCATATACAATGTGCACTTCAAGTGAGAAAATCCATTTTAAGTGAACAAATATTAGCTAATGCAAAGTAATATATCAAATATATAATTATACATTAAATCATTAAATCAACACTTGATTTAACGATCCGGTCATATCGCATATGACCGACTAATATCTAATGAATCGGCTTATCGAATCAATCCTCGATTCGATAACTAGGTTATATCGCATACAACCAATCGATACATTCATAGTGAGAATAGAATACGGTATCACATACACGCATTATTCTCGATCCCGCACATATCTCATATGCGCTCCTATTTCGTTTCGCTTGAGCCAGGAAACCTCTGTGTAGGACTCTAAAGACTCGTCAATACGTCGGCAGCAGGTGATGATCATATCATACACCCACAAGCCGCAAGCGGTCTGCTAAACGTAACGGCCACCCGGGTATTGAGCGATAAGAAGATCGACGAGCAAGCCCGCTCACACTCCTGTGAATCCAACCAGCAACACTTACCGTACAGTCCGGTCTGTTCGGCTGATATGTCGCATATCTTGCCTAGGGGTGGTAAACGTCAGACCCCAATAGCTCGATAAGTCGTGTCGATATGAGGTCTATAACAGTTCGAGAAACTACTGGTAACACTTACTAGTAAATCTCAGCAACCCTAACCAGGGATTTCTGGTTATATCCAATCGAACACAGTGCAACATCAACTCCCTATCTCGGGAGAGACGAATCCCCTCCTATCGTTCATTGCCTCCATGTGATTCGGGACTGTACCCAAAAACCACCGTTTTGCATGCCCTCGTGGACGTGGTAAGGTGGAAATCAAAGCACAGTGGGTATCGCACAAGATTCTATGACGATCTCGGGTCTACAGACTAACCTGTACCAGTGTCACCAGAGAACTGCCATCTGACGTAAGGTATAATACCATCTGGGAGTTCTCGGCGAGTCCGTCCAGTGTACCCAGTCTCCACTGAGCACCCGTATATCATCTCTGATGTCAAACACCAATGGATATGGGATCATCCATCGCCCATCTGTATGGATCGAGAAGGTATACGCTAGTCTACACTGGTATATCGATGCCCCGTCTCGATACACCCACGACTAGGGACCTTGAAGGATGTACTTATAAACTACCATGTCCCCACTAGTATGATCCGCATCATAGTCCAGGTAGTCAAGTACACATCCTAAGGGCTTTACCAATATGTAACAGAGAGACAATCAGTGTACACGTTAAGGTAAAGAGCAACCAGATAGTATACTATCATGTCGAGCAAGAAGGTCCTCCCTATATATGTCCAAGCATCCACTACAATATATATCCTATGTATAGTAATGGCCTCTAGGGCATACATATAACTAACAATCTCCCACTTGCACTAGGGCCATCTGATAGCAGTGGTTGTAGTATCTCATACTCAACCATCCCACAAAAGTCTCTCTCTGGGAAAAGGCCTTTGTGAGTGGATCCGCCATGTTGTCCTCTGAGTCTACTCTCCTAACCTCGATCACCCTGGAGATCAACCATCTCCATGATCAGGTGATACTGCCTTAGAATATGTCTGGATCACTGATGGGACGGACGTTCCTTGGCATAAGCCACAACTCCATTGTCACACAATGGGAGGAACTAAGTTCATCTCATGAACCAATATACATCCAGACTGCCTCTTTGGTAGCATCTTAAGTAGCGATGTATCTTGCCTTTAATCGTCTAGTATGCCACGGTATCTAGCTTGGAACTCTTCCAACATACCGTCCCTTTACTGAGGGTAAAGACAATGCCTGTGACTGACATTCAGTCATCTTTATCACCCTGGAACCTTTCCAGTGATTCTCCTCAGGATCGATTGATACCATCTCACTACAACTAGTGAATATCCTAACATCCAATTAGATCTATCTCATAAATCCAAAGCTTAGGATTTAATAGGTATCACTTTGATCCTATATGGAGAATCCTTGTGATAAGCGGAGATTGACCGAGCGTAGCATAGGAAACTCCTTCCCTATCAAGAGTATGTCATCCACGTACTCTACGAGGATCGTCACCATACTCCCTATTACCTTTTTGTTTATACAAGGTTCATCTACCATTTTGATGATGTCAAACTCTTTGACTAACACATCAAAACAGACGTTCCAACTCCACGATGCCTGCTTTATCACATAAAACATCTTGCTCGCGTTTCCGCTGCTCCCACTGTCTACGAAGCCCTATGGCTGTGTACTTATAGACGCTTTCTTCCAAATCATCATTTAGAAAAGCAGTCAAGACACACAACCGCCAGATATCGTAGTTATGGTATGTAGCCGTAGCAAGTAGGATCTGGATTGACTTAAGCATAGCCACTGGAAAAAGGTTTCATCATTATCCACGCCTGGTCGATGACGAAAACCTTTAACAAGTCTAGCTTTGAAAGTCTCAACTTTTCCATCTACACCAAGTAATCTTCTCAAGATATACTTGCTCCTGATGGGGATTTAACCCTTCAGATATAGCAACCAAAGTCCATACTTTGTTGGTGTATAAGGATTCCATCTCCGATCGATAAACATCCAGCCATTCTTACAGAGTCTCACTCCTGATGGCCAGCTCGAAACTAGTTGGGTCATCATCTCATGATGCATTCCTCGCTCCCACTGTCATAGAGAGACCGAAGTAACTCTCAGGTGGGTGAGGAACCCTACTAGATCGGCGGAGAGGCTGAGGTTCGTTGGTTACTATTGAATCCTTTGGTTCTACCAAATCATCAGCTGCAGTTTGTATAGCTGGAACATTTCCAGTCCTACATAACAGACCTTGCCTCGAGCTTGTCCGGATTTTGCTTTTAGACATAGGCCGGACAACCCCAAATCTTAACAAACTTAAGATATGGGCTCTTCCCTTTCCATATCTCATATGAAGTGGTAGGCAACTGATTTAATTGGAACCCTATTCAATAGGTATGCAACTTCTCAAGTGCATAACACCCAATAGGAAAAAAAAGGTAACTCAGTAGTACTCATCATAGAGCACACCATATCATATAGGGTGTAATTGCTCCGCCCTGATATACCATCGTTCTATGGTGTATTCGGAGGAGTAATGCTGAGAGAGAATCTCATTCTCCTTTAGAATAGTCCAGGAATTCCATGCACAAGTATTCTCCTCCCTGATCACATCAAAGGACATAATACTTATACCCGTATTGGTTCTCTACTTCTAACTTATATTCTGTGAATATCTCAAAAGGTTCGGACTTGTGTTTCAATAGGAACATATGACTGAATCTTGAGAGATCATCAGAGAATGTAATGAAGTACAAAGAACCGGTCTTGGCAAGTATAGACAGGGGACCTACATACCTCAACATGTATCATCCCAAGAGTTCACTAACTCTTTCTCTGTTTCCAGTAAACGGAGCTATGGTCATCTTATCTCTGTGACATGACTGGCAAGTTTCACAAGATGTAAATTCAAACTAATTTAAATATGCATCTAAATGTAACTTCAGCCAGTCGGGTCGCATTGATATGACCTAGTCTACAAAACCTCAAGAAGAATTCGTTCATTTTTGAACTCTTCCACTTGTGTATGTTCTGTATACTAAGAACTGTAGTTTGATTTAGAACATCAATGCTTTTAAATAACGTGCATGAACCGATCAACTTTTGATATAGGAAATGTTCAAAACATTATCCAACAATACAAAATTTTATCGTTTCTTTACTAATAAAGAGACTGATATGATTTTGTATATCAGGTTCGGTATCTAATAACATTCGTTCAGAATCAATGTATTTGGAATACAGGGTGACAGTGACCAACAGACCTGGCTGCAACACTTGCCCCATTTTCTGTCTCATGAAACTTATCACCCGTTCTCAGTTCTCTACCTTTCTGTAGCCCTATGTAACAGATTACATATCTGGGATCCTGTTCCGGTATCAGATACCCAGGACGCAGAGGATACTGAGAAACAGTTCTGTGTAACGAACACACCCGAAGGAGATGCATCATATGCACTTTCTTCGTTTGGGCGGCACGGGAAATCTGGTATTCCCCAATTCCTGCTCTGTCTTATAACAATTATAAGTTGGAGCGGGACCAACGTTCCCCAGCTCAGTATAACAAGCGGGTTCGGTCAATATTCCGTATTATTATCTTGATTAAGGCGTGATATGGTCGCTACCTAGAGAGAGAGAGAAGAAAACACTCTGCGTGTGCTCTAGCAAGATCAGATTGGTTATTATTTTATCTAATCAGGATGGCTCCCACTGTTTTTATCAAATCTTCCTTCAAACCCTAAAAGGAAAGACTAGCCGGGATTAATTACACGCTACAAGTTCGTCAATCTTTCAGCCAGGCCAGTGTCGGTACTTTGAGGGAGGTCCCCCGTGCTTTCGCACGAACCTAATTAATGTAAAGCTCGTTTTCCCAGAGGCGTAACCTCGTTGACACCTTTCTAGACACCTACTTGATCGGCTAATTATAATGTGTAAAACTCTCCCAGGAGAAACTCTTACTCACAGCGGGTATCGGGATCCAACTATCTCATAGAAGGTATGCAATCTTATTGCAAATTTCAACACTTGAAATTCCCGATAATTTTGCCCCTAGCGTGCTATGACCTTCACGAAAGCCAACAAAGCATAGCCCGCTAGTCAAGTTCAACCCGTACATTTCTTGATTGAATTAAACCCACCCGCACGACCCTTGACGAAAGCCAACAAAGCCGCACGACTACCCTAATCCAATCGCATCGTATGCAGCAGATAAGCAGCATATAGCTACCGCACACTACACCTTGACGAAAGCCAACAAATGTAGCACGAATACTATATACAACTTATCTGAAATGATGGAGGGCTACGACAGGTTTTTCTGAAAACCTATTGCGTAATGAACTTGATATCGTTGTAGAATCAAATGATTTTAAAATGGAGTGCTTTTGAGGCTTTTCTAGTTTTGCTAAAGGAGTCACTCCCGGTGAAGGGATCGTCGGTCCTTTCCTCGTCGAATGAGGTGCGGGATATATCATATATATCACTGTGCAAAGCAGAAACTATAGAAGCTATCAAAAGACAAACTGAGTGTGTAGTATCTGCCAGTTATTGCTAAAGGAGTCACTCCCGGTGAAGGGATCTCAGTCCTTTCCTCGTCGAATGAGATGCGGGATATATCATATACATCACTGTGCAAAGCAAGAACTGTAGCTACCTGTTTTATTTTTGAAATTCGATTCTACAACATCTTTAGGTTTCTTTTTCTTTCATTAATCACATTAATGAAGTCCCATCATTTAAATTACCTAAACATCACAGATAAATACGACGTACACTTATGCCATCCGCATTCGCCTCTATGTCCCCTCGTGCACCGTTAGGTTAGGTAACTAACGGCAGAGCAAGGCAGAGCTAGCGCGGGTGTAAAACATAAGTAACATCTATATAATATATCATATATACTAAATATAGTATTTATCACAGAACATCAAATGATCACATCACAGATATCGCAACAGAAGAATCATATGAAACATTGGATATACTAGGACGTCCGTGTTTTCAATACGAGCCAGTATAAAACACGGATTCCACGGTCGTGATGAATAGCCAAACCCACACCCCTAGACCCCTATGAGAGCGGCAAGCAAACCTACCAATTCTAGAGTTAGGAGACCCGGACTCGACTCCTCGAGTTGGTCTCCCACTGGACTCCAGAACCCGGTTACTTGTGCCCTCCTCCTTGGGTCTATCCTAGTGCGAAAAAGTAAATAATATACAAAGGGTGACATCTTCCGCAACCTAGAAGTGCCCCAATAAAAGAATATTACATACAAGTTTTTACATGAATGAAAATGAAAAACACTCATCTCACATAAAAAACCCCGGCTATTCAAACACAACGATCCAATATAACATATCCAGCAACACATAACATCACATGTCATCAACGTAAGTAAATATGTCCATCCCAATTGTCGTTGACATATAGCAACGAAACCGGCGATATCACATATTACACTTACGGTCACAGAAAAGAAAGTGTAAAACTACAACAGTTGGAATCCGCAACCTCTTTAGACATCGCATGCCTAAACAAATGAATTTCTTAGATATCGCATGCCTAACAATTATAAACCCCGCATTTTAGTCTCATTATCGAAAACACTTTTCGATGTAAAGTCGGGCAATTCAACAAGATTCCCGGCATCCTGACCGAATACTCGCCGCAAACTTTAGTAGACGGCCGCACCCTCTATACCGTCGACGAAGTGCACCAAGGCGGAACACCGCTACCGCGAGCACCCGAACGGATGCTTTCGGCGGCGGGGTTCTCCTACAATCACTTGGTCGGGGCTATGGGGCGTGGCTGTCTATTAAGTTTATCGGCGAGTATCCGCGTACGCTACGTGATTGCGACGGACTTTTGATCGCATCAAAATTCCGTGGCAACCGATCAAGTGAGACTAAAGTGCTATGTTTATAACATTCATATTAGTTATCTCATAACTACTTGTGAATTCCAATTATTGTATCACATTCCGGATAAGATAGAAAATGTTAAACTTTCCGATCGAACAATCGAACACCCAAGTTTTCCCGAAACAGATCAACAAATGAAACAAGTTTAAAAACATCCAGTTCATGCCTCAGTACCAATGGTCCAGCCATAGAAGGGTCAAGCCAACGCCTCACATGTGGCACGCCGTACTGCCCCAAACCCGAAGGTTCAAAGGGCAGTTCAAGACGGTCACATAATCGAGTTAAGGTTTGTTGTCTTCAAGAGGGTCCATCGCGTTACTTGCACTACTTAGAACGTTATTAAACCACGGAAAGATCCAACACTTGGAAATTTCCCGACAGGGGAAAAAGTGGGTATTTATATCCGGTCGAACTTTTTAACATATTCAAAAATATCCGGAAAACACATAGACAAAGTTTGAAATTTCCGATCGAATCATCGAAGCTCCAAAACACCCCAGAAAACTCAACTCTTGAGTGCAAATTAAAAATTCCCAGAAAACTCAGCACCTGAAGAAACAAATTACTGTGCAAAAAACGAAGGCAGATCTCATCATTTGGCCGCGGAACCGTCGCAGAAGCCAGGCTTCTGCCGCGGTTCCGCCGCGCTTTGGGCACATCTTTTGGCCATTTTTGCACCGTAATTCTTAGAACTCCCTGCTGAATTTTTTAAGCATTTTTAATCTGGAAAAAAACCCAGTTTTTAAAAATTGTACATAGAGGGGTGAATTCTAGGGTTTCGGGGTTCGATCGGGTTTCTAACATCGTCTACGCATCGTCTAAGGCTCTAGCTAGGCTCTGATACCACTGTAGGATTCCTAGGCACACACTAGAGGTCTCACAGGGCATCAACCATACCAAATTCAAATTTTACAAGTGCCGAGAAACCCTAATACGGATCGTTGACTAGAGTTTAGGCGAAACAAGCAACTAGTTAACAACTTAACTAAAAGTGAACGGAAAATACAACCTTTGTAGATCCGGTCCTCCACCTCCATAGCTCCGTGATGATGTCCCCTTGCTGCGATCATCGGATCCCGGGCTCTAGCATCGGCTTCATCGGAGAAATGGGCGGGCTAGGTCGTCGACTTCGATACCGAAGATGATCTACGTCGAGGCAACACAAGATCAAGCTCCAACTTCACTAAGCCATGAAACTTGTGAATAAAACACCCTATACTACTTGGCAAGTGGTAGAGGATGAAGAAATAGGAAGTGGGTTCACTTTAGAATTGGATTTCTCACTCTTTTCATCAAGTCACCATTGAAGGTTGCAAGCTTTCTTCTTCTTTGAAGAAGGAGAAGAAGAAGAAAAGAATATGATCTCTCTTTTAAAATAGGAAATAAAATGATACTTATCATATTTGCAACCATAGTTAGGTGTAGAGAATAAACTAAGGTTAGGTTGAATGGTTAGGGTTAAGCATGAAACAAAAATGGTGGACTTATTCAAAGCTTCATGAAGCTTCAACTAGAAAACAAATCAAGCCACCATTTCTCTTCATCTTTCCAAAATGAATAAATAAATAAATGAATAAGTAAATAAACAAAACCCTAACCATTAACATAACCATGGTTTAATCACACACACAAACCCTCATGTATCATCAAACATGATACAATCAAATGCACAAAAGTTTATCACATATACAATGTGCACTTCAAGTGAGAAAATCCATTTTAAGTGAACAAATATTAGCTAATGCAAAGTAATATATCAAATATATAATTATACATTAAATCATTAAATCAACACTTGATTTAACGATCCGGTCATATCGCATATGACCGACTAATATCCAATGTATCGGCTTATCGAATCAATCCTCGATTCGATAACTAGGTTATATCGCATACAACCAATCGATACATTCATCGCGAGAATAGAATACGGTATCACATACATGCATTATTCTCGGTCCCGCACATATCTCATATGCACTCCTATTTCGTTTCGCTTGAGCCAGGAAACCTCTGTGTAGGACTCTAAAGACTCGTCAATACGCCGGCAGCAGGTGATGATCATATCAAACACCCACAAGCCGCAAGCGGTCTGCTAAACGTAACGGCCACCCGGGTATTGAGCGATCAGAAGATCGACGAGCAAGCCCACTCACACTCCTGTGAATCCAACCAGCAACACTTACCGTACAGTCCGGTCTGTTCGTCTGATATGTCGCATATCTTGCCTAGGGGTGGTAAACGTCAGACCCCAATAGGTCGAAAGTCGTGTCGATATGAGGTCTATAACAGTTCGAGAAACCACTGGTAACACTTACCAGTAAATCTCAGCAACCGTGGCCAGGGATTTCCGGTTATAGCCAATCGAACACAGCGCAACATCAACTCGCTATACTGGAAGAGACGAATCCCCTCCTATCGCTCATTGCCTCCATGTGATTCGGGACTGTACCCAAAAACCACCGTTTTGCACGCCCTCTTGGACATGGTAAGGTGGAAATCAAAGCACAGTGGGTATCACACAAGACTCTATGACGATCTCGGGTCTACAAACTATCCTGTACCAGTGTCACCAGAGAACTGCCATCTGACGTAAGGTATAATACTATCTGGGAGTTCTCGGCGAGTCCGTCCAGTGTACCCAGTCTCCACTGAGCACCCGTATATCATCTCTGATGTCAAACACCAATGGATATGGGATCATCCATCGCCCATTTGTATGGGTCGAGAAGGTATACGCTAGTCTACACTGGTATATTGATGCCCCGTCTCGATACACCCACGACTAGGGACCTTGAAGGATGTACTTATAAACTACCATGTCCCCACTAGTATGATCGGCATCATAGTCCAGGTAGTCAAGTACACATCCTAAGGGCTTTACCAACATGTAACAGAGAGACAATCAGTGTACACGTTAAGATAAAGAGCAACCAGATAACATACTATCATGTCGAGCAAGAAGGTCCTCCCTATATATGTCCAAGCATCCACTACAATATATATCCTATGTATAGTAATGGCCTCTAGGGCATACATATAACTAACAGATACATGAAGGAGTCGGGGGAGCACATCAGGGGGCCCGCAGTCTAGTTCAAAAGACACTGTTGTAGGGGTATTACTGGCCAACTATACACCAAGACGCAGAAAAGCTGGTCAGAATGTGCACCAACTCTTTGGCAGCATTACTCGGCTACCCGCTACCGAATTGACGCTACTAAGTTTCCCTTGGCCATTCACGCAGTGGGGGATGGACATGGTAGGCCAACTCCCTACCGGCACGGGTGGACACAAATACATTCTTGTCGCCGTTGACTACTTTACGAAGTGGGTCGAAGCCAAACTGATCAGGAAACCGGATGCCACTTCTATGGTGATGTTCCTGTAGAAAAATATAATTTTCCGATTCGGAATCCCGAGGTGCATCGTCACCGACCATGGAACCAACTTTGAAAATGACAAAGTCAAAGAATTCTGCAGCGACTATCACATATTGATGAAGTTATCTACGGTCACGTATCCCCAATGCAACGGGCAAACTAAGGTAGTGAATTGAGGTGTCATCTGGTGTCTCAGAGCCTGCTTAGAAGGAAGATAGGGCTGCTGGGTCGAGGAACTGCCATGGGTATTATGGGCGTTGCGAACATCGAGAAAAACACCCACGGGGGAAACCCCATTTAGCCTCTGTTATAGCACCGAGGCAATGGTCCTTACAGAAATCGGCCTTCCCATCTATCGAGTCGAACACTTCGACGATGAGGCCAATGTCTTGGCACTTTGAAGCAACCTAAACATCCTATTGGAAAAGAGAGATTGGGCGCAAATAAAGATGGCCACATATCAGCAGCAGACCGCCCGGTATTACAACGTCCGGGTTAAACAGAGAGCTTTCAAAGCAGGAGACTTAGTCCTACGTCAAAACGAGTTCGAAGACCAAGGGAAGCTGCATAAATTATCCCCGAAGTGGGACGGTCCCGTCCTCGTAACTGAGACATTGCCCGACGGAGCCTACCGCCTCCAGGATTCTTGGGGGCATGACTTTCCACGACCATATAACGCTGAAAAGTTTAAATTGTACAGATGAACTTGTACACTTTCGAATAATAAGGTTACTCTGTTATGTCAAGTAAAGTTATTTTAGTTTCTAAGCAAAGCCCTCACCACGAGGCGGCCGAGTAGCTTTCTTCTCGGCCCATCTGCAGTGGACAGCTTCCTGCCTGGCTACGATGTGGATCCAAATCCCTCACCACGAGGCGGCCGAGTAGCTTCCTGCCCGGCCCATCCGCAGCAGGAAGCTTCCTGCCCGTCTACTCTATGGACCCGGAACCCTCACCACAAGGCGGCCGAGTAGCTTCCTGCTCGGCCCATCCGCGGCAGGTAGCTTCCTTCCTGGCTACGCTATAGACCCAAAGCTCTCACCATGAGGTGACCGAGTAGCTTCCTGCTCGGCCCATCCTCAACGGGCAACATCCTGCCCGGCTACGCTGTAGACCCGAAGCCCTCGTCTTGAGGTGGCTGGGCTTCTTCTTGCCCGATGCATCTATATCGAAGTCTGTAATCCGACCTTTATTCGGTGCATGATCATCAAGCAAACAAACTCTTGATAGTACCTAAGTGAATAAAGCTCGGGTTTGCTCATTACGAGGAACCCCGGCCACACTCAAATCCGAGGGACATCGATCTATTTTTACTTGGTGTTCATATTTGGTGTTCGCTCGATCTACGTCGTCTCGACTCCGGGGGGAGGAAGGTCACCGATATATTTGTACTTGGTATTCATAATTGGTGTTCACTTGTCCCACGTCATTTCGACTCTAGGGGAGGAGGGACACCGATCTACCCAAACTTGTAAATAAACAAGAACGGAAGTATTATAGCCAAACACATCAAAGATGAGATAAAATTACTTTATTGAAATTCCAAATTATATACAAGGTATTATAAGCTCATCAGCTTTACAAAATGCCCGAAGGCTACAAAAAAGGGGGGATAGGGGAAAAATAAAGAACGAGGAGGATGACAGCTTCAAACCACCTTTGGGGCCGGGACTTCCCCACCGTCCCCCTGTTCAGTACCTCCACCACGAGCCTCGATTGCGACCGCAAGATCGGCGCTTCCTCCTGGGGCCTCGCTTCCTCCCTCCGGCTCGGCACTGCCACCCAGGGGCACTTCCTCGACAAGGGGATACCTTGCATGAAGCTCATGGTCGTCGAACCCAGGCGTCACTTCTTTGACAGCGTCGAGGGCGTTGTGCCACCCAACGGCCGCAGAGTCGGCAAGGTCGACATAAAATTGGTCGGAGCCCTTGTACTCCTCCACGACCTTTTCCACCCTGCCCTCAGCATATTTCACCGCACTTCGTGGGTCGCCCAGGCATCCCTATTGAACGAGTCTCTCTGCCTCTTCATGGCATCATAGAGCCTATTGACCTCCTCAATCTTGGCTTGAATAGCCCGGTTGGATTCGGTCAGGAGCCGGTGAGACTCCTTCAGCTTCGCGACCGTCAGGCCCTCCACGACCAACCTTGAGTCTAAGGAGGCTTCCTTGTCCTCCGCCTCCTTCAGCTTGGCAAGGAGCTCTTCCTCACGCGAAGAAGACTCTCCGGCCTTTTTATCGCCGGGGCCACCTCTTCGGCCTCCATAGGGGAAAGAAGGGAGTAATGCTATAGGACCTGCAAAAAAACAAACCTTTTTTAGAAGCTAAACAGAAGGAAAAACACTTGGGAACTTTTAGAAAATTACCAACCTGAACGGCCTCCTAAGCTATCGCCGCTATTTGGGCCTTTATGGTGCCCCGGAGAATCTTGGGCCCCGTCGCCTTCTCCATGTCTGCCAGCAAAATGTCGGTCATAGAGAGCTCCGAAGGCACCTCAATACAGAAGTCGCCCTCTTTCACCTATATCCCGGCCGAGGGTGGTCGGGAAACCATTCTGTTTTGCCTCTTGAGCGGAGACTCGGCAGAGGACGACACTTCTGTCCTAGCCTGGGACGCCGGATACCAGGCATGCTTCTGTCCTCCGCTACGGCGTTCCTTTAGGACAGGAGGGGCCACGAAGATCTTGGTGGAAGGGGCTTTCCGGGGAACCACGCCCAGTATGGATCTGGACAAGCTAGCACCGCCACCCTTCCTCCCTTTCGCCTTGGCAGCCATGGCAGCCATGATTTTTGAACGATCCATTGGCTCTGCAGAAGAAAACGTAAGAAAAAGGTTGGCAAAAGAAACGATAATATCATGTCAAGCCTAAATTAATCGGCAAAACCCTAATTTACCCCCGAAGCACACGAGACTGAGTCCCGCCTAGCTCAAAGCCTGCTTAGAAAGCAAGATATCGACCTACTGGTTTGGCTCCCACTGCGACACTACCCTCACCTCCGGGGCGTTAGACTACCTGACCCATAGGCAATCCGACCTGTGCCATTTGGTGGGCACCGGCCAATTCTCTCCCTCCTGAGGACCAATGAAAACAAACTCCTCCTTCCACTCATGGATGGAAAAAGGGATGACTACTACCTCTGACCCGGCCGTCCTACCCTTATGCTTTTTAAAAGAGATATACACCCAACTCGGTTTGTCCTTGCGAGTGCCGGGGTAATTTTTGTAAAAAAGAAAGGAAAGAAGAAGACTCAAGTCGAAGGGGATCCAATCAATCTTTAACCGGACCAGAAACCCAAGGAGAATTCTCCACGAGTTTGGCGCTAACTGGCCCGGGGAAAAACGGAAGCAATAGAGTATGGCACAAATTTTGGATGAGAAGGACAGACGCATCCCTGCTCGGAACGCTTCCAGGTATAGAGCAATCTCATTGCCCTGTACCTGGTCTGCTGATTGATCATGAAAAAGTGTGTCTATGTGTGTTGTAAATAACCACAATCAATAAGGGTGTCATGATAGCTAGCCGATAGTGAGTACGGGCCGTCCACAGAGAAACGGTGAACTACTTATCTTGTTTTAGATGAGTAGATAGAAGAATGATGGGATTGTTGCCGTTTATTATTAAGAAGGTTTGAAATTTATAAGAAAAGAGCTTGTAGGGTTTATACGATTTAGTAGTTAATGTATAGAGTTTTAAAATTAATTCTTTTTATCTTTTAATTATTTAATACTAGAGAGATAGTGATTAATGTGGATTAGGGATCTTGTAGAGAATTAGAATTTCCCTCTACTCACTCTTATCCTTCCATTGATCTCTATTTGTCTTAAGCCCTTAACAGAATGATTATTAACAAAACTCAAATCGTGGTCATGACTATCATGAATTGATAGCGCGCCCGATAAGAGAGTTAATATTCATTTTGCTAAACTTTATAAAAATTAAAGCTTTAAAAAGAATTCAAATGATATTTTTCATCCATTATTCTACCCTATTGTACAAACCCTAGCAAACAAGAATTTACTCGTTCATGTATATTAGCGTAGTAGAAAAAAGGTGGAAGAATACGGAACCCATAATTAAAATTAAAAACGCAGAAAGTAAATGCGGAAAATAATTGCAGAAAGCAAATGCGGAAAGTAAAATGCGACAAAATAAAAAAAAAAGAACTACCTTTATTGATCAACTAGTGCATTGCAAAATTGCTCACTGAAAAAGTAAATTACAAAACCCCAGTTTGCTCGGTAGATATCTCTCTCTCTTGAATTGAAATTTTGAATTGAATATTGAATGTTGAATTGTTTTGATATACAGCTCTCTGTCATTTATATTGTCTCTGGAATTAGAAACCTTAGATACCATATTGAAATATGTAAAATTACGATCAAGACCCTGCAATTTCAGATCCTACGGCTGGCATCAGACCGCGGTTCCACCGCCTATACCCTAGATTGACCGCGAATCCCCCGCCCCTTTGTGGGTTTGTGCATTCAATTTTCTCGTAGCTTCTTCTCTCGATATTTGGAGATCCTTGTGATAAAAATATTCTGAAAATATTGCTCTTAGTCTCTGCCGTTGCTAAATTTTTTGATTGCTCCTAATATTCGGCAGATTTAGTTTGGTGAATCGATTTGTTGTGGATCTGTAAGCCGATGTTGTGCGCCCCACGGTTTGCGGGGAGGCGAAATTTTCAAAAACGATTATATTTGACTACGCAACACCGGCTAAAACTCCAGGATCTTTACTAAAGCCTTAACTAGATAATCTATCTAGAGGTTTAACTACTCTGTTAGAATAGTTATACCTCCAAGATCGAGTACTTCGGGTCTTTTTATGCTCCTCTCCAAGGATCCTCGGTGATCGGATCGGGCTAGCTCCATCAGCCTTCTTGTGTCAAAGATGATCCACCGTGAGAGAATGTACTCTAAGTTTCAGCCTCTAAATGAGATAACTAAGGTAGATGGTTCGCTAAACTAACTAGCTTAGAAGATGTAGAAAGTCCAATGGATTGTTTGTCTCACTAAACCCTTGGCTCACAACACATGTGAAGGTTAGGGTTTAGCTAAAGGAAGAAGGAGATGGAGAAATCTCAAAAGAAAGAAAGAGAGGAGAGCAACTCAAGAAAATAATATGGCTAAAAAGTGTGAAGCATTGTGTAGAGAATGGCTAATAAACTCAACTCAATAATTCAAGCATGCAATAAAATATAATAGAATAGAGCACCCATGCTTGAATAGTGAGTCAAGACCAATATAATAATCCATGGTCATACTCTACACCATGCCTCCAAAGTCTCCCTCCATTTCCACCTCATTAATCTATTTAAGTAAATGGATAAAACCAAGAATGAGGTGGCTCCTTCTAGAAGCATGCATTGACAAATTACAAGAATGCCCCTCTCACTGTATATACATACCCGTATCCATATTCCGAAAAATACGGATACACCGAGATGATAACAATCCAATAATACAATACTAGGATCCGGCTTAATCCAAAACCCACAAGTATTGTCCACCCGATTAGCATCCGTATACAAATACACATACATGATCGAAGCCCGGTCGTAAAACCATACGATGTCTACATCAATTGCCTGAAGCATGGAAACCTTCTGTGTGGGACTCTAAAGACTCGACGGTATGCTGGCAATGGGTTTAACCATAAACCGTTAGCGGTACTAACTGCAAGTAACAGCTACCCAGGTATCTATCGATAAGAAGACCGATGAGCAAACTCACCCGGACTCCTACTGAGCCTAACTGTGACAATCTCCGTATAGTCCGGTCTGTTCGTCTAAGATACTCGCATATCCGCCTAGGGGGATGGTAAACGTCAGACCCCTAACAACGTGATAAGTCTTGCCAGAGGAGAGCCCAATACACCATGAGAAACTACTGAAGTGCCTTATCAGTATTTCTCGATTGCCCTGGACAGGGACTTTGTGTAATGGCTTTCCGAACACTGTGCGATATCAACCCCCAATACTGGGAGAGACGAATCCTATCTGATCGCTACTGTCTCTAAGTGCTTCGGGACTACACCCAACTACTACCTGTTTGCACGATTCCTTTGAGCGTGGTAGGATAGTAATCAAAGTGGAGTGGGAACACACTCGAGATGAAGTAACGATGGCAGGTCAACAGACTAAGCCATACTCATGCCACCTGATAACTTTTACCTGACGATAGGTATAATACCAACCAGCAGTTCCCAACGGGTCCTGTCCAGTGTAACTCATAACCTAATGAGCACCTGCATACCAACTCCAGTAGGGCGTACTAATGGCTGTAGGACAGACCATATCTCCTGCTGGGATGAGAAGCGTATACACTAGTCTACTCCGGAGTATCAATACCCCGTCTCAATAATCCAACGACTAGGGACCTGTATAAGGATATGCTTATAGACTACCCAACCCCCACGAGTGTGACTGCCATCACAACGCTGGTAATCAAGCAAAAATCCTGAGGGCTCTACCAATATATATAAGCGATATGCTAAAAGAAACACATGCACATATTAAGGTAGAATCTAGCATACTACCATATCGAGCAAGACTGTTATTATAACTATGAAATATCATAAGCATTCAATATGTAATATACAATCCAGTATGATACAATAATGGCCTCTAAGGCATATATCACTAACAGGATCTCCTACTTATAGTTCAGACCGGAGCTAATCTTATTATAATACCTGCACAATATCTCAAATCATCTTCTTAGTAGCATTTGTTTTATTTGAGATATTATTCCAACCAATTACATGATATGATATCTTAAGAATATTGATTAAGAATATTTGATATGATATGCATATTTTATTATGAATAATCTCATGGATATTTTATTTAAATATGATATGTATATATTTTCCCTAATTATATTAATTATAAATGAAGAAACATGTGATAATAATCTTTTTACAAATAAACCCACATATGTTCTTTATTTACAATTAACACTTTTTAGTAGTTAATAATAGTAAGGAAAATGTCCATACAAATTTGTAACAAATTTGACTAATCAAATACCCCCAAACTTATCTTTAATCGTCCCGAGCAAACTATTTATTAAAAAGAAAAAGAAAAAACCTAGCACACTTTCGTAGGCAACACGATTGTACTTAACTCGTGCAACAAGCTTTTACATCTCTAGGTGTCCCTAGTAGGAGGAGTGTTGTCTCTTGAGAGTTTTCAGCGGATTTCACCCACAAAATCCCAAAATAAATGTAATAAGATGAAAATTACATACAAAGACAAGGACATATAAAACAAAAAATACTTGAAAAGAAGAGTTTCAAACTACACTAGCTTTTTAGTTGTCATGAGCTCTATCTTAATGGTCTTGAAAAGATGTCAAAAATCACATCATCCCTCAATAAAACTTCGTCTTTAGTCTTCCTCCCTACCTTTCCTCCAAATATCAATCATATACCTCTACATGTGTGTAAAAGTCTTTCCTACACTTGGAGAATTCAATTTAAGCCATCATACCCTTTGTCCATCTTCCTTAGTACTTTTAGTCGGTGATATTTTAGATTGATTTGCTCACACATTCTTCATGCGACCGTTGATACTTCTTGAGGTACTAACCAACCGATTACCGAATGTGCATACTTATTAAGACGTAATTAGCAATATCCTAGTTTTGCAACACTTAAGGCTTAGCAGTGACTCCCAAACCAGTTGGTCTAAGACACCCTCGCTGTATTTTTTTATGCCGCCTTAAGTAATTACAAAACCAGTGTTCATTTTTCTTTTTAACTTTTTTTATGAACCACTTATATTTTGTTAATTTATATTTTTTCATACTAAGGTTTTTAGACAAGAGTATTTTAAGGTATCATCTACTATCCCAAGTTTCAGGATGTGTGCAAGTGCGTATAGTAGGGTATCAACGTTCAGAAGTTTAGACTCAAGAATATGGACTATTTTTCAGACTTATTTCTATCCGCAGATTAATGATTCTTTCATCTTACTGACCCTTGGGACAACAACTCATGACCACTTATTACTAGCTTCGTTTTAAAATTATCTAATTTTCTTGTATTTCTTAAATCTCTTCCTTTCTTTCTTATGTATTTTTCACTTTCTAACTTTTATTTTCAAAATTTATGCAATGCAATATTTACATATGATAATGCAAAATTTACATATGATACGTAGATATATACAAACCATCCATACTAACCATTCCCCCAAACTTATTTGCAGCAGTGTCCTCACCGATGTTGTCCTGTAAGCTCAAAACCTGAAGATTAAGAGGAACAGTTCAATAAGATGGTATAAAGAAGAGCTCGAGAGTGAATGACATTGAAATTCTCCCCCAAATTTGTTCTTGGCTCACAATTGTGCAAAAATTTCTTTTCTTTCAAGAGCCATTTTTTTAAAAAATATTTTTCTTAACTTGAGTAAAACGGTGTTTTCATTACTAAGTATTGAAATTCAACATAAGAGGAGGGTAAATATTATCGGTCTGCATAAAACTTTACAAAGACGAAAAGTTAAAACCATCCATTCAAATATTTTATTTAGGTAACACCATGGTTGGTAGAAGAATGTGAAGAAGACTCAAGACTGTATAAAAATGAAGGTTGTATCATGTCTTAGGTAGAAGAAACAGAAATAAGAGTATTGAGAAAAGATGAAGTGGGGAGAAGATAACAGGTATAATCGAAAGGTTTTACGTCTCGGTTGGTAGAGACGAAAAAGTGATGGTGAATAAAAACGAGAATATGAAAGATAAGGAATGGGTGGAATAGCTTTATTCTCGTATGTGATGAGAAGAAGGGGCGGTGGTTCAACTTCTTCGGCCTCAAAGGGAGGTGCACGAATTTCCGGTGGAGATTGATTCATCACAGCATCCAAGTCTTCACGGAACGCGAGTTCTTCGGTGAAAATACTTTCGAAACTTTTATCGATGTTCCGAATTATAATCTCATCGGAAAGAAAAGAATAAGTGGAATAGGAAAATTCACTCGGAATGATGAAAGTTTCAAGGTCAATGTGTTGCGTACCAGAATTCAAAACACTTGATTTGTCAGAAATTATGGAGATAGGAGACTTGAAAAGCCTATCTACCTTATTTTCAAAAGTGTCTAACTCGAATTGTCTTTCAAGAATTATAAAACTCGAAATATCAAAACGTGATTCATCAAAACTCAGTGGAATTGAAAGAAGATGAGAAGAAGAACTAAAGAGAATGTGTAATGAAATGGGTAAACAAACATGGGTGTCAAGCATTGTTGAACTAGATACAGGAGATAAATGCTGATATCGTTTTGCATATCGGATAGGTCGGTGGTAAGAATAGGATCGGTTAAATGCATAGGAAAATGTTCACATTCAATGGAAGGGACATGATGGGTCGGAGAATCCAACTCATCCAACATAGCGGGTTCATCTTCAAAGATATTCTCATCACCGATCTCACTAGCACCTTCAGTCAAATCAAACGAATAGTTCTTTAAAATTTCATCAATTATATTATCCTCAATCGATGGATCACTTGGTTCACTTGATGAAATTGGAAGGTTTGAAATGTCAAGTTTAGTCGAATAAGAATCGGTTTGATTTGGAATGGTGTAATACTCTCTTTCACACTCATGATTAGGCAAGTCAAACATGTTATTCTCGGGTACCTCATCAATTAGATTATTAAGCGGTTGATCATTAAATACATTCGGTTGGGGTTCAGGATGGAAGGTGTCGAGATTAAAAGAATTGGTTATGGTTTGACTTTGATGGATCCCTGGTTCTTTCTCACTACTTAATTCCAACTCTACTTCAAGACTAGACATGGTTTGTGCAGAAGTTTCAATGAAGGATTCTCTTTGAATCGTGAAACTTTCTAATTGATGTTCAGAAGCACTATCTAGATAAGCTGCAACGGTTGAGTATGGTTGGAATGTGTTTAATTGTTGGCTACGGGCGAGTTCAATGTGTTCCGTAATAGAAATGGGTTTACGAATTGCCACATTAGGCTTAAGAGAAGTATCAACATGAGAAGGTATGAAAAATTGGTATTGTTGATAAGAGTTAGAATGGTGTATCCAAGTTTCATACACAGGATTAGGACCAACATTATGATATGAAGAAAATTGAGCTTAGGTGGTTAGTTGGCGACTGGTTTTTTTAATTTGCTCAGCAATGGTCATGGGTTTAGAAGTTGCCATATTCACTTCAAACGGGGTATCAACATTTTCATATGGAAATAATTATAATTGTTTTCCTAACGTTTTTGGATTAGTTAAAGGTATGAAACTTTGGCTACGAGCCTTCGCAATATGCTCAGCAATGGACATAGATTTAGAAGTTTCCTCACTAGCCTTAAAAGGATTATCAATATAAGAAGGTGTTGAATTTTTACACGGTTGATAGAAATTTGAGTGAAGTGTCCAACTGTTATTTCTAGAGCATTCTATCCTATCCCTTAAACAAATGGTAGGGTCCGAATTTGTACCAAAGCAATTACGATACAAAGAAATATCTGGTTGTGTGTAGCAAAGCTCGCCGAGAGTTCGTCGGTTTGGGTTACCCATCATAAGAGAATGAAAAGAAAAGAGAGTGAAATGGTAAGTTTTTTTAAGCTGTTTTTTGTGGATTTTTGAAATTGTTTTGCTTGGAAAGATGCACTCGACTAAACTAATCACAAACGTGCACAAACAATCCCTAGAGTTAGGGTCACCTAGGTCAAATCAATAGAACAATTCTAGACTTCCAAAAGACAAGACATAGGATCAATTTTCTATCACCTCCTTATCAATCTTGCAGCCAGGTAAGTGGGAGTTATCCGCTATACGAATCACCGAAATAGCGGGCCTAATTAGGTAAACCACTTTTCTTAGTTACACTTGCCTTAGACACCACAAGAAAAATGCGGATAAGCAATAGATTACCCATGACCCTCTTATTTCTTAATTGAGCGTGAATGTCCTTAGAGGCTTGGTCTAGATATTTTTTTTATTAATGTAGGGTGATGCGTATGCTTGTTTGTGATTTGTGGGGATTAAGAAGGGAGATGAAATGTCACGACCCGGAAAAGGCACGTGACTGGCACTTGAATCATGTGAAATCTATAGAGCCCTACCTAATTCACGTAAGCCAAAAGCCCAGAAATCTAAACCATTTTAGGGAAAATAGTGGAGGTGCAATTTTGAAATAAGGTTACTAAAATCAAGTTCTTTCTACAAAACATAGATAATAGTATACGAAAACACAATGTTAATATTTAACTTGAAAACATTTTCGTCATTGAAAATTTAGGCAGCACCTCCTTTGTAAAACTTAACCTAAAAACCTTACAAACAATATAATATAAGGCATCCCCAAACGGGAGCTAACTCTTTGCCAATTAGCGGAAACAACCACACAAGTAATGCCAATATACAACGCCGAAAGCAAGGATCAAAACTCAGAAAGGAAGCAAGAAAACTAAATATCAGGAAAACCAGAAACAACAATAAATACATAAGCGCAACTCTAAGGTCGAAAGAATATACAAACTATGGTTATCTAAGTCTACTAAAAATACAAGTCTGGTTGATAGAGTTTTAACTAGATACAAAAAAAATAAATATACAAGTATAAGATGGCGGTCACGATGCAATGTGTCCCACCTATCCAGCAATCACCCGGAAGAAAGTGAAGTGCCAGCAAACCGCTACGGAACCAGTACGGCTAGCAAAAAACTGTGGCACAAGGGGGTGGGTTTGTTGGAGATAGTGCCCTCAGAGTCAATTATTGGGTCACAGGCACGTGATTGCAATGATTGATGGAGGACCTATCCCGGTAGGACAATCTTACTCAAGATGATAGTATGCTATCTGGTTTACCTTTATCATCGTGTACTGCTTTAGGTGACCTTACAGGTCGCTATTACACGTTGATAGAGCCCCTAGGATTCTTGCTTGACCACCAGCAGTATGAGGGCGATCATATAAGTGGGAGCTGGGGGTCTATAAGCATATCCTTAAATGGTCCCTAGTCGTGTGAGTTTCGAGACAGGGCATCGATACTCCAGAGTAGACTAGTGTATACAGTCGAGACCCCGACGAAGGGCGGTGGCCGGTCTCACAAGACACTGGTGTCAGTTGGTTCACCTAAGATGTATACAGGTGCTCATTGGGTTATGAGTACACCGGACAGGACTCGCCGGGAACATGCTAGTTGGTCATATACCAGACGTCAGATGGCAGTTCCCTGGTGACATATGTACAGGTTAGTTCATCGACCTGGGGATCGTCATTTGTCTTGTGTGAGCTCCTACTGTACTTTGATTACTACCCTACCACGGCTCAAAGGAGTCGTGCAAACAGGTTTTAGTTGGGTACAGTCCCGAGCCACATGGAGGCAGTGAGCGTATCTTCAGGGGTTCGTCTCTCCCGGTATTGGGGGTGAGGTCGCGCTGTGTCTAGGAGAGCCATTACACGAAGCCCTCGGCCGAGGCAAGGAGATTTACTGGTAGGTATTCCAGTAGTATCTCAGGGTGTTCTGGGCTACACTCCGACACGACTTGTACCGCTTTTGGGGGTCTGACTTTTACCAACCCCCTAGGCCCGCCATGCGACACTCATAGACGAACGGACCGGACTGTACGGATATTGTCACTGACAGGCTCAGTAGGGTTGTCAGGCTGAGTTCGCTCACAGACATCCCTTTTAGTCAATACCTGGTAGCCCGTTACGTATTGGCTTATACCTCTGACGTGCTAGTGGTTAAATCCACAACCAAGGTGTTGACGAGTCTTTAGAGTCCCCCACATTCAGTTACTCAGCTTTCGGGCGAAAAGTTGTAGAGGCCGTATGGAGCTTTGGCAGTGTCCGATCAGATACGTGCGGTATTGCACGGATCAGGATCGGACAGTTTGTACTATAGGCCTTATGGAGATATGGCAGTGTCCGATCAGATACGTGCGGTATTGCACGGATCAGGATCGGACAGTTTGTACTATAGGCCGTATGGGTATATGGCAGGGTTTGATCAGATACGTGCGGTATTGCACGGATCAGGATCGAACGGATATTACTAGCCGGCTTTGGTTTAAGCCGGATCCTAGTATAGTACAGTGTAGATTTTGTCTCATTGCATTTGTATTTCGGTCGGAATACAAATGCGGGTGTGTATGCACAGTATCGGGGTTTTCCTGTAATTTATTACGGGACCAGTTTCCTGGAGTTGCCAATTTGCTTTCCGTTTCGGCCAATTTCCTTTGTATCGTTCATTGGCCGAAGATTGGTGGAGGAGGGCTTATTTGCATTGTTGCAAATAGGCATTTGTGGAGGGTGTTCTTTGCATTTTGTTGTATCATGATAGCTTTTCTTCCACCCTTGACTTCTTGACCTCATGATGGTTCATCATGGCATGACTTTTGTGATGGTGATGGGGTTGATGATGGTAGGTTTGAGTGTTGGACTTTCCTAGCTATCATTTCTTTGCATGATAGCCTTCTCTCTCTCTCCCCCTTGGATTATTGGATGGCTCTCTCATTCTTTTGGTGACTCTCTCATTTTTCCACTCCCTCTCACTTGCATGGCCGGCCAAGGAAGAAGAGGGGCTGTCCAAATTTTGTGCAAGGGGATTTGTTCTCTTTTGGCTTTGGAAAAATCCCATAACACCATCTCCAAAAGTTCGTATCATGCCTCCACCAAAATGGCAAACTCCACTACCCCAAAAATGAGACACAAGTTCTACACAATATTCTACAGCAAACCTTGGGCACGTCGACTAGCCAGCTTCGTGCCCGAGTTGCCTCGGCATTGAGGTGGGAGCCCGTAAAAGAAGTAGGCGATGTGATGCACTTCCGGCGACGAGGTGGAGACAGGACATTCCGCAGGAGATCGGGACGACGACGAGAAGACCGGAGGACTCGGATCAGTTGGTATATCTCTCTTCCCTATCTTGTAGTTAGCTAGGACTAGTTAATGGTTCGATCCAGGTTTTAGTGAGCGGTGGTGCCGGTTTGCTAGTTTGTACTGCTTTAAGTTTATCACCGCTTCCACATTTGGCCGTCGGATTGACGGCCGGGGCGCCGCCGTGCACTAACAGTGGTATCAGAGCCCCGCCATTAACTTAGTCTAGCTTTATCTAATGTGTTTTGCATTTCCGATCGAACAAAAATTCCAAAACCGCATTTTTCACCACATCAGTTTTCTGTTGAAAATTTTTGGTGTCGAAAAATCTTTCAGGTTACAGAAAAGTGATCTACTAGAAAATATAAGAGTTCTGTGAAAATTCGATGCGCTAACTCCACTGTAGGAGCGCGGAACCGCGGCCAAACACCCCTTTGGGCCGTGGTTCCGTCGCACTATTTTGGGTTCCCTGCACCAAATTTCTACAGTATCTTTCTAGGGTGAAAATTGGGGTTTTGGAATATTAATTTTGGGCCCAGACTTTCTTGATCTGCTACAGTATTGCTTGGGGGCCCACTTGTTAAAATTTGATCGATCGGATATTTTAAACACATTATTTCACAGTATTTACATTATATCTGCGACCGTGAATGTCACTTGATCGGTAAATCCGGTCTAACTGCTATAGCCCGGTTAGACGGATTTGCGAACGTGACTTTCACGTTGATGTTCTATGTATTGCTGTGATGTTGCGGATCGGTCGTGGGGGATAGCCTGGATGCAATGCTAGTTCAGTTTCTGTTGTATTATGTACATTTGATACTGCGGGGCGAGCGTCCGACATGTGGACTGCCGTCACTACCTGTTTGTATTATTATTTTGGGGCACGACCAGGTTGCGGTCGATGTACCCGTTGTATGTATATTTTACTTTCTGTACTAGGATTACCCCGCGGAGGGGTGCACGGATAGCCGGATTCTAGAAGGCAACAAGCCCGCATCTCATGGCATTGAGACGGAGGGGGCTTCACTCTAGGATTGACGGGCTATTCGTCGCACTCGTAGGGGGTACAGGTTGACCCAGGAGGGGTGCCCAAGTTACCGGATTCCGTGAAGTGTTGGGTGGTCCATTCACGTTGCTGAAGGGGGCTGCCTCGCTTCAGGTTTTGGCGGGGAATTTGCCGCGCCCGTAGGGGTCTAGGATTTCATTGCACAGGCTATCCACACGACCAGGGGAACGTCGGGTTTCAGTAGTGGCTCTGTGAAACCCGGGGATCCCAGATATCTGTATTGTTTCTGTGATGCTGTACATTTTCTGTGATGTTGCATTTTATCACGCCTTGAGCGAATATAATATATTGGTATATATATTAGTAGATGTTGTATATGTTTTACATCCGCGCTAGTCCAGTCCCCGCTCTGTCGTTAGTTAGCTAACCTAACGGGTAATGACGGGACCCAGTGGCGAATGCGGATGGCATATACATACATCAGTATATTTTCGTTCTTTGTGGTGTGATCAATTGATGGGACTGCGTTGATTCGGATCAATGCAAGTTAAAACAAACCTTATCTGATGTTGTTGGAACACTTTTCAAAAAAAAGCTGTTATTGCAAGGACATTCACTTTTGTTTTGCATCGTGGTATTCAGTTGGAATATCCTGCTCCTCAGTCGACGAGGCAAGGGCCGAGATCCCTTCACCGGGAGTGACCCCTTGGACAAAAGTTTGCATCAGGGCAATAACTTCACTATAGCCGATTACTTTTGCTTTGCACCGTGGTATTCAGTTGGAATATCCTGCACCTCATTCTACGGGGAAAGAGCCGAGATCCCTTCACCGGGAGTGACCTCTTTAGCAAAGGTTTTCGTCACTATATTTTAAAAAGCTATCCGTTCCTTCAATGATATCAAGTTCATTACGTTAAAGGTTTTCTCCTGAAACCATTCGTAGCCCTCCGTCGTTTCATATAGGTAGTCAATAGTATTCAAGCTGTGTTTGTTGGCCAAAATCAAGGCACAGTGTTTGGTAGCTGTTGGTTATTCATATGCAGCATAGATAGATGCGTTGGTTTGGAACAGTCGTACTGCCTTGTTGGCCAAAGTCAAGGGTAGGTACGGGTGGATTCAAATTAACCTGGAGAATGACGGGTAGAACTTGACATGGGACTTATGATTTGTTGGCCAAAGTCAAGGTCATAAGAGCATGGGGTAAAAATCACATCGGGACTTTCAAAAGAACTGAAACTTGCCAGATATGCGCATACCTTCTGGAGTGTGATACCGTGAGCGGATTCCGTCACGTTATCATGCGGTGATAGTTGGATCCCGATTCCCACTGATGAGTTGGTTTACTCCTCAGGTGACCCCGACTAATTCTTCTTTCAGGTTTGGAGGAGAATTTGAGGTGACAGTGGGAGGTTTCCAGATTAGATAAATTGGTAACCATTCTGATCTAGGTTAGAGTGCACGCTGAGTGTTTCTTTTCTCTCTCTCTTTGGCAGCGACCATTGACCCGACCCTAAGACTATGACTCAGAGACCAAAGTTGACCGAACCTTCTTTAACATTGGCTTTTGGATTGTCAGAGTTGCAGACCTCATTGCCACTCCTACTTTTACCCTTTTCTCCAGGACACCCCGTATTACTACGAACGTCCACTTCCATTGGACAAAACCATCGTATGGTTATATACGAACTCGAAGGGATTTATTCGAGGATGGTTTCAGGTTCTGGAGAAAATGGATAGGACTATTCAGTTGTCTTTTCCTTTTACCTTCTCTCAGGTTGCGAGTACTCCTTGGTTTAGGAGATAGTACACCTATTACGCAAATTGGATAGTCTTCTTCCAAACCTTAGGCTGGTGCCGACCGGTAGGGAATGAGGAAAACTAATTAGCCTAAACGGTGTACATAAGGTATTAAGTTAAGACAAAGCAAGGGATTAGTAAGAGGGCAAAGTGAATTGCGACTGATATTCACGACCAAACCAAGTATTTCATTACCACTCCCACTTCACCTTTGTATTTCTCCAGGACACTCCGTATCACTACGAAGATCCACAGTTTATTGGATACTCCATCGTATGGTTATATACGAACTCGAAAGGAACTTGTTCCAGTTCGGGGATGGATTCTGGTTCAGGAGAAATAGGAATAAGGTTTATTCGGTTGTCTTTTATCCTCACCTTCTCTCGCATTGCGAGTGCTCTTAGGATTAGGACAGTACACCCATTAAGTTCATTGGATAGTCTTCTTCCAAACCATAGGCTAGTGCCGAACGGTAGGGAAGGAAGAAAACCATTTGGCCTAAAGGGGTGTTCAGAAGGTAATGACTAAAGACATATAAAGGGATTTGGAGAGGTGGCAAAGAATTATACGGTTACAGTCGTGAATCTGGAAGAGGCATTACTAGGAATACCGGGATAACCCATCGAAACATTTCAATGTTTCAGTGCCACTGTGTACTGTTAAAAGAAAACTGATTTCCCAATTAGTCCTTACTCCAGAGTATGTATTTACCAGGTACGATTCTCACATCTGTATGGTTTTACAGATATAGAGTGGGAGTAAATTATTGGGAATTGGGTGATCATCCTCATTATGTCGGGATTCGTTGTAATCGGTGATATTTGAGGAAGTCACCTGGGTTGTTTGCCAGTCGGCAAATATTTGGTTTTGAATATCCGCTGTCATGCACCGATTTCAAATTGATATATCTGTACGTCTATTTTCATAGAGTGAGATATACCTTTTTGAAATTATGTCTACGATATTTACCTATATCAGTGGATGGTTAGGTAAGGAGCATTAAACAGCTGTGTAATTCTTTTTAACCATAAGTACAGTTTTCAACCTACGACACACAGTGAATGAGTTATCAGACTCAAGGGACTTATACAGAGTATTGTATGTTGTCCAGGGTCCATCAGGACAGAGGGGTTGGTTCTCGTACTATATTCGGTTTACTTATGACTTCTCTAGTTTTTAGACAGGTGTTTCGTGGAAACACAAGGTCCGAATTTTGAGAAGTTATAAGTATTTGAATAGAGTAGAGAACCAGGTATAGCAAGTATCGGGATTCTTCGAAGTGATCGAAGATGTAGATACTTGTGTATGGTATTCAGTTGATAGTAATGATTAAAAGAGATCTTGCTTCTCTTTCAGGTTACTCATAATTGGAAGCATTCCTAAGTTGAGTAACGCTGACCGTCTTTCTTCCATTTAGTTGACATGCACTGGAGACAGCTGCATGATTTGAATCTGGTTCCATTAAATCAGTGCCTCTGGTTCTATATTGGATATAGAACAGTTCGTATCTTAACGATGTTAAGGTACGGGGAGTTGTCCGACTTATGATTAAAACCAGACTCTGGATAACTCAAGGCACGTTTCTGTAATGGCTGTTTGTGGGTTGACCCAGGCTATGACGAGGGTTGATTTTCTACCATCTAGATGAACAATAGCGATATTGTTCTTGACTCGCCACAGTTTTTATTAAAAATAGATTTTTTTTCAGAAAAACAGTAGTGGGAGTATGGTAGAACTGGAAGTGATTCCAGAACCACAAACGATTACTGAAGATTTGATAAGGAACCTAAAGATTCAATCTGGATTGACATTCCATTGGCCACTCCGCAGATACGGTGGGTAACTTCAGGCACCCGAGAGGTACTCCGGTAGCCTCAAGGACGGTGACATGGAAGTTCTTGTTTACCCACACTTGCCATTGCTGTTGTTCCAGACTATGAGACCTGGCAGGAGGATGAGTATAGCGTCATTCTAAACTTGCTTTAGAAGTGTACGTATATATGACTCTGCCAGAGGGTTGTCGTAGTCAGTGGGAGCAGCGGAAGCAATCGTGGACAGGTAGCTTATGTCTATTTATAGACTAAAGCAGATATAGCGGAGATAGATCATCTATTTCTGACGTGACAGTCATAGGTTTGACTTCATCAGAATAGGGGATGGATCTGTTGAGAAGGTAGTAGGGTGTGATCTCCTGGTATTTGGATGACATACACAGAGTAGGAAGTGATATTCCTATACTACGATCGGTTATACTTTGGTCGTCACACAGTGGTTTCTCCACAAAGGAAATGGATTTTATATCAGACATACTGGTTACTAGATCTATGGTTTTAGATCTAGATTTGGGTAGTCTCCCAATCAGGGTACTTAGACAGCATTCTAAGAGTATTTAGAATGGACGACTCCTGGCACGGTAGTGTACCTGCAGGTAATGGAGTCACCCTCTCTAAAGGTGTCTTACAGACTAAAGTGGAGAGGGATGTGCATGATTGGCAGATCACTTGCTTAGGCAATTGAGTCAATCATGAGATGTCAAGTACCACACCAGATGTTGTTCTTGCACTAGATGCAATAAGTTAACATTGATCCAATCCTGGAGAAACAGTCAGAAGCAGTTATAGAACATAAGTGAATGTTCTAGGGATATGATAACGATAGCCTCATGCAGGAGACAGTTATCATTCCAGGCTTCCAAGGTGACATGGACGACAAGGAGGTCATCAGAGTTATAGTTTTTCCTTCTGACGAGGGGCAGTATTTTGGATAGGTGGTCCAAGGCAATACTGAGGGAGGTATGGCGTAGGATACTGATTAAGTTCAGTTGACGATACAGTCGAAGAAGTTTGGATTTGGAGTTCATTTATGAGCTAGGTCCCATCAGACATCCAGACACATTCTAAGACAGGTATTGCTCATTTCGGGAGATGGGTTTCTCCGCGAACTTGAGATATAGAGAGACATAGAAAGAAACAACAAAGCGGATCCACTCACTGAGGCTATTCCTCGAACGCAATAGTTCCGCAAGCGAGCTTTATGGGACTGATTACTACAGGAGTTGGGTGTTCGGTATCACACGGGCTGTGAGTATGCGACATCGCAATAATTAGCCTTGAGTGCAAGTGGGAGATTGTTGGAGATAGTGCCCTCAGAGTCAATTATTGGGTCACAGGCACGTGATTGCAATGATTGATGGAGGACCTATCCCGGTAGGACAATCTTACTCGAGATGATAGTATGCTATCTGGTTTACCTTTATCATCGTGTACTGCTTTATGTGACCTTACAGGTCGCTATTACATGTTGATAGAGTCCCTAGGATTCTTGCTTGACCACCAGCAGTATGAGGGCGATCATATAAGTGGGAGCTGGGGGTCTATAAGCATATCCTTAAATGGTCCCTAGTCGTGTGAGTTTCGAGACAGGGCATCGATACTCCAGAGTAGACTAGTGTATACAGTCGAGACCCCGACGAAGGGCGGTGGCCGGTCTCACAAGCCACTGGTGTCAGTTGGTTCACCTAAGATGTATACAGGTGCTCATTGGGTTATGAGTACACCGGACAGGACTCGCCGGGAACATGCTAGTTGGTCATATACCAGACGTCAGATGGCAGTTCCCTGGTGACATATGTACAGGTTAGTTCATCGACCTGGGGATCGTCATTTGTCTTGTGTGAGCTCCCACTGTACTTTGATTACTACCCTACCACGGCTCAAAGGAGTCGTGCAAACAGGTTTTAGTTGGGTACAGTCCCGAGCCACATGGAGGCAGTGAGTGTATCTTCAGGGGTTCGTCTCTCCCGGTATTGGGGGTGAGGTCGCGCTGTGTCTAGGAGAGCCATTACACGAAGCCCTCGGCCGAGGCAAGGAGATTTACTGGTAGGTATTCCAGTAGTATCTCAGGGTGTTCTGGGCTACACTCCGACACGACGTGTACCGCTTTTGGGGGTCTGACTTTTACCAACCCCTAGGCCCGCCATGAGACACTCATAGACGAACGGACCGGACTGTACGGATATTGTCACTGACAGGCTCAGTAGGGTTGTCAGGCTGAGTTCGCTCACAGACGTCCCTTTTAGTCAATACCTGGTAGCCCGTTACGTATTGGCTTATACCTCTGACGTGCTAGTGGCTAAATCCACAACCAAGGTGTTGACGAGTCTTTAGAGTCCCCCACATTCAGTTACTCAGCTTTCGGGCGAAAAGTTATAGAGGCCGTATGGAGCTTTGGCAGTGTCCGATCAGATACGTGCGGTATTGCACGGATCAGGATCGGACAGTTTGTACTATAGGCCTTATGGAGATATGGCAGTGTCCGATCAGATACGTGCGGTATTGCACGGATCAGGATCGGACAGTTTGTACTATAGGCCATATGGGTATATGGCAGGGTTCGATCAGATACGTGCGGTATTGCACGGATCAGGATCGAACGGATATTACTAGCCGGCTTTGGTTTAAGCCGGATCCTAGTATAGTACAGTGTAGATTTTGTCTCATTGCATTTGTATTTCGGTCGGAATACAAATGCGGGTGTGTATGCACAGTATCGGGGTTTTCCTGTAATTTATTACGGGACCAGTTTTCTGGAGTTGCCAGTTTGCTTTCCGTTTCGGCCAATTTCCTTTGTATCGTTCATTGGCCGAAGATTGGTGGAGGAGGGCTTATTTGCATTGTTGCAAATAGGCATTTGTGGATGGTGTTCTTTGAATTTTGTTGTATCATGATAGCTTTTCTTCCACCCTTGACTTCTTGACCTCATGATGGTTCATCATGGCATGACTTTTGTGATGGTGATGGGGTTGATGATGGTAGGTTTGAGTGTTGGACTTTCCTAGCTATCATTTCTTTGCATGATAGCCTTCTCTCTCTCTCCCCCTTGGATTATTGGATGGCTCTCTCATTCTTTTGGTGACTCTCTCATTTTTCCACTCCCTCTCACTTGCATGGCCGGCCAAGGAAGAAGAGGGGCTGTCCAAATTTTGTGCAAGGGGATTTGTTCTCTTTTGGCTTTGGAAAAATCCCATAACACCATCTCCAAAAGTTCGTATCATGCCTCCACCAAAATGGCAAACTCCACGACCCCAAAAATGAGACACAAGTTCTACACAATATTCTACAGCAAACCTTGGGCACGTCGACTAGCCAGCTTCGTGCCCGAGTTGCCTCGGCATTGAGGTGGGAGCCCGTAAAAGAAGTAGGCGATGTGGTGCACTTCCGGCGACGAGGTGGAGACAGGACATTCCGCAGGAGATCGGGACGACGACGAGAAGACCGGAGGACTCGGATCAGTTGGTATATCTCTCTTCCCTATCTTGTAGTTAGCTAGGACTAGTTAATGGTTCGATCCGGGTTTTAGTGCGCGGTGGTCCGGGTTTTAGTGCGCGGTGGTGCCGGTTTGCTAGTTTGTACTGCTTTAAGTTTATCACCGCTTCCGCATTTGGCTGTCGGATTGACGGCCGGGGCGCCGCCGTGCATTAACAGGGTTGCCAACTCGTGAGTGGAAGACATCACCGAGCAGAAACCGAATGGATGGCGATCTCTTAGGTCATACAATACAGTAATAATAATAATAATACACTGACATCGAATAAAAGCAAGGAAACGGTAGCATAAAAGTGATACCTAGGTATTCGTGTCCATGTCATAAGATGTGAATCTACGAATGCATCATCAGGTGGGTGTGTCCAGCAACGACACACAAGAATCATAATAAAACTAGAGTGTCCAACACCGACACTCGAATATCATGAAACCCGTGTCCGGCATCGACACGTAAATTCTCGGATCTCAGGTGTCGCATCCTCTGATCAGCCCTCATATCTATCTCACGACTCCGGTCGGTATCTGCCGGATAACCGCCGAGTTTAAACTATCACCGGTAGGTAGTGCTCCTCTGCCAGGCTCATCGTCTACAACTCGAGCTTATTGCCCCGGAATACCTTACCGGGTCCACCATGTACCCGCAGACGGTTCATCCTACTCCTTGAATCGGATCTCGAAAACCAAGCACAGAACCGAGAAAACATTATGGTGGACACGAAATATCATATCGAGAAAAACCGCATCATTCTCTTTTAAATTAATCATAAGTTTATAAAAATTTACATGCGGTTTCCCAAATCCAAAAATCTCATGAAAGATCTGAAATCTCAAAATCACGAGTCAACAAACAGTGAATATCGGCATAAAGCCACACAATAGTACATAACAGAATGAATATATGAATACATCGGGTATTTAAGTAAGGAATGCAATATCTAGGCTAGCATATGAGACCAAGCATACTAATAATATGTTTAAACTACCAACTAGCAGCTTATACCAATGAAGTAACGTTTTCTAAAGTGTACGTGACATGGCAATTACCGATGATGATGTGTATGAGCCGGCAAGCAAGTATACGTGCAACATACGCATCATCGGTAATGGTGCTGGTGTCCTAACAGCCGAGATTATAAAAGCTAAAGAAAACACATGTATATATATGAAGTGCAATGAGAGCAACATGAATATGACGAAAAATGAATAGTAAACATAACATTAAAGAATATACATATTTATATACGAGTCATACAGTTTTTGTGTTTTGAAATAGCACAAATCGTGGTTTTTATAAAAGTGGGGACTACGGTGTTTTGAGAAAATAGATATTTTTTGAAAATCCGTAGCATCCCTCGTTTTATTCTTTGAAAAAACCGACGATTCGTCGGTTTTGAAAATAGATATGACTCGTGCCTAAGTTAACCTATATCTACGCAACTAAAGACTAAACTAAGAACCTAGTCGAAGATAATAAGAAATCTATAACATCCCGAGCCGATATATCTAATAGTCGGCGATCCAGCCTCATATCATCACTTACAGTAATAATATACCGTACTACATTCTCGAGTCAAGAACGCGGATCAATCATCATATCTATATCTCGTACGGTAAAATCCATCGTACGGCATCCCAAAAATCAAGGGCACGGGTTAAATATCATATATAAATCATCAAGCGTACGGTATCAATCATCGTACAATATCAATATCATAATCGGTAGTACGGATCTAAGGTCTCGTACAATCTATTATCTCACCAAGTCACATGTTATCGCACGTTTGCATATAATTCGTCCAACGATCCTTTATTATATCAAATCATAAATGATACCTCGACTCATTCACATATCATAACCTCACGGCATCATGCCCGATCATATCGACTCATATCCGTTCAACATTTTGTATCCTCATCTTATACGTATATGTATACCATATGTGTATATATATATATATATAACAACACATCCACACACACACTCACACACACACACATACACACACACATATATAATATCTCATGTGCGTGTGTGTGAGACAACCTATACACTATGGGTTCACGAATAAGAAACTAAACTAAGATCAATCTTCTTCCAAGTATGCTTAATCTACCTATGGTCTCCTAGAAAACCCTATTTGCTAAGGATCTGTACTACACATATACATACCATACACATCCTAATCTATAAATTTGTGAGGGTGCTCTACGCCATCCACCCGACTTCCCCCGTAGATATACATCTACTCACCTTGATCCTCGCTTGCCGAAGTCAATGCCGCCACGCTCCCCCTTGTCGTACGAAGTCAACGCGGGGTACCTATAGTTTTCAATAGTTATATCGTAAACACGAATCAAACATGAAAACTAAAGCGGCACATGAAACGCACATAGGTTAGAACATATGGTCTACGCGTGCAAAAACAATCAAACAACCCTCGTCGTCGACATACAAACGTCCCACGACCGAGATAAAACACTACATCAAAACTCCAGTTATTAAAAACCACAAAACTCAAAACAGAAACTTAGAAAACGAACTCCAGATTTTGACTCAGGTAATTTAGAACTAAACAAATAATATAGGGGCTGGTTATAAGGTAAGTGAGCTACAGACCAAACATTAATACCAATGCCCACAACGAGACCAGCAAGAGTGCTTAAAAATCCGGCGCCGCCGGCTAAATGGAGGAATTTTGGGTTCGTTTTCTTGGGGTGATCTTCTAGCGGTCCATCTAAGTCTCTGGGCTGTTTGATTTTCCTATAAAAATCTCAGATTGCTCCAAATATCCTGTAGTCCTCACAATTTTCACAAAACCGATACGGGAAAATTCTAAACTAAAATTTTAGGGTTTTAATCTCTGGTTTGGTCCATAATATTGGTACTACAGAGGTTGTGGTCACTAATTACACTCAATAGCATCATCACAACTCATTAAAATCCTCATCTTGGAATTTTCAAAGGCCACTTATCAACTCAAGATTAACTCCAAACTAAACTAGAACATTAAGAAAACTAAGAACTTGACTAGAAGTGAAGGGTTATATCTCATTTGGCAACTCAAGAAAATTCTTGAGTTGCCCAAAATCTTCAAAACCTCAACTTGTTCATACCATCTTGCTTGTAGTGAGCTTATGCATAAAATTTGTGAAGGGACTTTGGTGTTTTGGGATGGTTTTGAAGGTGTTACAAGGTGAAAGAGGGGATGGACATAGGAGGAAAAGGAGGAGGAGAAGAAAAGAAATGGCGGAGGAAGTGAAATTGAGGAATGGTGCCATGGGATGAAGACCCCTCCCTCTCTTTGTCTCTCTCTTTCTCTCTCTTAGTGCCATGCCAAGCCATATCTCCATGTCCCCATTTAAAATTCTTTTCTTTTTTTTTGTAAAACAAAGCCATATGAATGTATAAAGCATGGTTCTATAAGAAAAAAAGTAACAAGTGTTTTGAAATATGACATGGTACATGTCACATGCATAATCAAGTTAAATGCATGATTAGTAATTACTAATCGTGTGTAGTAAATAACTTATTTACAAATAATTGTATAATAATTATAAAATGTCCAAATCACATAAATTCCTTCAAATCAATAATTTATATTAATTTCCCAATTATTTTCTCAAACTATTGGTATATAATTATACCATTTCATTAAAACCAAATTTCCATATTTTAATTATATTCATGAAATTTATTATTTTAATTATTAAAATTCCAAAAACAATATTTTATTTTTCTGAAATGTTACATGAAATCCCCACCTAATCTGAATTTGGGTTTATTACCCGTTAGTGTCCGTTTTAAATATGCAAAACGGACCAAAATCTAAAACACGAAAAAAATATTTTTAGCGGCGTTGTTTGCAAAGGATGCTGCAGGTAAAAATAGTCTATTGGAGGTTTAGAGGAGAGAGGAAGACAATAAAAGAATATCAAAGAAATTTGGAGGCCCAACTCCTCACTATGGCCACGCTTCCGCCGCCAAAAGCATCTTTGGGTCGCGGTTCCACAGCCGTTTGATGAGATCTTCTCTTCAAACTTCTTCAGAGCACTCCAAGGCTCCTCTGGTCCAAATTGAAAGTCTCTAAATTTCTGTTGGTTTGCTCCAATTACACCAAATTTCCTTGCAAAACGCGCACAAGAATCGTTAAAAACACAAATTACGGTTTTGGTTCTCGTTTATTTTATTTTTCTGGTTTTTATTAGAAATCAACCCGAATAACAAGAAAAAATAATTACGACCATTTCCATGGCAAAGTGTCACGACCCAAAGTTCGGCCCGTGACCGGAACTTAACCACATAATGTCTACAGGCGTAACGCGACTAAGTAAGCCGAAACCCAGAAATCAAAACCATTAAAAGCAGTGAATGTTAAAACATTTAATGAAAACATTTTTTAGAACATTTAGAAAACCTTGGTAATTTAGTAAAATTCGTTAATGTTTAAGTTGTTTTCTTTAAAAATTTCGGCTGCATTTCCTTTGTAAAAATTAGCCCCGAAATCGGGGACAAGACACGATATAAGTAAAAGTGACATACAATAAGAATAAAGCATCCCCAAACGGGAGCAATCACGCCCAACGATGGAAACAACCACCACAATAGTAATATACGACGCCGTAGCGAAGAAATGAGCAATATAAGTGGAAAATATCATGAAAGGTAAAACTGCAAAAATAAAGTCGACTCACAACGAGCTTGACACCAGAGTACAAAATAATATACATCGCCCTCACAACTGGTCTCTAAGTCAATAAATAAATAGTATATGGAGAGTACTAGATACAATAGTGTGTACAACTGGAAAATAAACGGATACCGCAAAAACCCACCTATCAGCAAAAGGGCTTACGCGCCAACTGCAGTGGTATCCGTATCAAAAGATGCAAGAAAGTAGCCATGCCGCGACTACTCTGAGGGGTAACCTGCAAACACTGTGGTACAACGGGGGTGAGTTGCCAACTCGTGAATAGTAGATAATATATAAAGCTAATCGTGAGTATGCACTACTGCGATACTCTAACATATGCCAACAGATAACATTTATATGATGAGCTGGGTACGCAATAATCATGCAAACAATTGCAATCTAATAACATCTCTATATGATGAGCAGGGTATGCAATAATCACGCATAACAAGTGCAATCTAATAACATCTATATATGATGAGCAGGGTATGCAATAATCATGCAAAAGTACTTTATCAGGTACTACAATTACAGGATGAGATGCATGACGATGAATGCTGAGCATGGGATAATATATTATCTACACGGAATATCAACGTGGAAAAATAACCGGTGTCCATCAATGCACCCAAATCCCAGTAAAAACTCAGGGGTCGTCACTCTAATCAGCCCTCAAATCCTGTAAATCTCATAGAATCGTAAGTGCCCAATATCGCCACTCGGAAATATCATAAAATAATCGTGCCCAGTATCGACACGCAAATCCTCAAGTATCGGGCTCCGTCAGTCCGGATCGGCCCACGGGCTCCGTCTGCGGAATCGGCCCTCGGCCCCGGTAGTACGGGTCGTCCCGTATCCATCTATCGACTCTGGTCAGTATCCTCCGGACAACCGCCAGGTCCAACCAATCACTGGTAGGTAGTAGTCCCTCCGCCAGGTTCATCGTCATTCACACGAAATCTCTATCTCGCCCCGGGTACCATACCGGGTCCACCATGTACCCGCAAACGGATCGTCCTCCGCCTAGAATCGAGTTTCACATGTCATACGTCTCAGAACCGAGAAAACGCATGGTGGACGCACTAAAATATCATATCAAGAGAAACCGGGTTTTTAAAACAGTGCATATTTTCTTAAAATAATACCACGGTTCTCAAATCAAGAAATCAGAGGAAATCCAAAAATCAATGCGTAAATCCATGCAATGTGTTGTATGACACTAAGAGTAAAAAGGAAAAACCGCTCTTTTAAAAGGATCCAGTTTTGAAAATATCTCATGCGGTCCCTATTTTCTAGAAATAAAGTCAATATCATCCATGTATGTAACATATGTATGTTTATAGGTATGGATGTGCAAGTGGATATATATTGGATATATACGTAAATATGAGTGTAGCAATGTATATGTGCACTAATATGGATACACAGTGTGTATGTGCGCAAGTATGGATATGTCAAGGTATATGTGCACCAATATGGATATACAATATGAATGTTCGCAATAAGTATATCAATGTATGTGTGCATCGATGTGAATATAAAATATGAATGTGCGCAATATAGGTATATCAATATATGTGTGCATCGATGTGAATATACAATATGAATATGTGCAATATAGGTATATCAATGTATGTATGCATCAATGTGAATATATAATATGAATGTGCGTGTGCACGAGTACAGATATATCAAGGTATGTGTGCATCAATGTGAATATACAATATGAATGTGCGCAATATAGGTATATCAATGTATGTGTGCATCAATGTGAATATACAATATGAATGAGCATGATATGTGGCAGAAACATGTCTAATCATCAATGATGCGGTAATCAAAATGGTGTATGGTTCGTAGCAATCCTATAGTGCGAGTGTCATGGTAATCACTAACGGTGTGAGTGTAACATACAAATAGTGCCCGTGCATCTTGAACCGTTAGTGACAGTGCGGTGTTATATAACTACCATTTCTATATGCAACAAAATAGGGGTATGCTACAATAGTACATATGCGCGAGCAATATACATATAAATATATGCGACTACAATATCCTATCACACCCTGACGCTTAACGCCATACGGGCGATTTCCCCGTAGATGTTAAATCTACTCACCTGGTCTCGTGCTAAGCGTAGCCGACCACCTGTTTCCCCTTCTTTGCGGCATCCGACGTACCCGCCTGCGAACCTAGAATTTACACAAAGAATACATATAAGCAAAAATCCTACAAAAACGCGATATCGAAACCAAACGAGAAACTCGTGTCGCGAACTAAATGCATGTGCATCCGATACGTTAAAACGTGTGTATACGAGTCTAAACTACCCCGACACGTCGCGACACGCAGGAACACTGAACCCACTCACGTATCACACGTGTCGCGCAAGCTAAACGTATTGGAAAAACGGTATTTTGCTCCAGATTTTGACTCGGGTGAAAAAGTGAAAAGTTGCATATGCCAAAACACTAGAATATACAGAAGACTACCCTAGACAAAACCCCAGCACCTAACTCGCCCTTCTGGCCGCAATTTGCGGCCAGAACGATTAAAATTGGGCCCAGGTTGGGAATTTGGGGCCCGTGCTTCGTGTGTGTGGTCTAGGTCTAGTGTGCATGCCCTAGTATTCTCAGTTTTTGTCTGAAACAACTGGATCAACAGCAGATCACAGAAAGGCTAAAATTGACATTAAAATCATTTATTGACACTAAATAGAAACCCTATGGTATTTTAGTGAAATCTAGTGTTAAATATCAGTTTAAAGGGCTATTTAACACTTAGTTAAGCTAAGCTAACCATACAAATCACTACTTGGCCAAAAATCCACAAAAATCACCATTTCTAGCACTAAAACTCCTATTAAACACTAACCAAAGCTACATAACACATAAGTTTAGCAAGCAAAGAAGTTAGCCTAAAAACTATACCTCACTTGACCCTAGGTGCAAGGAAAAGGAGCAGAAGAAGGAGGAGGTGCGTGTTGTTGCTGTTGCTGCTTGCTACTGCTGTTGTTGCATGTTGCTGCTGCTGCTGCCTGGAGCTGCTGCTGCTGCTGCTTAGCACTGATGCTGCTTATGCTGCTGCTGCTGGGTGTTGCTGCTGCTTGCAACTGCTGCTGCTGCTTCAGCTGAAGTGTATGTGTGTGAGAGTGAGAGAGAGAAGTGTGAATGAGTTAACAAAAGAAAAAAAGAATGAGAGCCTAAGCTAGTCAACCCCCCTCTCTCTCTCCTCATTAAATGTGAGCATGGTTCAAGCCATCATGCCCTCTCTCTCCCCCTTACCTACACAAGTCAACACCTAAACTAATTCATTTTTCATTTTAAAAAAAAGAAAACCGAAACACTTAATTAAAATCAAATTGGCTTAACAAAAATGGTTAGTCCACCATGGTTGCTAATCATGGTCTAATCCTAACTCAACCCTAGTTTACACGCACATGTGTGTGCAAGCCTAAATAAATTCTAATAAAATATTCATTAATTTTGATAAAATATTTAAAGATCGTTTTGGTAAACTTTTTACTAAAAACCATACAATGAGTATAATTAGCCACTAATCACATTCTAAGGTGTTACAATCTTCCCCCTTTAAAGAAATTCGTTCCCGAATTTAAAAATATAAAGCTACGCGTACCTTCAAAGAGATGAGGGAATTTCTTCCGCATCTCGCCCTCGGCCTCCCAAGTGATCTCTTCACCATTTGGGCTGTGCCAAAGCACCTTCACCAATGGCAAGACCTTCGATCGAAGTTTCTTCACCTGCCGGTCCAATATCACGACTGGCTGCTAGGTGAACGAAAGATCATGCTCGAGCTGAACGGTCTGATGCTGAATCATGTGCGAAGGGTAATGCAGCTATCTGCGAAGTATCGACACGTGGAATACGGGGTGAACATCTGGGAAGTCGGGTGGAAGAGCCAAACGATATGCCACTGTGCCCACACGCTCGAGGATCTCAAAGGGACCTATAAATCCGGGGCTAAGCTTCCCCTCCATCCAAACCTCATCACTCTCTTCATCGGAGAGACCCTCAGGAAAACGTGATCGCCAACTGCGAACTCTAATCTGCGGCGGCGTCTGTCAGCATACGATTTCTGCCTTCTCTGAGCTGTCCTCATCCTATCTCGAATCAGCTGTATCTTCTCGGTTGTCTCTTGTACGATCTGCGGCCCCAAAACACTGCTCTCACTGAGCTCTGTCCAACAGATGGGCGATCTACATCTCCTCACATACAAGGCCTCGAAAGGTGCCATCTGAATAGTATCCTGGAAACTATTGTTGTAGGAGAACTCCACCAAGGGTAAATGATGATCCCAGCTACCTCCAAAGTCTAAAACGCACGCTCGGAGCATGTCCTCGAGAGTCTGAATAGTCCGCTCTGACTGGTCGTCGGTCTACGGATGAAACAATGTGCTGAAACTCAAGCGGGTGCCCAAAGCCTTCTGAAGCCTCTGCCATAGTCAGCTGGTAAACTGGGTGTCTCGGTCGAACATGATACATGTCGGGACTCCATGCAGTCGTACGATCTCGTCGATGTATATCTGGGCATACTGAGCAAATCCGAAAATGGTCTTCACCGGCAGGAAGTGAGCCGCTTTCATCAATCGATCCATGACCATCCAAATGGAGTCATACCCTCGACTAGTCCTGGGTAGACCCACAATGAAGTCCATAGAAATCTGCTCCCATTTCCACTACAGAATGGGTAACGGCTGTAGCTCTCCCGCTGGCCTCTGGTGCTCGGCCTTGACTTGCTGACAAGTCAGGCATCTCGACACGAAGTCTGTGACGTCCCTCTTCATCCCGTTCCACTAGTAAACACCTCTCATATCATGGTACATCTTGGTGGAACCCGGATGAACACTATACACCGATCGATGTGCCTCCTCAAGAATCTCACACCGCAGTCCCTCAGCATCTAGTACGCACAGTCTACTCCCAAATCGCAGTATCCTCTGATCATCAATCATGAACTCGGAAAATCTGCCCTGCCCAATCTGTGCCATGATCTCTGAACAACGGTCATCACTGTACTGTGCCTCATGTATAAGTAGGGTTACAAGGCACTCTCACAAGGGTCTATGAAACATCAACCATGCCCGATTTAAAATTTAGACATGCCGAACAAGCCTAACCAAGATCTTTAAACTAGAGATTAGGTGAAACAAAGCATATTAAACACTTTAACACAAAGAGTTTGGGATTACAATCTTTGTAATCCGGTCCTTCACTTCTAAAGCTCCGTGTTGAGGTCCCTTCGCTACAATCATCATGTACCCGGACTCTAGAGAGGCTCCATGAAGAGAATGATGCAAACTTGCTTCCGATCTTCGATAACTAAGATGATCTACCTTGAAGTTTCTTTGACACAAGCTCTCACTCACAAATGAAGTGAACACCCTAATCTAAATGGCTAGGATAGATTAGGATGATGAAGTAGCAATTTAGCTCTCATTTGTTTTCTTAATCTCACTCAAAATCATCACTAATGAAAAAGCTAGAAAGCTTTTCCATTGAAAAAGAGAAGGAAGAAGAAGAACCATTTCTTTTGTGATGAATAATGAAACTCTAGTGAGGTTAGAAATGCAATCATGGGTTAAGTATGATAACTTAACCCATGTAGAGACTTAACCATGGTCAAGGGTTGGGTTGGGTTAACAAATATCATAACAAATATCTTTAGAAAATATCTTAAGCAAGAAACAAAAGAAAACCTTCTAGAAGCTTCTAGAAAATATTAACCCAAATCAAACCTTAATCATGTTTAATCTCCACTAATCACGTTGCATTAACAACCCTAACATGTTACAATATTATATATCACATATACAATATTTATTGTAATAAAATAAAATAATACAATTAACATATATCGCATATATATCAATGTATTACCCGAGTGAGAAAAAGAATCTTTTAGAGAGCTTATATTATTTAGTATAATTTAATATATCAAATATACAATTATACATTAAATTATCGAATCAACACTTGATCCGATAATCCGGCTATTTCATAAATAACCGACTAATATAATCTGTATCAGTACATCGAATCAACACTTGATCCGATGACCCGGCAATATCACATATACCCGACCGATATCTCATATCGCGAGAATCTAATACGGTATCACATACACTTATTGTTCTCGGTCCCGTACATATCATATATGTGCTCCTGCTCCGTTTTGCCCGAGCCAAGAAACTTCTGTGTAGGACTCTAAAGAATCGTCAATACGCCGGCAATAGGTGATGATCATATCAAACACCCACAAGCTGCAAGAGGTCAGCTAAACGTAACAGCCACCCAGGTATTGAGCGATCAGAAGATCAACAAGCAAGCCTGTACTTTCTCCCGTGAATCCAATCAGTAACATTCCCATACAGTCCGGTCTCTTCGTCTGATATGTCGCATATCTCGCCTAGGGGTGGTAAACGTCAGACCCCAGTAGCTTGATAAATCGTATCAATATGAGGTCTATAACAGTTCGAGAAACTACTGATAACACTTACCAGTAAATCTCAGCAACCTTGTCCAAGGATTTCCAGTTATAGCCAATCAAACACAGCGCAACATCAACTCCTTGTACCGGGAGAGACGAAACCCCTCATATCGCTCATTACCTCCATGTGATTCGGGACTGTACCAAAAGCCACCTTTTTGCACGCCCTCTTAGACGTGGTATGATGGAAATCAAAGCACAGTGGGAATCACACAAGACTCTATGACGATCTTGGGTATACAGACTAACCTGTACTGGTGTCACCAGAGAACTGTCATCTGACGTGAGGTATAATACCATCTGGGAGTTCTCGGCGGGTCCGTCCAGTGTACCCAGTCTCTACTGAGCACCCGTATACCTTCTCTGATGTCAAACACCAATGGATATGGGATCATCCATCGCCCATCATATGGGTCAAGAAGCGCATACGCCAGTCTACTCTGGAGTATCGATGCCCAGTCTCGGTACTCCCACGACTAGGAACATTTGAAGGATGTACTTGGCGACTATACTGTCCCACTAGTATGATCTGCATCATAGTCCTGGTAGTCTAGTACTCATCCTAAGGGCTTTATCAAAATATGACATAGAGACAATCAGAGTACATGTTAAGATAAAGAGTAACCAGATAGCATACTATCATGTCGAGCGAGAAAGTCCTCCCTATATATGTCTAAGCATCCACTGCAATATACAACGTATGTACAGTAATGGCCTCTAGGGCATACATATAACTAACAATCTCCCACTTGCACTAGGGCCATCTGTTGTGGTATCGCATACCCAACAATCAGCTGTAGTTGAAGTATCTCATACTCAACCATCCCATAGAAGTCTCTACTGGGAAATAGGCCTTTGTGAGTGGATCCGCGCTGTTGTCCTCTGTGTCTACTCTCCTAACCTCGATCTCCCTGGAGATCAACGATCTCTATGATCAGGTGATGCTGCCTAAGAATTATATCTGGATTTCTGATGGGACGGGGGTTGCTTGGCATAAGCCACAAGTCCATTGTCATACAATGGTAAGAACGAAGTTCATCTCATGAACTTATATATATCCAGACTGCCTCTTTGGTAGCATCCTTGGTAACGATGTATCTTGCCTTTAATCGTCTAGTATGTCACGGTATCTAGCTTGGAACTCTTCCAACATACTGTCCCTCCACTGAGGGTAAAGACAATGCCTGTGACTGACATTCAGTCGTCCTTATCACCATGGAACCCTTCCAGCGATTCTCCCCAGGATCTGTTGATACCATCTCACTACAACTAGTGAGAATCCTAACATCCAAATAGATCTATCTCATAGATCCAAAACCCAGGATTTAGTAGGTATCAACTTGATCCTTTATGGAGAATCCTTGTGATAAGTGGAGATTGACCAAGCGGAGCATAGGAAACTCCTTCCCTATCAAGAGTATGTCATCCACGTACTATACGAGGATCACCACCATACTCCCTACTACCTTTTTGTATATACAAGGTTCATCTACCATTTTGATGAAGTCAAACTCTTTGACTACCACGTCAAAACAGATGTTCCAACTTCGCGATGCCTGATTTATCGCATAAAACAACTTGCACACGTTTCCGCTGCATCCTCTGTCTACGAAGCCCTCTAGCTGTGTACTTATAGACGCTCTTTTCTAAAACATCATTTAGAAAAACTGTCATGACACCCAACCACCAGATATTGTAGTCATGGTATGTAGCAGTGGCAAGTAGGATCTGGATGGACTTAAGCATTGCTTTGAAAGTCTCAACTTTTCCATGTACACCAAGTAATCTTCTCAAAATATACTTGCTCCTGATGGGGATTTAACCCTTCAGATAAAGCAACCAAAGTCCATACTTTATTGGTGTATAAGGATTCCATCTCAGATCGCAAAGCATCCATCCATTCTTACAGAGTCCCACTCCTGATGGCCTGCTCGAAATAAGTTGGGTCATCATCTCATGATGCAATCCTCGCTCCCACTGTCATAGAGAAACTGAAGTATCTCTCAGGTGGATGAGAAACCCTACCAGATCGACGGAGAGGCTGAGGTTCGTTGGAAACTATTGAATACACCAAGTTTACCAAATCATCAGCTGCAGTTTGTATAGCTGGAACTTCTTCCAGTTCTACCTCATGACCACTAATTTTTCCACAAGAAATTCCCTTTCACAAAGATGGCATGCTGAGAAAAAAAACATCTTTTGTTCCTCGGTTAGGTAGAAGATATTCCCTTACGTATGCTTGGGATATCCAACAAACTTCCACAGATCTGACTTTGCCTCGAGCTTGTCCGGATTATGCTTTTATACATAGGCTGGACAACCCTAAATCTTAACATACTTAAGACATAGGCTCTTCCCATTCCATATCACATATGAAGTGGTAGGCAACTGATTTGAACGGAACCCTATTCAATAGGTATGCAGCTTCTCAAGTGCATAACTCCCAAAAGGAAATAGTAAACTCGGTAGTACTCATCATAAAGCGCACCATATCTAATAGGGTGTGTTTGCTCCGCCCCGATGCACCGACGTGCTGTGGTGTATACGGAGGAGTAATGCTGAGAGAGAATCTCATTCTCCTTTAGAATAGTCCAGGAATCTCCGTGCTCAAGTACTCTCCTCCCTGGTCTCATCAAAGGACATAATACTTATACCCGTTTTTGGTTCTCTACTTCTAACTTATATTTATTGAATTTCTCAAAAGTTCCAGATTTGTGTTTCAACAGGAACATATGTCCGGATCTTGAGAGATAATCAGTGAATGTAATGAAGTACAAAGAACCGATCCTAGCATATGTAGACAGGGGACTTTCATACATCAGCATGTGTCAATCCCAAGAGTTCACTAACTCTTTCTCTGTTTCCAATAAACAGAGCTGTGGTCATCTTATCTCTGTGACATGACTGGCAAGTTTCATAAGATGTAAATTCAAACTAATTTAAATATGCATTTATATGTAACTTCAGCTAGTCGGGTCGCATTGATATGACCTAGTATACAATGCCTCAAGAAGGATTCGTTCATTTCTGAACTCTTCCTCTTCTGTGTGCTCTGTACATTAAGAACTGTGGTTTGATTTAGAACGTTTATGCTTTTAGATACGTGCCTGAACCGATCAACTCTTGATTTAGGAAATGTTCAAAACATTATCCAACAATACAAAATTATATCCTTCTTTACTAATAAAGAGACTGATATGATGTTGTATATCAGGTTCGGTATCTAATAACATTCGTTCAGAATCAATGTGGTGATAACTACCAACAGACTTGGCTGCAACACTTGCACCGTTTCTATCTCATGAAATTTATCACCCGTTCTCAGTTCTCTACCTATCTGTAGCCCATGTAACAAATTACATTTGTGGGATCCTGATCCGGTATCTCATACCCAGGACGTAAAGGATACTGAGAATCAGTTCTCGGTAATGAACACACCCGAAAAAGATGCATCAGCATGCACTTTCTTCGTTTCGGTGGCATGGGAATTTTGATGATCCCCAATTTCCTGCTCTGTCTTATAACAATTATAAGTTGGAGCGGGACCAATGTTTCCTAGCGCAGTATAACAAGCGGGATCGGTCAATTCATCCGTATTATAATCTTGATTAAGGCGTGACATAGTCACAACCAGGAGAGAAAGAGAAGAAAACACTCAGCGTATGCTCTTGCAAGATTAGATTGGTTATTAATATACCTAATCAGGATATCTCCCACTGTTTTAGTCAAATCTTCCTTCAAACCCTAAAAGGAAAGACTAACCGGGATTAATTATACTTTACAAGTTCGCCAATCATTCAGCCAGGCCAGTGCCGGTACTTTGAGGGGGGGTTCCCCGCGCTTTCGCACGGACCTAATTAAAATAAACCTTGTTTTCCCAGGGGCGTAGCCCCATTAACACCTTTCTAGATACCTACTTGATCGGCTAATTGTAATGTGTAAAACTCTCCCAGGAGTAATTCTTACTCGCAGCGGGTATCGGGATCCAACTATCTCATAGAAGGTATGCAATCTTATTGCAAATTTCAACTCTTGAAATTCCCAATAATATTTTACCCCTAGCATCCTATGACCTTAACAAATGCCAAACCATCCATAGTCCGCTAGTCAAGTTCAACCCGTACATTTCCTGATTGAATTAAACCCACCCGCACGATCCCTGACGAATGCCAAACAACGCCGTACGAATACCCTAATCCAATCTCATCGTATGCTAGCAGATAAGCACTAGTTAGCTACGGTACACTACGCCTTGACGAATGCCAAACTACCGCAGCACGAATACTAAGTAGTACTTATCTAAAATGACGGAGGGCTACAACAGGTTTTTAAGAAAACCCTTTGCGTAATGAACTTGATATCGTTGTAGAATCGAGTGATTTTAAATGGACTGTTTTTAAGGTCTTTTCTAGTTTTGCTACAGAGGTCACTCCCGGTGAAGGGATCGTCGGCTCTTTCCTCATCGAATAAGGTGCAGGATATTTCACAAATATCACTATGCAAAACAAAAACTATAGAATCAATCAAAAAGACAAACCGATTTTGTAGCATCTGCCAGTTATTGCTAAAGAGGTCACTCCCGGTGAAGGGATCTCGGCTCTTTCCTTATTGAATAAGGTGCTGGGTGTTCTATAAGGAACACCGCTATGCAAAGCAAGAACTAGAGCTACCAGTTTTTAAACAAGTTTCTACATCATCTTTAGGTTTCTTTTATTTCATTAATCTCATTAATGAAGTCCCATTTTATTATACTTCACAAGTATCAGATATGAAACGAAATCAGCAATATAACATATATCTCATATATATAATATAAACATTCGTCTCAGGCAATAATATGATCTCATCACAGAACATTGCAACAGAAGAACATATATGAAATATTGGATATACTAGGAGGTCCGTGTTTTAATACGAGCCTGTATAAAATACGGATTCCACGGTCGCGATGAATAGCCAAACCCACATCCCTAGACCCCTACGAGAGCGGCAAGAAGCACTGCCAATTCTAGGGTTAGGAGACCCAGTCCCGACTACTCGAGATGGTCTCCCACTGGACCCTAGAATCCGGTTACTTGTGCTCCCCACCTTGGGTCTACCTAATGCGGAAAAGTAAATAATATACAATGGTGACATCATCCTCAGCCCGGAAGTGCCCCAATAAAATAATATTACATACAATGAATTTTACATGAATGAAAAAGAAAAACTCTCATCTCACATAAATACCCCGGCTATTCAAAACACGACGATCCAATATAATATATCACAGCAACACATAATATCTCATATCATCAACGTAACTAAGTATGCATACACCGATTGTCGTTGATGTATAGCAACGAAAACCGACGATACAACTACATACTACACTTACGGTCGCAGAAAAGAAAGTGTAAAACTACAACAGTTGGAATCCGCAACCTCCTTAGACATCGCATGCCTAACCAAATGAATTCCTTAAACATCGCATGCCTAACAATTATAAACCCCGCATTTTAGTCTCATTATCGAAAACTCTTTTCAATATCAAGTCGGGCAATTCAACAAGATTCCCGACATCCTGATCGAATGCTCGTCGCAAACTTTAGTAGACGACCGCATCTCCGGATGCCGTCGACGAAGTGCACTAAGGCGGAACACCGCTGCCGCGAGCACCCGAACGGATACTTTTGGTGACGGGGTTCTCCTACAGTCACTTGGTCGGGGCTATGGGGCGTGGCTGTCTATTAAGTTTACCCGGCGAGTATCCTCGTACGCTACGTGATTGCGACGGACTTTTGATCGCATCAAAATCCTATGGCAACCGATCATCTGAGACTGAACTGCTAGATTTATAACATTCAAATTAGTTATCTCATAACTAATTGTGAATTCCAAATATTGTATCACATTCCAGATAAATAGACAATGTTAAACTTTTCGATCGAATAAACAAACACCCAAGATTTCCTAAAAAGTTCTCAACATTTGAAATTAGTTTAAAAACATCCATCACATGCCACAGTACCAATCGTCCAGCCGTAGAAGGGTCAAGCCAACGCCTCACATATGGCAACGTCGTTCTGCCACAAACCCTAAGGTTTAGAGGCGGTTCAGACGGTCACATAATCGAGTTAAGGTTTGTGTTCTTCTAGAGGGTCCACCGCGTTACTTGCACGACTAAGAACGTTCTTAAACTACGGAAAAATCCAACACTTGGAAATTTTCCGGCAGGGGAAAAAGTGAGTTATTGATATCCGTTCGAACTTTTTAACACGTTCTAAAAATTACCCGGACAAACTAAACAAAATTAAACTTTCTGATTGAATCAACGAGTTCCCAATATAACCAAGAAAACTCAACACATGAGTAGAATAAAAATTCCCAGAACAATCAAGAAATCTGTACGGATATTACTGTGCAAAAAGAAAACCATAATTACACTATTTGGCCGCGGAACCACCGCGCAAGGCATGATCCCGCCGCAAATCCGCGGCGGTTTAAGCGAATTAGTGGCTCGTTTTTCACATAAATCCTTATAATTCCCTGCTTATTTTTCTGAGTATTTTTAATATGAAAACTGTCAACTTTTGAAAAAAATTCCAGAAACTAGGGTTTTACGGGTATTCGGAGTTCGATCAGACTTTAAACTTCGCCTGGACTTCGCCTAAAGCTCTAGCTTGGCTCTGATACCACTGTAGGGTTACTAGGCACTCTCACAAGGGTCTATAAGACATCAACCATGCCCGATTTAAAATTTATACGTGCCGAACAACCTTAACCAAGATCTTTAAACTAGAGATTAGGCGAAACAAAGCATGTTAAACACTTTAACACAAAGAGTTTGGGATTACAACCTTTGTAGTCCGGTCCTTCACTTCTAAAGCTCCGTGTTGAGGTCCCTTCGCTGCGATCATCAGGTACCCGGACTCTAGAGAGGCTCTACGAAGAGAATGATGCAAACTTGCTTCCGATCTTCGATAACTAAGATGATCTACCTTGAAGTTTCTTTGACACAAGCTCTCACTCACAAATGAAGTGAACACCCTAATCTAAATGGTTAGGATAGATTAGGATGATGAAGTAGGAATTTAGCTCTCATTTGTTTTCTTAATCTCACACAAAATCATCACTAATGAAAAAGCTGGAAAGCTTTTCCATTGAAAAAGAGAAGGAAGAAGAAGAAGAACCATTTCTTTTGTGATGAATAATGAAACTCTAGTGAGGTTAGAAATGCAACCATGGGTTAAGTATGATAACTTAACCCATGTAGAGACTTAACCATGGTTAAGGGTTGGGTTGGGTTAACAAATATCATAACAAATATCTTTAGAAAATATCTTAAGCAAGAAACAAAAGAAAACCTTCTAGAAGCTTCTAGAAAAAATTAACCCAAATCAAATCTTAATCATGTTTAATCTCCACTAATCACGTTGCATTAATAACCCTAACATGGTACAATATTATATATCACATATACAATATTTATTGTAACAAAATAAAATAATACAATTAACATATATCGCATATATATCAATGTATTACCCGAGTGAGAAAAAGAATCTTTTAGGGAGATTATATTAGTTAATGTAATTTAATATATCAAATATATAATTATACATTAAATTATCGAATCAACACTCGATCCGATAATCCGGCTATTTCACAAATAGCCAACTAATATAATATGTATTAGTTCATCGAATCAATACTTGATCCAATGACCCGGCTATATCACATATACCCGGCCGATATCTCATATCGCGAGAATATAATACGGTATCACATACACGTATTGTTCTCGGTCCCGCACATATCATATATATGCTCCTACTCCGTTTTTCCCGAGCCAAGAAACCTCTGTGTAGGACTCTAAAGAATCGTCAATACGCCGGCAGTAGGTGATGATCATATCATACACCCACAAGCTGCAAGCGGTCGGCTAAACGTAACAGCCATCCAGGTATTGAGCGATCAGAAGATCAACAAGCAAGCCTGTACTTTCTCCTGTGAATCCAATCAGTAACACTCCTGTACAGTCCGGTCTCTTCGTCTGATATGTCGCATATCTCGCCTAGGGGTGGTAAACTTCAGACCCCAGTAGCTTGATAAGTCGTGTCAATATGAGGTCTATAACAGTTCGAGAAACTACCGATAACACTTACCAGTAAATCTCAGTAACCCTGGCCAGGGATTTCCAGTTATAGCCAATCAAACACAGCGCAACATCAACTCCCTGTACCGGAAGAGACGAAACCCCTCCTATCGCTCATTGCCTCCATGTGATTCGGGACTGTACCCAAAAGCCACCTTTTTGCACGCCCTCTTGGACGTGGTATGATGGAAATCAAAGCACAGTGGGAATCACACAAGACTCTATGACGATCTTGGGTATACAGACTAACCTGTACCGGTGTCACCAGAGAACTGCCATCTGACGTGAGGTATAATACCATCTGGGAGTTCTCGGCGGGTCCGTCCAGTGTACCCAGTCTCTACTGAGCACCCGTATACTTTCTCTGATGTCAAACACCAATGGATATGGGATCATCCATCGCCCATCATATGGGTCAAGAAGCGCATACGCTAGTCTACTCTGGAGTATCGATGCCCTGTCTCGGTACTCCCACGACTAGGAACATTTGAAGGATGTACTTGGCGACTATACTGTCCCACTAGTATGATCTGCATCATAGTCCTGGTAGTCTAGTACTCATCCTAAGGGCTTTATCAATATATGACATAGAGACAATCAGAGTACATGTTAAGATAAAGAGTAACCAGATAGCATACTATCATGTCGAGCAAGAAAGTCCTCCCTATATATGTCCAAGCATCCACTGCAATATACAATGTATGTACAGTAATGGCCTCTAGGGCATACATATAACTAACAGTATACAGTCAAGCAACTGTGGGCGTGCATGAACATGCGCAAGCTGTCCCCCGATCGGAGTGAACTCGAACTGCACTCGGCTGTTGCATAACATCTGCCAATCTGCCGTCGACTGCCTCTACACTGCGCTCAAACAAGATAGACTACCCTCGGGCCTCCTACTCAAAGCATCCGCCACTACATTCGCCCTGCCCGGGTGATACAAGATCTCACAATCGTAGTCCTTTACTAGTTCCATCCAACGGCGCTGTCTAAGATTCAGGTCTCGCTGCTGAAATATATACTTTAAGCTCTTGTGATCGGTGAATATCTGGCATGACTCGCCGTATAGGTAATGTCGCCAGATCTTGAGTGCAAAGACCACTGCAGCCATCTCTAAATCGTGAGTGGGGTAGTTCTATTCGTGTTTCTTCAGCTGCCGAGAAGCATACGCGATCACCCTGTCATGCTGCATCAATACGCACCCTAGCCCCACTCGAGAAGCGTCACAATAGACCACAAATCCGCCCGATCCTGAAGGCAATGATAACACCGGCGCCGTAGTCAAACGAGTCCGCAACTGCTGAAAGCTATGCTCGCACTCCTCCGTCCCATCAAAAAGAACTCCCTTCCGGGTCAACCTGGTTAACGGTGCAGTAATGCGGGAGAAGTCCTGTACAAATCGTCTGTAGTAGCCGGCCAGTCCTAGAAAGCTGCAGATCTTAGTAACTGATACGGGTCTGGGCTAACGCTGAACGGCCTCGATCTTCTTCGGGTCCACACATATACCATCTCGTGTAATCACGTGACCCAAAAAGTCTACGTCGTCAAGCCAGAATGCACACTTAGAGAATTTTGCGAACAGCTGGTGCTTCCTCAAAGTCTGCAGTGTGGTCCGCAGGTGCTGCTCGTGCTCCTCTCGGCTCCGGGAATACACCAAAATATTGTCAATGAATACGATGATGAACAGATCAAGATACGGCCAGAAAATACGGTTCATCAAGTCCATAAATGCTGCTAGGGCATTGGTGAGTCCGAACGACATCACCAAAAACATATAATGGCCGTAACACATGCGAAAAGCTGTCCTCGGAATATCCTCCTGTCGAACCCGCAGCTAATGGTAGCCTGATCGTAAGTCGATCCTCAAAAAGTATCCTGCACCTTGAAGCTGGTCGAACAAGTCATCGATGCGTGGTAAAGGATATTTGTTCCGCACGGTAACCCTGTTCAGGTGACGGTAGTCAATACACAAACGCAAACTGCCATCCTTCTTCTTGACAAACAGGACTGGAGCACCCTAAGGAGACACACTAGGTCAAATAAGTCCCTTATCCAGAAAATCTTGCAACTGACCCTTCAACTCTCTAAGCTCCGCCGGGGCCATCCGATAAGGCGATATAGAAATAGGCCCCGTGCCGGGAATCAAATCAATACAGAAAGCAATATCGCGCTCAGGCGGTAGCCCAGGAAGCTCGTCAGGGAAAACATCAGGGAACACACGAACAATCGGAACCAGATCCAACGGAACCTCTGTAGCTCTAGTATTGCAAACATAAGCTAGAAATCCCTGACATCCCTTCCTCAAAAGCTGTCCAGCGCGAAGAGAAGAAATCAAACTGTGAGGGGCGGTACCACTGTCCCCCTGCACAACAAAAGCCGACTCGCCGGGAAAATAAAACCTAACTGTCTTCTCGCGGCAGTCCACAGACGCATAGCACGTGGCTAACCAATCCATGCCCAGAAGAACATCGAAGTCCAACATCTTAAGAAGGATCAAGTCGACAGGCAACTCTCTCTCGCCAATACGGACAACACACGATCGGAACACGTGTCTAGCAATAAACGACTCTCCCACCGGAGTGGTCATAACAAGCGGCCGATCAAGTAAACCAGACTCTCTACCCAAACTCGGCACGAAGTGTGTGGAAACGTATGGGTGTGTGGATCCCGGATCAAACAACACGTGTGCGTCAACAGAACATATTGATAGGGTACCTGAGACCACTGCATTGGACGCCTGCGCGTCCTGGTGCGTCAAAGCGAAAACCCGTGCCTGTTCTCTACCTGCGACTGGCGATCCCCTACTAGCAACTGGCTGTACTCTGCCGGCAGCTGGATATCCTCTGCCTCGGCCACCTTGTCCTCTATGAGCAAACCCTCCACGGCCACGACCTCTCTGTGCATGAGTCTGACGTGGAGCAACAGTAGGTACAATAGGTAACGCCCTCTGGGATAGGGAAGGTGGAAGTGTGACATGTGGTACGGCAATCTTGCCCTCACGTGGCTCCGGACAATCTCGCACATGATGATAAGTACTCCCGCATCGGAAACATCTAGATGGTGTCGGCTGACCCTCCTGGGGATAAGTGCTGAAAAACCGGCCTCGCCCCAAGTCTCTGCTACCTGAAAGGTGTCTGTCGCGGCGTCTAAATGGTCGTCTCTATGTCGGTGTACCAGTACGAACTCTCTTCGGCTCTGGAACTACCGAAGTCTCAGCAAGACGCTCCTCGACTAATAAGGCTGCGTCTATAGCTGCTGCATAAGTCTCGCAATGTTGTACGCTGATCGCAAGGAACAGTGGGGTAAGCAAGCCTCGAACAAACCTCTTTACTCGCATCTCCTCAGTAGCCACTAAATATGGGGCACAAACAGATAGCTTGGTGAACAGTACGTTGTACTCTGCCACTGTCATCTCCGACGTCTGACATAAAGACTCAAACCTATGCGCTCAGGCATCCCTGATACTCTGGGGAAAGGAACGGGCTAGAAATACCGTCACAAACTCGGTCCTGGTCATAGGAGGAAAACCTGCTGCTCTGCCCTTCTCGATTGACTCACACCACTTCTGCGCAAGACCTTCCAGGAGAAAGCTCGCAAACTCTACCCATCTCGCATCTGAGCATCTGAGTGAATGACATATCCGGGCCATCCTATCAATAAAAGACTGTGGGTCCTCGGCTGCATCGGTGCCTGTGAAGACCGGAGGCTTCAGTCTCATAAACTCTGATAGCGATATTGTGATAACCTCTGTGGCTGCAGGGGCAACTGCCTGTACTGTAGGTACCATCGCGGTCCCCGTAACGGGTGGAACTACCTCTGGTCGCTGCGCTCGAAGCGTCTCGACTAACAACCCTATCATCTGGCGTATCTCCTGCATACCGGCCCCTAGCATGGCGATCCGATTTGCCGAAGGAGGAATAGCCTGCTCTGGTACAACGGGTATACTGCCCGGGTCAGTCCTCGTCTCAGACGAGTCAACTCTAATCTCGGCTCTCACGGCCGCTCTCTGCGCCCTCGTAATCTTCGGCGGCATAATGGCTGAAAAGAAAGTAGGATTCGATAAGGATACGGAAATCGAATCACAAGAATGTATGTAATCATGAAGGAATTTAAATCAATAAGTCCTAAGATCACTTAGGTGGAGTACCGTATCGTGAGTATGCCGCGGAACATAAACACGCTACGCCACTCTACTTCAGCTACCTACTCCATCATACCAGGGTCATCCTACACTTCGAAAGGTAAAACCTACACTCTGATACCAACTTTGTCACGACCCAAAGTTTGGCCCGTGACCGGCACTTAACCACGTAACGTCTACAGGCGTAACGCGACTAAGTAAGCCGAAACCCAGAAATCAAAACCATTAAAAGTAGTGAGTGTTAAAACATTTAATGAAAACATTTGTTAAAACATTTAGAAAACCTTGGTAATTTAGTAAAATTCTTTAAAGTTTAAGTTGTTTTCTTTAAAAATTTCGGCAGCATTTCCTTCGTAAAAATTAGCCCCGAAATCGGGTACAAGACATGATATGAGTAAAAGTGATATACAATAATAATAAAGCATCCCCAAATGGGAGCAATCACGCTTAACGGTGGAAACAACCACCACAATAGTAATATACGATGCCGTAGCGAAGAAATGAGCAATATAAGTGGAAAATATCATGAAAGGTAAAACTGCATAAATAAAGTCGGCTCACAACGAGCTCGATGCCAGAGTACAAAATAATATACATCGTCCTCACAACTGGTCTCTAAGTCAATACATGAATAGTAGATGGAAAGTACTAGATACAATAGTGTGTACAACTGGAAAATAAACGGATACCGCAAAAACCTACCTATCAGCAAAAGGGCTCACGCGCCAACTGCCGTGGTATCCGTATCAAAAGATGCAAGAAAGTAGCCCTGTCGCGACTACTCTGAGGGGAAACCTGCAAATAGTGTGGCACAACGGGGGTGAGTTGCCAACTCGTGAATAGTAGATAACATATAAAGGTAATCGCGAGTATGCACGTACTGCGATACTCTAACATATGCCAACAGATAACATCTATATGATGAGCTGGGTACGCAATAATCATGCAAACAATTGCAATCTAATAACATCTCTATATGATGAGCAAGGTATGCAATAATCACGCATAACAAGTGCAATCTAATAATATCTATATATGATGAGCAGGGTATGCAATAATCATGCAAAAGTACTTTATCAGGTACTACAATTACAGGATGAGATGCATGACGATGAATGCTGAGCATGGGATAATATATCATCTACAAGGAATATCAACGTGGAAAAATAACCGGCGTCCATCAATGCACCCAAATCCCAGTAAAAACTCAGGCGCCGTCACTCTAATCGGCCCTCAAATCCTGTAAATCTCATAGAATCGTGAGTGCCCAATAACGGCACTCGGAAATATCATAAAATAATCGTGTCCAGCATCGACACGCAAATCCTCAAGTATCGGGCTCCTTCAGTCCGGATCGGCCCACGGGCTCCGTCTGCGGAATCGGCCCTCGGCCCCGGCAGTACGGATCGTCCTGTATCCATCTATCGACTCTGGTCAGTATCCTCCGGATAACCGCCAGGTCCAACCAATCACCGGTAGGTAGTAGTCCCTCCGCCGGGCTCATCGTCATCCACACGAAATCTCTATCTCGCCCTGGGGTACCATACCGGGTCCACCATGTACCCGCAAACGGATCGTCCTCCTCCTCGAATCGGGTTTCACATGTCATACGTCTCAGAACCGAGAAAACGCATGGTGGACGCACTGAAATATCATATCAAGAGAAACCGTGTTTTTAAAACAGTGCATATTTTCTTAAAATAATACCACGGTTCTCAAATCCAGAAATCAGAAGAAATCCAAAACTCAATGCGTAAATCCATGCAATGTGTCATATGACACTAAGAGTAAAAAGGGAAAACCGCTCTTTTAAAAGAATCCAGTTTTGAAAATATCTCATTCGGTCCCTATTTTCTAGAAATAAAGTCAATATCATCCATGTATGTAACATATGTATGTATATAGGTATGGATGTGCAAGTGGATATATACGCAAATATGAGTGTAGCAATGTATATGTGCACTAATATGGATACACAGTGTGTATGTGCGAAAGTATGGATATGTCAAGGTATATGTTCACCAATATGGATATACAATATGAATGTGCGCAATATAGGTATATCAATGTATGTGTGCATCGATGTGAATATACAATATGAATGTGCGCAATATAGGTATACCAATATATGTGCGCATCGATGTGAATATACAATATGAATGTGCGCAATATAGGTATATCAATTTATGTGTGCATCAATGTGAATATACAATATGAATGTGCACGAGTATAGATATATCAAGGTATGTGTGCATCAATGTGAATATACAATATGAATGTGCGCAATATAGGTATATCAATGTATGTGTGCATCAATATGAATATACAATATAAATGTGCACGATATGTGGCAGAAACATGTCTAATCATCAATGATGCGGTAATCAAAATGGTGTATGGTTCGTAGCAATCCTATAGTGCGAGTGTCATGGCAATCACTAACGGTGTGAGTGTAAAATACAAATAGTGCCCGTGCACCTTGAACCGTTAGTGACAGTGCGGTGTTATATAACTACCATTTCTATATGCAACAAAATAGGGGTATGCTACAATAGTACATATGCGCGAGCAATATACATATAAATATATGCGACTACAATATCCTATCACGCTCTGACGCTTAACGCCATACAGGCGATTTCCCCGTAGATGTTAAATCTACTCATCTGGTCTCGTGCTAAGCGTAGCCGACCACCTGTTTCTCCTTCTTTGCGGCGTCCGACGTACCCGCCTGCGAACCTAGAATTTACACAAAGAATACACATAAGCAAAAATCCTCCAAAAACGCGATATCGAAACCAAACGAGAAACTCGCATCGCGAACTAAACGCGTGTGCATCCGATATGTTAAAACGTGTGTATACGAGTCTGAACTGCCCCGACATGTCGCGACACGCAGGAACACTAAACCCACTCACGTATCACACGTGTCGCGCAAGCTAAACGTATTGGAAAAACGGTATTTTGCTCCAGATTTTGACTCGGGTGAAAAAGTGAAAAGTTGCATATACCAAAACACTAGAATATACAGTAGACTACCCTAGACAAAATCCCAGCACCTAACTCCCCCTTCTGGCCGCAATTTGCGGCCAGAACGATTAAAATTGCGGCCCAGGTTGGGAATTTGGGGCTCTTGCTTCGTGTGCGTGTTCTAGGTTTAGTGTGCATGCCCCAGTATTCTCAGTTTTTGTCTGAAACAACCGGGTCAACAGCAGATCACAGAAAGGCTAAAATTGACATTAAAATCGTTTATTGACACTATATAGAAACCCTATAGTATTTTAGTGAAATCTGGTGTTAAATCTCAGTTTAAAAGGCCATTTAACACTTAGTTAAGCTAAGCTAACCATAAAAATCACCACTTGGCCAAAAATCCACACGAATCACCATTTCTAGCACTAAAACTCTTATTAAACACTAACCGAAGCTAAATAACACATAAGTTTAGCAAGCAAAGAAGTTAGCCTAAAAATTATACCTCACTTGACCCTAGGTGGAAGGAGAAAGAGGAGAAGAAGAAGGAGGAGGTGCTTGTTGTTGTTGTTGCTGCTTGCCACTGCTGGTGCTGCATGTTGCTGCTGCTGCTGCCTGGAGCTGCTGCTGCTGCTTGGAGCTGCTGCTGCTTGTGCTGCTGCTGCTGGGTGTTGCTGCTGCTTGCAACTGCTGCTGCTGCTTCAGCTGAAGTGTGTGTGTGTGTGAGTGAGAGAGAGAGAAGTGTGAATGAGTTAACAAAAGCAAAAAAAGAATGAGAGCCTAAGCTAGTCAACCCCCCCCCTCTCTCTCTCCTCATTAAATGTAAGCATGGCTCAAGCCATCATGCCCTCTCTCTCTCCCTTACCTACACAAGTCAACACCTAATTTAATTCATTTTTCATTTTAAAAAAAAGAAAACCAAAACACTTAATTAAAACCAAATTGGCTTAACAAAAATGGTTAGTCCACTATGGTTGCTAATCATGGTCTAATCCTAACTTAACCCTAGTTTACACGCACATGTGTATGCAAGCCTAAATAAATTCTAATAAAATATTCATTAATTTTGATAAAATATTTAAAGATCGTTTTGGTAAACTTTTTATTAAAAACCATACAATGAGTATAATTAGCCACTAATCACATTCTAAGGTGTTACAATCTTCCCCCTTTAAAGAAATTCAAACCCGAATTTAAAAATATATAGCTACGCGTACCTTCAAAGAGATGAGGGAATTTCTTCCGCATCTCGCCCTCGGCCTCCCAAGTGATCTCTTCACCATTTGGGCTGCGCCAAAGCACCTTCACCGATGGCAAGACCTTCGATTGAAGTTTCTTCATCTGCCGGTCCAATATCACGACTGGCTGCTCGGTGAACTAAAGATCGCGCTCGAGCTGAACGGTCTGATGCTGAATCATGTGCGAAGGGTCATGCAGCTATCTGCGAAGCATCGACATGTGGAATACGGGGTGAACATCTGGGAAGTCGGGTGGAAGAGCCAAACGATATGCCACTGCACCCACACGCTCGAGGATCTCGAAGGGACCTATGAATCTGGGGCTAAGCTTCCCCTTCCGTCCAAGCCTCATCACTCCCTTCATCGGAGAGACCCTTAGGAAAACGTGATCGCCAACTGCGAACTCTAATCTGCGGCGGCGTCTGTCAGCATACGATTTCAGCCTGCTCTGAACTGTCCCCATCCTATCTCGAATCAGCTATATCTTCTCGGTCGTCTCTTGTACGATCTGCGGCCCCAAAACTCTGCTCTCACCGAGTTCTGTCCAACAGACAGGCGATCTACATCTCCTCCCATACAAGACCTCGAAAGGTGCCATCTGAATAGTATCTTGGAAACTATTGTTGTAGGAGAACTCCACCAAGGGTAAATGATGATCCCAGCTACCTCCAAAGTCTAAAACGCATGCTCGGAGCATGTCCTCGAGAGTCTGAATAGTCCGCTCTGACTGGCCATCGGTCTGCGGATGAAACAATGTGCTGAAACTCAAGCGGGTGTCCAAATCCTCCTGAAGCCTCTGCCATAGTCACCTGGTAAACTGGGTGCCTCGGTCGGACACGATACATGTCGGGACTCCATACAGTCGTACGATCTCGTCGATGTATATCTGGGCATACTGAGCAAATCCGAAAGTGGTCTTCACCGGCAGGAAGTGAGCCGCTTTCATCAATCGATCCATGATCACCCAAATGGAGTCATACCCTCGACTAGTCCTAGGTAGACCCACAATGAAGTCCATAGAAATCTGCTCCCATTTCCACTACAGAATGGGTAACGGCTTGTAGGGTTCCTAGGCACTCTCAAGAGGTCTCACAAGGCATCAATCATGCCAATTTCAAATTTTACGAGTGCCGAGAAACCCTAATACGGATCGTTGGCTAGAAAAATAGGCGAAACAAAGCAACTAGTTTACAACTAAACTAGAAGAACGGAAATACAACCTTTGTAGATCCGGTCCTCCACCTCCACGGCTCCGTGATGAAGTCCTCTCCGCTGTCCAAATGCAATCCCGGACTCTAGCATCGGCTTCATCGGAGAAATGGGCGGGCAAGGTCGTCGGCTTCGTGCCGAAGATGATCTACGTCGAGGCATCACTAGATCAAGCTCCAACTTCACCAAGTCATGAAACTTGTGAAGGAAACACACTCTACTACTTGGCAAGAGATAGAGGATGAAGAAATAGGAAGTGGGTTCACTTTAGAATTGGATTTCTCACTCTTTTTCACAAGTTGCCATTGATGGAGGCAAGCTTGCTTCAATGTTGAAGATGAAGAAGAAGAAGAAAAGAATATTATGATAAGTGTTATAATAAGAATAATAAAATCATTCTTATCATAATCATGAACCATGGTCAAGTGTAGAGAACTAACTAATGTTTAAGTGAATGGTTAGGGTTAAGCATGAGACAAAATGGTCACTTGGTCAAAGCTTCATGAAGCTTCAACATGCATCCAAAGAAAGCCACCATTTTGCATTATGCTTAATATTTTTCCAAAAAGAATAAATAGATAAATAAATGAGAAAAGGAAATGAAACCCTAACCACTTAAGTAACCATGGTTTAATTCTTTACACAAACCCAAACTAGCATGTATCATCAAACATGATACAATCTTGTGCACAAAAAAATATATCATATATATACAATGTGCACAAACAAGTGAGAAAATCCATTTAAAATGAACCAATACTAGTTAATGCAAAGTAATATATCAAATATATAATTATGCATTATATCATCAAATCAACACTTGATTTAACGATCCGGTCATATCGCATATAACCGACTAGTATCCAATGTATCGACTTATCGAATCAACCCTCGATTCGATAACTAGGTTATATCGCATATAACCATTCGATACATTCATCGTGAGAATAGAATACGGTATCACATACACGCATTATTCTCGGTCCCGCACATATCTCATATGCGCTCCTATTTCGTTTCGCTTGAGCCAGGAAACCTCTGTGTAGGACTCTAAAGACTCGTCAATACGCCGGCAGCAGGTGATGATCATATCAAACACCCACAAGCCGCAAGCGGTCTGCTAAACGTAACGGCCACCCGGGTATTGAGCGATCAGAAGATCGACGAGCAAGCCCGCTCACACTCTTGTGAATCCAACCAGTAACACTTACCGTACAGTCCGGTCTGATCGTCTGATATGTCGCATATCTCGCCTAGGGGTGGTAAACGTCAGACCCCAATAGCTCGATAAGTCGTGTCGATATGAAGTCTATAACAATTCGAGAAACTACTGGTAACACTTACCAGTAAATCTCAGCAACCCTGGCCAGGGATTTCCGGTTATAGCCAATCGAACACAGCGCAACATCAACCCCCTATACCGGGAGAGACGAATCCCCTCCTATCGCTCATTGCCTCCATGTGATTCGGGACTGTACCCAAAAACCACCGTTTTGCATGCCCTCTTAGACGTAGTAAGGTGGAAATCAAAGCACAGTGGGAACCACACAAGACTCTATGACGATCTCGGATCAACAGACTACTCTGTACCAGTGTCACCAGAGAACTGCCATCTGACGTAAGGTATAATACCATCTGGGAGTTCTCGGCGAGTCCGTCCAGTGTACCCAGTCTCTACTGAGCACCCGTATATCATCTCTGATGTCAAACACCAATGGATATGGGATCATCCATCGCCCATCTGTATGGGTCGAGAAGGTATACGCTAGTCTACTCTGGTATATCGATGCCCCGTCTCGATACACCCACGACTAGGGACCTTGAAGGATGTACTTATGGACTACCATGTCCCCACTAGTATGATCCGCATCATAGTCCAGATAGTCAAGTACACATCCTAAGGGCTTTACCAACATGTAACAGAGAGACAATGAGTGTACACGTTAAGGTAAAGAGTAACCAGATAGCATACTATCATGTCGAGCAAGAAAGTCCTCCCTATATATGTCCCAGCATCCACTACAATATACATCCAATGTACAGTAATGGCCTCTAGGGCATACATATAACTAACAATCTCCCACTTGCACTAGGGCCATCTGATAGCAGTGGTTGTAGTATCTCATACTCAACCATCCCATAAAAGTCTCTCTCTGGGAATAGGCCTTCGTGAGTGGATCCGCCGTGTTGTCCTCTGAGTCTACTCTCCTAGCCTCGATCCCCTGGAGATCAACCATCTCCATGATCAGGTAATACTGCCTTAGAATATGTCTGGATCACTGATGGGACAGACGTTCCTTGGCATAAGCCACAACTCCATTGTCACACAATGGGAGGAACGTAGTTCATCTCATGAACCAATATACACCCAAACATCCTCTTTGGTAGCATCTAGAGTAGCGATGTATCCTGCCTTTATCGTCTAGTTAGCCACGGTATCTAGCTTGGAACTCTTCCAACATACCGTCCCTTTACTGAGGGTAAAGACAATGCCTGCGACTGACATTCAGTCGTCTTTATCACCCTGGAACCATTCCAGTGATTCTCCCCAGGGTCGATTGATACCGTCTTACTACTACTAGTGAGATTCCTAGCATCCAATTACATCTATCTCATAGATGATAATTTAGGAGGTATCATTTTGATCCTTTATGGAGAATCATTGTGATAAGCGGAGACTGACCGAGCGTAGCATAGGAAACTCTTTCCCTATCAAGAGTATGTTATCCACGTACTCTACGAGGATCGTTACCATACTCCCTACTACCTTTTTGTTTATACAAGATTCATCTACCATTTTGATGATGTCAACTTCTTTGACTAATTCATCAAAACAGACGTTCCAACTCCGTGATGCCTGCTTTATCCTATAAAACATCTTGCACACGTTTCCGCTGCTCCCACTGTCTACGAGGCCCTCTGGCTGTGTACTTATAGACTCCCTCTTCTAAAACATCATTTAGAAAAGCTGTCATGACACCCAACCACCAGATATCGTAGTCATGGTATGTAGCCGTGGCAAGTAGAATCTGGATGGACTTAAGCATAGATACTGGAAAAAGGTTTCATCATTATCCACGCCTGGTCAATGACGAAAACCTTTAACAAGTCTATCTTTGAAAGTCTCAACTTTTCCATCTACACCAAGTAATCTTCTCAAGATATACTTGCTCCTGATGGGGATTTAACCCTTCAGATATAGCAACCAAAGTCCATACTTTGTTGGTGTATAAGGATTCCATCTCAGATCGATAAACATCCAGCCATTCTTACAGAGTCTTACTCTCGATGGCCAGCTCGAAGCTAGTTGGGTCATCATCTCATGATGCAATCCTCGCTCCCACTGTCATAGAGAAACAGAAGTATCTCTCAAGTGGGTGAGGAACCCTATTAGATCGGCGGAGAGGCTGAGGTTCGTTGGAATCTACTGAATCCTTTGGTTCTACCAAATCATCTGCTGTTGTTTGTATAGCTGGAACCTTTCCAGTTGTACATAACAGACCTTGCCTCGAGCCTGTCCGGATTATGCTTTTAGACATAGCCCGAACAACCCCAAATCTTAACTAACTTAAGATATGGGCTCTTCCCTTTCCATATCACATATGAAGTGGTAGGCAACTGATTTGATTCGAACCTAATTCAATAGGTATGCATCTTCTCAAGTGCATAACTCCCAAAAGGAAAATAGGAAACTCAGTAGTACTCATCATAGAGCACACCTTATCACATAGGGTGTGATTGCTCCGCCCCGATATACCATCGTGCTATGGTGTATACGGAGGAGTAATGCTGAGAGAGAATCTCATTCTCCTTTAGAATAGGCCAGGAATTTCCGTGCTCAAGTATTCTCCTCCTTGATCACATCAAAGGACATAATACTTTTACCCGTTTTGGTTCTCTACTTCTAACTTATATTCTGTGAATATCTCAAAAGGTTCGGACTTGTGTTTCAACAGGAACATATGTCTGAATCTTGAGAGATTATCAGAGAATGTAACGAAGTACAAAGAACCAGTCCTGGCATATGTAGACAGGGGACCTAACATACATCAACATGTATCATCCCAAGAGTTCACTAACTCTTTCTCTGTTTCCAGTAAACGGAGCTATGGTCATCTTATCTCTGTGACATGACTGGAAAGTTTCACAAGATGTAAATTCAAACTGATTTAAATATGCATCTACATGTAACTTCAGCTAGTCGGGTCGCATTGATATGACCTAGTCTACAATGCCTCAAGTAGGATTCGTTCATTTCTGAACTCTTCCTCTTGTGTGTGTTCCGTATACTAAAGAACTGTAGTTTGATTTAGAACATCAATGCTTTTAGATAACGTGCCTGAACCGATCAACTTTTGATATAGGAAATGTTCAAAACATTATCCAACAATACAAAATTATAACCTTTCTTTACTAATAAAGAGACTGATATGATTTCGTATATCAGGTTCGGTATCTAATAACATTTGTTCAGAATCAATGTATTTGGAATACAGGGTGATAGTGACCAACAGACTTGGCTGCAACACTTGCCCCGTTTTCTGCCTCATGAAACTTATCACCCGTTCTCAGTTCTCTACCTAGCTGTAACCCTATGTAACAGATTACATATCTGGGATCCTGATCCGGTATCACATACCCAGGACGTAGAGAATACAGAGAAACAGTTCTTTGTATTGAACACACCCGAAGAAGATGCATCATATGCACTTCCTTCGTTTGGTCGGCACGGGAAATCTGGTATTCCCCAATTTCCTGCTCTGTCTTATAACAATTATAAGTTGGAGCGGGACCAACGTTCCCCAGCTCAGTATAACAAGCGGGTTCGGTCAATATTCCGTATTATTATCTTGATTAAGGCGTGATATGGTCGCTACCTGGAGAGAGAGAGAAGAAAACACTCAGCGTGCGCTCTTGCAAGAATAGATTGGTTATTAATTTATCTAATCAGGATGGCTCCCACTGCTTTTTATCAAATCTTCCTTCAAACCCTAAAAGGAAAGACTAGCCGGGATTAATTACACACAACAAGTTCGCCAATCTTTCAGCCAGGCCAGTGTCGGTACTTTGAGGGAGGTCCCCCGTGCTTTCGCACGAACCTAATTAATGTAAACCTCGTTTTCCCAGAGGCGTAACCCCGTTGACACCTTTCTAGACACCTACTTGATCGGCTAATTGTAATGTGTAAAACTCTCCCAGGAGTAACTCTTACTCGCAGCGGGTATCGGGATCCAACTATCTCATAGAAGGTATGCAATCTCATTGCAAATTTCAACACTTGAAATTCCCGATAATATTTTGCCCCGAACGATCTATGACCTTGACAAGGTCAACAAACCATAGACCGCAAGTCAAGTTCAACCCGTCATTTCTTGATTGAATCAAACCCACCCGCACGACCCTTGACAAGGTCAACAAGGCCGCACGACTACCCTAACACAATCTGCATCATATGCATAAGCAGATAAATACTGGTTAGCTACCGCACACTGCGCCTTGACAAGGTCAACAAACGCAGCACGAATACTAAACAGGACTTATCTGAAATGACGGAGGGCTACGACAGGTTTTTCTGAAAACCTATAGCGTAATGAACTTGATATCGTTGTAGGATCGAATGAAATTTGAAATGGAGTGTTTTTTAGGCTTTTCTAGTTTTGCTAAAGGAGTCACTCCCGGTGAAGGGATCGTCGGTCCTTTCCTCGTCGAATGAGGTGCGGGATATATCATATATATCACTGTGCAAAGCAAAAACTCTTAAAAGCAATCAAAAGACAAACCGAGTGTGTAGCATCTGCCAGTTATTGCTAAAGGAGTCACTCCCGGTGAAGGGATCTCGGTCCTTTCCTCATCGAATAAGGTGCAGGATATATCACATATACCGCTGTGCAAAGCAAGAACTGTAGCTACCCTTTTTATTTTTGAAATTCGATTCTACAACATCTTAGGTTTCTTTTATTTCATTAATCACATTAATGAAGTCCCATCATTTAAATACCTAAACATCACAGATAAATACGACGTACACTTATGTCATCCGCATTCGCCTCGATGTCCCCTCATGCACCGTTAGGTTAGGTAACTAACGGCAGAGCAGAGCAGGGCAGGGCTAGCGCGGGTGTAAAACTTAAGTAACGTCTATATAATATATCATATATACTATATACTGTATCTATCATAGAACATCACATGATCACATCACAGATATCGCAGCAGAAGAAACATATGAAATATTGGATATACTAGGACGTCCGTGTTTTCAATACGAGCCAGTATAAAACACGGATTCCACGGTCGCGATGAATAGCCAAACCCACACCCCAAGACCCCTACGAGAGTGGCAAGCAACCCTACCAATTCTAGAGTTAGGAGACCCGGACTCGACTCCTCGAGTTGGTCTCCCTCTGGACTCCAGAACCCGGTTACTTGTGCCCTCCTCCTTGGGTCTATCCTAGTGCGGAAAAGTAAATAATATACAAATGGTGACATCATCCGCAACCTGGAAGTGCCCCAATAAAAGAATATTACATACAAGTTTTTACATGAATGAAAATGAAAAACACTCATCTCACATAAAAAACCCCGGCTATTCAAACACGACGATCCAATATAACATATCCAGCAACACATAACATCACATGTCATCAACGTAAGTAAATATGCGCATCCCAATTGTCGTTGACATATAGCAACGAAACCGGCGATATCACATATTACACTTACGGCCACAGAAAAGAAAGTGTAAAACTACAACAGTTGGAATCCGCAACCTACATAGACATCGCATGCCTAATCAAATGAATTCCTTAGACATCGCATGCCTAACAATTATAAACCCCACATTTTAGTCTCATTCATCGAAAACACTTTTCAATACCAAGTCGGGCAATTCAACAGGATTCCCAACATCCTGATCGAATGCTCGTCGCAAACTTCAGTAGACTGCCGCACCCCCGATACCGTCGACGAAGTGCACCAAGGAGGAACACCGCTGCCGCGAGCACCCGAACGGATGCTTTCGGCGACGGGGTTCTCCTACAGTCACTTGGTCGGGGCTATGGAGTGAGGTTGTCTATTAAGTTTACCCGGCGAGTATCCGCATACGCTACGTGATTGCGACGGACTTTTGATCACATCAAAATTCCGTAGCAACCGATCAAGTGAGACTAAACCGCTAGATTTATAACATTCATTCAGTTATCTCATAACTACTTGTGAATTCCAATTATTGTATCACATTCCAGATAAATAGAAAATGTTAAACTTTTCGATCGAACAGACAAACACCCAAGTTTTCCCGATACAGCTCAACACATGAAATAAGTCTAAAAACATTCAGTTCGTGCCTCAGTACCAACGGTCCAGCCGTAGAAGGGTCAAGCCAACGCCTCACATGTGGCACGCCGTACTGCCCCAAACCCGAAGGTTCAAAGGGCAGTTCAAGACGGTCACATAATCGAGTTAAGGTTTGTTGTCTTCTAGAGGGACCATCGCGTTACTTGCACTACTTAGAACGTCGTTAAACTACGGAAAAATCCAACACTTGGAAATCTTCCGGCAGGGGAAAAAGTGGGTATTTATATCCAGTCGAACTTTTTAACATATTCTAAAAATACCCGGAAAAAACACACTGACAAAATTAGACAATCCGATCGATACACCGAGTCCCCAATACAACCCAGAAAATTCAACTCTTGAAAAAACATTAAAAATTCCCAGGAAAACCAGCACTGCAAACTAGGAATTACTGTGCAAAATTGATTGCAAGAAGAGACAAAAGGGCCGCGGAACCGCCGCATTAGCATGCTAATGTCGCGGTTCCGTCGCGCTTTTATGGATTCAGGGGCCCCGTTTTATACAGTAATTCTTAGAATCTTCTACTGAGTTTTCTGCATATTTTTAATTCTCAAAAATCCACGATTTTCAAAAATGTACAGAGAGCAATATTAGGGTTACGGTTTCGGTTCGATCGGATTTCTAACTCCGTCAACGCATTGCCTAAGGCTCTAGCTAGGCTCTGATACCACTGTAGGGTTCCTAGGCACTCTCAAGAGGTCTCACAAGGCATCAATCATGCCAATTTCAAATTTCCCTAACCATTCACTTAAACCTTAGTTAGTTCTCTACACTTGACCATGGTTCATGATTATGATAAGAATGATTTTATTATTCTTATTATAACACTTATCATAATATTCTTTTCTTCTTCTTCTTCATCTTCAACATTGAAGCAAGCTTGCCTCCATCAATGGCAACTTGTGAAAAAGAGTGAGAAATCCAATTCTAAAGTGAACCCACTTCCTATTTCTTCATCCTCTACCTCTTGCCAAGTAGTAGAGTGTGTTTCCTTCACAAGTTTCATGACTTGGTGAAGTTGGAGCTTGATCTAGTGATGCCTCGATGTAGATCATCTTCGGCACGAAGCCGACGACGTTGCCCGCCCATTTCTCCGATGAAGCCGATGCTAGAGTTCGGGATTGCATTTGGACAGCGGAGAGGACTTCATCACGGAGCCGTGGAGGTGGAGGACCGGATCTACAAAGGTTGTATTTCCGTTCTTCTAGTTTAGTTGTAAACTAGTTGCTTTGTTTCGCCTATTTTTCTAGCCAACGATCCGTATTAGGGTTTCTCGGCACCCGTAAAATTTGAAATTGGCATGATTGATGCCTTGTGAGACCTCTTGAGAGTGCCTAGGAACCCTACAGTGGTATCAGAGAGACAATGAGTGAACACGTTAAGGTAAAGAGTAACCAGATAGCATACTATCATGTCGAGCAAGAAAGTCCTCCCTATATATGTCCTAGCATCCACTACAATATACATCCAATGTACAGTAATGGCCTCTAGGGCATACATATAACTAACACGGCTGTAGCTCTCCCGCTGGCCTCTGGTGCTCGGCCTTAACTTGCTGACAAGTCAGGCATCTCGACACGAAGTCTGTGACGTCCCTCTTCATCCCGTCCCACTAGTAAACACCTCTCATATCATGGTACATCTTGGTGGAACCCGGATGAACACTGTACACCGATCGATGTGCCTCCTCAAGAATCTCGCGCCGCAGTCCCTCAGCATCTGGTACGCACAGTCTACTCCCAAATTGCAGTATCCTCTGATCATCAATCATGAACTCGGAAAATCTGCCCTGCCCAATCTGTGCCATGATCTCTGAACAACGGTCATCACTGTACTGTGCCTCATGTATATGTAGGGTTACTAGGCACTCTCACAAGGGTCTAAAAGGCATCAACCATGCCCGATTTAAAATTTAGACGTGCCGAACAACCCTAACCAAGATCTTTAAACTAGAGATTAGGCGAAACAAAGCATGTTAAACACTTTAACACAAAGAGTTTGGGATTACAACCTTTGTAGTCCGGTCCTTCACTTCCAAAGCTCCGTGTTGAGGTCCCTTCGCTGCGATCATCATGTACCCGAACTCTAGAAAGGCTCCACGAAGAGAATGATGCAAACTTGCTTCCAATCTTCGATAACTAAGATGATCTGCCTTGAAATTTCTTTGACACAATCTCGCACTCACAAATGAAGTGAACACCCTAATCTAAATGTCTAGGATAGATTAGGATGATGAAGTAGGAATTTAGCTCTCATTTATTTTCTTGATCTCACTCAAAATCATCACTAATGAAAAAGCTAGAAAGCTTTTCCATTGAAAAAGAGAAGGAAGAAGAAGAACTATTTCTTTTGTGATGAATAATGAAACTCTAGTGAGGTTAGAAATGCAACCATGGGTTAAGTATGATAACTTAACCCATGTAGAGACTTAACCATGGTCAAGGGTGTAAGTCTACGTTGCGACCCCCGGTTCTTACGGGGAGGCGGAAACGGTATAAAAATCAAATTTTTAGCGCATGGGGCAACATGGACTAACAAAGTCGGGATCTTTTCCTAAACTAAAACTAGCAAACATGCTAAAGAGAGTTAGCTACTCGGAAAGATGGTTATACCTAAACTTGAACTCCTTCTTCTTCAAACTTTGTAGAGGTTGATGGTTCTTTCCTCGTCGCCTTCTTCCGTCAAAGATGGATCCACCTGAGGGTTCAACCTTCGGGCTCTTTCTCGAACTTTGAGAGAACTAGAATGTTCGGCTTGCTAAACCTTTGATCCTAGAGAGAGTAGAGAGTGTCTAGGGGTTGTTTTCTTTTCAAGGAGAGGGATTCTCAACACATGAGAAGGATTCTCCTTGAGCTTGAGGAAGAAGAAGATGAAGTGAGGAGAGAGAATGAATATGATAGAATGAGCTCTTTTCTTTTGCAACCATAACTAAAAGAAAAGGAATTATCTAATTAATAATAATAAATCAAAAATGAAATAGTTGATGGTTGTATTTGGAATGACCACTATCATAAATTCAATAAATGAGTGTAAGCTAGAATCAAGGAGTATCCTTGCAAAGTAATGATGGTGGTCAACATTCAACCATGGTCAACAAGTCAACCATGGTCAACAAGTCAACAAAATCAACCATAACAATATTTCATTTAATTACTATTATTAATTGATATTTCATAAATCTATTAGGGTTTGGAAAAAGACGACTGTCAACTGTGCATACGCACCCGTTCCGAAACCCTAATGAAAAACCTCATCCTCCGCCTCAAGCAACTGTGCATACACACCTGTATTCTTGTTCCGAGGAACAAGAATACCGAGAGATAAAAGCAACCCCAAAACATATACCAGTATCTGGCTCAAACCAGAGCCTGCTAGTATAATCCGTCCGGACTCCAAACGTGCACAAGTGCGCGGATGAGAACGAACCCTGTCGCAAAACCATGCGACCTCTACTCATTTTGCCCAGAGGAGAATACCCTCTGTGTGGGACTCTAAAGACTCGACACTACGCTGGCAGTGGGTTTAACCACAGACCGCAAGCGGCACTAGCTGTGCGTAACGGTCCCCAGGTAGATGCCGACAAGAAGGCTGACGAGGTGAACCCCATCTGAACACCTACTGAGTCTGAATGTGACATTCTCCGTACAGTCCGGTCTGTTCGTCTGATACATCGCATGTCGGGCCTAAGGGGCGGTAAACGTCAGTCCCCCAATAGCAGTACAAGTCGTGTCGGAGTGAAGCCCAAAACACCCTGAGATAATACTGGAAGCCTACCAGTATATCTCGCTTGCCCTGGCCAGGGACTACTCGTGTAATGGCTCTCCTAGACACAGCGCGATGTCAACCCCCAATACCGGGAGAGACGAATCCTGTCTAACCGTCACTGCCTCCAAGTGCTTCGGGACTGCACCTAACCACCACCTGTTTGCACGACTCCTTTGAGCCGTGGTAGGGTAGTGATCAAAGTGCAGTGGGAACACACTCGAGGCGAAGTGCCAGTGTCAAGTCAGCGGACTAAGATGTACTCATGTCACCTGGGAACTGATAACTGACGATAGGTATAATACCAACCTGTCAGTTCCCGACGAGTCCTGTCCAGTGTACTCGTAACCTAACGAGCACCCGTATGCTATCTCCAGTACGACGTACTGATGGCTGTGGGACAGACCATCTCCCATACTGGGATGAGAAGCGCATACGCTAGTCTACTCCGGAGTATCGATGCCCTGTCTCGATAGTCCTGCGACTAGGGACCTGTATAAGGATGTGCTTATAGATTACCCAGCCCCCACTAGTGTGACTGCCATCACAACGCTGGTAATCAAGCAAAGATCCTAAAGGCTCCACTAATGCGTATAGGTGATATCGCAAAATAAACACATGTACACATTGAAGTAGAAACAAACCAAGTAGCATACTACTATATTGAGCAAGATTGTTTATACAAGGTGAATATCCCAAGCTTCCATTAAGTAATATACAAACTAATATGATACAGTAATGGCCTCTAGGGCATATACACTAACAAAGGGTTGGGTTGGGTTAACAAATATCATAACAAATATCATTAGAAAATATCTTTAGCAAGAAACAAAAGAAAACCTTCTAGGAGCATCTAGAAAAAATTAACCCAAATCAAACCTTAATTATGTTTAATCTCCACTAATCACGTTGCATTAATAACCCTAACATATTACAATATTATATATCACATATACAATATTTATTGTAACAAAATAAAATAATACAATTAACATATATCGCATATATATCAATGCATTACCCGAGTAAGAAAAAGAATCTTTTAGTGGGCTTATATTAGTTAATGTAATTTAATATATCAAATATATAATTATACATTAAATTATCGAATCAAAACTTGATCCGATAATCCGGCTATTTCATAAATAACCGACTAATATAATCTGTATCAGTTCATCGAATCAACACTTGATCCGATGACCCGGCTATATCACATATACCCGGCCGATATCTCATATCGCGAGAATCTAATACGGTATCATATACACGTATTGTTCTCGGTCCCGCACATATCATATATTTGCTCCTACTCCGTTTTGCCCGAACCAAGAAACCTCTGTATAGGACTCTAAAGAATCGTCAATACGCCGGCAGTAGGTGATGATCATATCAAACACCCACAGGCTGCAAGCGGTCAGCTAAACATAACAGCCACCCAGGTATTGAGCGATCAGAAGATCAACAAGCAAGCCTGTACTTTCTCCCGTGAATCCAATCAGTAACACTCCCGTACAGTCCGGTCTCTTCGTCTGATATGTCGCATATCTCGCCTAGGGGTGGTAAACGTCAAACCCCAGTAGCTTGATAAATCGTGTCGATATGAGGTCTATAATAGTTCGAGAAACTACTGATAACACTTACCAGTAAATCTCAGTAACCCTGGCCAGGGATTTCCAGTTATAGCCAATCGGACACAGCGCAACATCTACTCCCTATACCGGGAGAGACGAAACCCCTCCTATCGCTCATTGCCTCCATGTGATTCGGGACTGTACCCAAAAGTCACCTTTTGGAACGCCCTCTTGGACGTGGTATGATTAAAATCAAAGCACAGTGGGAATCACACAAGACTCTATGACGATCTCGGGTCTACAGACTAACCTGTACCAGTATCACCAGAGAACTGCCATCTGACGTGAGGTATAATACCATCTGGGAGTTCTCGGCGAGTCCGTCCAGTGTACCCAGTCTCCACTAAGCACCTGTATACCTTCTCTGATGTCAAACACCAATGGATATAGGATCATCCATCGCCCATCATATGGGTCAAGAAGCGCATACGCTAGTCTACTCTGGAGTATCGATGCCCTGTCTCAGTACTCCCACGACTAGGAACATTTGAAGGATGTACTTGGCGACTACACTGTCCCCACTAGTATGATCTGCATCATAGTCCTGGTAGTCAAGTACTCATCCTAAGGGCTTTATCAACATGTGACATAGAGACAATCAGAGTACATGTTAAGATAAAGAGTAACCAGATAGCATACTATCATGTCGAGCAAGAAAGTTCTCCCTATATATGTCCAAGCATCCATTGCAATATTCAACGCATGTACAGTAATGGCCTCTAGGGCATACATATAACTAACAATCTCCCACTTGCACTAGGGCCATCTGTTGTGGTATCGCATACCCAACAATCAGCTGTGGTTGAAGTATCTCATACTCAACCATCCCATAGAAGTCTCTACTAGGAAATAGGCCTTTGTGAGTGGATCCGCGTTGTTGTCCTCTGTGTCTACTTTCCTAACCTTGATCTCCCTGGAGATCAACCATCTCCATGATCAGGTGATGCTACCTAAGAATTATATCTAGAATTCTGATGGGACGGGGGTTTCTTGGCATAAGCCACAAGTGCATTGTCATACAATGGTAGGAACGAAGTTCATCTCATGAACTTATATATATCCAGACTGCCTCTTTGGTAGCATCCTTGGTAACGATGTATCTTGCCTTTAATCGTCTAGTATGTCACGGTATCTAGCTTGGAACTCTTCCAACATACCGTCCCTCCACTGAGGGTAAAAACAATGCCTGCGACTAACATCCAGTCGTCCTTATCACCCTGGAACCCTTCCAGCGATTCTCCCCAGGATCTGTTGATACCATCTCACTACAACTAGTGAGAATCCTAACATCCAAATAGATCTATCTCATAGCTCCAAAACCCAGGATTTAGTAGGTATCAACTTGATCCTTTATGGAGAATCCTTGTGATAAGCGGAGATTGACCAAGCGTAGCAGAGGAAACTCCTTCCCTATCAAGAGAATGTCATCCACGTACTATACGAGGATCACCACCATACTCCCTACTACCTTTTTGTATATACTTGGTTTATCTACCATTTTGATAAAGTCAAACTCTTTAACTACCACATCAAAACAGATGTTCCAACTCCGCGATGCCTGATTTATCGTATAAAACAACTTGCACATGTTTCCGCTGCACCGTCTGTCTACGAAGCCCTCTGGCTGTGTACTTATAGACGCTCTTTTCTAAAACATCATTTAGAAAAGCTGTCATGACACCCAACCACCAGATATCGTAGCCATGGTATGTAGCAGTGGCAAGTAGGATCTGGATGGACTTAAGCATAGCTTTGAAAGTCTCAACTTTTCCATGTACACCAAGTAATCTTCTCAAGATATACTTGTTGGATATAGTGCCTTCAGAGTCAATTATTGGATCGCAGGCACGTGATTGCAATAATTGAGGGAGGACCTATACTGGTAGGACGGTCTTACTCGAGAGGTTTGTATATTATCTGGTTTGTCTTTATCATCGTGTACATGCTTTAGGTGACATTGTAGTTCACTATTGCACGTTGATAGAGAATAGTATGCTACCATGGTTTGTCTTTATCATCGTGTACTACTTTAGGTGACCTTACAGGTTGCTATTACACGTTGATAGAGCCCTTAGGATTCTTTCTTGACTACCAGCAGTATGATGGCGATCATATACGTGAGAGTTGGGTAGTCTATAAGCACATCCTTAAAGTGGTCTCTAGTCATGGAAGTTTCGAGACTGGGCATCGATACTCCATTAGTAGTCTAGTGTATACAGTCGAGACCCCGACGAGGGGCGGTGGCCGGTCTCACAAGCCATTGGTGTCAGTTGGTTCACCTAAGATGTATACAGGTGCTCATTGGGTTATGAGTACACCGGACAGGACTCGCCGGGAACATGCTAGTTGGTATTATACCTAAAGTCAGATAGCAGTTCCCTGGTGACATGTGTACAGGTTAGTTCATCGACCTGAGATCGTCATTTGTCTCGTGTGTACAGGTTTTAAGCATACGATAGCGCCGGTTTCTAGTTTGAAAAAGTTTTCGTTTCCGCATTTTGGCATCGGAAAGACGGCCGGGGCGCTACCGTAGTCTTACATGGTATCAGAGCCACGCCATTAACCTTTACTAGCTTGCTCTAACATGTTTAGAACTTTGATCGGACGAAATTTCCAAAAACTGCATTTCCAAGTCACAGTTTCTGTCGAATTTTTCCTGTGGTCAATAAATTATTTTGTGTGCTGTAGAAAAATAGGCAGGGTTTATTAAGAGAACTGAGAAAATTTAGTGGACTGATTTCACTATAGCGCGGCGGATCCGTGGCCGTACCCACGTTTTGGCCGCGGATCCGCCTCCGTACTGTAGCCACAGTGCACGAAATTTTCTGAGGTGGTCTCTGACTTGGAAATATGATTTCTGGTATTTTTTGTTTGGGCCCAGATTTGTCTGAGTACTGGGAATTTTGCTTGGGGCCCACTTCGAGAAACTTTGTCAATCAAAATTTTAAAACATGTTAGTTCACAGTATTTACATTATATTTGCGACTGTGAATGTCATTCGAGCGGTAAATCATGTCTAGCTATAGCTCTTTTAGACGGATTTGCAAACGTGACATTCAGGTTGATGTTCTGTGTTGTGCTGTGATGTTGCGGATTTGTCATGGTGGATAGCCTGGATGCAATGGTAATATAGTTTGGTTGTATTTGTACATTTGATATTGCGGGGGCGAGCGTCCGACATGTAGACTGCCGTCACTGCCTGTTTGTATATTATTCTTTTGGGGCACGACCGAGCTGAGGTCGATATACCCGTTGTATATATATTTTACTTTATGTACTAGGATTACCCCGCGGTGGGGTGCATGAATAGCCGGGTTCTAGAGGGCAACGGGTCCGCATCTCATGGCTTTGAGACAGAGGGGGCTTCACTCTAGAATTGGCGGGCTGTTCGCCATACTCGTAGGGGGTACAGGTTGACCCAAGGAGGGGTGCCCAAGTTACCGGATTCCATGAAGTGCTGGGTGCTCCATTCACGTTGTTGAAGGGGGCTGCCTCGCTTCAGGTTTTGGCGGGTAACTTGCCGCGCCCGTAAGGGTCTAGGATTTCAATGCACAGGCTATCCACACGACTAGGAGAACGTCGGGTTTCAGTAGCGGCTCTATGAAACCCGGGGATCCCAGATTATCTGTATTGTTCTGTGATGTTTATTACATTACTGTGATGTTGCTTTTTATCATGCCTTGAACGATTATTATATATTGATATATATACTAGTAGATGTTGTATATGTTTTACACCCGCACTAGTCCAGTCCCTGCTCTGTCGTTAGTTAAGTAACCTAACGGGTGATGACGGGACCCAGTGGCGAATGCGGATAGCATATACGTACATCATATTTTCATTCTTTTGTGGTGTGATTAATTGATGGGACTGCGTTGATTCGGATCAATGCAACCTAAACAAACCTATTCTGATGTTGTTGGAACTTTTTCAAAAGGCTGTTATTGAAAGGACGTTTTCTTTTGTTTTACACAGTGGTATTCGGTTATGAATATCCAGCACCTCAGTCAACGAGGCAAGGGCCGAGATCCCTTCACCGGGAGTGACCCCTTGGACAGAAGTTTGCGTCGGGGTAATAACTTCACTATAGCCGATTAGTTTTTGCTTTGCATCGTGGTATTCAGTTGGAATATCCTGCACCTCATTCTACGGGGAAAGAGCCGTGATCCCTTCACTGGGAGTGACCTCTTTAGCAAAGGTTTTCGCCACTATATTTTTATAAAAAGCTATCCGGTTCCTTCAACGATATCAAGTTCATTACGTTAAAGGTTTTTCGCCAAAAACCATTCGTAGCCCTCCGTCATTTCAGAGAGGTAGCACTTAGTATTCATGCTATGTATGTTGGCCTTCGTCAAGGCATAGTGTAAGGTAGCTATTTGTTACTTTTCTGCTGCATAGATAGATGCGTTGGTTTGGGACAGTCGTACTACTATTTTGGCCTTCGTCAAGAGTATGTACGGGTGGGTTCAAATTAACCTGGACAATGACGGGTAGAACTTGACATGTGACTTATGATATGTTGGCCTTCGTCAAGGTCATAAGAGCATGGGGTAAAAATAACATCGGGAGTTTCTAAAGAAACTGAAGCTTGCCAGATATGCGCATACCTTCTGGAGTATGATAACGTGAGTGGATTCCATCACGTTATCATGCGATGATAGTTGGATCCCGATTCCCGCTGATGAGTTGGTTTACTCCTCGGGTGATTCCGACTAATTCTTCTTTCAGGTTTGAAGGAGAATTTGATGTTACAGTGGGAGGTTTCCTGATTAGATAAAGTGATAACCATTCTGATCTAGGTTAGAGTGCACGCTGAGTGTTTCTTTTCTCTCTCTCTTTGGCAGCGACCATGACCCGACCCTTGACTATGACTCAGTGACCAAGTTAACCGAACCTTCTTAAAACACTGGCTTTTGGATTGTCTGAGTTGCAAAGCTCATTGCCACTCCTACTTTTACCCTTTTCTCCAAAACACACCGTATTACTATGAACATCCACTTCCATTGGATAAAACCATCGTATGGTTATATACGAACTCGAAGGAACTTGTTCCAGATTCGAGGATGGTTTCCGGTTCTGGAGAAAATGAATAGGACTATTCAGTTGTCTTTTCCTTTTACCTTCTCTCAGGTTGCGAGTGCTCCTTGGATTAGGACGGTACACCTATTATGCTAATTGGATAGTCTTCTTCCAAACCATAGGCAGGTGCCAAAAAGTAGGTAAGGAAGAAAACTATTTAGCCTAACGATGGTGTACAGAAGGTAATAAGTTAAGACAAATAAAGAGATTAGTAAGAGAGCAAGGTAAATTGCGACTGCTATTCATGACCAAACCAAGTATTTTTTCGCCAATCCTACATCACCTTTGTATTTCTCCAGGACACTCCGTATCACTACGAAGATCCACAGTTATTTGGTTACTCCATCGTATGGTTATATACAAACTCGATGGAACTTGTTCCAGTTCGGGGATGGATTCTGGTTCAAGAGAAATAAGAATAAGGTTTATTCAGTTGTCTTTTATCTTTACCTTCTCTCGGGTTGCGAGTGCTCCTAGGATTAGGAAAGTACACCTATTACGCTTATTGGATAGTCTTCTTCCAGACCATAGGCTGGTGCCGAACGGTAGGGAAGGAAGAAAACCATTTAGCCTAATGATGTTGTGCAGAAGGTAACGACTAAAGACATATAAAAGGATTTGGAGAGATGGCAAAGAAATATACGGTTATAGTCATGAATCTGGAAAATGGAAGAGGCATTACTAGGAATACCCGGATACCCCTTCGAAACATTTACATGTTTCAGTTTCACTGTGTATTGTTAAAAGAAAACTGATTTCCTAATTAGTCCTTACTCCAGGGTATGTATTTACCAAGTTTGATTCTCACATCTATATGGTTTTACAGATGATGAGTGGGAGTAAGTTATTGGGAATTGGGTGATCATCATCATTATATCGGGATTCGTTGTAATTGGTAATGTTTGAGGAAATCGCCTGGGCTGTTTGCCGGACGGCAAATATTTCGTTTTGAATATCCATTGTTATGCACCAATTTCAAATTGATATATCTGTACGTTTATTTTTTATAAAGTGAGATATAACTTTTTGAAATTATGTCGATGACATTTACCTATATCAGTTGATGGTTAGGTAAGGAGCATTAAACAGCGGTGTAATTCTTCATAACCATAGTACAGTTTTCAACCTACGACGCACAGAGTTCGAGTTATTCAACTCAGGGGACTTATACAGACGATTGTATGTTGTCCAGTGTCCATGAGGACAGAGGGGTTGGTACTCGTACTATATTCTGTTTACTTGTGACTTCTCTAGTTTTTAGATATGTGTTTCGTAGAAATGCAAGGTCTAATTTTTGAGAAGTTATAAGTATAAGAATAAAGTAGAGAACCACGTATTGCAAATATCGGGATTCTTCAAGGTGATCAAAAATGTAGATATTTGTGTGTGGTATTCAGTTGATAGTAATGATTTTGAGAACTTGCTTCTCTTTCAGGTTACTCATATCTGGATGTATTCCTAAGTTGAGTAATGCTGATCGGCCTCTTTCTATTTAGTTGACATGCACTGGAGACAGCTGCATGATTTGAATCTGGTTCCAATTAAATCTGTGCCTCTGTTTCTATATTGGATATAGAATAGTTCATATCTTAACAATGTTAAGGTACGGGGAGTTGTCCGGCTTATGCTTAAAATCAGACTCTGGATAACTCAAGGCACGTTTCTGTAATGGCTGTTTGTGGGTTGACCTGGGCTATGACGAGGGTTGACTTTCTACCATCTGGAAGATCAATAGTGATATTGTTCTTGACTCGCTACAGTTTTAGTAAAATGGATTTTTTCAGAAAACAGTAGTGGGAGTATGGTAGAACTGGAAGTGATTCCAGAACCGCAAACGATTACTGAAAATTTGATAAGAAACTAAAGATTCAATCTAGTTTGACATTTCATTGGCCACTCCGCAGATATGGTGGGTAACCTCAGGCACTCGAGAGGTACTTCGGTATGCTCAAAGACAGTGAAAGGGAGGTTCTTGTTTACCTAGACTTGCCATTACTGTTGTTCCAGGCTATGAGACCCGGCAGGAGGATGAATATAGCGTCGTTCTAAACTAGCTTTAGAAGTGCATGTGTATATGACTCTGCCAGAGGGTTTTCGTAGTCAGTGGGAGCAGCAGAAGCATAGTGGACAAGTAGCTTATGTCTATTTATGGACTAAAGCAAATATAGCGGAGATAGATCATCTATTTCTGATGTAACAGTCATAGGTTTGACTTCATAGGAATAGGGGATGGATCTGTTAAGAAGGTAGTAGGGTGTGATGTCCTGGTATTTAAATGACATACACAGAGTAGGAAATGAAATTCCTATACTACGATCGGTTATACTTTGGTTGTCACACAGTGGTTTCTCTACAAAGGATATAGACATAATATCAAACATTCTGGTTACTAGATCTATGGTTTTAGATCTAGATTTGGGTAGTTTCCCAATCTGGGTACTTAGACAGCATTCTAAAGGTGTTTTAGAATGGATGACACCTGGCATGCTGGTGTACCTGCAAGTGATGGAGTCACCCTCTCTAAAGGTGTCTTACAGACTAAAGGGGAGAGGGATGTGCATGATTGGCAGATCACTTGCTTAGGCAATTGAGTCAATCATGAGATGTCAAGTACCACACCAGATATTGTTTTTGCACCAGATGCAGTAAGTTGATATTAATCCTATCCTGGAAAGACGTTCGGAAGCAGTTTTAGAACATAAGTGGATGTTCTAGGGATATGATAACGACAGCCTCTTTCGGGAAACGGTTATCATTCCAGGCTTCCAAGGTGACCTGGATGACAGAGTGACTGTCAGAGTTATAGTTTTCCCTCTGACGAGGGGCAGTATTTTGGACAGGTGGTCCAAGAGGATACTGAGGGAGGCATGGCGCAGGATACTGATTGGTTTCAGTTGACGATACAGTCTAAGAAGTTTGGATTTGGAGTTCATTTATGAACTAGGTCCCATCAGATATCCAGACATATTCTAAGACAGGTATTGCTCATTTCGGGAGATGGCTTTCTCCGCGAACTTGAGATAAAGAGAGACATAGAAAGAAACATCATGGCCGATCCACTAGCTGAGGCTATCTCTCGAACGCAATAGTTTCGCAAACGGGCTTTGTGAGACTGATCAGTAGAGGAGTTGGGTGTTCGGTATCACACGGGCTGTGAGTATGCGACATCGCAATAATTAGCCTTGAGTGCAAGTGGGAGATTGTTGAATATAGTGCCTTCAGAGTCAATTATTGGATCGTAGGCATGTGATTGCAATGATTGAGGGAGGACCTATACTGGTAGGACAGTCTTACTCAAGAGGTTTGTATACTATCTGGTTTGTCTTTATCATCGTGTACATGCTTTAGGTGACATTGTAGTTCACTATTACACGTTGATAGAGAATAGTATGCTACCATGGTTTGTCTTTATCATCGTGTACTGTTTTAGATGACCTTACAGGTCGCTATTACATGTTGATAGAGCCCTTAGGATTCTTGCTTGACTACCAGTAGTATGATGGCGATCATATACGTAAGAGTTTGGTAGTCTATAAGCACATCCTTAAAGTGGTCCCTAATCTTGGGAGTTTCGAGACTGGGCATCGATACTGCATTAGTAGACTAGTGTATACAGTCGAGACCCCGACGAGGGGAGGTGGCCGGTCTCACAAGCCATTGGTGTCAGTTGGTTCACCTAAGATGTATACAAGTGCTCATTGGGTTATGAGTACATCGGACAGGACTCGCCGGGAACATGCTAGTTGGTATTATACCTAGCGTCAAATAGCAGTTCCCTGGTGATATGTGTACAGGTTAGTTCATCGACCTGAGATCGTCATTTTTCTCGTGTGAGTTCCCACTGTACTTTGATTACTACCCTACCACGGCTCAAAGGAGTCGTGCAAACAGGTTTTAGTTGGGTACAGTCCCGAGCCACATGGAGGCAGTGAGCGGATCTGCAGGGGTTTCGTCTCTTCCGGTATTGGGGGTGAGATCGCGCTGTGTCTAGGAGAGCCATTACACGAAGTCCTTGGCTAAGGCAGGAGATTTACTAGTAGGTATTCCAGTAGTATCTCAGGGTGTTCTGGGCTACACTCCGACACGACTTGTACCGCTTTTGGGGGTCTGACTTTTACCAATCCCCTAGGCCCGACATGCGATGCTCATAGACGAGCAGACCGGACTGTACGGATATTGTCACTGACAGGCTCAGTAGGGTGTCAGGATGAGTTCGCTCATCGACCTCCCTTTTGGTCAATACCTGGTAGCCCGTTACGTACGGCTAGTACCTCTGACATGCTAGTGGTTAAATCCATAGCCAATATATTGACGAGTCTTTAGAGTCCCCCACAGACAGTTTCTCAAGTTTCGGGTGAAACGTTGTAGAGGCCGTATGATATATGGCAAGGTTCGATCATATACGTGCAGTAGAGCACGGATCATGATCGGGCGGATCATACTAGTGGGTTTTGGTTTAAGTCGGATCCTGGTATTAGATTTGTTGGATTATTTTAGTCTCGTCGCATTCGCATTCAGTCGGAATGCGGATGCAGGTATGTATATACAGGTGAGGGGTATCCTTGTGATCCGTCACGAGTTTACTTTAGATGTTGTCGTATCTTTTTATTGTTGCAAACATTTAGATTAATGTTTGCATATAGAATAATGAGCTAGAATTCATCATTTGGAGCATTTATTGCGACACATGCATAAGTGGTGACTCATGGTCTCTTTTTTTGTGCATGTGTCATATTATGAGCTTGATTTGTATTGATATGATAAGAAAAGAGAGAGAGGGGCAGCCTTATGAGTGAGTTTGGTCTTGTATTATTTTTGATCTCTCTCATTTTATCATAGAAACACACAAAAGAAAAAGAAACCTCTTCTTCTTCTTCTTCCTCTAGCTCACTATTTTCCATGGATAGCAACACCATCAACCTCCATCCAAGCAATGGATGCAAGAGACAAAGTGATCACAAACATTCTCCACAACACCTTGGACACGTCGGCTAGCACACTTCATGCCCGAGTTGCTTCGGATGATGCGGGAGCCCGTAAAAAGACTCGTAGATGAGGCGCCCTTTCCGACGAGGAGATCAAGACCGGAGTTGCCACGGGGAGCTTGGGATGGTGGCCAAAGACCGAAGAACACAGATCGATCGGTATAGCCTTTCTATCCCTTCTCTAGATAGCTAGTTGTAAATTAATGGTTCGATCCGGGTTTTAAGCATACGATAGCGCCGGTTTCTAGTTTGAAAAAGTTTTCGTTTCCGCATTTTGGCCTCGGAAAGACGGCCGGGGCGCTACCGTAGTCTTACAATACTTGCTCCTGATGGGGATTTAACCCTTCAGATAAAGCAACCAAAGTCCATACTTTGTTGGTGTATAAGGATTCCATCTCAGATCACTAAGCATCCAGCCATTCTTACAGAGTCCCACTCCTGATGGCCTGCTTGAAATAAGTTGGGTCATCATCTCATGATGCAATCCTCGCTCCCACTGTCATAGAGAAACTGAAGTATCTCTCAGGTGGATGAGGAACCCTACCACATCGGCGGAGAGGCTGAGGTTCGTTGGAAACTATTGAATCCTCCGGGTTTACCAAATCATCAGCTGCAGTTTATATAGCTGGAACTTCTTCCAGTTCTACCTCATGACCACTAATTTTTCCACAAGAAATTCCCTTTCACAAAGGTGGCATGCTGAGAAACAAAACATCTTTTGTTCCTCTGTTAGGTAGAAGATATTCCCTTGCGTATGCTTGGGATATCCAACAAACTTCCACAGATCTGACTTTGGCTCGAGCTTGTCCGGATTATGCTTTTAGACATAGGCTGGACAACCCCAAATCTTAACATACTTAAGACATGGGCTCTTCCCATTCCATATCACATATGAAGTGGTAGGCAACTCATTTGATTGGAACCCTATTCAATAGGTATGCAGCTTCTCAAGTGCATAACTCCTAAAAGGAAATAGTAAACTCAGTAGTACTCATCATAGAGCGCACCATATCTAATAGGGTGTGTTTGCTCCGCCCCAATGCACCGACGTGTTGTGGTGTATACGGAGGAGTAATGCTGAGAGAGAATCTCATTCTCCTTTAGAATAGTCCAGGAATCTCCGTGCTCAAGTATTCTCCTCCCTGATCTCATCAAAGGACATAATACTTATACCTATTTTTGGTTCTCTACTTCTAACTTATATTCATTGAATTTCTCAAAAGTTCCGGACTTGTGTTTCAACAAGAACATATGTCCGGATCTTGAGAGATAATCAGTGAATGTAATGAAGTACAAAGAACCGATCCTGGCATATGTAGACAGGGGACTTTCATACATCAGCATGTATCAATCCCAAGAGTTCACTAACTCTTTCTCTGTTTCCAATAAACGGAGATGTGGTCATCTTATCTCTGTGACATGACCGGCAAGTTTCACAAGATGTAAATTCAAACTAATTTAAATATGCATCTATATGTAACTTCAGCTAGTCGGGTCGCATTGATATGACCTAGTCTACAATGCCTCAAGAAGGACTCGTTCATTTCTGAACTCTTCCTCTTCTGTGTGTTCTGTACATTAAGAACTGTGGTTTGATTTAGAACGTTTATGCTTTTAGATAACGTGCCTGAGCCGATCAACTCTTGATTTAAGAAATGTTCAAAACATTATCCAACAATACAAAATTATATCCATCTTTACTAATAAAGAGGCTGATATGATGTTGTATATCAGGTTCGGTATCTAATAACATTCATTCAGAATCAATGTATTCTGGTAATATAGGGTGATAACTACCAACAGACTTGGCTGCAACACTTGCATCGTTTCTATCTCATGAAATTTATCACCCGTTCTCAGTTCTCTACCTATCTGTAGCCCATGTAACAAATTACATTTGCGGGATCCTGATCCGGTATCTCATACCCAAGACGTAAAGGATACTGAGAAACAGTTCTCGGTAATGAACACACCCGAAAAAGATGCATCAGCATACACTTTCTTCGTTTGGGTGGCACGGGAATTCTGGTAATCCCCAATTTTCTGCTCTGTCTTATAACAATTATAAGTTGGAACGGGACCAATGTTCCCTAGCGTAGTATAACAAGCGAGTTCGGCCAATTCATCCGTATTATAATCTTGATTAAAGCGTGACATAGTCGTAACCAGGAGAGAGAGAGAAGAAAACACTCAGCGTATGCTCTTGCAAGATTAGATTGGTTATTAATATACCTAATCAGGATGTCTCCCACTGTTTTAGTCAAATCTTCCTTCAAACCCTAAAAGAAAAGACTAGCCGGGATTAATTACACTTTACAAGTTAGCCAATCTTTCAGCCAGGCCAGTGCCGGTACTTTGAGGGAGGTTCCCCGCGCTTTCGCACGGACCTAATTAAAATAAACCTCGTTTTCCTAGGGGCGTAACCCCATTAACACCTTTCTAGACACCTACTTGATCGGCTAATTGTAATGTGTAAAACTCTCACAGGAGTAACTCTTACTCGCAGCGGGTATCGGGATCCAACTATCTCATAGAAGGTATGCAATCTCATTGCAAATTTCAACTCTTGAAATTCCCAATAATATTTTACCCCTAGCGGCCTATGACCTTGACGAATGCCAAACCACCCATAGTCCGCTAGTCAAGTTCAACCCGTACATTTCCTGATTGAATTAAACCCGCCCGCACGAACCTTGACGAATGCCAAACAACGCCGTACGAATACCCTAATCCAATCACATCGTATGCTAGCAGATAAACACTAGTTAGCTACCGTACACTACGCCTTGATGAATGCCAAACTACCGCAGCACGAATACTAAGTAGTACTTATCTGAAATGACGGAGGGCTACGACAGGTTTTTAAGAAAACCCTTTGCGTAATGAACTTCATATCGTTATAGAATCGAGTGATTTTAAATGGAGTGTTTTTTAGGCCTTTTCTAGTTTTGCTAAAAAGGTCACTCCTGGTGAAGGGATCGTCGGCTCTTTCCTTATCGAATAAGGTGCAGGATATTTCACAAATATCACTATGCAAATCAAAAACTATAGAAGCAATTAAAAGACAAACCGAGTTTGTAGCATCTGCGAGTTATTGCTAAAGAGGTCAATCACGGTGAAGGGATCTCGGCTCTTTCCTTATCGAATAAGGTGCTGGATGTTCTACAAGGAACACCGCTATGCAAAGCAAGAACTAGAGCTACCAGTTTTTAAACAAGTTTCTACAACACCTTTAGGTTTCTTTTATTTCATTAATCTCATTAATGAAGTCTCATTTTATCATGCTTCATAAGCATCAGATATGAAACGAAATCAGCAATATAACATATATCTCATATATATAATATAAATATTCGTCTCAGGCAGTAATATGATCTCATCACAGAACATTGCAGCAGAAGAACATATATGAAATATTGGATATACTAGGAGGTCCGTGTTTTAATATGAGCCTGTATAAAATGTGGATTCCACGGTCGCGATGAATAGCCAAACCCACATCCCTATACCCCTACGAGAGCGGCAAGCAACACTGCCAATTCTAGGGTTAGGAGACCCGGTCTCGACTCCTCGAGATGATCTCCCACTGGACCCTAGAATCCGGTTACTTGTGCTCCCCGCCTTGGGTCTACATAATGCGGAAAAGTAAATAATATACAAAGGTGACATCGTCCTCAGCCCGGAAGTGCCCCAATAAAAGAATATTACATACAATAAATTTTACATGAATGAAAAAGAAAAACTCTCATCTCACATAAAACCCCCGGCTATTCAGAACACGACGATCCAATATAACATATCACAGCAACACATAATATCTCATATCATCAATGTAACTAAGTATGCATACACAGATTGTCGTTGATGTATAGCAACGAAAACCGGCGATACAACTACATACTACACTTACGGTCGCAGAAAAGAAAGTGTAAAACTACAACAATTGGAATCCGCAACCTCCTTAAATATCGCATGCCTAACCAAATGAATTCCTCAGACATCGCATGCCTAACAATTATAAACCCCGCGTTTTAGTCTCATTATCAAAAACTCTTTTCAATATCAAGTCGGGCAATTCAACAAGATTCCCGACATCCTGATCGAATGCTCGTCGCAAACTTTAATAGACGGCCGCAGCCCCGAATGCCGTCGACGAAGTGCACTAAGGAGGAACAACGCTGCCGCGAGCATCCGAACGGATGCTTTTGGCGACGGGGTTCTCATACAGTCACTTGGTCGGGGCTATGGGGCATGGCTGTCTATTAAGTTTACTCGGCGAGTATCCTCGTACGCTACGTGATTGCGACGGACTTTTGATCGCATCAAAATCCCGTGGCAACCGATCATCTAAGACTGAACTGCTAGATTTATAACATTCAAATTAGTTATCTCATAACTACTTGTGGATTCCAAATATTGTATCACATTCCAGATAAATAGACAATGTTAAACTTTTCGATCGAATAAACAAACACCCAAGATTTCCCAAAAAGTTCTCAACATTTGAAATTAGTTTAAAAATATCCATCACATGCCACAGAACCAATGGTCCAGCCGTAGAAGGGTCAAGCCAACGGCTCACATATGGCAACGTCGTACTGCCACAAACCCGAAGGTTTAGAGGCGGTTCAGACGGTCACATAATCGAGTTAAGGTTTTTGTTCTTCTAGAGGGTCTACCGCGTTACTTGCATGACTAAGAACGTTCTTAAACTATGGAAAAATCCAACACTTGGAAATTTTCCGGCAGGGGAAAAAGTGAGTTATTGATATCCGTTCGAACTTTTTAACACGTTCTAAAAATTACCCGGACAAACTAAACGAAGTTAAACTTTCCGATCGAAGCAACGAGTTCCCAATACAACCCAGAAAACTCAACACTTGAGTGGAATAAAAATTCCCAGAACAATCAGAAAATATGTAAGAATATTACTGTGTAAAAAGAAAACCATAATTACACTATTTGGCCGCAGAACCGCCGCGCAAGGCATGATCCTACCGTGGTTCCGCGTCGGTTTAAGCGAATTAGTAGCTCGTTTTACACAAAAATCCTTATAATTCCCTGCTTATTTATCTGAGTATTTTTAATGTGAAAAATGAAAACTTTTGAAAAAATTTCCAGAAACTAGGGTTTTACGGGTATTCGGAGTTCGATCGGACTTTAAACTTCGCCTGGACTTCGCCTAAAACTCTAGCTTGGCTCTGATACCACTGTAGGGTTACTAGGCACTCTCATAAGGGTCTATAAGGCATCAACCATGCCGGATTTAAAATTTAGACGTGCCGAACAATCCTAACCAAGATCTTTAAACTAGAGATTAGGCGAAACAAAGCATGTTAAACACTTTAACACAAAGAGTTTGGGATTACAACCTTTGTAGTCCGGTCCTTCACTTCTAAACCTCCGTGTTGAGGTCCCTTCGCTGCGATCATCATGTACCCGGACTCTAGAGAGGCTCCACGAAGAGAATGATGTAAACTTGCTTCCGATCTTCGATAACTAAGATGATCTGCCTTGAAATTTCTTTGACACAAGCTCTCACTCACAAATGAAGTGAACACCCTAATCTAAATGGTTAGGATAGATTAGGATGATGAAGTAGGAATTTAACTCTCATTTGTTTTCTTAATCTCACTCAAAATCATCACTAATGAAAAAGCTAGAAAGCTTTTCCATTGAAAAAGAGAAGGAAGAAGAAGAACCATTTCTTTTGTGATGAATAATGAAACTCTAGTGAGGTTAGAAATGCAACCATGGATTAAGTATGATAACTTAACCCATGTAGAGACTTAACCATGGTCAAGGGTTGGGTTGGGTTAACAAATATCATAACGAATATCTTTAGAAAATATCTTTAGCAAGAAACAAAAGAAAACCTTCTAGAAGCTTCTAGAAAAAATTAACCCAAATCAAACCTTAATCATGTTTAATCTCCACTAATCACGTTGCATTAATAACCCTAACATGTTACAATATTATATATCACATATACAATATTTATTGTAACAAAATAAAATAATACAATTAACATATATCGCATATATATCAATGTATTACCCGAGTGAGAAAAACAATCTTTTAGTGAGCTTATATTAGTTAATGTAATTTAATATATCAAATATATAATTATACATTAAATTATCGAATCAACACTTGATCTGATAATCCGGCTATTTCACAAATAACCGACTAATATAATCTGTATCAGTTCATCGAATCAACACTTGATCCAATGACCCGGCTATATCACATATACCCGGCCGATATCTCATATCGCGAGAATCTAATACGGTATTACATACACGTATTGTTCTCGGTCCCGCACATATCATATATGTGCTCCTACTCTGTTTTGCCCGAGCCAAGAAACCTCTGTGTAGGACTCTAAAGAATCGTCAATACGCCGGCAGTAGGTGATGATCATATCAAACACCCATAAGCAGCAAAAGGTCGGCTAAACGTAATAGCCACCCAGGTATTGAGCGATCATAAGATCAACAAGCAAGCCTGTACTTTCTCCCGTGAATCCAATCAATAACACTCCCGTACAGTCCGGTCTCTTCGTCTGATATGTCGCATATCTTGCCTAGGGGTGGTAAACGTCAGACCCCAGTAGCTTGATAAGTTGTGTCGATATGTGGTCTATAACAGTTCGAGAAACTACTGATAACACTTACCAGTAAATCTCAGCAACCCTGGTCAGGGATTTCCAGTTATAGCCAATTGAACACAGCGCAACATCAACTCCCTGTACCGGGAGAGACGAAACCCCTCCTATCGCTCATTGCCTCCATGTGATTCGGGACTGTACCTAAAAGCCACCTTTTTGCACGCCCTCTTGGACATGGTATGATAGAAATCAAAGAATATATAGTGGGAATCACACAAGACTCTATGACGATCTCGGGTCTATAGACTAACCTGTACCAGTGTCACCAGAGAACTGCCATCTGACGTGAGGTATAATACCATCTTGGAGTTCTCGGCGAGTCCGTCCAGTGTACCCAGTCTCTACTGAGCACCTGTATACCTTCTCTGAAGTCAAACACCAATGGATATGGGATCATCCATCGCCCATCATATGGGTCAAGAAGCGCATACCCTAGTCTACTCTGGAGTATCGATGCCCTGTCTCGGTATTTCCACGACTAGGAACATTTGAAGGATGTACTTAGCGACTACACTGTCCCCACTGGTATGATCTGCATCATAGTCCTGGTAGTCAAGTACTCATCCTAAGGGCTTTATCAACATGTGACATAGAGACAATCAGAGTACATGTTAAGATAAAGAGTAACCAGATAGCATACTATCATGTCGAGCAAGAAAGTCCTCCCTATATATGTCCAAGCATCCACTGCAATGTACAACGTATGTACAGTAATGGCCTCTAGGGCATATATATAACTAACAGTATACGATCAAGCAACTGTGGCGTGCACGAACATGCGCAAGCTGTCCCCCGATCGGAGTGCACTCGAACTGCACTCGGCTGTCGCATAACATCTGCCAATCTGCCGTCGACTACCTCTGTACTGCTCTCAAACAAGATAGACTACCCCCGGGCCTCCTACTCATAGCATCCGCCACTACATTCGCCTTGCCCGGGAGATACAAGATCTCACAATCGTAGTCCTTTACTAGTTCCATCCAACGGCGCTGTCTATGATTCAGGTCTCGCTGCTGAAATATATACTTTAAGCTCTTGTGATCAGTGAATATCTAGCATGACTCGCCGTATAGGTAATGTCGCCAGATCTTGAGTGCAAAGACCACTGCAGCCATCTCTAAATCGTGAGTGGGGTAGTTCTGTTCATGTTTCTTCAGCTGTCGAGAAGCATACGCGATCACCCTGTCGTGCTGCATCAATACGCACCCTAGCCCCACTCAAGAAGCGTCATAATAGACCACAAATCCGTCCGATCCTGAAGGCAATGATAACACCGGCGCCGTAGTCAAACAAGTCCGCAACTGCTAAAGCTGTGCTCGCACTCCTCCGTCCCATCAAAAAGAACTCCCTTCCGGGTCAACCCGGTCAACGGTGCAGCAATGCGGGAGAAGTCCTGTACAAATCGTCTGTAGTAGCCGGCCAGTCCAAGAAAGCTGCGGATCTCGGTAACTGATGCGGGTCTGGCCCAACACTGAACGTCCTCGATCTTCTTCGGGTCCACACATATTTGATCTCATGTAATCACGTGACCCAAGAAGTCTACGCTGTCAATCCAGAATGCGCACTTGGAGAATTTTGCGAACAGCTGGTGCTCCTTCAAAGTCTGCAGTGTGGTCCGCAAGTGCTGCCCGTGCTCCTCTCGGCTCTGGGAATACACTAAAATATCGTCAATGAATATGATGATGAACATATCAAGATACGGCCGGAAAATACGGTTCATCAAGTCCATAAATACTGCTAGGGCATTGGTGAGTCCGAACGATATCACCAAAAACTCATAATGGTCGTAATACGTGCGGAAAGCTGTCCTCGGAATATCCTACCGTCGAACCCGCAGCTGATGGTAGCCTGATCGTAAGTCGATCCTCGAAAAGTATCCTGCACCCTGAAGCTGGTCGAACAAGTCATCGACGCGTGGTAAAGGATATTTGTTCCGCACGGTAACCCTGTTCAGGTGGCGGTAGTCGATACACAAACGCAAACCGCCATCCTTCTTCTTGACAAACAGGACTGGAGCACCCCAAGGAAACACACTGGGTCGAATAAGTCCCTTATCCAGCAAATCTTGCAACTGACCCTTCAACTCTCTAAGCTCCGCCGGGTCCATCCGATAAGGCGGTATAGAAATAGGCCCCGTGCCGGGAATCAAATCAATACAGAAAGTAATATCACGCTCAGGCGGTAGCCCAGGAAGCTCGTCAAGGAAAACATCAGGGAACTCACGAACAATCGGAACCTGGTCCAACGGAACCTCTGTTGCTCTAGTATTGCAAACATAAGCTAGAAATCCCTGACATCCCTTCCTCAAAAGCTGTCCAGCGCGAAGAGAAGAAATCAAACTGTGAGGGGCGGCACCACTGTCCCCCTGCACAACAAAAGCCGACTCACCGGGAAAACAAAACCTAACTGTCTTCTCTCGGCAGTCCACAGACGCATAGCACGTGGCTAACCAATCCATGCCCAGAAGAACATCGAAGTCCAACATCTCAAGAAGGATCAAGTCGACAGGCAACTCTCTCTCTCGCCAATACGGACAACACATGATCGGAACACGTGTCTAGCAATAAACGACTCTCCCACCGGAGTGGTCACAAAAAGCGGCTGATCAAGCAAACCAGACTCTCTACCCAAACTCGGCACAAAGTGTGTGGAAACGTACGAGTGCGTGGATCCCGGATCAAACAACACGTGTGCGTCAACAGAACATATTGATAGGGTACCTGAGACCACTGCATTGGACGCCTATGCGTCCTGGTGCGTCAAAGCGAAAACGCGTGCCTGTCCTCTACCTGCGACTGGCGGTCCCCTACTAGCAACTGGTTGTACTCTGCCGGTAGCTGGATATCCTCTGCCTTGGCCACCTCGTCCTCTATGAGCAAACCCTCCGCGGCCACGACCTCTCTGTGCATGAGTCTAACGCGGAGCAATAGTAGGTACAATAGGCAACGCCCTCTGGGGTGGGGAAGGTGGAAGTATGACATGTGGTATGGCAGTCTTGCCCTCATGTGGCTCCGGACAATCTCGCACACGATGATAAGTACTCCCGCATCGGAAACATCTAGATGGTGTCGACTGACCCTCCTGGGGATAAGAGCTGAACAACCGTCCTTACCCCAAGTCTCTGCCACCTGCAAGGTGTCTGTCGCGGCGTCTAAATGGCCGTCTCTGTGTCGGTGTACCAGTACGAACTCTCTTCGGCTCTAGAACTACCGAAGTCTCAGCAAGGCGCTCCTCGACTAATAAGGCTGCGTCTATAGCTGCTGCATAAGTCTCGCAATGCTGTGTGCTGATCGCAAGGAACAGTGGGGTAAGCAAGCCTCGAACAAACCTCTTTACTTGCGTCTCCTCAGTAGCCACTAAATATGGGGCATAAACAGATAGCTCGGTGAACAGTACGTCGTACTCTGCTACTGTCATCTCCGGCGTCTAACGTAAAGACTCAAACCTATGCGCTCGACATCCCTGACACTTTGGGGAAGGGAACGGGCTAGAAATACCGTCACAAACTCGGTCCAGGTCATAGGAGGAAGACCTGCGGCTCTGCCCTTCTCGATCGACTCACACCACTTCTGCGCAAGACCTTCCAGGCGAAAGCTCGCGAACTCTACCCATCTCGCATCTGAGCATCTGAGTGAATGACATATCCGGGCCATCCTATCAATAAAAGACTGTGGGTCTTCGACTGCATTGGTGCCTGTGAAGACCGGAGGCTTCAGCCTCATAAACTCTGATAGCGATACTGTGATAACCTCTATGGCTGCAGGGGAAACTGCCTATACTGTAGGTACCATCGCGGTCCCCGTAACGGGTGGACTTACCTCTGGTCGCTGCGCTCGAAGCGTCTCGACTAACGACCCTATCATCTAGCGTATCTCCTGCATACCGGCCCCTAGCATGGCGATCTGATTTGCCGAAGGAGGAATAGCCTGCTGGTACAACGGGTGTACTGCCCGGGTCAGTCCTCGTCTCAGACGAGTCAACTCTAATCTCGGCTCTCACGGCCGCTCTCTGCGCCCTCGTAGTCTTCGGCGGCATAATGGCTAAAAAGAAAGTAGGATTCGATAAGGATACGGAAATCGAATCGCAAAAATGTATGTAATCATGAAGGAATTTAAATCAATAAGTCCTAAGGTCACTTAGGCGGAGTACCGTGTCGTGAGTATGCCGCGGAACATAAACACGCTACGCCACTCTGCTTCAGCTACCTACTCAATCATACCAGGGTCATCCTACACTCCGAAAGGTAAAACCTACACTCTGATACCAACTTTGTCATGACCCAAAGTTCGTTCCATGACCGGCACTTAACCACGTAGCGTCTACAGGTGTAACGCGACTAAGTAAGCCGAAACCCAGAAATCAAAACCATTAAAAGTAGTGAGTGTTAAAATATTTAATGAAAACATTTGTTAAAACATTTAGAAAACCATGGTAATTTAGTAAAATTCTTTAAAGTTTAAGTTGTTTTCTTTAAAAATTTCGGCAGCATTTCCTTTGTAAACATTAGCCCCGAAATCGGGTACAAGACACGATATGAGTAAAAGTGACATACAATAAGAATAAACCATCACCAAACGGGAGCAATCACGCCCAGCGGTGGAAACAACCACCACAATAGTAATATACGACGCCGTAGCGAAGAAATGAGCAATATAAGTGGAAAATATCATGAAAGGTAAAACTGCATAAATAAAGTCGGCTCACAACGAGCTCGATACCAGAGTACAAAATAATATACATCGTCCTCACAACTGGTCTCTAAGTCAATACATGAATAGTAGATGGAGAGTACTAGATACAATAGTGTGTACAACTGGAAAATAAACGGATACCGCAAAAACCCACCTATCAGCAAAAGGGCTCACGCGCCAACTGCAGTGGTATCTGTATCAAAAGATGTAAGAAAGTAGCCCTGCCGCGACTACTCTGAGGGGCAACCTGCAAATACTGTGGCACAACGGGGATGAGTTGCCAACTCGTGAATAGTAGATAACATATAAAGGTAATCGCGAGTATGCACGTACTGCGATGCTCTAACATATGCCCACAGATAACATCTATATGATGAGCTAAGTACGCAATAATCATGCAAACAATTGCAATCTAATAACAGCTTTATATGATGAGCAAGGTATGCAATAATCACGCATAACAAGTGCAATCTAATAACATCTATATATGATGAGCAGGGTATGCAATAATCATGCAAAAGTACTTTATCAGGTACTACAATTACAGGATGAGATGCATGACGATGAATGTTGAGCATGGGATAATATATCATCTACACGGAATATCGACTTGGAAAAATAACCGGTGTCCATCAATACACCCAAATCCCAGTAAAAACTCAGGCGCCGTCGCTCTAATCGGCCCTCAAATCCTATAAATCTCATAGAATCGTGAGTGCCCAACATCGGCACTCGGAAATATCATAAAATAATTGTGTCCAGCATCGACACGCAAATCTTCAAGTATTGGGCTCCGTCAGTCCGGATCGGCCCACGGGCTCCGTTTGCGAAATCGGCCCTCGGCCCCGGCAGTACGGATCGTCCTGTATCCATCTATCGACTCTGGTCAGTATCCTCCGGATAACCGCCAGGTCCAACCAATCACCGGTAGGTAGTAGTCCCTCCGCCGGGCTCATCGTCATCCACACGAAATCTCTTTCTCACCACGGGGTACCATACCGGGTCTACCATGTACCCGCAAACGGATCGTCCTCCTCCTCGAATCGGGTTTCACATATCATACGTCTTAGAACCGAGAAAATGCATGGTGGACGCGCTGAAATATCATATCAAGAGAAACCGGGTTTTTAAAACAGTGCATATTTTCTTAAAATAATACCACGGTTCTCAAATCCAGAAATCAGAGGAAATCCAAAACTCAATGCGTAAATCCATACAATGTGTCGTATGACACTAAGAGTAAAAAGGGAAAACCGCTCTTTTAAAAGGATCCAGTTTTGAAAATATCTCATGCGGTCCCTATTTTTAGAAATAAAGTCAATATCATCCATGTATGTAACATATGTATGTATATAGGTATGGATGTGCAAGTGGATATATACGCAAATATGAGTGTAGCAATATATAAGTGCACTAATATGGATACACAGTGTGTATGTGCGCAAGTATGGATATGTCAAGGTATATGTGCACCAATATGGATATACAATATGAATGTGCGCAATATAGGTATATCAATGTATGTGTGCATCGATGTGAATATACAATATGAATGTGCTCAATATAGGTATATCAACGTATGTGTGCATCGATGTGAATATACAATATGAATGTGCGCAATATAGGAATATCAATGTATGTGTGCATCAATGTGAATATACAATATGAATGTGCACGAGTATAGATATATCAAGGTATGTGTGCATCAATGTGAATATACAATATGAATGTGCGCAATATAGGTATATCAATGTATGTGTGCATCAATGTGAATATACAATATGAATGTGCACGATATGTGGCAGAAACATGTCTAATCATCAATGATGCGGTAATCAAAATGGTGTATGGTTCGTAGCAATCCTATAGTGCGAGTGTCATGGCAATTACTAACGGTGTGAGTGTAACATACAAATAGTGCCCGTGCATCTTGAATCGTTAGTGACAGTGCGGTGTTATATAACTATCATTTCTATATGTAACAAAATAGGGGTATGCTACAATAGTATATATGCGAGAGCAATATATGTTTCCTGATTTAAAATCAGGAAAACCTACGGAAGAGGCTTCAGAAAAGGGTCATGTGCTCACACGTGACCGGTAGTCACGTGTTGGCACATGACATCTAAAAGTATCGGCAAGACGAATTCAGTTTCCCAACTAGATTAAAGAAAAGGGCTTCAGAAAGGGTCACGTGCTCCCTCATGACCAGGGTCACGTGTTGGAACGTGACATTTAAAAGCGTCTTCAAAGGCACATCGGTTCCCTGATCAAATCAAGGAAAAGGCTTCAGAAGAGGTCACGTGCTCCCACGTGACCAGGGTCACATGTTGGCACGTGACACTCAAAAGCAGCAGACTCAATTCCCTGATCAAATCAAGAAAAAGGCTCCAGGCGAGGGTCACGTGCTCACACGTGACCAGGGGTCACGTGGTGGCACGTGACGGCTAAGCGGCAGCCAGAAGGCAGAACGCAAAAAGGAAGAAGAGGTCTCGTTCCAAGGGGGTCACGTGCCCACACGTGACCAAGGGTCACATGGCCACACGTGACCGGCTTTCAAAGCCTATCTGTTAACAGAATTAAATTCTGAGAAAAGGCCTCTCAAATCTTTCCAAAGGAACCGATTGAATTAAAGATTTAAAGATTCTTAAAAATCACCTATCTATGGAAAAAGCCTGAACTTGGAAAGATTTCCCCTTAAAATCTAACCGAAATAACAAAGGAGAATCTCTGGATTTAAAATCCAATGGTGATTAAAATTCACATAATAATCCAAAGGTCCAAAATGAATGGTGAATACAAATTAAATCTCTCAATGAAAGATTCACCAAAACTAATTGATTCGGCTGCTCCTCCTATAAATAGGAGCCAAGAGACACACAGAGGGACATACATGCAGAAAGGAATCGATACATAAAAAAGAGGAGAGCCTTGATACTTTGGAGGAATTTGGATCTTCTACAAAAGAAAACCCTAGGTAAGAAAGGAAAGGCTTTTTGAAAGGAAAAGAGAATTCAATTCTCAACAGAGTTTAACTCTGATATAAAACAGAAGAACATAGTTCTCTCTTTGGTGGAGGATCTGTAAAGTGCACATCTCCCCTTGAATTGAGAATTTAATTCTCAATGGGTTGAGATCCTGCCATGCAGATCCAAAGCATAGAGAGGGAATGGAAGCTTGGGAATTTAATTCTCACAGAACTATAGGAATTTAATTCCTTTAAAATAAAATTAGGGTTTAACCCTATGTTATGGAAATTTAATTCCTTCAGAATAAACAGAATCAGGGTTCAACCCTAGAAAAATAACAAGAATTTAATTCCTTTTAAAAAAAAAGAGAGAAGAAATTAGGGTTTCACCCTATGACAGAATCTCATACCTCTCTAAAAGAGAGTGGGAATTTAATTCCTTTTTTAAAAGCTTTAATTCCTACAGAAAATTCAGAGTTCAACTCTATCCCAGAATATAAATCTTCAGAAAGGAATAGAAATTTAATTCCTCTTAAATTTATCGTTAGGGTTCAACCCTACGAAGAATTTAATTCTTAAAAAGGGATTAATAGATCTTCTAAAAAAACATACAAAGAGGCAGGGTCACGTGCCACCACGTGACCCCCGAAAAGAACCACAGAGAAAGACCTTTGAGGCAGTGCCTCACGTGACCCACGTGACCCACGGCAGAAGCTTTAACATACAGGCATTTAAATGCCCGTCACGTGATGGCACGTGATGCTCTAAAGGATGCACTATTCTCAGCAGAACAAATGAAGGGAGGGCGCCCTCACGTGCTACCACGTGACCCCTCTTGCCTTAGTGTTTAACACTAAATTGGAACCCCTGAATCCAGTGTGAAAACACTGTTTGGCCTTAGTATTCAACACTAATCAAAGAACTTTATTTGCAGTGTTTAATACTGAATTTCTTAGTGTTTAACACTAATTTGAAGCCTCTGCTGCTAGTGTTTGACACTGATTTGCTCTAGTGTTTAACACTAATTTGAACCCCTCGTTGTTGGTGTTTAACACCAACTGTCTTTTAGTGTTGAAACACTAACTTGATCCCAGTGTTCGACGTTGCTGAATTAACGATAGCCCAATTGGCTAAATGGCCAGAGGCAAAGCCTCTCTTTCAAAGCCAATATTCCAAGCATGATTGGACTTAGCCCAAGATGGCCATAAGTCCTCAATTCAGACTTAACCGGGCTAATGGGCTCATAATATAATTAATTGGTCTTGATCCCAAATTGGGCCAAAGACTATTTAATCCACCCCAGTTCAAGGGTACATCTCTTCACTCCTTTGATACTTGGCGTTGTAATTCCTCAACGTCTTCAAAGAGGTGATGGGTCCCGATGACCACACATTAACAACGGACTGTGGGGTCCTTAAACTCATGGACTATGAGGCCCTTAACCTTGACCGGGATGTCTTAAAACTAACGACGGACTGTGGGGTCCTTAAACTCATGGACTATGAGGTCCTTAACCTTGACCGTGATGTCTTAAAACTAACATCGGACTGTGGAGTCCTTAAATCCACGGACTACGACGTCCTTAACCTTGACCGCAACGTCTTAAAACTAACACTGGACCGCAATGTCCTTAAACTACTTATTGACCGCAATGTCACTAAACTAAACAACAGGGCTCCCTTAATTGCTCTATTGTTGGATCTAAACGATCCCGTTAAGTTGATCTTAGTCTGAAAACTAGACTAACGTATCCTTAACAAACGTTTAAGTCGATCTTAGTCTCGAATGAGGCTAATGTATCCTTAAACCCAAAACCCCCAAACCCAAATCTAAGATAATACGGATTTGGACTAGTCCACGCCCTACGGGCGACGACATAACTCAGTCTCCGTATACAATCCACGGGAAACTAAACACAAAATAAACACATGCGACACGAAGTGACCATCTGGAGAAGGAGAAAGTGGTTACCGCAATGCGGTAGCGTAATTAACTGCAGGGGCTTGCGCCTGCAGGGAAGAGCGTCCCCACAATCAAAAAACCCTTAAGCGAGGGGGAATCTGACGAAGTCTGCTATATCGGACGCATCCGTTTAAACCTTCGATACACGGTGCCATAAATCAACTAGGCATCTTCGGAGAGGTGGACGGATAGCACCAATTAGCATCTGCCCCCGAATCACAAGCAAGACGTCCAGTCGCGCCGTCATTCGGAGGGGAACAGATTCTGGCACACCCGGTGGACCTTTTCCTCTTTCCACTCCACACTTCGTGTGTCGTGATTCGCGAACCAATCGCGGTTCGCTAATGGTTGCCCTTGGGTTTCAAAATACTAAGACTTGGCGTCTTGCTTATTGCAGAAAGCAAAGAATCGATGGCTTCTACTTCTGCGAAATGCTCCAACTGCTCGGACTGCAATTGCAACCAACGCTCTGCCTCGCCAGGAGGTATAGCCTACGGACCCCAAGCTGCTTCGTTATTCACAATGTCCGTGGAACAGGTCACTCGAGCCACCACGGGATTGTTTTTTTGGGACCATGCTCCCGCCGACAAGCTTCACCGCTCCGGTGCAGACAAAGGAAGCTCCCAAGAAGTCGGTCTTTGATCGTCTTACCCCTGCCGCGGCCCCTCTCAACGGGTCGCCCAACACCAGCGCCTCGGTCTTCTCTAGATTGGGCCAAGACTCCTGTGGACCCACAATGGGGCCTACAATCCCAGAGTAGGCTGCTTCTAAGAAAGTGACCGGTCCTGCTCCTGAAGTCGCCAAGGCGGCTTCCCCGGCCAAAAAGTCGATCTTTACAAGATTGACGGCTTCAGCTCCCGCTCCTGCTACCCAAAGGACATCGGTCTTTAACAGGCTAACACCAGCAACGACCCCCCACCTACATAGGGGGCAAGACGAAGCCATCCTCACCGCTGAACCAGCGCCGTCCGCTCGACACGCTCAACGTCGCCACTGGCGCCGAGTAAGGAAGGCTGGGGGCAACTCCCCCTCTGGGCTAACTCTATCAGCCTCAACGGTGGAAGTTAATGCTGTCATTCCAACTGGGAACAGCTTCGAGATGCTAAATAAGGTGCGAAGGAATTCTCCTACTGCGGTGCTAAAGAGGTCTCCTCCTCCACTAAAAAAGTTGCGGAAATAAAGCCAGAACAGCCCCGATCCCCTCAACGGCTGTCTTCCAAGATCTATAAGGTTTGGCGGCAGGCCCGAGACTCGATGATCGATCCAAACTTCTCCCGCCAGCACAAGAAGCTGAAAATCCAACAGGAAGCCAGTCAACAGGCTAAACCACGAAAGGCTGTTTGGGTGCCCACTTCAACGGCCCCCTCAACTTCCACTGCTCATAAAAGGAGGAAGCCAGAGAAGATCCCCCAGCCTGCAACAACAGCTAAAGGCACTAAGCCCAGACGCCCTAAGTCTGGGGACATGATGGTCCATACCGTATACATGGCGTCAGGAAAGGAAGACGGCCGTGCGTCTACAGGTCATAGACCGCTTACACGGTCAGTGACCAAAGCTCAGGAGCAACAGCAAAAGCTCCAGGAAATGATGAATGCTATGGCCGCACTTACCGGGCCAAAAGAAAACCCAGAAATGTCCTCGGACGAACGCCAGGAGGAAGAAACCGACGCTGAGTTCCTTCGCCGAATATTGGAGAAGAAGGACAAAGAGGCTGCTGAACAAGCAGCCAACATACAGCGTATGGGCCTTCTCTTCCAAGATATGATAGGAATGATGATCCAACAGGACCCACCCGCTGAGGATCCCCCAATCGTTCTTGAAGACGACCGGGGAGAAACGTCAAATCCACCGCCGGCCCTCTCAACGACCAAGGAAGAGACAATCTCTAATGCTGATTTGGTCGACTATATAGCCCAGCAAATCCGGGTTCATCATGCGACTGAGGCAGCTGGTCAAGTCGTAAAAACGGGACGGCCGTATCCAAGCTGGTATGACCAAATCAAATATCCGTCGGGTTATACAATACCAAAATTTCACGTGTATAAGGGGACCGGCAATCCCCACCAACATGTCGCCCAGTTCAGGGCCCTTTGCGGTAACACCGGCGGTGATGATAAACTGTTGCTTCGCCAATTCGTGGGTAGCTTATCAGAAACAGTGTTCGAATGGTATTCAGAACCCCCGAACGATTCTATCAAGACGTTCGCTGAAATGGAGTTGCTATTCACTCAGCGATTCGCGAGCGCCAGCGAACGCACTCCAATAACGGCATTGATTAACGCCAGGGTAAAACCAGGCGAAACTTGGGTCCAGTATGCTATACGCTGGCGGAATTTGTGGTCGAAATGCGAGCAACACATTGAGGAAGCGCCCACAATGGGCATGATCGTGGGAACCCTAGACCCTCATGCAACTATCTCCCAGTTTACGATGTTCTTTAAGCCAACCACATTCCAGGCTCTAATCGACAAGCTGGCCCAGATGGACCAAATGGTTCATAGACCGTCTCCCCTGAAGCCCGAGCCTCGGAGTGACAAGGGTAAAGGAAAAGCAACCTTCGTCGCGAATGCCCAGCAGCAACCCAATGCCCCAAAGCTGACGGATCAACTGGAAGAAAGACGCCGGTATTATAATGAGAAAATGAAGCGTCCCTACTCGTTCCCACGGGACAAGACGAAACGGTTATTCGAGTTGGCAGTATGCAACAGACTTATAAACTTGCCAAGTCCAAGGCGACCGCCACAACCCACTGAGGTGAATAACCCTAACTATTGCCCTTACCATCAAACAGTAAGTCATCCGATTGAGGATTGCTTCATTTTTAAAGGATGGATTGAAGATCAATACCTCCAGGGGAAGTTTGCACTATCCGAAAAGTGGAAGGTGAACCCGCCACAGCCGCATACTCCTAAGAAAGCAGATACACCGGGGGCAACCTGTTCCTTTATTGAAGAAGCTCCATGGGAGGTCGTGCTGTCAACTAAAACCAAAAGAATGCTGAAAGACCTTCATGCGTGCCCGGCAGTCGAATGGAAGGACCCGCTGGGACCCCAGATCATTGAAGGAATGCTGAGGCCGCGCCCAACTGCAAAGAGCGGTGGTGATGGCCCAAGTACTCATGCCCTACCGTCAAAATCTTCGAAGAAAAAGAAGAAGAAATCTAAGAAGCCCGTGAAGCCTGGAGACAAACGCACAAACTTGCAGAAGCAAATCGACGCGCTGGAAGAGTACAATCAAAAGGCGCGAACTCCTGTCACGCTGCAAGAGTTCCTCAACCACATCTTTCAGGTGGAAGATGATGGAGAAAGCTCGTCGGATGAATCCGAGGGATATGTGGCAAGTTGTAACGTAATCTCCCACTCGTTTACCGACGATGAAAAAACTCCTGGCCCTAAGAAACTGGGGACAGAGCCTGAACCAGAGCTTGTGTGGCCAACAGATGAAATGATCGACGCCTTTCTAGACGAGATTCGTCTAAAGAGTAAAGCGGATCAAGAGCGTGAGATGGCCGCATCGGAAGGAGCCAAATGCATGCGACTGAACGAAAGAGTTGAAGTACTCCCGCCAGATCGAAAGGCACCCGAGGCAAACAAGACGATATTCAAGACGAGGAAAAGGTTTGCCAAAGCCATGTCAATGGGAATGAAGCTACCACCCTCGGAAGAAAACACGCTCAATGGGGCGGAGAGGCACCCTAATTATTGCGCATATCATCGGAAAATTTCACACCCTACGGAGGAGTGCGACGCCTTTAGGATATGGTGGCAGGGATATGTTGTTCATCGGCAACATTTTAAGCGCATAAAACGCAAGACTCGTCGGGAATGAAGAAGTACTGCCGACGGGCACGACAGAACTACTGGCAACTGTTACGTGGCTAACGCCGGAGGGTCACAAGTTCTCACCTTTGGGAGCGACTCTGATGAAGAAATGGCTCTGGGCCCTCTCTTTAAGGAATCCGTTTTGGGGAAAGAGGAAGAACCGGAGGCCTGCGAAAACATTCAGCTGCGCAATCGTACGCTCCCGGAAAGGAATCTCGGGCCCGCAAATAGAAAAGATAAGGGAAAGGAAAAGGTCACTGAGGATATCACTTTAGATGACCAAGTCATGAAAGAGCTGACTACCAAAGACCCTCCCAGGAAGGGTAAGGTAGACTACAATATCCTGGCGCACCTAAGGAAGCTACCTTCTCAAATTAGCATTCTCGATGCCCTCCTATTATCAAAAGAAGCGCGAGATTCACTAATTAAGGCGTTACAAGAACCTGAGCAATTCCAAGCCTTCCTCACCGCGGAAAGGATGAAGGATGAACTAGAGGAAGTGCATACGGCCGACATCACTTTCGGTGACGAAGACCTTCTCCTCGGGACGTGCGACCACAACCGTCCCCTATACGTCTCCGGGTATTGCCACGATATCAAGATAGGCAAAATCCTGGTTGACAATGGATCCTCCGTCAATCTTCTTAACGTTCGGGTGTTAAAGGAAATCTGCATGAGTGTGCAACACCTCGCTCGTGACAAAATTACCATCTCCGGTTTTGATTCACAATCGTCACGGACTCTCGGATCCATGATACTAACATTACGCTTCGGACTACTCGTCACAGACATCAAATTCCATGTCATTGACGCCAAGACCTGCTACAACGCCTTGCTCGGTCGCCCTTGGTTACATGAATACAACATCATCCCTTCTACGCAACATCAGTGTATGAAGTACTTCAAGGATGGTTTCGAATATACCATAACAGGTGAGCTGAATCCATTTTCCGTGAACGAAGTCCGCAAATACGAAGATGCGAAGTACTTTTTGCCAGATTTCGAGGATACAGAAAGGTGTCGCAAACCGCCGCCACCATCCCCGTCTTCGGGAGCGATACTGAAGAGGAAGAAGAGATAGTTTATGCTGGGCCGTCTCAACGCAACAACCCGGGGACGTCCGCCCCCATGTTGATCTTCGGAAGTGACTCGGAGGATGAGGTTAATGCCGTGTTCTCCAATCGGCCGTCAATACAAGCATCCCCTAGCGATGATCAGAGTTTTGCAAATCACCATGGTGCCGCGAGAACACTACAAGGATCTCGACACGCTTCAAGCTTACAATGTGCAGGACCTGCAGACGTTTTACGTCTTTCCCAGTCAAAGGGGTGAAAAGGTAATCCTGTTCTACCGATCCTCAGAGACGAAAGTAGAGAAAGAGATCTGGCATGGCGCGGATGCTACACTCGACAGACTCCAACCCATCCGTTTGCCCAGATATTACGCAAATGGACTAAAGAGGTTATTGAAGCGCCAAGGAGTACCCTTAAAACAGACTGTTCGACAAGCTCGGTTCTACAACAGGATTTGGGATGTCCCTGGGACTCAACGCAAATTGCCCAACGGGAAAATGGAAATACTTGGGCTTGGATACGTGAGAGCCGGAAAACGGGAACGGGCCCACAGTAGCTACGCCATATATACCTTTGATGAAGAAGAGGACGCCCTGTCAGGAAATGCCAACCCCTCATCAAAACTAGATCCCGCGATTGAAAAGCCGAGTCCGTCATTTGAAGAACGAATGGACAAGCTTATCAGGAAAGCAGGTCAAAAAGCTCGGGAAGACCACAACCGCGAGATGGCCATCTACGAGAAAGTCAGGACGCAACGTCTATTTCAACAGGCTGCAAAAGACGAAGATGCTCATCCCTGTCAACCCGTTGTACGAAAGGCCCGACGCAGAGGCAGAAATAAATCAAGAAGAGGAAAGAGGAGCCGACAACAACGACGCAGGATTAGAGAGTCGTGTGATCGGGCGTTGCGTGGTCCGGATTTGTCCCTCACGAAGAAGATGAGTCGAGCGTATTCCTTCCCTCGAGACAAGACGGAGAGGTTACTCGAGCTCGCTATAAAACATCAAATGATCGCGCTTCCAGAGTCTAGACACCCTGAGCAAGCTAACAAGGCTTCTCATCTGAGCTATTGCTCTTATCACCGAGCCATAGGACATCCTACCGAAGACTGCTTCACCTTCAAGAACTGGGTCGAGGACCAGTACCAACAGGGCAGATTCGCTTTATCCAACAGCTGGAGGGTAACGCCGCCACAAAAGCACAAACCCAAAGCCGCAAGAGCAGAACCGGATCCACCTCAGTCCTGGAAGCGGATTCGCACCTGTTACATGATTACGATATTAAAAGAAGAGCCCAAGGACATGGATGACCTTCCCTGGTGCTTTGAGAACAGCAATGATGAGGTGATCTCAGAATTTCCACCAGCTCCGAAAGAACTGGAAGATGGCATACATACTACTGCAGATGACCTCAAGAAGATTGAGTTGGGATCGGCGGATGATCCGCGACCGACATTCGTCAGCGAGCTGCTATCTAAAGAAAGGGTGGCTGGATTAAAGAACGTGCTCCTACAGCATAAAGACTGCTTCGCGTGGAACTATTCCGAGATGCCAGGATTAGATCCGGAGATTGTTGTACATAAATTAGCGATATCCCCGAATATCAAGCCAGTCAAGCAGGCGCCGAGAAGGATGCGACTCGAGCTTGAGATGAGCATCAACGCCGAAGTCAAGAAGCTGATCGATTCTGGATTTATCCAAGAAGTCCAATATCCCGACTGGATCGCCAACATCATCCCGGTAATGAAGAAAAATGGGACGGTACGCATATGCGTGGATTTCAAGGATCTCAATAAAGCTTGCCCAAAGGATGATTTCCCAGTACTGGTAACCGAGCTAATGATAGATAACACGTCCACTCACGAGGTTTTCTCCTTTATGGACGGTTCATCAGGGTACAATCAGATAAAGATGCATCCCGAAGACTAGAAGCACACCGCTTTCCGGACCCCTTTGGGTATATTCTGCTACAGGGTTATGCCCTTTGGTCTAAAGAACGCCGGCGCTACCTATCAAAGGGCCATGACAAAGATCTTCGACGATCTCATACATGACATCGTCGAGTGCTATATCGATGACCTCGTAGTGAAGAGCATGTCATACGAAGAGCATTTAAAGCATCTTGAGACTGTATTCAACGCCTTCGGCAATATAATTTGAAGATGAATCCCCTCAAATGCACGTCCGGAGTCTCCTCGGGTAAATTCCTAGGATTCATCATCCGACACCGAGGTATCGAAGTAGATCCATCTAAGATCAAGGCAATCATGGAAATGCCTCCGCCAAGAACCCTCAAACAGTTGCGGTCTCTCCAAGGGAAGCTCGCATACATCCGGCGATTTATTGCCAATCTTTCAGGCAAGTGCCGCCCTTACAGCCACCTAATGAAGAAGGGAACTCCATTCGTTTGGGATCACAAATGCCAAGGTGCACTAGACGAGATCAAGCAGTACCTGCAAAACCCTCCGGTGTTGGCTGCGCCGGTCAAGGGAAAACCCCTCATTCTTTATACGACCGCCCTCGAAGGTTCCTTAGGCGCATTATGGGCACAAGAGAACGATCAAGGAAAAGAGAGAGCACTCTACTACTCAAGTAGAATTCTGCTGGGGCAGAAAGCAACTACTCTCCCATTGAAAAACACTGCTTGGCGTTGATCTTCGCGATAACAAAGCTCAGGCACTATGCGTTGGCGCACGAAGTCCGTCTCATCTCGAAGGTGGACCCTCTTAAATATTTGATGTCAAAGGCTATATTGACGGGTCCACTCGCTAAATGGGCTCTACTCCTGATGGAGTTCTCGATAACGTATTGACCTCTCAAGGCAGTGAAAGGCCAGGCCATCGCCGATTTTCTCGCTGAACATCTGATATCGGCTGATTCTCCTCTGAATTGCGATTTGCCAGACGAACATGCGTTTGACGCGATCGACAGCGGTGGTACCCGATGGGAACTCTATTTCGATGGAGCGTCCTCCGTAAAGAAGCGCAAACAAAGTACCCCTATAGTCAAGTCGGGAGTAGGCCTTATCTTTGTAACCCCACAAGGAGGGATAATGCGCTTTGCTTTCTCCTTAACGGAATCGAGGACGAACAATGAAGCCGAATACGAAGCTTTAATAGCGGGCCTCAAGATCGCCATCGACATGGGAATTAAAGACCTCCTTATATACGGGGATTCTCAACTGGTCGTTAGTCAAGTAAATGGCGACTACCAAACGTGCAAACCGGAGTTGGTGAAGTACGGCAAAAAGGTGCAACAACTATTGACCCAAATTCCCTCCTACACTTTGGAAAGCATAACATGGGCGGAAAATAGCAAAGCAGACGCGCTAGCCAAGCTCGCTAAAGAACTGGCTGACGAGAACCTCGATGACGTCAAAATCATGGTACAAAGCCATCGAGTGCTCGCCCCAGCAGAAATATCTCCCGAGTCATATGAAGAAAAGGGCGCGACTGAGCAAACAACCCTACAAATAAAAGACCGTGAGAAGGCTGAGGACTGGAGAGAGATCTTCATAGACTACTTTAAGTCCCACCGAATCACCGAAGAAGCATCCTCAAGACATCAGCTCATGAAACGAGCTCTATCTTTCGCTTTCGTCAATGATACTCTGTATAAGAGGCCGTTTGATTCTCTGTGGCTGAGATGCTTAGGACCGGACGAAGCAGAAAGAGTCGTTCAAGAGGTTCATGACGGAATCTGTGGTTCTCATCAAGCAAGCCCGAAGATGAAGTTAAAAATTAAACGGATGGGTTACTACTGGCCCACGATGATCCAAGACTGCCTTGAGTATGCGAAGCAATGTCACTCGTGCTAAATCCACGGGGATTTCATCCACCAGCATCCGAATCCACTACATCCAACGGTGGCTAGCTGGCCATTCGAAATGTGGGGGACTGACATAGTCGGCCCCATCGAACCAGCATCGTCCCGGGGACATCGTTTCATCCTGGCGACAACTGATTACTTCTCCAAATGGGAAGAAGCAGTACCGCTGAGGGAAGTGAAGACAGAGAATATCCTCTATTTCTTCAAGACATACGTCATCTATCGGTTTGGAACTCCACGGCGGATTATCTCCGATAACGGGCCGGCCTACAGAAGCCATAAGATTAGCCGCTTCGCGCAGCAGTACAATATAGACAAGAGATATTCTTCAGTTTACAATCCACGAGCTAACGGTCTGGCCGAGGCCTTCAACAAGACATTGACGAAGATCATGAAGAAAACGGTGTCACGAAATAAGAAAGACTGGCACGAAAGACTGCAAGAAGCTCTCTGGGCCTATCGAACTACGTTCAAGACGGCTACGAACACAACGCCGTACGCATTGGTATTTAGGACGGAAGCAGTGCTCCCCCTCGAGGTAGAGTTACCCTCTCTACGAGTGGCAGTCCACTACGAGCTGACGGACGAAGAAAATGCTCACCTTCGGCTTGAGGAGCTTGATGCCCTCGATGAAACCCGGCTCATAGCGCAATAAAATCTAGAGGCCTACAAAGCAAAGATGACGCGCTCGTACGAAAGATTGACCAGGCCGAGGACGTTTCGCCAAGGCGAACTCGTACTAGTGGTCAAAAGACCTATGATCCCCAATCGCGCCAAGCGGGAAAAATTCGAGCCAAACTATGAAGGCCCGTACATCATAGATAAGGTCTACCAGGGTGGGGCCTATTTACTCATGGACATGCATGGTGAAAGGCCTTTCAGGCCAATAAACGGCCGCTTCCTAAAGAAATACTACGCTTAATGAGCCACAGCCTAGGTCAATGATAGATGACGACGACTATGTCCGCTCGCTATCTTCCTAAAGCTCAAAGCTCTATAGGTAGTAGCCGGCTCTCTCCACGACGGACCGAAATGTCTTTAAACTAACGACGGACCGAAACGTCCTTAAACTAACGACGGACCGAAACGTCCTTAAACTAACGACGGACCGAAACGTCCTTAAACTAATAGCGGACCGAAACGTCCTTAAACTAATACCGCAGCATCCTTAGGCTGACGAGATAAAAAAAATAATAAATAAAAAAAATATAATAAATAAAAACGGTATGTCCATAAGCAAAAAGGGCACGGATGAAAACCCGAAAGGGCTCCGTGAGTAAAAACAGCAGGGCTACCGGCGAGTGTTCGTGAAAACCCGAAAGGGCGCGGCCTCGTAAAAAAAAAGGAGAAAAAGAAAATGAAAAGAATAAAAAAAAAGGGTATGTCCATAAGCAAAATGGGCACGGATGAAAACCCGAAAGGGCTCCGTGAGTAAAAACAGCAGGACTACCGGCGAGTGTTTGTGAAAACCCGAAAGGGCGCAACCTCGTTAAAAGACACTTATAGGGTCCTCTCGACCTTGTAAGGAGAAACCACCCTCGTGAGATCCTTACGACTCACAAAGGAGCAACACATTTAGGAATCCTCACGATTCCTAAGGAGAAAATACACTTGCGAGATCCTCACGACTCATAAGGAGAACTCTCTTATGGGACCCTCACGGCTCATGAGATTTGAAAGTCTTAAGTTACAGAAACCTAAACCTGTTCTTAAGCAGATCCCCCATAACCTTCGATACTGCCCTACAAGCGGCTCAATACTGACCCTTGTATACAATCCACGGGCGCGAATAAACATTTCCCCAGCAAAGTCACACCCGTGACTAGGGACATGTCCATATGGTGAACAACCCTTATAATTCCTCTCGACTTATAAGGAGAAAACCCTCTTGTAGGATCCTTACGACTTATAGAGGAACATACACTTAGGAATCCTCACGATCCCTAAGGAGAAAATACACCTGCAAGATCCTCACGACTTGTAGGGAGAAATACCTTTGTGAGACCCTTACGGCTTATGAAGTCAAAAGCCTTGGTCGACAGGACCCTTAACCCTGTTTACTAAGCCACCTTTGTTCGACATCGACAGAGGCAAATGATGATTCGCTCCTGGCAACATCCCAGTTGCAGCGGTGCTGATGCCGAAATCGGTGTCTAAAATCCAAGCTTGCGGCGAAAAAGCTAGCAAGCCACACATGCATACGAAATAGCCGAAATGATGGGGCAACTTGCAATAAAAAGCAGCAAGTAAAAATGTATGCATGAAAAATAGCCGAAATGATGGGGCAACTCGCAATAAAAAACAGCGAGTGAAAATGAAAAAAAATAGCCGAAATGATGGGGCAACTCGCAATAATAAAAAAACAGCGAGTGAAAATGAAATAAATAGCCGAAATGATTGGGCACCGCGAAAAATAGCCGAAATGATGGGGCAATCGCGACCTTCGCGATATAAAAGCTGAAATGATAGAGCATCGCGGAAATAAAATAAAATAAAATAAAAAGTTTTAATTTATGCCCTACAGGTGATGTTCCATCACACCCTGTACACAATCCAAGGGCGTAAACAAAAAAGGGATCATACTTCTCCCCCAGGTTTCATCAGAAGAGGAAGCCAAGTCTCGACGGGCCAAAGGAGACCTGGAGATCGTTTCAACACTCGTCTCGTAACAACGGACACAACGCTAAGCTAAGCGGAACAGCGGCAACTCCCAGTTCCATGGCTCGGTGGTATACATATCGCCAATAGTCAAACCTCCATCCCATGAAATGCGGATACAATCAGCAAAATTCCTGGTTACGTGGAACGCGGATAACGTCACTCTTTGACCCCGTGGAAAACGTTCAGAGTGGATCCTGGTCCTCGCAGAGCACGGCAGTGAACCCGGGTGAAGCATCCAGAGCGGAGCCTAGTTCTCGCCGAGCACGGCAGTGAACCCGTGTGAAGCATCTAGTGCAAAATTCCTGGTTACGTGGAACGCAGATAACGTCACTCTTTGACCCCGTGGAAAATGTCCAGAGCGGATCCTGGTCCTCGCAGAGCATGGCAGTGAACCCATGTGAAGCATCCAGAGCGGAGCCTAGTCCTCGCCGAGCACGACAGTGAACCCGTGTGAAGCATCTAGTGCAAAATTCCTGGTTATGTGGAACGCGGATAACGTCACTCTTTGACCCCGTGGAAAACGTCCAGAGCGGATCCTGGTCCTCGCAGAGCATGGCAGTGAACCCATGTGAATCATCCAGAGCGGAGCCTAATCCTCGCCGAGCACGACAGTGAACCCGTGTGAAGCATCTAGTGCAAAATTCCTGGTTACGTGGAACGCGGATAACGTCACTCTTTGACCCCGTGGAAAACGTCCAGAGCGGATCCTGGTCCTCGCAGAGCACGGCAGTGAACCCGTGTGAAGCATCCAGAGCGGAGCCTAGTCCTCGCCGAGCACGACAGTGAACCCGTGTGAAGCATCTAGTGCAAAATTCCTGGTTACGTGGAACGCGGATAACGTCACTCTTTGACCCCGTGGAAAACGTCCAGAGCGGATCCTGGTCCTCGCAGAGCACGGCAGTGAACCCGTGTGAAGCATCCAGAGCGGAGCCTAGTCCTCGCCGAGCACGACAGTGAACCCGTGTGAAGCATCTAGTGCAAAATTCCTGGTTATGTGGAACGCGGATAACGTCACTCTTTGACCCCGTAGAAAACGTCCAGAGCGGATCCTGGTCCTCGCAGAGCACGGCAGTGAACCCGTGTGAAGCATCCAGAGTGGAGCCTAGTCCTCGCCGAGCACGGCAGTGAACCCGTGTGAAGCATCTAGTGCAAAATTCCTGGTTACGTGGAACGCGGATAACGTCACTCTTTGACCCCATGGAAAACGTCCAGAGCGGATCCTGGTCCTCGCAGAGCATGGCAGTGAACCCGTGTGAAGCATCCAGAGTGGAGCCTAGTCCTCGCCGAGCATGGCAGTGAACCCGTGTGAAGCATCTAGTGGAAAATTCCTGGTTACGTGGAACGCGGATAACGTCACTCTTTGACCCCGTGGAAAACGTCCAAAGCGGATCCTGGTCCTCACAGAGCACGGCAGTGAACCCGTGTGAAGCATCCAGAGCGGAGCCTGGTCCTCGCCAAGCACGGCAGTGAACCCGTGTGAAGCATCCAGAGCAAACACCGGACTGTGGAGTCCTTAAAATCCACAGACTATGATGTCCTTAACCTCGACCGTAATGTCTTAAAACTAACGATCAACCACCCCGATTCCCTACAGATTCTACCATGGTTTGAGGGGTACATCTCTTCACTCCTTTGATACCTGGCGTTGTAATTCCTCGACGTCTTCAAAGAGGTGACGGGTCCCTTCAACCAAACAACGGACTGTGGAGTCCCTAAATCCACGGACTATGAGGTCCTTAACCTTGACCGTGATGTCTTAAAACTAACATTGGACTGTGGAGTCCCTAAATCCACGGACTATGAGGTCCTTAACCTTAACCGTGATGTCTTAAAACTAACATCGGACTGTGGAGTCCCTAAATCCACGGACTATGAGGTCCTTAACCTTGACCATGATGTCTTAAAACTAACATCGGACTGTGGAGTCCCTAAATCCACAGACTATGAGGTCCTTAACCTTGACCGTGATGTCTTAAAACTAACATCGGACTGTGGAGTCCTTAAATCCATGGACTATGAGGTCCTTAACCTTGACCACGACGTCTTTAAACTACGAGGCCTTGAGAAACCCCTGACTCCGTGAAACACGAACAAGGGCGACCACATCCAGCACTTGCAGGTCCTCACGACCTGTAAGGAAGAAAACTCTCTTATGAGATCCTTACGACTCTCAAGGGAAAAACTCGCTTAAGAATCCTTACGATTCTTAAGAAGAACTTACACCTATGGGACCCTCTCGACCTATAGGGAGAGAAACTCTTTATGAGATCCTCGTGGCTCATAAAGTACAAAAGTCTTAGGAAGCAGATCTTAACCCTAAATCCTAAACCACCGATGCCCTGCAAGGAGATCAAGATAAATTGTTCGCGGAATGCACTCGATAAAAGAGACACGCCGTTGAGAAGAAAAATGTATCTTTTATTCATGAACCAAAATGGATACAAAGTACAATTCATGAAAGAAACAAAAAAAAGATACTCCCATCCATGAGTATGTACAAAAAAAGAAAAGAAAAGATACAATTCTTCAAGCCGGCGGGTGATGTAGCAATCTTACCAGCTCATCTTTCTGTTGCTGAGCCACGGCTTCGTGACGCAAGATCTCCAGAAGATGAGCCTCCGCCTGAGCCTGCTGGGCCTGATATGAAGAAAGCCGAGCTTCAAGCTCTTTCTCAGTGGCCTTATGGGCCTCAACCCTTTCACGAGTGAACGTGGCAGCTTTGTCACGAGACACCACCTCTTTGATGGACTCCTGAAGCACCCGCCATGAAAGGTTCCTGGGCACAATATAGAGGTCTCACAAGGCATCAACCATGCCAATTTAAAATTTTATGGGTGCCGAGAAACCCTAATACGGATCGTCGGCTAGAATTCTAGGCGAAATATGAAACTAGTTAACAATTTAACTAAAGATCAGAAGCTACAACCTTTGTAGATCCGGATATCCACTTCCTTAGCTCCACGTAGGCGTCCTCTCGCTGTCCATCTTGAATCCCGAACTCAATCGTCGGCTTCATCGGGAAAATGGGCGGACTAGGTCGTCGGCTTCATGCCGAAGATGATCTACGTCGAGGCATCACAAGTTCAAGCTCCGACTTCATAAATTTGTGAAACTTGTGAAGAAAACACCCAAAACAACTTGGCAAGAGGTAGAGGGTGAAGAAATAGGAGGTGGGTTCACTTTAGAATTTGATTTCTCACTTTAGAACTCAAGTTGCCATTGATGGCATCAAGCTTTTTCTTTTGAAGATGAAGAAGAAGATGAAGCTAGAATTATGATAAGTTATTTAAAAATGAAAAAGAAATGAATACTTATCATAATATGAACCATAGTTAGGTGTAGAGAATTGACTAAGGTTAGATGAATGGTTAGGGTTAAGTGTGAAGACAAAATGGTCACAAAGTCAAAGCTTCATGAAGCTTCATCAAAGTTCAAGAATGAAAGCAACCATTTTGTATTCTTATGCCATCCTTTTTCCAAAATGAAAAATAAAAGAATGGATAATTAAAAACCCTAATCACTTTCTTAACCTAGGTTTAATTCTTTACACTTAACCAAATGAGCAAGCATCATCAAACATGATACAAAGATGTGCATAAAAGTATATCACATATACAACTTGCATATCAAGTGAGAAAATCCATTTAAAGTGAACCAATACTAGTTAATGCAAAGTAATATATCAAATATATAATTATACATTAAATCATTAAATCAACACTTGATTCAATGATCCGGTCATGTCGCACATAACCGACTAGTATACAATGTATCGATTTATCGAATCAATGATTCGACAACTAGGTTATATCGCATACAACCAATCGAAACATTCATCGCAAGAATGAAATACGGTATCACATACACGCATTATTCTCGGTCCCGCACATATCTCACATGCGCTCCTATTTCGTTTCGCTTGAGCCAGGAAACCTCTGTGTAGGACTCTAAAGACTCGTCAATACGCCGGTAGCAGATGATGATCATATCAAGCACCCACAAGCCGCAAGCGGTCTGCTAAACGTAACGGCCATCCAGGTATTGAGCGATCAGAAGATCGACGAGCTAGCCCGCTCACACTCCTGTGAATCCAACCAGTAACACTTACCGTACAGTCCGGTCTGTTCGTCTGATACGTCGCATATCAAGTCTAGGGGTGGTAAACGTCAGACCCCAATAACCGATAAGTCGTGCCGATGTGAGGCTCATAACGGGTCGAGAAACTACTGGTAACACTTACCAGCAAATCTCTGATCAGCCCTGGCCAGGGACTTCCCTGTTACGGCCAATCGAGCACTGCGCAACATCAACCCCCAATACCGGGAGAGACGAAACCCCTCCTATCGCTCATTGCCTCCATATGACTCGGGACTGTACCCAAAGACCACCGTTTTGCACGCCCTCATGGACGTGGTAAGGTAGAGATCAAAGCACAGTGGGAATCATACAAGACTCTATGACGATCTCGGGTCTACAGACTAACCTGTACAAGTGTCACCTGAGAACTGCCATCTGGCGTGAGGTATAATACCATCTGGGAGTTCTCGGCGAGTCCGTCCAGTGTACCCAGTCTCCACTGAGCACCCGTATACCATCTCTGATGTCAAACACCAATGGATATGGGATCATCCATCGCCCATCTCATGGGTCGAGAAGCGTATACGCTAGTCTACTCTGGTATATCGATGCCCCGTCTCGATACACCCACGACTAGGGACCTTGAAGGATGTACTTATGGACTACCATGTCCCCACTAGTATGATCTGCATCATAGTCCAGGTAGTCAAGTACACATCCTAAGGGCTTTACCAACATGTAACCATAAGACAGTTTAAAGAGACATGTGTACATGTTAAGATAAAGTGCAACCAGATAGCATACTATCATATCGAGCAAGAAAGTCATCTCTATATATGTCCAAGCATCCAATATAATATACATCATCTGTACAATACTGGCCTCTAGGGCATACATACAACTAACAATCTCCCACTTGCACTAGGGCCAGCTGCTGTAGTATCGCATACCGAGCATCCCGAAGAGTCTCTCAACTGTATTTGGGGAATGGCCTTCATGAGTGGATCCGCCGTGTTGTTCTTCGTGTCAACCCTCCTGACCTCGATCTCCCGGCGATCAACTATCTCCCGGATCAGGTGATACCGCCTCAGAATATGTCTGGATCGCTGATGGGACCTGGGTTCCTTGGCCAAAGCCACCGCTCCATTGTTATCGCAATACAAAGGTATTGGATGCTCAATGGATGGAACCACTCCAAGTTCAGTAATGAACTTTTTGATCCAGACAGCCTCTTTGGCAGCATCGTTGGCAGCGATGTATTCAGCCTCCATCGTCGAGTCTGCCACGGTTTCCTGCTTGGAACTCTTCCAGCTAACCGCCCCTCCGTAAAGGGTAAAGACAAATCCCGACTGCGACTTAGAGTCGTCCTTATCACTCTGGAAGCTCGAATCGGTAAAGGACTCCACTTGGAGTTCTCCATTACCATACACCAAGAGCATCTCTTTAGTCCTTCGTAAGTACTTGAGAATGCTCTTCACAGCTGTCCAGTGACTCTCTCCAGGATCAGCTTGATACCTACTCACTACACTTAGTGAGTATGCTACATCGGGTCTGGTACATAGCATCGCATACATGATAGAGCCTACAGCCGAAGCATAGGGTATCCCTTGCATGCGAGCTCTCTCCAAATCAGTCTTGGGAGACATCTCTTTGGAGAGAGTGACTCCAGAGATCGTGGGCAAGTTCCCACGCTTGGATTCTTCCATACTAAACCTCTTTAGTATGGTGTCAATGTACCTGGATTGGGACAATCCCAATATCCGTTTGGATCTATCTCTATAGATCCTAATCCCCAATATGCATGAGGCATCACCAAGATTTTTCATTGAGAATCTTTGTGATAAGAAGAGCTTGACCGATTGCAGCATAGGAATATCATTTCCTATCAAGAGTATGTCGTCCACGTACAATACGAGGAAGACTACCTTACTCTCTGCCACCTTCTTGTAGATACAAGGTTCATCTGGATTTTTGACGAAATCAAACTCTTTGATAACGACGTCAAAGCAGATGTTCCAACTCCGCGATGCTTGCTTTAATCCATAAATGGATTTAAGCAGCTTGCATACCTTCCCGCTGCTCCCACTGTCTACAAAGCCCTCTGGCTGAGTCATGTACACGCACTCTTCTAAATCACCATTTAGAAAGGCGGTCTTAACATCCATTTACCAGATTTCGTAATCATGATATGCAGCGATGGCAAGCATGATCCGGATGGATTTAAGCATAGCCACTGGAGAAAAGGTTTCGTCATAGTCCACACCTGGTCTTTGACGAAAACCTTTTGCAACAAGTCTAGCTTTGAAAGTCTCCACTTTCCCATCTACACCAATTTTCTTCTTGAAGATCCACTTGCTCCCAATGGGTTTTACCCCTTCAGGAGCAACTTCCAAAGTCCATACTTTGTTGGTGTACATGGATTCCATCTCGGACCGCATAGCATCCAGCCATTTCACTGAGTCCCCACTCGTGATGGCCTGCTCGAAGCTAGTTGGGTCATCATCCTCCATGATGCAATCCTCGCTCCCACCATCCATGAGAAAACCGTAGTATCTCTCAGGTGGGCGAGGAACCCTACTAGATCGGCGGAGAGGCTGAGATTCGTCGGGAGCTACTGTATGCTTTGGTTCCACTAAATCTTCTGTTGTGTTTTGTTCAGCTGGAACCTCTTCCAGTTCTACCTCAGAGCCACTAATTTCTTTTGCAAGAAATTCCTTTTCTAAAAAGGTGGCATGTTGAGCAACAAATACTCTTTGTTCCTCACTGTGGTAGAAGATATACCCTCGCGAATGTTTGGGATATCCAACAAATTTACACAAAACAGATCTTGCCTCGAGTTTGTCCGGTTTTTGTCTTTTGACATAGGCCGGGCAACCCCATATCTTTATAAAATTAAGATATGGTCTCTTCCCTTCCCATATCTCATATGGTGTGGTAGGCACAGATTTGGTGGGAACCCTGTTCAGTAGGTATGCTGCTGTTTCCAGTGCATATCCCCAGAAGGAAACAGGTAACTCAGCTACACTCATCATAGAGCGCACCATATCTAATAGGGTGCGGTTTCTCCGCTCCGATACACCGTTGTGCTGTGGTGTATATGGAGGAGTTAGCTGAGAGAGAATCCCATTCTCTTTTAGGAAGTCCAGGAATTCAATGCTCAAGTATTCTCCTCCTCGATCAGATCGTAGGATTTTAATACTTTTTCCGGTTTGGTTCTCAACTTCTTGTTTATATTCTCTAAATTTCTCAAAAGCTTCTGATTTATGTTTCATCAGGAACACATACCCGAACCTAGAGAGATCGTCAGTGAATGTAATGAAGTACGAAGAACCATCCCTGGCATGTGTAGACATGGGACCGCATACATCACTATGTATCAGCCCCAAGAGTTCGGTAACTCTTTCTCCGTGTCCCGTAAACGGAGTTTTGGTCATCTTGCCTTTGAGACATGACTGGCAAGTGTCATAAGATGAAAATTCAAACGAATTTAAATATCCATCTTTATGTAACTTAGCTAGTCGTGTCGCATTGATGTAACCCAGTCTACAATGCCATAAGAAGGATTCATTCAGTTCTGAACTCTTCCTCTTGTGTGTGTTTGTTATGCTTAGAACTGTTGATTGATTTAGAACATAAATGCCATTGCACAACGTGCCTGATCCAACCAACTTTTGGTTACGGAAAATGTTCATAACATTGTCCTGTAATACAAAATTATATCCCTCTTTACTCAATAAAGAAACCGATATAATGTTGCATATCAGGTTCGGCATGTAATAGCATTCGTTCAGAACCAATGTATTACCAGTTGGTAATACAAGGTGATATTCCCCGATAGTCTTAGCTGCAACAATTGCACCATTTCCAACTCTAATGTCTTTATCACCTTCTCCAAGTTCTTTACCTTTCCTTAGCCCATGTAACTGATTACATATATGGGATCCTGACCCGGTATCTAATACCCAGGACGTAGAGCAAATGGAGAAACAGTTCTCAGTAACGAACACACCCGAAGAAAATGCATCAACATGTACTTTCTTCTTTCGGGTGGCATGGGAATCCTGGTATTCCCCTATATCCTGTTCATTCCTATAACTCTTATAGGAAAGAACGGAACCAACGTTCCCCAGCACAGTATAACATGCGGGTTCGGTCAATACATCCATATTATTATCTTCATTAGGGCATGAAATGGTCGCTACCTGGAGAGAGAGAGAAGAAAACACTTTAGCGTATGCTCGTGCAAGATCAGATTGGTTATTATCTTATCTAATCAGGATGGCTCCCACTGGTTTTTATCAAATCTTCCTTCAAACCCTAAAAGGAAAGACTAGCCGGGATTAATTACACACTACAAGTTCGCCAATCTTTCAGCCAGGCCAGTGTCGGTACTTTGAGGGAGGTCCTCCATGCTTTCGCACGAACCTAATTAATGTAAACCTCGTTTTCCCAGAGGCGTAACCTCGTTGACACCTTTCTAGACACCTACTTGATCGGCTAATTGCAATGTGCAAAACTCTCCCAGGAGTAACTCTTACTCGCAGTGGGTATCGGGATCCAACTATCTCATAGAAGGTATGCAATCTCATTGCAAATTTCAACACTTGAAATTCCCGATAATATTTTGCCCCAAGCATCCTATGACCTTGACGGAGGTCAACAAACCACAGGGTGCAAGTCAAGTTCAACCCGTCATTTCTTGATTGAATCAAACCCACCCGCACGACCCTTGACGGAGGTCAACAAGGTCGTACGACTACCCTAATCCAATCTGCATCATATGCATAAGCAGATAAATACTAGTTAGCTACCGCACACTACGCCTTGACGGAGGTCAACAAACGTAGCACGAATACTAAGTAGGATTTATCTGAAATGACGGAGGGCTACGTCAGGTTTTTCTGAAAACCTATTGCGTAATGAACTTGATATCGTTGTAGAATCAAATGAAGTTTTGAAATAGAGTGATTTTGAGGCTTTTCTAGTTTTGCTAAAGGGGTCACTACCGGTGAAGGGATCGTCGGCCCTTTCCTCGTCGAATGAGGTGCGGGATATATCATATATATCACTGTGCAAAGCAAAAGTCAAAAGCAATCAAAAAGCAAACCGAGTGTGCAGCATCTGCCAGTTATTGCTAAAGGAGTCACTCCCGGTGAAGGGATCTCGGTCCTATCCTCATCGAATAAGGTGCGGGATATATCATATATATCGCTGTGCAAGCAAGAACTGTAGCTACCCTTTTTCTTTTTTTTTATTTAAAATTTGATTCCACAACATCGTAGGTTTCTTATCTTTCATTAATCACATTAATGAAGTCCCATCATTTAAGTACCTAAACATCACAGATAAATACGAACACTTATGCCATCCGCATTCGCCTCGATGTCCCCTCGTGCACCGTTAGGTTAGGTAACTAACGGCAGAGCGGGGCAGGGCTAGTACGGGTGTAAAACATAAGTAACGTCTATATAATATATCATATATACTATATACTGTATCCATCACAGAACATCACATGATCACATCACAGATATCGCAGCAGAAGAAACATATGAAATATTGGATATACTAGGACGTCCGTGTTTTCAATACGAGCCAGTATAAAACACGGATTCCACGGTCGTGATGAATAGCTAATCCCACACCCCTAGACCCCTACGAGAGCGGCAAGCAATCCTGCTAATTCTAGGGTTAGGAGACCCGGACTCGACTCCTCGAGTTGGTCTCCCACTGGACCCTAGAACCCGGTTACTTGTGCTCCCCTCCTTGGGTCTATCCTAATGCGGAAAAGTAAATAATATACAAAGGGTGACAACTTCCGCAACCTGGAAGTGCCCCAATAAAAGAATATTACATACAAGTTTTTACATGAATGAAAATGAAAAACACTCATCTCACATAAAAACCCCCGGCTATTCGAACACGACAATCCAATATAACATATCCAGCAACACATAACATCACATGTCATCAACGTAAGTAAATATGCGCATCCCAATTGTCGTTGACATATAGCAACGAAACTGGCGATATCACATATTACACTTACGGTCACAGAAAAGAAAGTGTAAAACTACAACAATTGGAATCCGCAACCTCTTTAGACATCACATGCCTGATCAAATGAAATACTTAGACATCACATGCCTAACAGTTATAAACCCCGCATTTTAGTCCCATTATCGAAAACTCTTTTCAATATCAAGTGAGACTAAACCGCTAGATTTATAACATTCATCCAGTTATCTCATAACTGTTTGTGGATTCCAATTATTGTATCACATTCCAGATAAACAGAAAATGTTAAACGTTCCGATCGAACAGTCGAATACCCAAGTTTTCCCGATACAGCTCAACACATGAAATAAGTCTAACAACATTCAGTTCGTGCCTCAGTACCAACGGTCCAGCCGTAGAAGGGTCAAGCCAACGCCTCACATGTGGCACGCCGTACTGCCCCAAACCCGAAGGTTCAAAGGGCAGTTCAAGACGGTCACATAATCGAGTTAAGGTTTGTTGTCTTCTAGAGGGTCCATCGCGTTACTTGCACTACTTAGAACGTCGTTAAACTACGGAAAAATCCAACACTTGGAATTTTCCCGACAGGGGAAAAGTTGGGTATTTATATCCGGTCGAACTTTTTAACAAATTCAAAAATTATCCGGAAAAACACAAAGACGAAATTTGATAATCCGATCGAAACATCGAAGCTCTAAAACACCCCAGAAAATTCAACTCTTGAATAAATTTTAAAAATTCCCAGAAAATCCAACACCAGAAGATATCAGCTACTGTGCAAATATTATATGATGATTCAATAAAGTTGCCGCGGAACCGCCGCGTAAGCAGGCTTAGGCCGCGGTTCCGCCGCACTGTAGACTGTTCATCAAGTAATTTTTGCACCGTAATTCATAGATTTCCCTGCTGAATTTTTTAGCAATTTTTAATCTGGAAAAATCCCAGATTTTAGAAAAAGTCCAGAGAGCACATGGGTTTTAGGGTTTCGGGTTCGTTCGGGTTTCAAACGTCGTCTAGACTTCGCCTAAGGCTCTAGCTAGGCTCTGATACCAGTGAAAGGTTCCTGGGCACAATATAGAGGTCTCACAAGGCATCAACCATGCCAATTTAAAATTTTATGGGTGCCGAGAAACCCTAATACGGATCGTCGGCTAGAATTCTAGGCGAAATATGAAACTAGTTAACAATTTAACTAAAGATCAGAAGATACAACCTTTGTAGATCCGGATATCCACTTCCTTAGCTCCATGTAGGCGTCCTCTCACTGTCCATCTTGAATCCCGAACTCAATCGTCGGCTTCATCGGGAAAATGGGCGGACTAGGTCGTCGGCTTCATGCCGAAGATGATCTACGTCGAGGCATCACAAGTTCAAGCTCCGACTTCACAAATTTGTGAAACTTGTGAAGAAAACACCCAAAACAACTTGGCAAGAGGTAGAGGGTGAAGAAATAGGAGGTGGGTTCACTTTAGAATTTGATTTCTCACTTTAGAACTCAAGTTGCCATTGATGGCATCAAGTTTTTTCTTTTGAAGATGAAGAAGAAGATGAAGCTAGAATTATGATAAGTTATTTAAAAATGAAAAAGAAATGAATACTTATCATAATATGAACCATAGTTAGGTGTAGAGAATTGACTAAGGTTAGATGAATGGTTAGGGTTAAGTGTGAAGACAAAATGGTCACAAAGTCAAAGCTTCATGAAGCTTCATCAAAGTTCAAGAATGAAAGCAACCATTTTGTATTCTTATGCCATCCTTTTTCCAAAATGAAAAATAAAAGAATGGATAATTAAAAACCTTAATCACTTTCTTAACCTAGGTTTAATTCTTTACACTTAACCAAATGAGCAAGCATCATCAAACATGATACAAAGATGTGCATAAAAGTATATCACATATACAACTTGCACATCAAGTGAGAAAATCCATTTAAAGTGAACCAATACTAGTTAATGCAAAGTAATATATCAAATATATAATTATACATTAAATCATTAAATCAACACTTAATTCAATGATCCGGTCATGTCGCACATAACCGACTAGTATACAATGTATCGATTTATCGAATCAATGATTCGACAACTAGGTTCTATCGCATACAACCAATCGAAACATTCATCGCGAGAATGAAATACGGTATCACATACACGCATTATTCTCGGTCCCGCATATATCTCATATGCGCTCCTATTTCGTTTCGCATGAGCCAGGAAACCTCTGTGTAGGACTCTAAAGACTCGTCAATACGCCGGTAGCAGATGATGATCATATCAAGCACCCACAAGCCGCAAGCGGTCTGCTAAACGTAACGACCATCCAGGTATTGAGCGATCAGAAGATCGACGAGCTAGCCCGCTCACACTCCTGTGAATCCAACCAGTAACACTTACCGTACAGTCCGGTCTGTTCGTCTGATACGTCGCATATCAAGTCTAGGGGTGGTAAACGTCAGACCCCAATAACCGATAAGTCGTGCCGATGTGAGGCTCATAACGGGTCGAGAAACTACTGGTAACACTTACCAGCAAATCTCTGATCAGCCCTGGCCAGGGACTTCCCTGTTACGGCCAATCAAGCACTGCGCAACATCAACCCCCAATACCGGGAGAGACGAAACCCCTCCTATCGCTCATTGCCTCCATGTGACTCGGGACTGTACCCAAAGACCACCGTTTTGCATGCCCTCATGGACGTGGTAAGGTGGAGATCAAAGCACAGTAGGAATCACACAAGACTCTATGACGATCTCGGGTCTACAGACTAACCTGTACAAGTGTCACCTGAGAACTGCCATCTGACGTGAGGTATAATACCATCTGGGAGTTCTCGACGAGTCCGTCCAGTGTACCCAGTCTCCACTGAGCACCCGTATACCATCTCTGATGTCAAACACCAATGGATATGGGATCATCCATCGCCCATCTCATGGGTTGAGAAGCGTATACGCTAGTACTCTGGTAAATCGATGCCCCGTCTCGATACACCCACGACTAGGGACCTTGAAGGATGTACTTATGGACTACCATGTCCCCACTAGTATGATCTGCATCATAGTCCAGGTAGTCAAGTACACATCCTAAGGGCTTTACCAACATGTAACCATAAGACAGTTTAAAGAGATATGTGTACATGTTAAGATAAAGTGCAACCAGATAGCATACTATCATATCGAGCAAGAAAGTCATCTCTATATATGTCCAAGCATCCAATATAATATACATCATCTGTACAATACTGGCCTCTAGGGCATACATACAACTAACACGCCAGAGTTCATACACTTTGTTGGCTTTGGCCGTGAGATTGGCTTGAAGCTCGCTCAGCGCCTTGGAAGCTAGCTCCCTCTCCGAGAATTTGCGGCCAAGCCTCTTCTCGCATGACGTCATGTTGGCCGCGCATCGTGCTATCAGACCCTGCAACTCCGCTTTTGCAGCCACGACTTCCGAGGAAAGGCGAGAACATTCAAGGGCATGCAAGCGAGCCTCCACATGTCGACAGAACTCCACCTAGACTCGCACCACTTCTTCGCTATGGTAGGTGGCGAGAAAAGGAAGAGAACCGTTAGCTTCGGCGGCAAACGCTTCAGCGGTGGTCGCGCTACCAGCACGGAGCTCCTCAATCAAAGATGATAAGGAGACAAGGCTTAATTGGACCAAGCGTTCTGAAGCCCGCGAGGCGTAAGGGCCGGGCGGCATCACGATGCACGACTCCAACGCCGTGGAGACTGGCAGAGCTGTTCAAATTTGGAAGATGTCAGTAAAATTCTTAAGCAAAGAACGAATGAGAGTATGATGAAATGTCGCTTACCGACAGTCGTGCAAGTGGGAGCTGAAGGTTCCCCTGGCCCTTCGAGAACCTCGACCTCATCATCGGCCTCCAAAACTGTAGAAAACATCAATGTCAATACGCAAAATAACGACGATGCTATGAGAAGTGATGGACGACACCAACCTTGCCCGGATGAGAGGACAATGCGTTGGGGGGATATCGCTTATGGAGCTGCCATCTCCAGCAGACGCTGAAAGGATTGCCGGGGAGACAGATCGACAATAGAGGCCGCCAACTCGCGTAATTCTGGGAAAACAAAAGAGTTCAGACAACGGAAAGGCTGCTAATTTAAAATTCAGAAGGTTACCTTCAACACTTCTCCCGTTCTGAGTCGAGGGGATAGCAGCCTCGACAGCCTCTGCCGGAACCTCGGGCTCCAACAGAGGGAGGGTAGTCCCCACTTTCTCCATCTCAGCCTCCGGGCCGCCTTCGGGAAGAGCCATTGAGGCGGCGACCTCCAAAGGAGCCTCCCCCAAAAGAGCAACCACTCCCTGATCAAGAACCGCCGCTGGAGGCTCTACCATAAGAGGAGCAGCCTCGTCAGCCCCCTCCACATCGAGCAATGCTTCATCGAGAATTTCGGCAGGCTTTAGCTTTAATGAGCCCGTAGGGAGCTCCCCCAGCGTCGAAGATTCTGCACAATTCAAATAAGAATAAGGATACACATATACAGGCGTGAATAATCTGAAGAACTACAAAAAGAACAACAACGTACCGATGCGCAAAGAAGCCCTCAATATGGCTTCTTCAAGCCGCTGCTCCTTCTCAAGGAGGTGGGCTCGCCGGGGTTCAAGGGTAGACTCATGGCCGCCGGTCCATAAAGAAACTGCGTCTGCTGCGTCTTCTGAAGCGGCCTGCTTCAGAGCCCTTTCCCCCCATTCCTCCAAAGGACCGATAAATCGCCGCCGAATCCACGAAGGGTCTTCGTAAAAAATTACAGCGGGATAGGACTTCTTCGGAACCTCAGCGTTATAAGACACGTCTTTGGAATGCCGTATGGCCTCAGCCAACTGTGCGGCCTCCTCATTGGCCGAACTCGGGAAGAGAAGCCCAGCGTCTGACTCTTGCAGGGCCAATGATTCGTCTTCAAGGATAGGCTCAGACTCGGCCAAAGAATCGAGCAGATTGGTGGCCGCTTTCTTCCGCCGCTTAGACCCAGAGCCGGTTGCCGAGGATGACCGTTTCCTCCCCCGTGAAGCCTTAGGGCGGCGCTGACCCACATCGCCTACGACGCCCTCATCTCTATTACCCTTGCCTGGTGCCACGACCGAGGATCACACTGTCTTTGTCGATGCCATGGGGGGCGGTGCTGCCACAGGCGGCGGTGCTACTACTGGGGCCCTTCCACCTCGCGAGCGGGAACCCAGGGGCATACCAGCCGTTGGAGTAAGGTTTACCTCCGATTCTCCTGAGATGAGCGCGGTGCCGGTATCCCTTAGAGGGAAGCGGACCGGAGCCCTCGGTCGCAGCTTAGCTCCTGGAACCAGAGGAGGGGCATCGTGGCCAAGAAGCACCCTCCTATCCTCAAGAATGATTGGGTTGACCCGATGAAGATACCAACCCGTAAACGCGCCCACGCACCGGGGCAGGTATTCAGCTTCAGGGACCATGAAGTGGGAGCCGGTGTTTAGCCTCATGAAATGATGAGCGGCATCGCGAACGGCATCGAGCGAAGGGATCGGGGCGACTATAAAAGCCTCGAAAGGAACACCCTGGCCGTATCCAAGTTGTCGGGCGAATCGATGCGGATTGTACCGCATGAAAAGAGCTGCACTGTCCTGGAGAAACACCAAGTAGCCCGGTCTAATTGTATACAAGTGCGCAGCCTCCCGAGGTTTCAAAGAAGGTGCGTTGTCTTTCGACTGGTCCCAGAGTTGTTGAACTGGACCTGAAGGAGTAGACAAGACCCGATCATTAAAAACCATCCCGCCAGCGGCAGCGTAAGGAGAAATCAGCACCCGAATAGCTCCGAACTGAGTCGGGTCGGCGGCAGAAGCATCCACTAAACGCATAAGTCGTGGGAAGGGGTAGGCATCGTAAAATGAGGGCCTCTGATGCATGGCAAAAGCCCCCAGCATATGCATTTCGACCCAGGACGTGAAATAATGAAGCGAAAAGTTTACTACATCCACGCCGGGAGTAGAGGTATTAGCTGCGGTGCCCAACCCGTGATAAAGATGCGCCAACGCCGGGATACCGACGGCCAACCGCGTCCCCTCAGCTATACAATGAGCCGGGTAGATAACCGAAGCCCTCATAAAACGACGATGCATGGGGATGACAAACCAACTAAGCCAGACACTGACAAACCCCACGAAGAACGTCTCCTCGTCAATACCGGGTGCTGCAATGGACTCAAAAGACATCGGCGACATGATGGGGATATAGTATTGAGGTAGATCCGATTCAGTGGTCAGCAGCTTGTTCGGACCAAACCCAAAGGGGTTTCTAATGTTGGCGAACTTCGGAGCTGTCTTCGACACGACCTCCTCACGAAGGAAACAAGCAATGAAGCTCTTGAAAGTAACACCCTGCTCTTCGGATTCGGTGAACAATCGGTCGAAGATACCTAGCACCTTGATCAAACTGGGACGCTTGTGGCGAATGGCGTTCTCAACAGACAAGCCGTCAGCCGGTGCGGACTCGGGCTCGAAGACATACTCGTCAGGAGGCAACAACTCCTCATACAGTGCACCCCTGATTGGCAATCCCGAGATTTCATAAAATTCTGCCAGAGAGATCGAGACCTCACGATCTCTTAGAATGAAAGTGTTGGTGGGAAGATTCCATTGGTTCAAAACGCCTTAACCCACCAGACATGCGGGGACTTATAATGGAAGAGTGACGCGTATATTGCCTGATAAAGCCCGACCTTCTGCAGCCGCGCACGATGGGTGGCAAGGATGTAGCGAGCCCAGAGAAGGTAGCCCGTAGGGTGTCGGGGAGTGAGCCCTATCTTATAGATCTGCCCCCACGGGTGGGCCTCACCCTGGCAAATACGCCGCCCCAAGATATCTATGGCCGGGATCGGATGGTTCGGAATACCGGTCGTTGAAGGCTCGAGCCTCCCCGTTGGAGTCCAGTTGGGCATTTCCACAGCAAAAACCGTTCTCGGAGGGTCCATCGGCAAGAATGGGAAAGTAGGCTCTGTCGGTACTGCACAGAGGAAACTCCGGCGACCCCGGATAATATGGCTATACCAAGTTCCCTATAGAAGCAAGTTGGTGCAGTTCGGGTCATGAGCCCGGATCATCGCCATCACTTCCTCATCGGATGGTGATTGAGGAAAAGCGGCCTCCGAACGAGTAAAGGGAAAACACGGAGCAGAAGCCATCGCACCTGAAATCGAATGAAAGAAGACCGTTAAAAGCAAAGTCAGCGATATATATCCATGCATGAACATGAAGACTAGTTAAAGAAAGCAACAGTAGATTTTTCTGGGACCATTGGCTACAAAACACATGGGCCCCACAGAATCAAGATGACGGCTCATTAATAATGAAACCGAGCAGTTGTAATAAGACAAAGGGGATACCCTCATTAAATAAAAAAAAATGAGTTTCAAGTGGCTCTACACATTCTCCTAAAGAACAAATCTACCTTGGGCTCTACAACAAATCAAACAAGACCAGGAGAATTAAATTCCCACAAAAGACATCATTGCAACCGTCTTCTTCACTAATTGCAGAAGAACAACCTCAGGCCAAGAGACCCTAAGGAGCCTCCATGCGAAGAAACTGAGTTCTTCATAGGAATTAAATTCCTTATTAAGAGAAGGGAATTAAATTCCCAAAAGCATTTTTCTGTAAACGGAGTTAAACTTCATAGATCATCGTCTAAGCCCTAAGAGATCTACTTTTGAAAGCTAAAATGGTTTCATACTTTGGTTAAAAAAGCTCGAAGAAAAAATGGGTTCTTTGTTAAAAAAGGGGTAAAAACCCTTGTTTTGGATTTAAAATCCAGAGGAACGTAAAAGTTCACTGTTTGTCTAAGAACATTACCTGAGGAAAAGGGTCACTTGAACAGAGTTAAACTCTGAAGATGGTTTCAAGACAGAGAACTAAGCTCTGGAAGAAGAGAATTAAATTCTCAGAAAAAAGTTTGTAAGGAGGAAGACAAGCAAAGTGGAGGCGTCTCTGAAATGACCCCAATATTTATAGGAGGTGATAGGAACGCTTCATCTCCCCAAATCCCTAGAGGAATCCAACGGTCACAAAAGTGACAGCGTTGCACTCACGTGCAGACACGTGAGAACAACGCTGTGGGGGCATTTGTTTCCTGATTTAAAATCAGGAAAACCTACGGAAGAGGCTTCAGAAAAGGGTCACGTGCTCACACGTGACCAGTAGTCACGTGTTGGCACGTGACATCTAAAAGCATCGGCAAGGCGAATTCAGTTTCCCAACTACATCAAAGAAAAGGGCTTCAGAAAGGGTCACGTGCTCCCACGTGACCAGGGTCACGTGTTGGCACGTGACATTTAAAAGCGTCTTCAAAGGCACATCGGTTCCCTGATCAAATCAAGGAAAAGGCTTCAGAAGAGGTCACGTGCTCCCACGTGACCAGGGTCACGTGTTGGCATGTGACACTCAAAAGCAGCAGACTCAATTCCCTGATCAAATCAAGAAAAAGGCTCCAGACGAGGGTCACGTGCTCACACGTGACCAGGGGTCACGTGGTGGCACGTGACGGCTAAGCGGCAGCCAGAAGGCAGAACGCAAAAAGGAAGAAGAGGTCTCGTTCCAAGGGGGTCACGTGCCCACACGTGACCAAGGGTCACGTGGCCACACGTGACCGGCTTTCAAAGCCTATCTGTTAACAGAATTAAATTCTGAGAAAAGGCCTCTCAAATCTTTCCAAAGGAACCGATTGAATTAAAGATTTAAAGATTCTTAAAAATCACCTATCTATGGAAAAAGCCTGAACTTGGAAAGATTTCCCCTTAAAATCTAACCGAAATAACAAAGGAGAATCTCTGGATTTAAAATCCAATGGTGATTAAAATTCACATAATAATCCAAAGGTCCAAATCGAATGGTGAATACAAATTAAATCTCTCAATGAAAGATTCACCAAAACTAATTAATTCGGCTGCTCCTCCTATAAATAGGAGTCAAGAGACACACCGAGGGACATACATGCAGAAAGGAATCGATACATAAAAAAGAGGAGAGCCTTGATACTTTGGAGGAATTTGGATCTTCTGCAAAAGAAAACCCTAGGTAAGAAAGGAAAGGATTTTTGAAAGGAAAAGAGAATTCAATTCTCAACAGAGTTTAACTCTGATATAAAACAGAAGAACATAGTTCTCTCTTTGGTGGAGGATCTGTAAAGTGCACATCTCCCCTTGAGTTGAGAATTTAATTCTCAATGGGTTGAGATCCTGCCATGCAGATCCAAAGCATAGAGAGGGAATGGAAGCTTGAGAATTTAATTCTCACAGAACTATAGGAATTTAATTCCTTTAAAATAAAATTAGGGTTTAACCCTATGTTATGGGAATTTAATTCCTTCAGAATGAACAGAATCAGGGTTCAACCCTAGAAAAATAACAAGAATTTAATTCCTTTTAAAAAAAAGAGAGAAGAAATTAGGGTTTCACCCTATGACAGAATCTCATACCTCTCTAAAAGAGAGTGGGAATTTAATTACTTTTTTAAAAGCTTTAATTCCTACAGAAAATTCAGAGTTCAACTCTATCCCAGAATATAAATCTTCAGAAGGGAATAGGAATTTAATTCCTCTTAAATTTATTGTTAGGGTTCAACCCTACGAAGAATTTAATTCTTAAAAAGGGATTAACAGATCTTCTAAAAAAACATACAAAGAGACAGGGTCACGTGCCACCACGTGACCCCCGAAAAGAACCACAGAGAAGGACCTTTGAGGCAGTGCCTCGTGTGACCCACGTGACCCACGGCAGAAGCTTTAACATACAGGCATTTAAATGCCCGTCACGTGATGGAACGTGATGCTCTAAAAGATGCACTATTCTCAGCAGAATAAATGAAGGGAGGGCGCCCTCACGTGCTACCACGTGACCCCTCTTGCCTTAGTGTTTAACACTAAATTGGAACCCCTGAATCCAGTGTGAAAACACTGTTTGGCCTTAGTGTTCAACACTAATCAAAGAACTTTATTTGCAGTGTTTAACACTGAATTTCTTAGTGTTTAACACTAATTTGAAGCCTCTGCTGCTAGTGTTTGACACTGATTTGCTCTAGTATTTAACACTAATTTGAACCCCTCGTTGCTGGTGTTTAACACCAACTGTCTTTTTGTGTTGAAACACTAACTTGATCCCAGTGTTCGACATTGCTGAATTAACGATAGCCCAATTGGCTAGATGGCCAGAGGCAAAGCCTCTCTTTCAAAGCCAATATTCCAAGCATGATTGGACTTAGCCCAAGATGGCCATAAGTCCTCAATTCAGACTTAACCGGGATAATGGGCTCATAATATAATTAATTGGTCTTGATCCCAAATTGGGCCAAAGACTATTTAATCCACCTCGGTTCAAGGGTACATCTCTTCACTCCTTTGATACTTGGCGTTGTAATTCCTCAACGTCTTCAAAGAAGTGACGGGTCCCGATGACCACACATTAACAACGGACTGTGGGGTCCTTAAACTCATGGACTATGAGGTCCTTAACCTTGACCGGGATGTCTTAAAACTAACGACGGACTGTGGGGTCCTTAAACTCATGGACTATGAGATCCTTAACCTTGACCGTGATGTCTTAAAACTAACATCGGACTGTGGAGTCCTTAAATCCACGGACTACGACGTGCTTAACCTTGACCGCAACGTCTTAAAACTAACACTGGACCGCAATGTCCTTAAACTACTTATTGACCGCAATGTCACTAAACTAAACAACAGGGCTCCCTTAATTGCTCTATTGTTGGATCTAAACGATCCCGTTAAGTTGATCTTAGTCTGAAAACTAGACTAACGTATCCTTAACAAACGTTTAAGTCGATCTTAGTCTCGAATCAGGTTAACGTATCCTTAAACCCAAAACCCCCAAACCCAAATCTAAGATAATACGGATTTGGACTAGTCCACGCCCTACGGGCGACGACATAACTCAGTCTCCGTATACAATCCACGGGCAACTAAACACAAAATAAACACATGCGACACGAAGTGACCATCTGGAGAAGGAGAAAGTGGTTACCGCAATGCGGTAGCGTAATTAACTGCAGGGGCTTGCGCCTGCAGGGAAGAGCGTCCCCACAATCAAAAACCCCTTAAGCGAGGGGGAATCTGACGAAGTCTGCTATATCGGACGCATCCGTTTAAACCTTCGATACACGGTGCCATAAATCAACTTGGCATCTTCGGAGAGGTGGACGGATAGCACCAATTAGCATCTGCCCCCGAATCACAGGCAAGACGTCCAGTCGCGCCGTCATTCGGAGGGGAACAATATACATATAAATATATGCGACTACAATATCCTATCGCGCCCTGACGCTTAACGCCATACGAGCGATTTCCCCATAGATGATAAATCTACTCACCTGGTCTCGTGCTAAGCGTAGCCGACCACCTGTTTCCCCTTCTTTGCGGCGTCCGACGTACCCGCTTGCGAACCTAGAATTTACACAAAGAATACACATAAGCAAAAATCCTGCAAAAACGCGATATCGAAACCAAACGAGAAACTCGCGTCACGAACTAAACGCGTGTGCATCCGATACGTTAAAACATGTGTATACGAGTCTGAACTACCCCGACACGTCGTGACACGCAGGAACACTAAACCCACTCACGTATCACACGTGTCGCGCAAGCTAAACGTATTGGAAAAATGGTATTTTGCTCCAGATTTTGACTCGGGTGAAAAAGTGAAAAGTTGCATATACCAAAACACTAGAATATATAGCAGACTACCCTAGACAAAACCCCAGCACCTAAGTCCCCCTTCTGGCCGCAATTTGCGGCCAGAACGATTAAAATTGTGGCCCAGGTTGGGAATTTGGGGCTCGTGCTTCGTGTGTGTGGTCTAGGTTTAGTGTGCATGCCCCAGTATTCTCAGTTTTTGTCTGAAACAACCGGGCAACAGCAGATCACAGAAAGGCTAAAATTGACATTAAAATCGTTTATTGGCACTAAATAGAAACCCTATGGTATTTGTTAGTTATATGTATGCCCTAGAGGCCATTACTGTACATACGATGTATATTGTAATGGATGCTTGGACATATATAGGGAGGACTTTCTTGCTCGACATGATAGTATGCTATCTGGTTGTACTTTATCTTAACGTGTACTCTGATTGTCTCTATGTTATATGTTGATAAAGCCCTTAAGATATGTACTCGACTACTGGGACTATGATGAGATCATACTAGTGGGGCCACGGTAATCGACGAGTACATCCTATAACTGTTCCTAATCGAGGGTGTATCGAGACAGGGCATCGATACACCAGAGTAGACTAGCGTATACGCATCTTGACCCATATGATGGGCGATGGATGATCCTATATCCATCGGTGTTTGACATGAAGTATGGTGTACGGGTGCTCAGTAGAGACTGGGTACACTGGACGGACTCGCCGAGAACTCCCAGATAGTATTATACCTCACGTCAGATGGCAGTTCTCCGGTGACACTGGTACAGAGTAGTCTGTTGATCCGAGATCGTCATAGAGTCTTGTGTGATTCCCACTGTGCTTTGATTTCCATCATATCCAAGTGGGCGTGCAAAAAGGTGGTTTTTGGGTACAGTCCCGAATCACATGGAGGCAATGAGCGATAGGAGGGGATTCATCTCTCCCGGTATAGGGAATTGATGTTGTGCTGTGTTCGATTGGCTATTACTCGAAATCCCTGGCCAGGGTTGCTGAGATTTACTGGTAAGTGTTATCAGTAGTTTCTTGAACTGTTATGGACCTCATATCGACACGACTTATCGAGCTACTGGGGTCTGACGTATACCACCCCTAGGCGAGATATGCGACATATCAGACGACGAGACCGGACTGTACGGGAGTGTTACTGATTGGATTCACAGGAGAATGTACAGGCTTGCTTATTGATCTTCTGAGCGCTCAATACCTGGGTGGCTGTTACGTTTAGCTGACCGCTTGCAGCTTGTGGGTATTTGATAGAATCATCACCTACTACCGGCGTATTGACGATTCTTTAGAGTCCTACACAGAGATTTCTTGGTTCAGGCAAAACGGGGTAGGGGCACATATGTGATATGTGCAGGACCGAGGATAATGCGATATGAGATACCGTATTCTATTCTCGCGATATATGATATCAGCCGGGTCATCGGATCAAGTGTTGATTCGATGAATCGGTAAATGAGATATTAGTCGGTTATATGCGATATAGCCGGATTGTCGGATCAAGTGTTGATTCGATAATTTAATGTATAATAATATATATGATATATTAAATTACATTAACTAATATTAGCTCACTAAAAGATTCTTTTTCTCACTCGGGTAATACATTGATATATATGCGATATATGTTAATTGTGTTATTTTATTTTGTTACAATAAATATTATATATATGATATATAATATTGTAACATGATATGGTTATTAATGCAACATGATTAGTGGAGATTAAACATGATTAGAGTTTGATTTGGGTTAAGCTATTCTAGAAGGTTTTGTTTTGTTTTGTGTAAGATATTTTGTAAAGATATTTGCTTAACCAAACCCAAACCCTTGACCATGGTTGTTTCTCTACAAGGGTTAAGGATTCATTCTTAACTATGGTTGCATTTCTAACCTCACATATGTGTAATTCATTATTCATCACAAAAGGATTCCTTCTTCTTCTTCCTTCTCTTTTCATGGAAAAGCTTTCTTGCTTTGATTTTGTGATGAAAGTGAGTGAGAAATAGAAAACAAATGAGAGCAAAAAATCCTACTTCATCATCCTCATCTATCCTTACCATTTAGATGTTCACTTCATTTAGTGAGTGAGAGCTTGTGTTAATGAAACTTCAAGGTAGATCATCTTTGTTATCGAAGATCGGAAGCAAGCTTGCATTTTTCTTTTCGTGGAGCCTCTCGAGAGTCCGGAACACGATGATCGCAGCGAAGGGACCTCAACACAGAGCTTTAGAAGTGAAGGACCGGATCTACAAAGGTTGTAATCCCTCTCACTTAGTGTTAAAGTGTTTAACATGCTTGTTTTCGCCTAATCTCTAGTTTAAAGATCTCGTTTAGGGTTGTTCGGCACGGCTAAATTTTAAATCGGGCATGGTTGATGCCTTGTAGACCCTTGTGCGTGTGCCTAGCATCTCTACAGTGGTATCAGAGCCAAGTTAGAGCTTTAGGCGAAGTCTAGGCGAAATTTAAAGTCCGATCAAACTCCGAATACCCGATATACCCTAGTTTCTGGAAAATTTTCAAAACTATTGATTTTTTCATATTAAAAATACTCAAAAAAATCAGCAGGGTGTTTTAGGAATTTATGTGAAAAACGAGCCCTTAATACGCTTAAAGCGCCCCGGAACCGCGGCAGGAACATGCCTTCCTCAGCGGTTCCGCGGCGCTACAGTTGAATTATGGTTTCATTTTTGTACAGTAAATCCGTACAGTACTTCCTGATAATTCTGAGAATTTTTAATTCTTACTCAAGTGTTGAGTTTTTTGGGTTGTATTGGGAACTCGTTGATTCGATCGGATAATTTAACTTCGTTTAGTTGGTCCGGGTAATTTTTAGAACGTGTTAAAAAGTTCGAACGGATATCAATAACTCACTTTTCCCCTGCCGGAAAATTTCCAAGTGTTGGATTTTTCCGTAGTTTGAGAAAGTTTTAAGTCGTGCAAGTAACGCGGTGGACCCTCTAGAAGACAGCAAACCTTAACTCGATTATGTGACCATCTTGAACTGCCTCTAGACCTTAGGGTTTGGGGCAGTACGGCGTGCCACATGTGAGGCGTTGGCTTGACCCTTCTACGGCTGGACCATTGGTACTATGGCATGTGATGGATGTTTTAAAACTAATTTCAAGTGTTAAGAACTATTTGGGAAAACTTGGGTGTTTGTTTATTCGATCGAAAACTTTAATACTGTCTATTTATCTGGAATGTGATACAATATTTGGAATCCACAAGTAGTTATGAGATAACTAATTTGAATGTTATAAATCTAGCAGTTCAGTCTAAGATGATCGGTTGCCACGGAATTTTGATGTGATCAGAAGTCCGTCGCAATCATGTAGCGTACGCGGATACTCGCCGGGTAAACTTAATAGATAGCCACGCCCCATAGCCCCGACCAAGTGACTGTAGAAGAACCCCGTCGCCAAAAGCATCCGTTCGGGTGCTCACGGCAGCAGTGTTCCGCCTTAGTGCACTTCGTCGACGGCATCCAGTGGTGCGGCCGTCTACTAAAGTTTGCGACGAGCATTCGATCAGGATGTCGGGAATCTTGTTGAATTGCCCGACTTGATATTGAAAAGAGTTTTCGATAATGAGACTAAAATGCGGGGTTTATAATTGTTAGGCATGCGATGTCTAAGGAATTTATTTGGTTAGGCATGCGATATTTAAAAAGGTTGTGAATTCCAACAGTTGTAGTTTTACACTTTCTTTTCTGTGACCGTAAGTGTAGTATGTAGTTGTATCGCCAGTTTTCGTTGCTATACATCAACGACAATCGGTGTATGCATACTTACTTACGTTGATAATATGAGATATTATGTGTTGCTGTGATATGGTATATTGGATCGTCGCGTTCTGAATAGCCGGGGGTTTTTATGTGAGATGAGGGTTTTGTTCATTCATGTAAAATTCATTTGTATGTAATATTCTTTTATTGGGGCACTTCCGGGCTGAGGATGATGTCACCATTGTATATTATTTACTTTTCCGCATTAGGTAGACCCAAGGTGGGGAGCACAAGTAACCGGGTTTTAGGGTCCAGTGGGAGACCATCTCAAGGAGTCGAGACCGGGTTTCCTAACCCTAGAATTGGCAGTGTTGCTTGCCGCTCTCGTAGGGGTCTAGGGATGTGGGTTTGGCTATTCATCGCGACCGTGGAATCTGTGTTTTATGCAGGCTCGTATTAAAACACGGACGTCCTAGTATATCCAATATTTCATATATGTTCTTCTGCTGCAATGTTCTGTGATGAGATCATATTACTGCTTGAGACGAATGTTTATATTATATATATATGAGATATATGTTATATTGCAGATTTCGTTTCAAATGTGATGCTTGTGAAGCATAATTAAAATGGGACTTCATTAATGAGATTAATGAAACTAAAAGAAACCTAAAGATGTTGTAGAAACTTGTTTAAAAACTGGTACCTCTAGTTTTTACTTTGCATAGTGGTGTTCCTTGTAGAACATCCAGCACCTTATTCGATAAGGAAAGAGCCGAGATCTCTTCACCGGAAGTGACCTCTTTAGTGAAACTAGCAGATACTACAAACTCGGTTTGTCTTTTGATTGTTTTTATAGTTCTTGCTTTGCACCGTGATATTTATGAAATATCCTGCACCTTATTCGATGAGGAAAGAGCCGACGATCCCTTCACCGGGAGTGACCTCTTTAGCAAAGCTAGAAAAGCCTCAAAAATACTCCATTTAAAATTACTCGATTCTACAACGATATCAAGTTCATTACGCAAAGGGTTTTCTTAAAAACCTGTCGTAGTCCTCCGTCATTTCAGATAAGTCCTACTTAGTATTCATGCTACGTTTGTTGACCTCCGTCAAGACGTAGTGTGCGGTAGCTGATTAGGATTTATCTGCTTATGCATATGATGCAGATTGTTTTAGGGTAAACGTGCAGCCTTGTTGATCTCCGTCAAGAGTCGTGCGGGTGGGTTTAATTCAATCAGGAAATGACGGGTTGAACTTGACTAGCGGACTATGGGTAGTTTGGCCTCCGTCAAGATCATAGGACGTTAGGGGTAAAATATTATTGGGAATTTCAAGTGTTGAAATTTGCAATGAGATTGCATACCTTCTATGAGATAGTTGGATCTCGATACCCAATGCGAGTAAGAGTTACTCCTGGGAGAGTTTTACACATTACAATTAGCCGATCAAGTAGATGTCTAGAAAGGTGTTAACGGGGTTACGCCCCTGGGAAAACGAGGTTTACTTTAATTAGGTCCGTGCGAAAGCACGGAGAACCTCCCTCAAAGTACCGGCACTGGCCTGGCTGAAAGATTGGCGAACTTGTAGAGTGTAATTAATCCCGGCTAGTCTTTCCTTTTAGGGTTTGAAGGAAGATTTCACTAAAACGGTGAGGGACATCCTGATTAGATAAATTGATAACCAATCTAATCTTGTAAAAGCGCACGCTGAGTGTTTTCTTCTCTCTCTCTCCTGGTTGCGACTATGTCACGCCTTAATCAAGATAATAATACGGATGTATTTAACCGAACCCCCTTGTTATACTATGCTAGGGAACGTTGGTCCCACTCCAACTTATAATTGTTATAAGACAGAGCAGGAAATAGGGGATTACCAGAATTCCCGTGCCGCCCAAACGAAGAAAGTACATGTTGATGCACCTTCTTCGGGTGTGTTCATACACAGAACTGTTTCTCAATATTCTTTACGTCCTGGGTATTTGATACCGGATCAGGATCCCGTAAATGTAATTTGTTACATGGGCTATAGATAGGTAGAGAACTAAGAACGGGTGATAAATTTCATGAGATAGAAACGGTGCAAGAGTTGCAGCCAAGTCTGTAGGTAGTTATCACCCTGTATTACCGGAATACATTGATTCTGAACGAATGTTATTAGATACCGAACCTGATATACAATATCATATCAGTCTCTTTATTGTAAAGAATGATATAATTTTGTATTGTTGGATAATGTTTTGAACATTTCCTATATCAAGAGTTGATCGGTTCAGGCACGTTATCTAAAAGCATTGACGTTATAAATCAAACTACAGTTCTTAGTATACAGAGCACACACAAGAGAAAGAGTTCAGAAATGAACGAATCCTTCTTGAGGCATTGTAGACTAGGTCATATCAATGCGACCCGACTAGCTGAAGTTACATAAAATTGGATATTTAAATTAATTTGAATTTACATCTTGTGAAACTTGCCGGTCATGTCACAGAGATAAGATGACCATAGCTCCGTTTATTGGAAACAGAGAAAGAGTTAGTGAACTCTTGGGATTGATACATGCTGATGTATGAAGGTCTCCTGTCTACATATGCCAAGACCGGTTCATTGTACTTCATTATATTCACTGATGATCTCTCTAGATTCAGACATATGTTCCTGTTAAAACACAAGTCCGAAACTTTCGAGATAATCACAGAATATAAGTTAGAAGTAGAGAACCAAAAACGGGTATAACTATTATGTCCTTTGATGAGATCAGAGAGGAGAATACTTGAGCACGGGATTCCTGGACTATTCTGAAGGAAAATGAAATTCTCTCTCAGCATTACTCCTCCGTATACACCATAGCACGATGGTATATCGGGGCGGAGCAATAGCACCATATGTGATATGGTGTGCTCTATGATGAGTACTACTGAGTTTCCTATTTCCTTTTGGGAGTTATGCACTTGAGAAGTTGCATGCCTATTGAATAGGGTTCAAATCAAATCAGTTGCCTACCACTTCATATGTGATATGGAACGGGAAGAGCCCATATCTTAAGTATGTTAAGATTTGGGGTTGTCCGGCCTATGTCTAAAAGCATAATCTGGACAAGCTCGAGGCAAAGTCAGTTCTGTAGAAGTTTGTTGGATATCCTAAGCATTCGCAAGGGAATATCTTCTACCTAACCGAGGAACAAAAGATGTTTTGTTTCTTAACATGCCACCTTTGTGAAAAGGAATTTCTTGTGAAGAAATTATTGGTCATAAGGTAGAACTGGAAGTAGTTCCAGCTATACAAACTGCAGCTGATAATTTGGTAGAACCGGAGAATTCAATAGTAACCAACGAACCTCAGCCTCTCCGCCGATCTAGTAGGGTTCCTCACCCACCTGAGAGATACTTCGATTTCTCTATGACAGTGGGAGCGAGGATTGCATCATGAGATGATGACCCAGCTAGTTTCGAGCTGGCCATCAGGAGTGGGACTCTGTAAGAATGGTCGGATGCTTTTTGATCTGAGATGGAATCCTTATACACCAACAAAGTATGGACTTTGGTTGCTTTATCTGAAGGGTTAAATCCCCATCAGGAGCAAGTATATCTTGAGAAGATTACTTGGTGTACATGGAAAATTTGAGACTTTCAAAGCTATGCTTAAGTCCATCCAGATCCTACTTACCACTGCTACATACCATGACTACGATATCTGGTGGTTGGGTGTCATGACTGCTTTTCTAAATGATGTTTTAGAAGAGAGCGTCTATAAGTACACAGCCAGAGGGCTTCGTAGACAGTAGGAGCAGCAGAAACGTGTGCAAGATACTTTATATGATAAAGCAGGCATCGCGAAGTTGGAACGTCTGTTTTGATGTGGTAGTTAAAGAGTTTGACTTCATCAAAATGTTAGATGAACCTTGTATATACAAAAAGGTAGTAGGGAGTATGGTGGTGATCTTCGTAGAGTACGTGGATGACATACTCTTGATAGGGAAGGAGTTTCCTATGCTACGATCGGTCAATCTCCGCTTATCACAAGGATTCTCCATATAGGATCAAAGTGATACCTACTAAATCCTGGGTTTAGGATCTATGAGATAGTTCTAATTGGATGTTAGGATTCTCACTATTTGTAGTGAGATGGTATCAATCAATCCTGGGGAGAATCACTGGAAAGGTTCCAGGGTGATAAGAACGACTGAATGTCAGTCGCAGGCATTGTCTTTACCCTCAGTGGAGGGACGGTATATTGAAAAAATTCCAAGCTAGATACCATGACTTACTAGACAATTAAAGGCAAGATACATCGTTACCAAAGATGCAACCAAAGAGGCAGTCTGTATATATATAAGTTCATGAGATGAACTTCGTTCCTACCATTGTGTGACAATGGAGTTGTGGCTTATGCCAAGGGACGCCCGTCCCATCAGAAATCCAGATATAATTCTTAGGCAGTATCACCTGATCATGGAGATAGTTGATCTCCAGGGAGATCGAGATTAGGAGAGTAGACACAGAGGACAACAGCGCGGATCCACTCACAAAGTCCTTTTTCCCAGTAGAGACTTTTATGGGATGGTTGAGTATGAAATACTTCAACCACAGCTAATTGTTGGGTATGTGATACCACAACAGATGGCCCTAGTGCAAGTGGGAGATTGTTAGTTATATGTATGCCCTAGAGGCCATTACTGTGTAAGCGCACGGCGGCGCCCCGGCCGTCAATCCGACGGCCAAATGCGGAAGCGGTGATAAACTTTAATTTTTCTTGAACTGGCAAACCGCCGCGCACTAACACCCGGATCGAACCATTAATTAGTCTAAGCTAACTACAAGAAGGGGAAGAGATATACCGACAGATCCGAGTCCTCCGGTCTTCTCGTCGTCGTCCCGATCTCCCGCGGAAACTCCGGTCGTCGCCTCCTCGCCGGAAGGGCACCACATCGCCTGTATCTTTTACGGGCTCCCACCTCAATGCCGAGGCAACTCGGGCGCGAAGTTGGCTAGCCGACGCGTCCAAGATTTGCTGTAGAATAATGTAGAATCGTTGTCTCTTTGGGGTTTAATATGGTTGCCATGATAGAGGAATTTTTCACAAGGATTATTCATGAAGGCTTGAAGAAAATTGGAGCATCTCATGAAAATGAGCTCGGCCATTTGCAATGTGTGCTCACTGGATGAAAAGGAATGAAGCAAGCTCACTAAATGAGCTCAGCCAAAAAAAAAATCTCAGCACTCTCTAAGCACTCAAAATGAATATAAATATTAATTCATGAACCCCTCAAAACAATTCCAGCACCTTCATAAAAGAGCTCAATGTAATCAATATAAATTAATCCACTATACAAAAATAAACCACACTCCATTATTCCAACAGCAACAGTGGCCGGCCCATTACAATTTCCATCACAATATCACATCAAAACCCATACCCTCTCAAAGCCAATCATAACCTACAATGGTCAAGCCATCATGGAAAAGAAAGAGTCAAAGGATAGGCTCCATCATGAAACCATCATGATACAAGGAAACATGCAAAGACCCCCTCCACTAAAGCTTATTTGCAACAATGCAAATAAGCCCTCCTCCACCAAACTTCGGCCAATGAACGGAACAAAGGAAATCGGCCGAAACTAAAAGCAAACTGGCAACTCCAGAAAACTGGTCCCGTAATAAATTACAGGAAAACCCCGATACTGTGCATACACACCCGCATCTGTATTTCGACCGAAATACAAATGCAAAGAGACAAAATCTACACTATCTAAAACTAGAATCCGGCTTAAGCCAAAGCCGGCTAGTAAAATCCGTCCGATCACGATCCGTGCAATACCGCACGTATCTGATCGCACCCTGCCATATCTCCATACGGCCTCTACAGCCTTTCGCCCGAAAGCTGAGTAACTGAATGTGGGGGACTCTAAAGACTCGTCAACACCTTGGTTGTGGATTCAACCACTAGCACGTCAGAAGTATAAGCCAATACGTTACGGGCTACCAGGTATTGACTAAAAGGGACGTCTGTGAGCGAACTCAGCCTGACAACCCTACTGAGCCTGTCAGTGACAATATCCGTACAGTCCGGTCCGTTCGTCTATGAGTATCGCATGGCGGGCCTAGGGGGTTGGTAAAAGTCAGACCCCCAAAAGCGGTACAAGTCGTGTCGGAGTGTAGCCCAGAACACCCTGAGATACTACTGGAATACCTACCAGTAAATCTCCTTGCCTTGGCCAAGGACTTTGTGTAATGGCTCTCCTAGACACAGCACGACCTCACCCCCAATACCGGGAGAGACGAACCCCTGAAGATACGCTCACTGCCTCCATGTGGCTCGGGACTGTACCCAACTAAAACCTGTTTGCACGACTCCTTTGAGCCGTGGTAGGGTAGTAATCAAAGTACAGTGGGAACTCACACGAGACAAATGACGATCCCCAGGTCGATGAACTAACCTGCACACATGTCACCAGGGAACTGCCATCTGACGTCTGGTATATGACCAACTAGCATGTTCCCGGCGAGTCCTGTCCGGTGTACTCATAACCCAATGAGCACCTGTATACATCTTAGGTGATCCAACTGACACCAGTGGCTTGTGAGACCGGCCACCGCCCCTCGTCGGGGTCTCGACTGTATACACTAGTCTACTAATGGAGTATCGATGCCCAGTCTCGAAACTCCCACGACTAGGGACCTTTTAAGGATAAGCTTATAGACCCCCAGCTCCCACTTATATGATCGCCCTCATACTGCTAGTGGTCAAGCAAGAATCCTAGGGGCTCTATCAACGTGTAATAGCGACGTGTCAGGTCACCTAAAGCAGTACACGATGATAAAGGTAAACCAGATAGCATACTATCATCTCGAGTAAGACTGTTGTTCATAACAGAATACTGCATTTTATACCGCCCATTCTTACGCTCGTGTGTTTATAGATAGGTGCTTTTTATCCGTGTTTATCACATATTTGCAGAATACAGGTTCTCGGTTCTAAAACGGTGAAATTCATGGAAAACACGACAATATCCGGGTTCCTGCCAACCACTGATAAAACACGGTCTCCGCTCTTCATCCGTATGTTACCAGATATCAGTTAAGAGACAAAATGTCAAATCAATATCGCTTTCATGCACAAGGCTCAATGGTAGCACAAGATCCAAGAGATCTACGCGGAGCTCGAGGCAATCATGACAAAAGATATCCACAAAAAGTCCACCTTTCCTCAACAGAAATTCTGGAAGAATTGTGAAAGTAATTTCAGAAACTACATGTACCAGACAACAGGGGACACCAAACCAGGAAAACACCAGAAATCCCCAAGCCCAATTCCTCTAAACGGCCGCGGAAGCGCGGCCAAAGGGAGGTTTTGGCCGCCCTTCCGCGGCCATGTGGGGCCCACTTGCCGACGGTTTTTGGGGGTATTCTTGGGACTTCATCTCTGGTCTGCTGGTTGCCCTAGAACCCCATTTCCCTGCCTATAAATACAGCAGAACTGAGCTCAACCAAGGGTCATTCTTTGCATTCTTTTGTTCCTCTTTCTTTTGTAGTTCTAGTTCTTTTTCTTCTTCTTCTTCATTCCTCTTCCATGAATTGTAGTGAGAGCTTTTTATGGATGTGAATAAAGATGAGGGTTTTGTATCATTCTCTTGTGCTTCTTCTTCCCCTTTGAGATTTTTGCTTTCTCTTGCTCATTCAACCTCTTCATTGAGCTTGAATGGTTAAGAGTTAGTTATTGATCTCAAAGGTCGTATTTTCTCCCGGGACTAGTTCTTCACTTCACATGCGTTCTCTACCCTTCCCTTGATCTTGCAACCTCTTCATTGAGCTTGCAAGTTTAAGGGTTGGCTATTGAGCACATGCTTGGCTTGGGTTCTACTTCCGTGTTCTTTTCTTGTTCTTTTTATTACTCGCTTTTTATTACTTGCATTCTATTTCATGCAATTTTATTCATGCTCTTTATTACTTGTATCTTTTCTTTTCTTTGTTCTTTTCTTTTTGTTCTCTTTTTGTTCATATTGTGAATGTTGTAATTATCGTCGTTGTTAAGAATTAATACGGTTTTATAAGTTAACATTTCTTTGCCAATTCCTTTTCCCGTTATTTTCCATTTGAACTCCGCCCGAACCATACGCAAGCGCTCCGTTAGGCACCGTACCCTGACAAGGTAACGGTGATTCCTAACCACGACCGGTTGCGTTCGGTTTGGCCGGAGGCGAAAGCAAGAGACAAGAACGGAAGGACAAGGGTAAATAAGCCGGATTCCACGAATACCGCGCTTAAATCCCCTAATCCCCGTTGTTGCCAATTGCTTAGCTCCAATTGGTCAAGACTCGGCTCAAAGGTTTTTGAGTACGGATTTCTTAGCTTACAATCTCGTATTTTCTTAACAACTTTATACTTGCAGATATACACATAGGTTAGAACAAACTCATACAGATTCTTTATTGACTCGTCTAAAGCAAGAAGGTAAGATAACACCATCTCCCTGTGGACCGACCCGTGCTCACCGGCTAGCTGCAAAGCGACACCGTCCTGATCGCGGTTACACTTAAATTCTTTGAACATCCGACACGCCAAAAGCGTGCGATCAAATGGCGCCGTTGCCGGGGAGACGGTAGCGTATTTTCTTTCTTGTTATTCGGGTTAATATTCTTTTTGTATATATTTATAAAAAAAAAAAAAAAAATCTTTTTGTTTTTATCATTTTTGTGGGCAAGAGTGCAGATTTTTGCAAGTTTGCAAACTGCGATTGTGGGGAGCAAAGTGTGCATTCAAGGCAAAGGTGATTTACGAAGTACAGTGCCAAAGATCCGGGTAGTTTGACCCGCGCAAGCGAACCTTTCAAGCTTACCGGATTTGATTCAACGGGGGCTTCCTAACCCAAAAACTTAACGGTACGTATTTTACTAACACCTTCTTCTCAAATCCGACGCATCCAATATACTATTCTTTGCAGGATTCTTTGCAAGTTCGCTAGCAAACGCTAAAAATTGACTAACCCGTATTTGTTGCAGCGCCGCGCTTAAAATAAAAAAAAACGATTGTTTGATTCTTTATAGAATTTTTTGAATTGCGCATTGCATCAATTAATACGGACTTAAGGGCAAGCGAACCCCACAACATACGGTAAAGGATTTCATCACCTTTTCCGTGGCCCACAAATCACGAACTTGCGCATAACGTTTACCCACACAAAATTTAAAAGAAACTAGACTTTAAGCCTTAAGGACTTCGCGCTCACTAGGAGAAGTTGACTGTGTTTAGAAGCTTGCTTAACGGTATATTGTTTACGGGGTGTCTAGGAAAGTGTTAACGGCGAAACCGCCAAAAGAGAAAGGGTTATTTAATTAAGGAACTTCGCGAAAGCGTTGGAAAACCTCCCCTTATCTCTGCACTTACCTGGCCTCGTGATCAGTGTATCTTGAGCCTGTTTCTCGACACAGTTTTACTTCGACAATCAAGTTCTTGAGCAGGTCTAGTTGACCTAGGTGAACCCTAGAACGATTAAGTGTGTGGTATTTTTGTGTCGTGATTTTTTTTGTCCATATTCTTTTTGTGTATACTTCATTCTTTTGTTAATATAAAAAAAAAATTTTAAAAAAAAAATCATTCATTTTTCCCTTCCTCTTCTCTTCCTTTCTTTCCTTCTCTCTTCATATCATGGGTACTCCACCTCGCAAAACTCTTGCCGAACTTTGGTACCCACAACCAGACATTACTTTATACGGTTCTTGTTTTGGCCGAACATCGAACGACCCCTCCATGCCCAAAGTTTCACTGAAAGATCGCATAGCAGCGTCTAGGACAAACACTGGCACTCCTCATTCCACTTCGTATCAACCGTTTCAAACATTCACTCCCGCTTATGTTGATACCCCTTCTGCAAGTCGTCCTTTGTCCATCGCTGAACGCATTGAACAATCCCGTGGCCGATCTTTCACTCCTTTCACCACTATAAATTCTTGGGATCAACAATTCCATTCACCTTCTTATCTAAATGTTGATCCTGCTCCTGTCCAGCCATTCAATTCCTACCAATCCTACCCTACTTTTGCACCTTCCCTAGACATTGCATCAGAACCGCCATTTGGGAGTTTTCAGTATCCAAACAACTTTGAATCTTTTACTGAAACCCCTTCACAACCAATGTCTAGTCTAGAACAATCCTTGGAAGACTTTAGGGTAGCGTCAAGACAACAGATGATGGATTTGAATGCGTCCATGGCCGCCCTCATGCAACCTAGTGACCCGGTAGCTAGTTTTCAACTAGCTCCAAATTTTTCAATGTATGATGAGGCGGCAGGACAGGCTGTGAATTTGAGTGGAGAGAGTGAGCTGTACCCCCTTCCGAATCAAGCCTACCCCGTCCAAATTGAGTCCCACAACTCCTGTGTTGAAAGTCTATCAAATGTCCCAAATGAATTATCAGTTGAAGATAGAATGGTTAATGAGTTGTGCAATTTTGTAGTGTTTGATTTGCCCGATTGTGAAGGGTCCCTTCCAAGTGAAACCAACCCCAATCCTTTTGACATCTACACCTCCATCTTAGAACCAGAATCGATTAATATCCATGCTTTTGATGAGGTGTCTGAGAAAATAAACTTTCACTTGATTGAGGATATTGACGCAGGGAACATTTTGGATGATGAACCCGTAGATCTGGCTGAGTTTGTCTCTTCAAATCATCATCCCGAGTCATTAAATATTTTTCCCGAACCCCATATGCGTCTGGACTTTGAAGAAAAATGCATGGATGAGATAAATTTTGAGGAGAATTTTGAGGATATTTTTGAGGATGAAACAGTTCTAAATGATGAGTCGGATTTTCCAATTCATCCTGTTCCTTTCATTGACTGTGTACACCCTCCCGAAACTTTAACCGATACCCTTCCTCAACCACTTCCCTCCATCATGTCCGTCGTTCCGACCTTGCAAGAACCCGTATCATTTTCATTTCATATGTCTGGTTTACCAAGTTCGGCGTACCCATGGTTTCTCACGAACCTTGAGGGATTTGACCCCATTTCTCGACGGGTAAATATATTAGCACAATCACTTTTCACACAGCGTTCATCACAAATTGTGCTAATCTATTTACTCCAGTTACACCCTCAAGTTCGCATTCCACTTCTTTTTCCCTTCCGCCATTCTTCTTCTTCTCATCTACCGAGACCGCATTCCACTTCTCTCCACAAGCGGTCTCGCGTATTTTCCATCTCTTTCCTCTTCACCTTCTTTCACCAACCACTGCTTTACCATGATAAAATCTTTGAATGGTTGGTGTTAACTTTTGGCCTGTGTAAGGCCTTGTATAGATGGATACTGTTCTTTCCCCCCTAATCCTGAACTTCATCGCTTAACAGTGGAAACGCTGTTTCACTTAAGTTTGGGGGGGACACTTTTTTTGTATATATCTTTTTGGTTTTTGTTTTGTATATAATTTGTTTTTAGGGGGAGCACCGACAATTTTGACCCTCTTGGTATTGCCTGACAGTGAGGGCACTGTCAAGTTTAAGTTTGGGGGTGTGCTCGGTAAGCTTTCTTCCTTCGCATTCATTTGTATATTTTGCATCTGCATATCTTATTCATAAAATCCATAAAAATCTGAAAATTTTCTAAAAATATAAAAACTTTTTGTCAAGTTAGCTTGTGGAAGAACTCTGATTCAACATTCGACGGTTTTTGTTTGAAAAGATAAGGATAACTAAATCCTATGTTTGGATTTTGAAAACCTGAAAGATAACTCTCCTTTGAAGTTAACTATAGCTGATATACGTCTTTACATTACACTACACGTGTTGTGAGTCTTGGAAATTAGATGACAAGTCTTTTATGTTTAAAAAAAACTTTTAAATAGATAAATGATTTTCTGAGGATCAAATAGGTTTGTTCTGAAATAAGTAATATATCAAGAATAGTTTATGAAGTAAGTGAATATGAAGGAATGTTATTGATGCCTTAATTGGAACTAAGTCTGAAAAATAACCCATCTGAAACTTGATTGGAATGATTACACACCAAACCCACTAAACACGTCTTTTATCCAAAAAAATAATTGAACTACCGGTTATATCTCCGTTCGTATTGAATCATCATGTTTTTCACGCCAAACTGTCTTTTGTTTTTGGACCTAGGTAACTTGAGTAATTAAGTCCGCTGGGGTGTTTCTACACCTAATGCCCTAAAACCAACTGGTTTGGGTGCATTGTCCCAAAGCTCGCTAAGAAGCCTAGAAAGTCCAGTTTTAAAACAAAATCAAGCAAGTGTTCTCTCCGAGTTAAAATTCCTAACGGTTCTTTGTGTGAGAATAATCTTGATAAAAGACAGGCTTTTATAAAAATTTCTTAACGGAGATATGAAGGTTTTACTCTTTGATAAAGACTATTGCACGTTCACAGAGGTGTGTATGAAATGAAAACAAGAAAAAGGTGGAGTGAAGAATAAGACCTAGTTTCCTGTTAGGGAAGATAGAAATTCTGAAGTTGAAACTTTACTGGAAAACGAAACTTGAAAAATGCTTAACTCTCTATAAAACTTATGTGATCCTTTTAAAATTGTTATCTGGGCTTTATTGTGTGACATAATGACTTTATTCGACCTTTCAGGAACTTAACGACACTATTTTGCACTGCACGTAAAGACATATAAAATCTGTAGTTAAATAAGAAGCGAGGTGTGAAAAATAAAGGTTCGATGGTCTAGACTTAGGATTATAGAATTGTTATTTTCTAAAACAAAGCTTTTGGGGCTTGAATCTTAGTTATTTTACAAAGCTAGCTTGACCGGATTTTGTGGGTGTAATCCGCTGAAAACCCTCAGGAGACAACACTCCTCCTACTAGGGACACCTAGAGGTTTAACGGCTTGTTGCACGCGCTCAGTGCAATCGCGTTCCCTGCGAAAGTGCGGTTATCATTTTATTTTTGTGAATAATTGGTTTTGCTCGGGACGAGCAAAAGTTAAGTTTGGGGGTATTTGTTCATAACAGAATACTGCATTTTATACCGCCCATTCTTACGCTCGTGTGTTTATAGGTAGGTGCTTTTTATCCGTGTTTATCACATATTTGCAGAATACAGGTTCTCGGTTCTAAAACGGTGAAATTCATGGAAAACACGACAATATCCGGGTTCCTGCCAACCACTGATAAAACACGGTCTCCTCTCTTCATCCGTATGTTACCAGATATCAGTTAAGAGACAAAATGTCAAATCAATGTCGCTTTCATGCACAAGGCTCAATGGTAGCACAAGATCCAAGAGATCTACGCGGAGCTCGAGGCAATCATGACAAAAGATATCCACAAAAAGTCCACCTTTCCTCAACAGAAATTCTGGAAGAATTGTGAAAGTAATTTCAGAAACTACATGTACCAGACAACAGGGGACACCAAACCAGGAAAACACCAGAAATCCCCAAGCCCAATTCCTCTAAACGGCCGCGGAAGCGCGGCCAAAGGGAGGTTTTGGCCGCCCTTCCGCGGCCATGTGGGGCCCACTTGCCGACGGTTTTTGGGGGTATTCTTGGGACTTCATCTCTGGTCTGCTGGTTGCCCTAGAACCCCATTTCCCTGCCTATAAATACAGCAGAACTGAGCTCAACCAAGGGTCATTCTTTGCATTCTTTTGTTCCTCTTTCTTTTGTAGTTCTAGTTCTTTTTCTTCTTCTTCTTCATTCCTCTTCCATGAATTGTAGTGAGAGCTTTTTATGGATGTGAATAAAGATGAGGGTTTTGTATCATTCTCTTGTGCTTCTTCTTCCCCTTTGAGATTTTTGCTTTCTCTTGCTCATTCAACCTCTTCATTGAGCTTGAATGGTTAAGGGTTAGTTATTGATCTCAAAGGTCGTATTTTCTCCCGGGACTAGTTCTTCACTTCACATGCGTTCTCTACCCTTCCCTTGATCTTGCAACCTCTTCATTGAGCTTGCAAGTTTAAGGGTTGGCTATTGAGCACATGCTTGGCTTGGGTTCTACTTCCGTGTTCTTTTCTTGTTCTTTTTATTACTCGCTTTTTATTACTTGCATTCTATTTCATGCAATTTTATTCATGCTCTTTATTACTTGTATCTTTTCTTTTCTTTGTTCTTTTCTTTTTGTTCTCTTTTTGTTCATATTGTGAATGTTGTAATTATCGTCGTTGTTAAGAATTAATACGGTTTTATAAGTTAACATTTCTTTGCCAATTCCTTTTCCCGTTATTTTCCATTTGAACTCCGCCCGAACCATACGCAAGCGCTCCGTTAGGCACCGTACCCTGACAAGGTAACGGTGATTCCTAACCACGACCGGTTGCGTTCGGTTTGGCCGGAGGCGAAAGCAAGAGACAAGAACGGAAGGACAAGGGTAAATAAGCCGGATTCCACGAATACCGCGCTTAAATCCCCTAATCCCCGTTGTTGCCAATTGCTTAGCTCCAATTGGTCAAGACTCGGCTCAAAGGTTTTTGAGTACGGATTTCTTAGCTTACAATCTCGTATTTTCTTAACAACTTTATACTTGCAGATATACACATAGGTTAGAACAAACTCATACAGATTCTTTATTGACTCGTCTAAAGCAAGAAGGTAAGATAACACCATCTCCCTGTGGACCGACCCGTGCTCACCGGCTAGCTGCAAAGCGACACCGTCCTGATCGCGGTTACACTTAAATTCTTTGAACATCCGACACGCCAAAAGCGTGCGATCAACTGTCCTACCGGGATAGGTCCTCCCTCAATCATTACAATCACGTACCTGTGACCTAATAATTGACTCTGAGGGCACTATCTCCAACAATCTCCCACTTGCACTCAAGGCTAATTATTGCGATGTCGCATACTCACAGCCCGTGTGATACCAAACATCCAACTCCTCTACTAGTCAGTCTCACAAAGCTCGTTTGCGGAACTATTGCGTTCGAGGAATAGCCTCAGTGAGTGGATCCGCTTAGTTGTTTCTTTCTATGTCTCTCTATATCTCAAGTTCGCGGAGAAAGCCATCTCCCGAAAAGAGCAATACCTGTCTCAGAATATGTCTGGATGTCTGATGGGACCTAGCTCATAAATGAACTCCAAATCCAAACTTCTTAGACTGTATCGTCAACTGAACTTAATCAGTATCCTGCGCGTCATGCCTCCCTCAGTATTGCCTTGGACCACCTGTCCAAAATACTGCCCCTTATCAGAAGGAAAACTATAACTCTGACAACCTCCTTGTCGTCCATGTCACCTTGGAAGCCTGGAATGATAACTGTCTCCTGAATGAGGCTGTCGTTATCATATCCCTAGAACATCCACTTATGTTCTAAAACTGCTTCCGACTGTTTCTCCAGGATTGGATTAATGTTAACTTATTGCATCTAGTGCAAGAACAACATCTGGTGTGGTACTTGACATCTCACGATTGACTCAATTGCCTGAGCAAGTGATCTGCCAATCATGCCCGTCCCTCTCCCCTTTAGTCTGTAAGACACCTTTGGAGAGGGTGACTCCATTACCTGCAGGTACACTACCGTGCCAGGAGTCGTCCATCCTAAATACTCTTAGAACGCTGTCAAGTACCCTGATTGGGAAACCACCCAAATCTAGATCTAAAACCATAGATCTAGTAACCAGTATGTCTGATATAAAATCCATTTCCTTTGTGGAGAAACAACTGTGTGACGACCAAAGTATAACCGATCGTAGTGTAGGAGTTTCTTTTCCTACTCTGTGTATATCATCCAAATACCAGGATATCACACCCTACTACCTTCTCAACAGATCCATCCCCTATTCTGATGAAGTCAAACCCATGACTGTCACGTCAGAAATAGATGATCTATCTCCGCTACATCTGCTCTAGTCTATAAATAGACATAAGCAACATGTCCACCAATGCTTCCGCTGCTCCCACTGACTACGACAACCCTTTGGCAGAGTCATATAGACGTACACTTCTAAAACTGGTTTAGAACGACGCTATACTCATCCTCCCGCCGGGTCTCGTAACCTGGAACAACAGCAATGGCAATTGTGGGTAAACAAGAACTTCACTGTCACCGTCCTTGAGGCTACCGTAGTGCCTCTCGGGTGCCTGAAGTTACCCACCTTATCTGCGGAGTGGCCAATGGAATGTCAATCCAGATTGAATCTTTAGGTTCCTTATCAAATCTTCAGTAATCGTTTGTGTTTCTGGAATCACTTCCAGTTCTACCATACTCCCACTACTGTTTTCTGAAAAAATCCATTTTTAATAAAACTGTGGCGAGTCTAGAACAATATCGCTATTGTTCATCCAGATGGTAGAAAGTCAACCCTCGTCATAGCCTGGGTCAACCCACAAACAGCCATTACAGAAACGTGCCTGGAGTTGTCCAGTGTCTGGTTTTAATCATAAACCGGACAACTCCCCGTACCTTAACATCGTTAAGATATGAACTGTTCTATATCCAATATAGAAACAGAGGCACTGATTTAATTGAACCAGATTCAAATCATGCAGCTGTCCCCAGCGCATGTCAACTAAATGGAAGGAGGCCGATCAGCGTTACTCAACTTAGGAATACTTCCAATTATGAGTAACCTGAAAGAGAAGCAAGATCTCTTTATCATTACTATCAACTGAATACCATACACAAGTATCTACATCTTCGATCTCTTTGAAGAATCCCGATACTTGCTATACCTGGTTCTCTACTCTATTCAAATACCTATAACTTCTCAAAATTTGGACCCTGTGTTTCCGCGAAACACCTGTCTAAAAACTAGAGAAGTCATAAGTAAACCGAATACAGTACGAGGACCAACCCCTCTGTCCTGATGGACCCTGGACAACATACAATCCTTTGTATAAGTCCCTTGAGTCTGATAACTCATTCACTGTGTGTCGTAGGTTGAAAACTGTACTTATGGTTAAGAAGAATTACACCGCTGTTTAATGCTCCTTACCTAACCATCCACTGATATAGGTAAATGTCGTAGACATAATTTCAGAAAGGTATATCTCACTCTATGAAAATAGACGTACAGATATATCAATTTGAAATTGGTGCATAACAGCGGATATTCAAAACCAAATATTTGCCGACCGGCAAACAGCCCAGGTGATTTCCTCAAGTATCACCGATTACAACGAATCCCGATATAATGAGGATAATCACCCAATTCCCAATAACTTACTCCCACTCATCATCTGTAAAACCATACAGATGTGAGAATCGTACCTGGTAAATACATACCCTGGAGTAAGTATCTAATCGGGAAATCAGTTTTCCTTTAACATTACACAGTGAAACTGAAACATTGAAATGTTCCGATGGGGTATTCTGGTATTCCTAGTAATGCCTCTTCCAGATTCACGACTGTAACCGTATAGTTCTTTGCCACCTCTCCAAATCCCTTCATATGTCTTTAGTCTTTACCTTCTGCACACCCTTTTAGGCCAAATGGTTTTCTTCCTTCCCTACCGTTCGGCACCAGCCTATGGTTTGGAAGAAGACTATCCAGTAAGCATAATGGGTGTACTGTCCCAATCCTAGGAACACTCGCAATGAGAGAGGGTGAAGATAAAAGACAACCGAATAAACCTTATTCCTATTTCTCCTGAACCAGAATCCATCCCCGAACTGGAACAAGTTCCATTCGAGTTCGTATATAACCATACGATGGAGTATCCAAATAAACTGTGGATCTTCGTAGTGATACGGAGTGTCCTGGAGAAATACAAAGGTGATTTAGGATTGGCGAAGAAATACTTGGTTTGGTCGTGAATATCTGTTGCAATTTACTTTGCCCTCTTACTAATCCCTTGATTTGTCTTAACTTAATACCTTTTGTACACCATCGTTAGGCTAATTGGTTTTCTTCATTCCCTACCGGTCGGCACCAGCCTAAGGTTTGGAAGAAGACTATACAATTTGCGTAACAGGTGTACTATCTCCTAAACCAAGGAGTACTCGCAATCTGAGAGAAGGTAAAAGGAAAAGACAACTGAATAATCCTATCCGTTTTCTCCAGAACCTGAAACCATCCTCGAATAAATTCTTTCGAGTTCGTATATAACCATACGATGGTTTTGTCCAATGGAAGTGGACGTTCGTAGTAATACGGGGTGTCCTGGAGAAAAGGGTAAAAGTAGGAGTGGCAATGAGGTTTGCAACTCTGACAATCCAAAAGCCGGTGTTTAAGAAGTTTCGGTCAACTTGGTCACTGAGTCAAAGTCTTAGGGTCGGGTCAATGGTCGCTGCCAAAGAGAGAGAGAAAAGAAACACTCAGCGTGCACTCTAACCTAGATCAGAATGGTCACCAATTTATCTAATCTGGAAACCTCCCACTGTACCTCAAATTCTCCTCCAAACCTGAAAGAAGAATTAGTCGGGGTTACCCGAGGAGTAAACTAACTCATCAGTGGGAATCGGGATCCAACTATCATTGCATGATAACGTGACGGAATCCGCTCACGCTATCATACTCCAGAAGGTATGCGCATATCTGGAAAGTTTCAGTTCTTTTGAAACTCCCGATGTGATTTCTGCCCCATGCTCTTATGACCTTGACTTTGGCCAACATATCATAAGCCACATGTCAAGTTCTACCCGTCATTCTCCAGGTTAATTTGAATCCACCCGTACATACCCTTGACTTTGGCCAACATGGCAGTACGACTGTTCCAAACCAACGCATCTATCTATGCTGCATATGAATAACCAACAGCTACCAAACACTGTGCCTTGACTTTGGCCAACATACACAGCTTGAATACTATTGACTATCCATATGAAACGACGGAGGGCTACGAATGGTTTCTGGCGAAAACCTTTAACGTAATGAACTTGATATCGTTGAAGGAACGGATAGCTTTTTAAAAATATAGTGACGAAAACCTTTACTAAAGAGGTCACTCCCGGTGAAGGGATCTCGGCTCTTTCCCCGTAGAATGGGGTGCAGGATATTCCAAATGAATACCGCGATGCAAAGCAAAAGTAATCGGCTATAGTGAAGTTAATGCCCTGACGCAAACTTTTTGTCCAAGGGGTCACTCCCGGTGAAGGGATCTCGGCCCTTGCCTCGTCGACTGAGGAGCAGGATATTCCAACTGAATATCACGATGCAAAACAAAAGTGAACGTCCTTGCAATAACAGCTTTTTTGAAAAGTGTTCCAACAACATCAGATTAGGTTTGTTTTTAAACTTGCATTGATCCGAATCAATGCAGTCCCATCAATTGATCACACCAAAAAGAACGAAAATATACTGATGTACGTATATGCCATCCGCATTCGCCACTGGGTCCCGTCATTACCCGTTAGGTTAGCTAACTAACGACAGAGCAGGGACTGGACTAGCGCGGATGCAAAACATATACAACATCTACTAATATATATACCAATATATTGTATTTCGCTCAAGGCGTGAAAGAAATGCAACATCACAGAGAATGAACAGCATCACAGAAACAATACAGATATCTGGGATCCCCGGGTTTCACAGAGCCACTACTGAAACCCGACGTTCCCCTGGTCGTGTGGATAGCCTGTGCAATGAAAACCTAGACCCCTTCGGGCGCGGCAAGTTACCCGCCAAAACCTGAAGCGAGGCAGCCCCCTTCAGCGCCGTGAATGGACCACCCAGCACTTCACGGAATCCGGTAACTTGGGCACCCCTCCTGGGTCAACCTGTACCCCCTACGAGTGCGGCGAATAGCCCGCCAATCCTAGAGTGAAGCCCCTCCGCCTCAATGCCATGAGATGCGGGCTTGTTGCCCTCCAGAACCCGGCTATCCGTGCACCCCTCCGCGGGGTAAACCTAGTACAGAAAGTAAAATATACATACACCGGGTACATCGACCGCAACCTGGTCGTGCCCCAAAATAATAATACAAACAGGCAGTGACGGCAGTCCACATGTCGGACGCTCGCCCCGCAATATCAAATGTACATAATACAACAAAAACTGTACTAGCATTGCATCCAGGCTATCCCCCACGACCGATCCGCAACATCACAGCAAAAACAAAACATCAACGCGAAAATCACGTTCGCAAATCCGTCTAACCGGGCTATAGCAGTTAGACCGGATTTACCGATCAAGTGACATTCACGGTCGCAGATATAATGTAAATACTGTGAAATAATGTGTTTAAAATATCCGATCAATCAAATTTTAACAAGTGGGCCCCCAAACAATACTGTAGCACATCAAGAAATTCTGGGCCCAATGTTATTATTCCAAAACCCATATTTTAAGCCCAGAAAGGGACTGAAGAAATTTGACAAAGCAAGGACACCATTCGGCTGCGGAACCGCGGCCCCAGGGGGGCTTTGGCCGCGGTTCAGCGCTCAGGTCGTCGACTTACTTCGTCGAATTTCTACAGTGGGCTTACAACCTCCAGTGCATCACTATTTACAACCTGAAAAAATTTTCGACACCAAAAATTTCCAACAGAAAACTGATGCTAACAAAAATGTAGTTTTGGAACATTCGATCGATCGAAACAGAAAAACACACTACACCAAGCTAGACTAAGTTAATGGCGAGGCTCTGATACTACTGTAAGCGCACGGCGGCGCCCCGGCCGTCAATCCGACGGCCAAATGCGGAAGCGGTGATAAACTTTAATTTTTCTTGAACTGGCAAACCGCCGCGCACTAACACCCGGATCGAACCATTAATTAGTCTAAGCTAACTACAAGAAGGGGAAGAGATATACCGACAGATCCGAGTCCTCCGGTCTTCTCGTCGTCGTCCCGATCTCCCGCGGAAACTCCGGTCGTCGCCTCCTCGCCGGAAGGGCACCACATCGCCTGTATCTTTTACGGGCTCCCACCTCAATGCCGAGGCAACTCGGGCGCGAAGTTGGCTAGCCGACGCGTCCAAGATTTGCTGTAGAATAATGTAGAATCGTTGTCTCTTTGGGGTTTAATATGGTTGCCATGATAGAGGAATTTTTCACAAGGATTATTCATGAAGGCTTGAAGAAAATTGGAGCATCTCATGAAAATGAGCTCGGCCATTTGCAATGTGTGCTCACTGGATGAAAAGGAATGAAGCAAGCTCACTAAATGAGCTCAGCCAAAAAAAAAATCTCAGCACTCTCTAAGCACTCAAAATGAATATAAATATTAATTCATGAACCCTTCAAAACAATTCCAGCACCTTCATAAAAGAGCTCAATGTAATCAATATAAATTAATCCACTATACAAAAATAAACCACACTCCATCATTCCAACAGCAACAGTGGCCGGCCCATTACAATTTCCATCACAATATCACATCAAAACCCATACCCTCTCAAAGCCAATCATAACCTACAATAGTCAAGCCATCATGGAAAAGAAAGAGTCAAAGGATAGGCTCCATCATGAAACCATCATGATACAAGGAAACATGCAAAGACCCCCTCCACTAAAGCTTATTTGCAACAATGCAAATAAGCCCTCCTCCACCAAACTTCGGCCAATGAACGGAACAAAGGAAATCGGCCGAAACTAAAAGCAAACTGGCAACTCCAGAAAACTGGTCCCGTAATAAATTACAGGAAAACCCCGATACTGTGCATACACACCCGCATCTGTATTTCGACCGAAATACAAATGCAAAGAGACAAAATCTACACTATCTAAAACTAGAATCCGGCTTAAGCCAAAGCCGGCTAGTAAAATCCGTCCGATCACGATCCGTGCAATACCGCACGTATCTGATCGCACCCTGCCATATCTCCATACGGCCTCTACAGCCTTTCGCCCGAAAGCTGAGTAACTGAATGTGGGGGACTCTAAAGACTCGTCAACACCTTGGTTGTGGATTCAACCACTAGCACGTCAGAAGTATAAGCCAATACGTAACGGGCTACCAGGTATTGACTAAAAGAGACGTCTGTGAGCGAACTCAGCCTGACAACCCTACTGAGCCTGTCAGTGACAATATCCGTACAGTCCGGTCCGTTCGTCTATGAGTATCGCATGGCGGGCCTAGGGGGTTGGTAAAAGTCAGACCCCCAAAAGCGGTACAAGTCGTGTCGGAGTGTAGCCCAGAACACCCTGAGATACTACTGGAATACCTACCAGTAAATCTCCTTGCCTTGGCCAAAGACTTTGTGTAATGGCTCTCCTAGACACAGCACGACCTCACCCCCAATACCGGGAGAGACGAACCCCTGAAGATACGCTCACTGCCTCCATGTGGCTCGGGACTGTACCCAACTAAAACCTGTTTGCACGACTCCTTTGAGCCGTGGTAGGGTAGTAATCAAAGTACAGTGGGAACTCACACGAGACAAATGACGATCCCCAGGTCGATGAACTAACCTGCACACATGTCACCAGGGAACTGCCATCTGACGTCTGGTATATGACCAACTAGCATGTTCCCGGCGAGTCCTGTCCGGTGTACTCATAACCCAATGAGCACCTGTATACATCTTAGGTGATCCAACTGACACCAGTGGCTTGTGAGACCGGCCACCGCCCCTCGTCGGGGTCTCGACTGTATACACTAGTCTACTAATGGAGTATCGATGCCCAGTCTCGAAACTCCCACGACTAGGGACCTTTTAAGGATAAGCTTATAGACCCCCAGCTCCCACTTATATGATCGCCCTCATACTGCTGGTGGTCAAGCAAGAATCCTAGGGGCTCTATCAACGTGTAATAGCGACGTGTCAGGTCACCTAAAGCAGTACACGATGATAAAGGTAAACCAGATAGCATACTATCATCTCGAGTAAGACTGTCCTACCGGGATAGGTCCTCCCTCAATCATTACAATCACGTACCTGTGACCTAATAATTGACTCTGAGGGCACTATCTCCAACATACTGTACATACGATGTATATTGTAATGGATGCTTGGACATATATAGGGAGGACTTTCTTCCTCGACATGATAGTATGCTATCTGGTTGTACTTTATCTTAACGTGTACTCTGATTGTCTCTATATTACATGTTGATAAAGCCCTTAGGATATGTACTCGACTACTGGGACTATGATGAGATTATACTAGTGGGGCCACGGTAATTGACGAGTACATCCTATAACTGTTCCTAGTCGAGAGTGTATCAAGACAGGGCATCGATACACCAGAGTAGACTAGCGTATACGCATCTTGACCCATATGATGGGCGATGGATGATCCCATATCCATCGGTGTTTGACATCAAGGATGGTGCACGGGTGCTCAATAGAGATTGGGTACACTGGACGGACTCGCCGAGAACTCCCAGATGGTATTATACCTCACGTCAGATGGCAGTTCTCCGGTGACACTGGTACAGAGTAGTCTGTTGACCCTAGATCGTCATAGAGTCTTATGTGATTCCCACGGTGCTTTGATTTCCATCATACCACCTCCAAGAGGGCGTGCAAAAAGGTGGCTTTTGGGTACAGTCCCGAATCACATGGAGGCAATGAGCGATAGGAGGGGATTCGTCTCTCCCGGTATAGGGAGTTGATATTGTGCTGTGTTCGATTGGCTATAACTGGAAATCCCTGGCCAAGCTTGCTGAGATTTACTGGTAAGTGTTATTAGTAGTTTCTCGAACTGTTATAGACCTCATATCGACACGACTTATCGAGCTACTGGGGTCTGACGTATACCACCCCTAGGCAAGATATGCGACATATCAGACGACGAGACCGAACTGTACGGGAGTGTTACTGATTGGATTCACAGGAGAATGTACAGGCTTGCTTATTGATCTTCTGAGTGCTTAATACCTGGATGGCTGTTACGTTTAGCTGACCACTTGCAGCTTGTGGGTGTTTGATATGATCATCACCTACTGCCGGCATATTGACGATTCTTTAGAGTCCTACACAGAGGTTTCTTGGTTCAGGCAAAACGGAGTAGGGGCACATATGTGATATGTGCAGGACCGAGGATAATGCGATATGAGATACCGTATTCTATTCTCGCGATATATGATATCAGCCGGGTCATCGGATCAAGTGTTGATTCGATGAATCGGTAAATGAGATATTAGTCGGTTATATGCGATATAGCCGGATTGTCGGATCAAGTGTTGATTCGATAATTTAATGTATAATAATATATATGATATATTAAATTACATTAACTAATATTAGCTCACTAAAAGATTCTTTTTCTCACTCTGGTAATACATTGATATATATGCGATATATGTTAATTGTATTATTTTATTTTGTTATAATAAATATTATATATGTGATATATAATATTGTAATATGATATGGTTATTAATGCAACATGATTAGTGGAGATTAAATATGGTTAGGGTTTTATTTGGGTTAAGCTATTCTAGAAGTTTCTAGAAGGTTTTGTTTTGTTTTGTGTAAGATATTTTGTGAAGATATTTGCTTAACCAAACCCAAACCCTTGACCATGGTTGTTTCTCTACAAGGGTTAAGGATTCATTCTTAACTATGATTGCATTTCTAACCTCACATATGTGTAATTCATTATTCATCACAAAAGGATTCATTCTTCTTCTTCATTCTCTTTTCATGGAAAAGCTTTCTTGCTTTGATTTTGTGATGAAAGTGAGTGAGAAATAGAAAACAAATGAGAGCAAAAAATCCTACTTCATCATCCTCATCTATCCTTACCATTTAGATGAGGGTGTTCACTTCATTTAGTGAGTGAGAGCTTGTGTTAATGAAACTTCAAGGTAGATCATCTTTGTTATCGAAAATCGGAAGCATGCTTGCATCTTTCTCTTCGTGGAGCCTCTCGAGAGTCCGGAACACGATGATCGCAGCGAAGGGACCTCAACACGGAGCTTCAGAAGTGAAGGACCGGATCTACAAAGGTTGTAATCCCTCTCACTTAGTGTTAAAGTATTTAACATGCTTGTTTTCGCCTAATCTCTAGTTTAAAGATCTCGTTTAGGATTGTTCGGCATGGCTAAATTTTAAATCGGGCATGGTCGATGCTTTGTAGACCCTTGTGCGTGTGCCTAGCATCCCTACAATATTTTAGTGAAATCCGGTGTTAAATCTCAGTTTAAAGGGCCATTTAACACTTAGTTAAGCTAAGCTAACCATAAAAATCACCACTTGGCCAAAAATCCACACAAATCACCATTACTAGCACTAAAACTCTTATTAAACACTGACCGAAGCTAAATAACACATAAGTTTAGCAAGCAAAGAAGTTAGCCTAAAAATTATACCTCACTTGACCCTAAGTGCAAGGAGAAGGAGGAGAAGAAGAAGGATGAGGTGCTTATTGTTGCTGTTGCTGCTTGCTACTGCTGTTGCTGCATGTTGCTGCTGCTGCTGCCTAGAGCTGCTGCTGCTTGTGCTGCTGCTGCTGGGTGTTGCTGCTGCTTGCAACTGCTGCTGCTGCTTCAGCTGAAGTGTGTGTGTGTGAGTGAGAGAGAGAAGTGTGAATGAGTTAACAAAAGAAAAAAAGAATGAGAGCCTAAGCTAGTCAACCCCCCTCTCTCTCTCCTTATTAAATGTGAGCATGGCTCAAGCCATCATGCTCTCTCTCTCTCTCTTACCTACACAAGTCAACACCTAAACTAATTCATTTTTCATTTTAAAAAAAAAAAGAAAACCAAAACACTTAATTAAAATCAAATTGGCTTAACAAAAATGGTTAGTCTACCATGGTTGCTAATCATAGTTTAACCCTAACTTAACCCTAGTTTACACACACATGTGTGTGCAAGCCTAAATAAATTCTAATAAAATATTCATTAATTTTGATAAAATATTTAAAGATCGTTTGGTAAACTTTTTACTAAAAACTATACAATGAGTATAATTAGCCACTAATCACATTCTAAGGTGTTACACAACGATTCCATTTGATTGGTCGTGAAAAAGTGTGTCTATGTTTGTTGTAAATAGCCGCAATCAATAACGGTGTCGTGATAGCTAGCCGATAGTGAGTACGGGTCATCCACAGAGAAACAGTGAACTACTTATCTTTTTTTAGACGAGTTGATAGAAAAAAGATGGGATTGTTTTCGTTTATTATTAAGAAGGTTTGAACATTTATAAGAAAAAGACTTGTAGAGTTTATAGAATTTAGTAGGTAATGGATGGAGTTTTAAAATTAATTCTTTTTATCTTTTAATTATTTGATACTAGAGAGATAGTGATGAATATGCATTAGGGTTCTTGTAGAGAATTAGGGTTTCTCTCCACCGACTCTTGTCTTTCCATTGATCTCTATTTATCTCAAGTCCTTAACAGAACGATTATTAACGAAATTCAAATCGTGGTCGTGACTATCATGAATTGATAGCGCGCCTAATAAGAGGGCTAATATTCATTTTGCTAAACTTTATAAAAATTAAAACTTTAAAAAGAATTCAAGTGATATTTTTCATCCATTATTCTATCTTATCCTACAAAGCCTAGCAAGAAAGAATTTACTCGCTCGTGGATATTAGCGTAGTAGAAAAAAGATGAAAGAATACGGAACCAATAATTAAAATTAAAAACACAGAAAGTAAATGCAGAATGTAATGCGGAAAGTAATTGCAGAAAGTAAATGCAGAAAGTAAAATGCAACAAAATTAAAAAAAAAGAACTACCTTTATTGATCAACTAGTGAATTGCAAAATTACTCGCTGAAAAAGTAAATTACAAAATCCTAGTTTGTTCGCTAGATCTCTCTCTTGAATTGAAATTTTGAATTGAATGTTGAATATTGAATTGTTTTGATAGACAGCTCTTGGTCATTTATATAGTCACTGGAATTAGATACCTTAAATGCCATATTGAAGTATGTAAAATTACGATTAAGACCCTGCAATTTCAGATCCTACGGCTGGTATCAGACCGCGATTCCGCTGCCTATACCCTAGCTTGACCGTGGATCCGACGCCCCTTTGTGGGTTTGTGCATCCAATTTTCTCGTGGTTTCTTCTCTTGATATTTGGAGATCCTTATGATAAAAATATTCTGAAAATATTGCTCTTAGTCTCTCCCGTTGCTAAAGTCTTCGATTTGCTCCTAATATTCGGCAGATTTAGTTTGGTGAATCGATTTTTTATGGATCTCCTATTTATAGTTCAGATCTGAGCTAATCTTATTATAATACCTGCATAATATCTCAAATTATCTTGTTAGTAGTATTTGTTTTATTTGAGATATTATTCCAAGCAATTACATGATATGATATGTTAAGAATATTGGTTAAGAATATTTGATGTGATATGCATATATTTTCCCTAATTATATTAAATATAAATGAAAAAACATTTAATAATAATCTTTATACAAATAAACCCACATATGTTCTTTATTTACATTTAACACCTTTTAGTAGTTAATAATAGTAGGGAAAATGTCCATACAAATTTGCAATAAATTTGACTAATCATCTGCCCGCTCACCCTCCCAGGCCAGACGAAGTGAATAGCCATGGAGGATATAGAAGCGAGCCTAGATATCGGAAAGCTCGTTCGGGCGATTCAATATCGAGGGCGCATCATGAGTATTTTCGATGCGTACCCTGGGGGCCCTCTTCGCCACCCGACGATGAAGTACAAGGGCATCGCCACCCCTTGGGGCCAAGCCCGACGCAGTGGAAGAAGATGAAGAGGAAGAGGAACTTTCTCGGCTATCAGAAGCCGATGAGGAAGAAGACGATCCACTGGACTCGACTTCAAAAGCCGAAGCCTCACCGCCTGACTTGACCCCAACTACATCAATGGAAACTTCGGAAGAAGACATCTAATCTGATTCAAGAAAAGATTGGCCGAAGAAGGGTTTTGGGTTAAAGGTCCGAACTAAGCAATGGTGCGCCAGGCAATTTTCAGATGGCAGGAGACAACTAAAGCAAAATGTCTACCAAGGAATGGCCCTCCTATTTATACACTCGGAATAAACCATCTAACGGCCCAAATCCATTCCCGCCACAATGAAGCATCACACCCCACCCCCATGAAGACGCCACGTGGCAACCAATCATTAGCACGTTTTGTCCCTCGTGTGGATCCAACCGACAAATACGACGTCTCGCGGTCCACTACTCCATTGTGGCTACGTGGCTCGAAGATCAACGGTCCGAGCAAGCGAAGCGACATCCTATTTATAGCGCCACCGTTTTGCCGATCTGCTGACGTCGTCGAGGATACATGCATAAATTAAGATGCTTCGTAAACCGCCACGTAGACCCAGGAATCGAAGAGACACAGCCGCTAAGCACCACGTCGTTCCCAAACAAGCCCCTACAAAGAATCCTCCGCTCCAAGCTGAACATTGAAGACCGAGCAGACCACTCTCAATCTGACCTATGAATATATCGGAACGAGAGTGGGGGGCTAATGATGATGATCGTAAATAAGCATTCCCCAGATTACGACACGTAGCAGGTGATGTGTCATCCACGTAAACCCACTAGATTCCTGGGTGCTGCAGAGATGGAGTAAGTACTATACATTAGGGACATTCTTCGGCGCCCCGTCTCTAGGTTGCATCCGACCTTTTGGAGACCTTTCCGGGGTAACTTCCTTATTTGCCTAGTAACCAGCCAACAGCTCGCCTCTGAGTTATCCTACAGCCGAGCTATCTCGGCCTCCTTGTTCGTCACCGAGCTACTGCAGAGCTGAGCTTCCTCAGCCCCTCACTTGTTACCGAGCCAAGCTTCCTCGGCTGCCATGTCCATCCGAGAGCACGGAGCTCAAGCGTCCCCGTAACGGCTCCGTGTATCTCGCCATGACGAGATCTCCACCGCTCTACGTCCAGCATCTCACGCTAGCGTATCTCTCCATTAGTGGACGTATGTCACCATTAATGGGTGTATCCCGCCATCAACATGAACGTGACGTAGGGACGTAACAGACGGCGAGAATCTCGTATCGGCTCGCTTCAATGCGACCCCTATATAAACCCCTCCTCCAGACGACTCAGGTACATCGAACTCATTTCCAAGACATCGCTAGTCTTCCCAATTATACCTCGGTACTTACTTGATCGTTGGATCCTACAGTGGTTTTCTATCCCGGGACTTCCCTTGAAGGTAGCTTGGTGTCAGCAATAACCCATTGAGACCCACACTCAATTCTCATACCGAATCTCAACCGTTCAGTCCTGCTGACAGCAAAATCAACGGAGGACAACATCTGAGCGAGATTCTGACCTCCATAAGTGTTCTTCTGCTCTTTTGAATCATGGAGGATATTTTGTTATAGATCTAAATCCCCACAATATTTGCCATCGGAAAAATCTAGCTCTCTAGCTTATTTTGAAATATATTAACAAAAAGTTGGTATAGAGTAAAACAAATGCAACAATCTGTTGCGATGACAACTTTATAAAGTGGGATTATAGTATCTATAAGAGGATAGAGGTGCCACCTTCTTCTTCTTCTTCTTTTTGAACTGGCCCGTAAAGCCTAACACATGCACACAACATACCCACGCACCCAGCACACACAAGCACATAACACACACTCACCTAGGAGACCAATGCATTTGCCCCGGAAGCGTTAAATTGTGGCCATTTCCCCACCTAGGGATCGAACCCCCACTTTAATTTACTCAAATGTCTCACTTTCTATTGCAACAAACCAAACAACCACACATAACTCATGTGTTGCATTTTCTGTCGCAAGAAACCCAAGAACTACTCGGCACACTCATTGCCCTTAGATACATCAGCAGAGCGAAGTTGATCGCATATTTTATGATCAATGATCTCTTATTGCTATATTATATTTAATCAAATATTGCACCTTACAGGAGGAAAACCAAACAACCACTCATTCTTTTTTGGTATATCAGTAGAATTAAGATGCTCAAATATTTGATCATTGATGATATATTATTTGTACTTCATATTTACTCAAGTATGCCCAGCAACAAACGACCAAACACACAAATTACCTTTTTGTGTGTGCGCGCGCGCCCCAAAAGAGTGAATGATATTATCTAATATATTTATTCAAATGTAGCACTTTTTGTTGAAACTAACCAATAAACGACTAATTACCATCCGATATATGTCCGTCTAGTTATTTGATCATATATATTTATTCAAATGTAGCACTTTTTATTGACACTAACCAAAAAACCATTAATTACCGTCTGAATCTACCATCCGATACATATTATTTCATTAATAATCTATTATATATCTCCATATCGGGGCGCACTCAGGCAAAATATGTTTGTTCAGGTATGTTGCTTTATTCTAGATCATGAATTAAGAATTTGAATTGTCTTTAAAGTTTTCTTGCAACTATTACTTACCGAAATAAAATATATTGAAAATTGATTGGAACAAGTGTTTTAAATAAAAAGTGCAAGAGTTTGTTTACCATTTGGTATAGTAATGAATTATAGCGAAAATTAAAACATAACGGTTGGTTCCTTCTCTTTAATTTACAAAATATTAAAGTTGGTTTGTTTCATGAAAAATAGGTTGGAGAAATTGAATATTGGAACAACTGCCGGAAAAAGCAAAATCGCCGGGACAATCCTAGGAATCGGCGGAGCGATGCTTCTAACAGTGTGAATATTGATAATTTCAGGGAATAGTTACATCAGGGCTTATATTTTCAGTTATGGTTTGGTTCATCCAAAAAAGGGCCCCTCTACACATCCGCATTCAATCCGGTAATACATGTCCTTGTTGCACTTCTCGGTTCTCTTCTACTCGACGAGAAGCTGCACGTTGGAAGGTACTCCAATCATATTTCTTTTTCCTTAGATTTCTTTTGGTAATGTCGTTATTATCATTATGCCGATTTCTGATCAATGAGAAAAGCAACCGAGACGAAAAGAATATATGCAGTAAGAAGATACTATATATGTGTCAAAGCAGATTTCTAGCGATTAATGACGCTATGTATCAAAGTTAAGTGCAATTGAAAGTTATATACTATTCTAACACACCCGATTTTGTTCTGTTGGTGCACAAATTGGACAAGTATCTAACTTGACTGTCAAAGTCATATTTTTTCCTTCGCAATTTCAGGTGAAGAGACAAAAAGTGCCTCTTCGGGTTGAATTAAATCTCTATTGCCCTTGTATATTTGCAAATGCTCGTGAATATGAATCAATTATTATGTAGGCGAAAAATCCTTTCCTGTCCACTTTTAGGTCCTACACACAGGCTACCAGGTTAAAAGATGGGGCCTAGATATTAGTGCCAGACAGGAAATGCATATTGATTATTTCTAAAAGGGGATGGTAAAAGAAATTATGTACTGTAGAAAGTGAGATTATATATATGTGTGTGTCGTATTGGTGGGAAGCCTTTCCATGACGTGCTCGTGTGCGTACTTGTCTGTTCGAACTCAACTAGATGGCGAGCCTCTTGTCTACGTGGTGGAGGGTTCGGTTGGTTTCCTCCTTGAAGGAGGAGCGCCTCCTTGTTAAGTTGATTCATCGGAGGGTAACTTTCGACGAGTTATGTGATGGTTTCATTGCTCAGGCATGGCCTTTGAGAGCGATTAATCTGGAGGGTGAATTTTCATTGGATGATACTTTGATGTCAGGTGCAAAATGCATCAGATTTGATAATAAGAGGAAAATCCATGTAAATCGGATAAAAACATCAACAAATGAGATATAATATTTCGAAGAACAGGCAAGAGTTGGACCCCATAAATCAAAATATATTAACTCTGATGGTTGCAAATACATACTATTCGAAGAAGAACAAATTGGCAGACGATGACTTTTGCCTAAGTGGGATGACACGCAAATATGAGAACATACTTGGAATTAACATGCGAATTATTTTTGGAAATAATAGAAGAAACAATGTGATTCGACTGGCAGAATAAAGACCACCACCGCACTTGTCTTGCATAAAAACCTTTCCTCTTCAAGAATCCTTAACACAACAAAAAGAGCGGCGAAATTCAAAACAGACATTATTATCTTCTGAAAATTTACTTACAAAACGAAGATATTTTGTAATGAAGAGAAAATTTATTTGCTGTAGGATTCAAATAGAATGCCCGATATGGACTGTACGCAAACCTCAACCAGTTCCAACAAGGGCTTAATCATCGCCGGTATAATCTAAGTAACTGCAATAATAAAAGGCCAATTTAACAACATGCGTGAAGCTAAAAAGTCGAGGATTATATAGCACCTCCCTGCATGGGGCTTAAGTTTTTGCTAAAATACCATAATTTTCTTTCTGTGGTATTTCAAATAAACTTTGATTTGTTTCCAATTTACTGAAATCTTAGCAAATGCATTTTAAATCATTTTAAATGAAAAACTTGTACATGTAATAGTTGCATCGAAAAAGCATGGACTCAAAAATCATTTTAAATGAAAATGCCAAATATGATCCCTTATTATTCTTTTATTTCTCTAATTTTAAGATTAATGCTTGTATGAAACTATAATTCATGTAATAGGTTCTCGGTCCATAATAACGCAAATCACGCACATTCTCCACAGTTATGACAAAATCCAGAATATCTGCGAAAAACAAATAAAATCCGAGTTCCAGTCATCCACACCCGTCATGTGTCGTTTACCAATACAACGGACAAGATCCAGCAATGGTCATTCATGTCTAGGACAAGCACAGAGCACGAGAGAGGCAGCACAAAAATCAACGGGAACGCGGAGCTCGAGAAAGAGATCAAGGCCAAAAAGATAAAAAAGAGTAGCGCCATTTTGGACTGTTGGAAATCTGAAAATATTTTGGAATTATTTTGCAAATTTGAATCTGTCAAACCGAAGAAAAAAACAACACGAGAAAGAACAAGAAAAACGGTGCACCATTTCTTCAAATCGACCGTGGAAGCGCGACTAAACATGGGGATAGGCGGCAGAACCGCAGCCACGACGTAGCATCTCGCGGCCATTTTTCTGGGTTATTTTTGTAATTGTACATGGGTTCAGAATATGACCCTAGAGTTTCACTCCTCTGCCTATATATATTTCAGATTTGAACCAAGCCAGAATGCTTTTCTTTTCTTAAGATTAGTATAGTTTAGTGTAGCTTTCTTCTTCTTCGTTTATTCTCCACGAAAATGTAGCGAGAGCTTTTAAGTTGAAAATTAATGAAGATGAGGTTTTTTTTATATTTTATATCTTTATTTTCTTGCATTATATTTTAATTCCTAACTTAACTTTTATTATTTGTTGTTAAAATAGTTGTTGATTTTATTGTTCTCTTTTCTTTTTTTCTAAACTTTATTTTCAAGCCATGATACTCCGTGGAGTCCCTTGCTTAAGTGAGAGCCCAACTAGTTAGCTTATTATCTCTTAGTAAAACCGTATTTTTCCATTCTTTCTTCTCTTCTTTCTTATTTTATTTTTCTTTTAATATGTGAATAATTTACTCACTTGTTAAGGCTAGGGAAAGTTGGTATGAGCGATGGAAAAATTCCGTGTGCTTCTCTTCGCCAATCAGTTTGAATTGAATATAGACCAAACAAATACAACCCCTTTTTTAGGCGCACTATAAGTGACATATAGCTGTGACCTAAGTCGAGAATTCCATTAGGCGTACTACAACGTGACATATAGTTGTGACCTAATTAGAGAGTTGGTTGTGTATGTTTGATCTAAAGTTGGAAATAAGAGTATGGAACGGACAGATAAGGGGCATTAGGAATGGATTTAGCGCTGGAAAGCTTGTTTAAACTCGCAAATCCCATTTGTATGTGCTCCTAATCCCTGCTATTTTCGATTATTCCAACATTATTTCAAGGATGGAAAAAGACAAGTATAAGACTAATTTCTAACTCTACTAACCAAGTCTAACCCTAACAAGTTCTCTTTGAACATAAAATACAAACACTTAGCATAGAATCGAACAAACGTATACATTCTTTAATCGACTCGTCTAAAATAAGAACGAAAATACGAAGTATCTCCCAGTGGATGACTCGTACTCAACCGGCTAGCTACAAGCGAACGCGATTTGATTGCGGTAAGTAGAACAAGTAGAACGCATAACATATCGCTAAGTTTTCTGCTCAATCAAATGGCGTCGTTGTCGAGGAAACGGTAACGTATTTCTTTCTTATTATTTGGGTTAATTTTTGTATATAAAAACTATAAAAATAAAATAAACCATAAAAATCTATCTTGTTATTTTTTGTAAAAGTGTGCAGGCAAATCTAGAGTAAGTACAGTGATCAAATCAAGAAACAAAGCCTTGGATACAGAAGAGAAGAAAGAGGGGAGTGCATAGAACAAGCTTGAAGTTCCAACTCAACTTTCCCACCGCGTATCCGCGGTCTAATGCATGGAGACGGCGGCGGTTCCGCGACCATATTATTGATTTAGAGTCTCAATTTTTTTGTACTTTTTCTCCTTATCCAAAAACCTCTCTAATCTCCACTGAATTGTATTTTCAGCAGCTTTCTTTGCACAAATTGTGCCGCTGCCGCCAAATAAATTTTTTTGTTGTTTTAGATTTTAATTGTTTTATCGTTTTACATAAATAATATGAATTTTAAGGGGCTTAAACACCAATTCAGATTGGGTAGGGATTTCATCACCCTTCCTAAGACCCCACAAATCAGAAAAAACATACGCATTATCTTGAATTAATAAAAAATATCTAGACCAAATCTATAAGGACTTGTCGCGCTCATTTAGGACAAGTGAGGGTTGCGGGAAATCAGTCGTTTATCTAAACTTGACTTTGTGATACTTGGGCTAGACAAGTGAGCAGATAATTTTAAAAGGCTCGTCTCATGATGATTTGTGAGCGGAACCCTCCTTATCTCATTTGTGCTTATCTGACCACAATTGGCAGTAAAGAGACGATTCGAGAGTTATCCTGCAACTTGTCACTTGGAAGTCTAAGAGCAGTCTAGTTGGACTTTGAAGACTCTAAGTCTAAGTGTTGTTTGTGCATATTATGATTGTGATTATACTTATTTAAATTTTAGTCCTATAATTCCGTATTTTTTTCAAAAAACTAAATAAAAAAATTCAAAAATCCAAAAATTTATAAAAATCCACCACCTTTCCACCCTCTCTCACTCTTTTCATATCATGGGTATCCCTTACCGACCAACTCTTGCCGAATTTTGGTACTCTCAATCAGATATTTTATCATACGGTTCTTACTTTGGTTGAACGTCAAACGATCCATCCATACACAAAATTTCTTTGAAAGACCGTATAAACATTTCCGACAGAACAATTATACACTGTAAGTCTATATCGCTCACCCCGCAAGCTAGCGGGGAGGCGGAACAGGTAAAAATCAAAATTTTCTTACAAAGGCAACATAGACTAAGCTAAAGGATCTTTGCCAAACCATTGCTTAGAAAGACTAGAGCTTTAATCTACTGTGATAGAAAGATTATACCTCATGATACCGGTCCTTCGGGTCTTCTCCGCTGTCCTCCTCGTCTACGTTAGCTTCAAGAATCGATCCGGATCTCGATCACCTCTACGGTCTCCTTGAGTCGAAGACGATCCACCCGAGAGTCTATAGTCCGAGCTCCACCTCCAAACCGAGGTAACTAGGGCAACAAGTTTGCTAAGCTTGATGTCCTAGGTGATGTAGAGTAAGAAGATGGTTTTGTTTGTCTATCTAAATCCTTATTTTCTCAACACATGATAGCTAAAGGATTTTCTAGTGAGGAAGAAGAAGGAGCAAGCATGGGAGCTCTTATGAAGAGACAAAAAGCAAATGAGATAATGATCCATAAGAAAAAAGAAAACTAATCTTTTATCATAATATTTGTGATGGCTAAGCTGATTTGACCATTATCATGCCATAATAAATGCTAAGCCAAAATATCTAGTGCTTAACAAAATATCTAAGTCAACAATAGTCAACTAGGTCAAATGGTCAACATGGTCAAATGGTTAAACCAATTAGCCATGACACAATTATCATGAAAAGATTAGTAAACATTTTCCTCCACTTCATAATGGTTTTGATCAAGTCAATGATCAAAACCCTAATGGGGCATCTCCTTCTTCGCTCCTCACATCCATGCATATACACCCGCATCCGCATTCCGTAGAACACGAATACTAGAAGACAAAACTGATCCATCTATACAATACTAGGATCCGGCTTAAACTAAAACCTACTAGTATTGTCCGCCCGAACATCATACGCGCAAAAGTGCACGTAAGTGATCGTAGCCCTGCCGTAAAACCATACGGCCTCTACACCTTTTTCCCAGTGTAGGGAAACTCTCTGTATGGGACTCTAAAGACTCGACACTACGCTGGCAGTGGGTTTAACCACAAGCCGCAAGCGGCACTAGCTGTACATAACGGTCCCCAGTTAGATGTCGATAAGAAGGCCGACGAGGAAAACCCATCCGAACTCCTACTGAGCCTGAATGTGACAATCTCCGTACAGTCCGGTCTGTTCGTCTAAGAGTATCGCATGTCGGGGTTAGGGGGCGGTAAATGTCAGACCCCTAATAGCGGTACAAGTCGTGTCGGAGTGTAGCCCAGAACATCCTGAGAAACTACTGGAAACACTACCAGTAAATCTCGCTTGCCCTGGCCAGGGACTTTGTGTAATGGCTTCCTAGACACAGCGCGATATCAACCCCCAATACCGGGAGAAACGAATCATGTCTAACCGCTACTGCCTCCAAGTGCTTCGGGACTGCATCCAACTACTACCTGTTTGCACGACTCCTTTGAGCCGTGGTAGGGTAGTAATCAAAGTACAGTAGGAATACACTCGAGGCGAAGTGACAGTGTCAAGTCGACGGACTAAGTTGTACTCATGTCACCTGGGAACTGCTATTTGACGATAGGTATAGTACCAACCAGCAGTTCCCGACGAGTCCTGTCCGGTATACTCGTAACCTAACGAGCACCTGCATACTATCTCCAGTACGACGCACTAATGGCTGTGGGACAGACCATCTTCCCTGCTGGGATGAGAAGCGTATACACTAGTCTACTTCGGAGTATCGATGCCCCGTCTCGATAATCCTACGACTAGGGACATGTATAAGGATGTGCTTGTAGATTACCCAGCCCCCACTAGTGTGATTGCCATCACAACGCTGGTAATCAACCAAAGATCCTAAGGGCTCCACTAATATGTATAAGCAATATGCTAAAAGAAACACATGCACACATTGAAGTAGAAACAAACCAAGTAGCATACTACCATTTTGAGCAAGACTGTCAATACGACTGTGAATACCCAAGCATCCATTAAGTAATATACAAACTAGTATGATACAGTAATGGCATCTAGGGCATATACACTAACAATCTCCCACTTGCACTAGGGCCATGTACTGGCGTATCGAAGACCTATCATCTCGATCAGCCTCTCGAATTGTGTCTGAGGGATGGCCTTCGTGAGTGGATCTGCAGTGTTATTCTCCGAATCTACTCTCCTCATCTCGATCTCCCGGCGATCTACGATCTCCCTGATCATGTGGTACCGCCTCAAAATGTGCTTGGACTTCTAATGGAACCTGGGTTCCTTCGCTAAGGCTATAGCACCGTTGTTGTCGCAATACAGCGGTATTGGATCAACAATGGTTGGAACCACCTGAAGTTCTGTGAGGAACTTCTTCATCCAGACAGCTTCTTTTGCGGCATCGCAAGCAGCTATGTACTCCGCTTCCATCGTCGAGTCAGCAACGGTTTCCTGTTTGGAGCTCTTCCAACAGACCACCCCTCCATTAGGGTAAAGACATAACCCGACATGGACTTGGAGTCATCCTTGTCACTCTGGAAGCTGGAGTCAGCAAAGACCTCGATCTGGAGGTCTTTTCCGCCATACACCAAGAACATCTCCTTAGTTCTTCTCAGGTACTTGAGAATGTTCTTTACTGCTATCCAGTGCTTCTCCCCTGGGTCCGACTGATACCAGCTTACAACGCTTAATGCGTATGCTACATCTGGTCTGGTACAAAACATCGCATACATTATAGAGCCTGCCGTAGATGCGTAGGGTATAGATGACATGCGAGCCCTTTCCAAATCAGTCTTGGGAGACATCTCTTTGGAGAGGGTGATTCCATGACAAGCCGGTAGATTACCCCGCTTAGAATCTTCCATACTGAATCTTTTCAGTATGGTGTCGATGTACCTGGACTGTGAAAGTCCCAATATCCTCTTAGATCTATCACGATAGATCTGGATCCCCAGAATGTAGGAGGCATCACCCAGGTCCTTCATGGAGAACCTCTGTGACAAGAATCCTTTGACTGACTGTAGCATAGGAATGTCATTTCCTATTAGGAGAATGCCATCCACGTATAAGACGAGGAATACCATGATTCTCCCTACAGTCTTACTTAAATGCATGGTTCATCTGGATTTTTGATAAAATCGAATTCTTCGACAATATCATCAAAGCAGATGTTCTAACTCCGCGATGCCTGCTTTAGTCCATAAATGGACTTAAGCAACTTGCACACATTACCGCTGCTTCCACTCTGATTGAAACCCTCCGGCTGATCCATATAGACGCACTCTTCCAAATTACCATTTAGAAAAGCCGTCTTTACGTCCATCTGCCCGATCTCATAATCGTGAAAAGGCAGCAATGGCAAGAAGGATCCTAATGGATTTGAGCATAGCCACTGGAGAAAAGGTTTCGTCATAGTCCAAACCAGGTCTTTGACGAAAACCCTTCGTAACAAGTCTAGCTTTATAGGTTTCAACCTGCCCATCTACACCAATCTTCTTTCTGAAGATCCATTTGCATTCTACGGGTTTTACCCCTTCTAGAGCAATGTCCAAAGTCCATACTTTGTTGGTGTACATGGACTCCATTTCGGGCCGCATTGCATCCAGCCATTTTACCGAGTTGCCGCTCTGGATGGCTTGCTGGAAGCTAGTAGGCTCATCATTGTCAATGATGCAATCCTCTCGATCCCCGTCTATGAGAAAACCGTAGTATCTCTTGAGCGGATGAGACTGCCTACTACTCCTGCGGAGTGGCGCTGGAATGTCCGGTTCTTCTGAAACCTCTGGTTCTACCAAGCTTTCAGTAATAGCTTGTGGTTCTGGAATTTCTTCCAGTTCTATTGCGCTCCCACTTATCTGATTTTCTAAAAATTCAGTTTCCAAGAAGCGGGCATGACGAGAAACAAAGACCTTTTGCTCCTCTGCGTAATAGAAAACATACCCCTTGGAGTTTTTTGGGTATCCCACAAACTTACACTGTACTGAGCGTGCCTCAAGCTTGTCCGCATGCTGCTTTTTAACAAAAGTTGGACATCCCCATGTCTTAAAATGTTTAAGATAAGGTTTCTTCCCACTCCATATCTGATATGGTGTGGTAGGCACTGACTTAGTAGGAACCTGGTTCAAAAGATATGCAGCTGATTCTAGTGCATAACCCCAGAAGGATCGCGGCAATTCAGCTTTACTCATCATGGAACGAACCATATCCAATAGGGTTCGATTCCTCCTTTCCGATACACCATTGTGTTGTGTTGTATATGGAGGAGTAAGCTAAGAGAGAATACCATTCTCTCTTAAGTAGTCCAGAAACTCGGCACTTAAGTATTCACCACCTCGATCAGATCTCAGCGTCTTGATACTTTTGCCTGTTTGTTTTTCCACTTTATTCTTGTATTCCCGGAATTTCTCAAAGGCCTCGGATTTATGCTTCATTAAGAAGACATGTCCATACCTAGAGAAATCATCCATAAAAGTAATGAAATAGGAATAACCACCTCGCGCATGTGTAGACATTAGACCACACACATCACTGTGTATGAGTCCCAAGAGCTCGCTCGCTCTTACTCCGTGTCCAGTGAACGGAGTCTTTGTCATCTTTCCCATGAGACAAGATTCACAAGTAGCATAAGATTGATATTCGAACGGATCCAAATATCCTTCTCTATGTAACTTCATCAACCGTGTTTCATTGATGTGACCCAGTCTACAATGCCATAAGAAAGCCTGATTTAATTCCGGAGACTTTCTTTTAAGTGTGTTCTGGACACTGAAAACCTGAGCTTGATTTAATACGTATATACCGTTATCTAATGTACCTGACCCAATCAGAACTTGATTAAGGTGGATGTGGACCACATCGCTTACAAATGTAAAATCATATCCTTCCTTAGAAAGTAAGGATACATATATAATATTACAAGCCATACTAGGTACATACAAACAGTTACGTAGAATCAATATCTGCCCACTTGTCAATCCTAGATGATATTCCCCTAAGAATTCAGCGTCCATGCTCATTCCGTTCGCAACTCTGAGAGTTATATCACCTAACCTGATAACTCTACGGTTTCTTAAAACCTGTAATGAATTACAGATATGAGATCCCGATCCAGTATCTAGTATCCAAGAAGTAGGGTTAATTGACATACAGTTTTCTATTACAAACACACCCGAAGCCGAAACCACAACATGCTTCGAATCCTGGCTACTGGCTTTCAAAGCCCTGCAATCCCTCTGCCAATGTCCTTTCCCGTAACAATAGGGACGTCCCTCCTTCCCTATATCTAGCCCCGAAACTTTTGCCCTTCCTTTTCCTTCTACCTCCCTGGTTCCCTTCAAGGTGCAAGTAGAGGGTAGGGACTGTAGAAACAAGTCAGTATATGACCTGTTTCCCAACGTGGTCTTCAGGTCCGTGAGCTGATCAATACAACTAGTCACTGTAAGGACGTTGTCCCCTACAGATGACCCGACAGCCAATCTCGCTTGAAGTAATTCCTTCGAGGTTTCATATCTTGCGATACGAGATTGCTCTCCATATAAATCTTTGTTATGGAGAAAGATGAAAGCTAAGTCCATCTTCTCGTGCTGCCTCTGGTATGCACCATCAACTGAGGCCAACACGAGGCACTTGGCATTCGCACAATCCCTTTCCGATGTCTTATGGATATCAATATCCATGATGGTGGAAACTGGACCTGAGACGGCAAGGTTTTGAGTAGTGTGTTAGTTATATGTATGCCCTAGAGGCCATTACTGTACATACGATGTATATTGTAATGGATGCTTGGACATATATAGGGAGGACTTTCTTGCTCGACATGATAGTATGCTATCTGGTTGTACTTTATCTTAACATGTACTCTGATTGTCTCTATGTTACATGTTGATAAAGCCCTTAGGATATGTACTCGACTACTGGGACTATGATGAGATCATACTAGTGGGGCCACGGTAGTCGACGAGTACATCCTATAACTGTTCCTAGTCGAGAGTGTATCGAGACAGGGCATCGATGCACCAGAGTAGACTAGCGTATACACATCTTGACCCATATGATGGGCGATGGATGATCCCTTATCCATCGGTGTTTGACATTAAGGATGGTGTACGGGTGCTCAGTGGAGACTGGGTACACTGGACGGACTCGCAGAGAACTCCCAGATGGTATTATACCTCACGTCAGATGGCAGTTCTCCGGTGACACTGGTACAGAGTAGTCTGTTGACCCGAGATCGTCATAGAGTCTTGTGTGATTCCCACTGTGCTTTGATTTCCATCATACCACGTCCAAGAGGGCGTGCAAAAAGGTGGCTTTTGGGTACAGTCCCGAATCACATGGAGGCAATGAGCGATAGGAGGGGATTTGTCTCTCCCGGTATAGGGAGTTGATGTTGTGCTGTGTTCGATTGGCTATAACTGGAAATCCCTGGCCAGGGTTGCTGAGATTTACTGGTAAGTGTTATCAGTAGTTTCTTGAACTGTTATAGACCTCATATCGACACGACTTACAAGCTACTGGGGTCTGACGTTTACCACCCCTAGACGAGATATGCGATATATCAGACGACGAGACCGGACTGTATGGGAGTGTTACTGTTTGGATTCACAGGAGAATGTACAGGCTTGCTTGTTGATCTTTTGAGCGCTCAATACCTGGGTGGCTGTTACGTTTAGCTGACCGCTTGCAGCTTGCAGCTTGTGGGTGTTTGATATGATCATCACCTACTGCCGGCGTATTGACGATTCTTTAGAGTCCTACACAGAGGTTTCTTGACTCAGGCAAAACGGAGTAGGAGCACATATATGATATGTGCGGGACTGAGGATAATGCGGTATATGATACCGTATTGGATTCTCGCGATATGAGATATCGGCCGGGTATATGTGATATAGCCGGGTCATCGTATTAGTCGGTTATATGCAATATAGCCGGATTGTCGGATCAAATGTTGATTCGATAATTTAATGTATAATAATATATGATATATTAAATTACATTAACTAATATTAGCTCACTAAAAGATTCTTTTTCTCACTCAGATAATACATTGATATATATGCGATATATGTTAATTGTATTATTTTATTTTATTACAATAAATATTATATATGTGATATATAATATTGTAACATGATATGATTATTAATGCAACATGATTAGTGGAGTTTAAACATGGTTAGGGTTTGGATTAGGGTTATGACTTCTAGTAGATTGTAGAAGCTTTTCTTTTGTCTTGGAAAAGATATTATGCTTGATATTTTCAAGTGACTCACTTTTAACCCAACCCAAACCCTAGCCCTAGTTAATTCTCTACATGGGTTTAGTTGACCATGGTTGCATTATTCATCATATTTATCTTTTCATTATTCATCACAAAAGGATTAGTTCATCTTCTTCTTTCTTTTTCTTTGCTTGAAAAGCTTTCTAGATTTTTGAGAGGTGATGATTTTGAGTGAGATTATGATAATAAATGAGAGCAAAAATCCTACTTCATCATCCTCATCTATCCTTGCCCTTTAGATGAGAATGTTCACTTCATTTAGTGAGTGTTAGCTTGTGTTAATGAAACTTCAAGGTAGATCATCTTTTTTATCGAAGATCGGAAGCAAGACTGCATCTTTCTCTTCTTGGAACCTCTCGAAAGTCCGGAACACGATGATCGCAGCGAAGGGACCTCAACACGGAGCTTTAGAAGTGAAGGACCGGATCTACAAAGGTTGTAATCCTTCTCACTTAGTGTTAAAGTGTTTAACATACTTGTTTCCGCATAAACTCTAGTTTAAAGATCCGGCTTTGGGTTGTTCGGCACGGCTAAAATTTTAATCGGGCATGGTTGATGCCTCGTAGACCCTTGTGCGTGTGCCTAGCAACCCTACAGTGGTATCAGAGCCATGCTAGAGCTTTAGATGAAGTCTAGGCGAAATTTAAAGTCCGATCGAACCCGGAAACCCCGACACGAACCCTTCTCTGGATATTTTTCAAAAATGTGATTTTTATGAATTAAAAATGCTCAGAAAATTAAGCAGGAAAAACTAAGAATCACTGTGAAGTACGGACTTATAATTCGCTGATTTGACCGCGTAACCGCGGCCAAACCAAGGGTTTGGCGGCGGTTTCGCGGCCAAAATTTTGAATTAGTCCCTGGAACTTCATATATTTATTCTTAGGTCCTTTCTTGTCATTGTTTTATAGGAATTTTTTAATTCCACTCAAGTGTTGAGTTTTCTAGGGTTATATTGGGGACTCGTTGATTCGATCGGATAATTTAACTTTGTTTAGTTTGTCCGGATAATTTTTAGAACGTGTTAAAAAGTTCGAACGGATATCAATAACTCACTTTTTCCCCTGCCGGAAAATTTCCAAGCATTGGATTTTTCCGTAGTTTAAGAACGTTCTAAGTCGTGCAAGTAACGCGGTGGACCCTCTAGAAGACAACAAACCTTAACTCGATTATGTGACCGTCTTGAACTGCCTCTAAACCTTAGGGTTTGGGGCAGTACGGCGTGCCACATGTGAGGCGTTGGCTTGACCCTTCTACGGCTGGACCATTGGTACTGTGGCATGTGATGGATTTTTTTTAAAACTGATTTCAAGTTTTGAGATATATTGGGGAAATCTTGGATGTTTGATTATTCGATCGGAAAGTTTAACATTATCTATTTATCTGGAATGTGATACAATATTTGGAATCCACAGGTAGTTATGAGATAACTAATTTGAATGTTATAAATCTAGCGGTTTAGTCTCAGATGATCGGTTTCCTCGGAATTTTGATGTGATCAAAAGTTCGTCGCAATCACGTAGCGTACGCGGATACTCGCCGAGTAAACTTAATAGACATCGACGCCCCATAGCCCCGACCAAGTGACTGTAGGAGAACCCCGTCGCCAAAAGCATCCGTTCGGGTGCTCGCGGCAGCGGTGTTCCGCCTTAATGCACTTCGTCGACGGCATCCGAGGGTGCGAACGTCTACTAAAGTTTGCGACGAGCATTCGATCAGGATGTCTGGAATCTTGTTGAATTGCCCGACTTAATATTGAAAAGAGTTTTCGATAATGAGACTAAAATGCGGGGTTTATAATCGTTAGGCATGAGATGTCTAAGGAATTCATTTGGTTAGGCATGAGATGTCTAAGGAGGTTGCGGATTCCAACTGTTGTAGTTTTACACTTTCTTTTCTGTGACCGTAAGCGTAGTATGTGGTGTATCGCCGGCTTCATTGCTATACATCAACGACAATCGGGATACGCATGCTTGCTTACGTTGATGATATGAGATATTATGTGTTGTTGTGATATGTTATATTGGATCATCGTGTACTAAATAGCCGGGGGTTTTATGTGAGATGAGAGTTTTTCTTTTTCATTCATGTAAAATTCATTTGTATGTAATATTCTTTTATTGGGGCACTTCCGGGATGAGGATGATGTCACCGTTGTATATTATTTACTTTTCCGCATTAGGTACACCCAAGGCGGGGAGCACAAGTAACCGGGTTCTAGGGTCCAGTGGGAGACCATCTCGAGGAGTCGAGACTGGGTCTCCTCACCCTAGAATTGGCAGTGTTGCTTGCCGCTCTCGTAGGGGTCTAGGGATGTGGGTTTGGCTATTCATCGTGACCGTGGAATCCGTGTTTTATACAGGCTCGTACTAAAACACGGACGTCCTAGTATATCCAATATTTCATATATGTTCTTCTGCTGCAATGTTCTGTGATGAGATCATATTACTGCCTGAAACGAATGTTTATATTATATATATGAGATACATGTTATATTGCAGATTTCGTTTCAAATGAGATGCTTGTGAAGTATAATAAAATGGGACTTCATTAATGAGATTAATGAAACTAAAATAAACCTAAAAATGTTGTAGAAACTTGTTTAAACACTGGTAGCTCTAGTTCTTGCTTTGCATAGCGGTGTTCCTTGTAGAACATCCAGCACCTTATTCGATAAGGAAAGAGCCGAGATCCCTTCACCGGGAGTGACCTCTTTAGTGAAACTAGCAGATGCTACAAACTCGGTTTGTCTTTTGATTGCTTCTATAGTTCTTGCTATGCATAGTGATATTTGTGAAATATCCTGCACCTTATTCGATGAGGAAAGGGCCGACGATCCCTTCACCGGGAGTGACCCCTTTAGTAAAACTAGAAAAGCCTCAAAAAACACTCCATTTAAAATCACTCGATTCTACAACGATATCAAGTTCATTATGCAAAGAGTTTTCTTAAAAAACCTGTCGTAGCCCTCCATCATTTCAGATAAGTACTAGTTAGTATTCGTGCTGCGGCAGTTTGGCCTCCGTCAAGGCGTAGTGTACGGTAGCTAACTAATGCTTATCTGCTAGCATACGATGCGATTGGATTAGGGTATTCGTACGGCGTAGTTTGGCCTCCGTCAAGGGTCGTGCGGGTGGGTTTAATTCAATCAGGAAATGACGGGTTGAACTTGACTAGGGGACTATGGGTAGTTTGGCCTCCGTCAAGGTCATAGGACGCTAGGGGTAAAATATTATTGGGAATTTCAAGTGTTGAAATTTGCAATGAGATTGCATACCTTCTATGAGATAGTTGGATCCCGATACCCGCTGCGAGTAAGAGTTACTCCTGGGAGAGTTTTACACATTACAATTAGCCGATCAAGTAGGTGTCTAGAAACGTGTTAACGGGGTTACGCCCGTGGAAAAACGAGGTTTACTTTAATTAGGTTCGTGCGAAAGCACGGGGGACCTCCCTCAAAGTACCGACACTGGCCTGGCTGAAAGATTAGCGAACTTATAGCGTGTAATTAATCCCGGCTAGTCTTTCCTTTTAGGGTTTGAAGGAAGATTTGACTAAAACAGTGGGAGACATCTCTGTGGTTCTCGGGTTTGTTTGGCATCATCCATCAAGTGTATATGTTGTTCTACAATCAAGGGACTAATCCCTTTGATGTGCACCATGGTCCAACCAAACGCCTGCCTATTAGATCTCAATACCGTCAAAAGTGCATTCTCTTGCTCTGATACTAGAGAAGCGAATATGATAACCGGTAAAGACTCATTCTCACCTAAATATGCATATTTAAGATGAGAAGGTAAAATTTTGAGATCTAATGCTGGCGGAGAAATAATAGAAGGTGGGATCATCGGATGATTTTCGGAGTCACAAAGAAGCTCATAGCCTGCATAAGATACAGACTCGGATGGTGATGAGTCAGGAGTGTCGGACTCGAGCGTGGAAAATGTGTCCTGGCTAAGATGTGTAAGATCAAACATTGATATGGTAGTGTCGTCGAGATCTTCAAAGCAAAGTTCTTCAACTCCACAACTTTCGGGAGCAATCTCGTGGACAGAGCACATATCCAGTATATGAGCAGAGGGTTCAGATGGCTGACTTCCGATTTTGTAGATGTTCAGTTCAATTGTCATATTTCCAAATGATAAGTTCATTGAACCGTTTCTACAGTTAATGACAGCATTGGAAGTGGCAAGGAATGGTCGACCCAAAATCACCGGAATTTGACTCCGTGGGTTTGCTACAGGTTGTGTATCGAGAACAATGAAGTCCACAGGGAATACAAATTCCCTGAATTCTATCAACACATCCTCTAGTTCACCCCTAGGTTTGGTGATTGAACGGTCTGCCATTTGGAGAGTGCAGTGAGCTGGTTTTAACACTCCAATCCCTAGCTGCTCATAAACAGAGTATGGAAGTAGGTTAACACTTGCGCCTAGGTCAAGAAGAGCACGGTTGATGTTTTTACCCCCAATAGAAATCGATATCGTAGGACATCCTGGGTCCTTACGTTTCTTTGGTAGCTGTGGGATAAAAGCAGCGCTAGCATTATTAGACATGAAGACCTTCTTTGGCACTTGAGTCTTCCTCTTCCTAGTGCACAAGTCTTTAAGAATTTTCGCATAAGCGGGGACTTGTTGAATAGCATCTAGGAGAGGGATGTTGATGTTAACCTGTTTGAACATTTCCATAATCTTCTCCATATGTGGACTCGATTTGTTACCCCTTAACCGATTCGGATAAGGAGTTTTAGCAATAAGCGCTGGATCCATCATAGGAGAAGGTGGTGTGTGTAGACGTGATCCCAGAATAGGAGTGGGGATCGTCTGTGGTGGACTAGAAGAGGGTTGCTGAGGTAACGAGCCTTGTGGGAAACGGAGAATAGGCTCGTGAGAAGGCGGTGGGGTAGAAGAACAAGGATCAGAAATAGAAGTGTGTGTGTGAGGAAAGGTCTCAACCGGGGTGTTATTGATAGATTTTTCAGTATCATCAATCTCTTCCCCAACGTGATTATTCAGCACTCTTCCTGATCTCAACGTTGTGATGGAATTTACATTGTAATGCCCAGGATTTGGTAGGGGTTGAGACGGAAGTTTCCCTTTTTCTCTCGCACTCATTTCGGCTTTTAGTCGTGCAATTTCTGCTTCCATCGATCTGATACTCTCAGCTTGGGACGCTAAGTTTTTCTTTATCTCACCGACGGAAGATCTAACCTCAGCCGACACTTCCATGAAATTTGACAAGAGTGACTTCATGGTTTGTGTGAATGCAGAGAACTCGTCAGAACAGGTCAAATGCAGAGGATTAGAAGGTGCAGGAGTGTTGACCTGGTTTTGAAAATTTTGTGACTGGTAGGGGTGCTGAGTGAGTGGAAGTGGTTGCTGTTGTGGTGGAAGAGCCCTTTGGAAATTGTTTTGGTTTGGAACCGTGTTTTGAGTTTGTGATTGGTTCCAAGCAAAATTAGGGTGATTCCTCCAACCCGGATTGTATGTGGAAGAATAAGGATCGTTTCTAGGTCTTTGAAATGCGGCATTGGTATGCTCTTGACCTTGAAACGGAGAATTCAATGGACATTCTTCCGTCAAATGAGAAGGAATAGAACAGCATCCACATACAGTTTTGGAGAGTGATATTTGATTTAGGGCGGCAGTTAAAAATTTGTTTTCCATAGTGTCGAATTTCTTGTGTAAAGCTGAAATTTCAGCTCTAACTCCTATGGAAACATCCGATTGGTTATTGCCACCCCTAAACGATTGACTCTCCCACTGTAAAGATTTTTCAGCGAAATCTTCTAAGTATTTCCAAGCTTCCCCATCGTCTTTGGTCATAAAATTGCCTTGACACATGTTTTCAAGGCTCTGTTTAGTGGTAGGGTTACTGCCCTCATATATGATTCGGCACAGTTCCCATCTAGGGATTCCTTGATGTGGACATTGAACCAACAGATCCTTGAAGCGGTCAAGACATTTTGAAAATGGTTCATTTGGAAGCTGGGTGAATTGATTTATTTCGCTACGGACTCGAGCTGTCTTATGATTAGGGTAGAATTTCTTAAGGAATGCTGCAACGAATTCTTCCCAATTCGTAATGGAATGTGCGGTAGTGTTATACAGCCACTTCTCGGCTATATCGCACAAGGTAAATGGAAGAAGACGTAGACGCATAGCATCCACAGAAAGTTGTGACGTACCCATCATTGCGTATACATTTTCAAATTTGGTGATAAAGACATATGAGTCTTCAGTCTCGAGACCGTGATATTTGGGTAGAAGGTTGATGTATTGGGGTTTAATCTCAAAATTATCCCCGTTGGCTGGTGGAATGGATAAGCAGGTCGAAAAAGGACCTCGCATAGGATAACACCTCTCTTGGAGAGAGATGCGGGGTGGATTCTGCGCAACGGACGGCGGCAGATTGGTGGTAAAGAAGTTCGATGGAGAAGGATCCATCGATGTGGGTGTGGTGGTGGGTAAAGAAGAAGTAAATGTAGAAATACCGACTTCGGAGTCGATCGGGGGAACGCGGACTAAACGGGCACTAGAATCCCGTGTCCAGCCTATCTTGCACTAAAAGGGTTTAGTACAAGTGGCAGCGTTGATATAATTAGAGAAAATAATGTGATTGGTGTTTGTTTTGAAAAATATACGGATTTTTGAAAAAATGATGCAAATCACAACAAATGCAACAAGCAAAACCCTAAGTCTAATGGTCACCTAGGTCAAGGCTCTAGCCCGCTCCTAACTGCCAAAAGACAAGTCGCAGGATCAATCCTCCACTGCCTCTTTATCTCTCCTGTGGCCAGGTTAATGGGAGGTTCTCCACTACGTAAGTAGTGGGCCTAATTAAGTAACCACTTGCCTTAGACACACTTGCCTTAGACACCACAAAAGAAACGCGGATAAACAATGGATTACCCACGGCCTTCTTCTGTCCTAAGTGAGCGCGACGGTCCTTAGAGTCATCTCTAGATCTTTTTTAGTTAATGAGGGTAAATGCGGATGCAAGTTTGTGATTTTTGGGGCTTAGGAAGGGTAATGAACTTCCCACCTAATCTGGATTTGGCCGTGCCCCTTAAATTCCGTATTAATATGCAAACAACCAAAAATCAAAACATGCACAAATTTTATTGCTTTTTGCGGCGCTGCGAATTTTTGTAAAGAAACCTGCAGCAAATTGTTAATTGGAGCAGATTGAGAAGGAGATAAGAAAGTGAGAAGATACCTGAGAAAAAATGGTACAGCGATGCTACAGTAAGACCGCGGTTCCGCCGCAATGACAAGCTTAAACCGCGGATCCGCGGCGGTTTGAACAGTTCCCTGCACAAAAAATTCACAGCAAGCCCCTATTCACTTCCTCAGCTCTCTGGAAATTTCCAAATATTTTTCCAATTGCTCAGAAGACTCCAGATTTTCTTGCAACAAATCACAACGAATCGTTTAGTGTTTTGCCCGAATTTTGATCTCAAAATTATAATGGAATAAACTTTTCAACTCAAATTTCAAAAACAAACGAATCAGCGCACGATCCCCGTCAACGGCGCCATTTGATTGATACGAATTCTCGGTGTGTATGTAGAAAGTGTGTAGAAATCACAACCAAAAATATTTGACCGCAATCAATAACGGTGTCGATTTGTAGCGAGTTAGTAAGTGCGGATCGTCCACAGGGAAAGTGTAATCCGTTCGTATTTCGAATTAGATGAATCGAAATTTTAAAGAAAAGAAAAGAAAGAACAATTCAATTCAAGATTTGTAAAATGAATTAAAGAATCATCTAGATCTAATCAAAAATCAAGAAAACATTAAAATCAAGAATCAAGAATTGAGAGAATTCCAATCGATTTAAGTTTCAAGAATTGACGTGAAGCTCGTAGGAGTCGATTAAATCTATAGACGTGACGAAGACTAGTGATTACGTTTTCTTATCCATTAATGAATTGATGCTAGATTGATGACGATTTATCGAGATTTAAGGATCTTGCGAAGAAACTAGGGTTTCCTCATCTCATCCTTTGTCTTTTCGATGAATCTCATTCACAAGCTAGCTTCTAGTAAATCAAATAATCGATCGTTGATCTCTAGTTTCGAGCGAAAATAATCAAGAAAGCATTTCGCATTGAAACTAGATCGTCGATCATTCGATTTTCAAGAATTTACAAATATTATAGGACTTAAGAATCGTTTCAAGATTTTGTCAACATCATCATCTATTGATTCTCTCGACTCCTCCACGAGCGGAGTTTTACTCAAGCATTATCACAAAGAACACGTTCAAGAATCTAGATTGAATCATAATGCTTGAATTAAAAAGATAAGCAAGATAAAAGAATTGTCACCTTTATTTATCAACAATTTCGTTACAAATCTCTCGAAATCTACAAGAGTAAGGAACTTGATCGTCGATTTTGGCTTCGCTCGGCTCCTTGAGTCGCGGATCTCCTTGGATCACTTGCTCCGATGAAGTCCGGCGTTGCTTTCTAAAGGATCGAAGGCTTCTTGCTTTGATTGAACTCGAAGATCTTGAACTTTGGCTTTTTGATTGGATTAGGGTTAGGGTTTTGAGGCACAAGTTATGTCACTCAACTTGTGGGTGGAAGAGGTGATAGAATGAACAACTCTCAACAACCTTTAGAAGTGAAGTCTAGGGTCCCTTTTATAGCCTTAAGAATGATTAGCTTCCTTTGTAAGCTTGGATTAGGTTAGCTTCCCTTGTAAGCTTGGTAGTTAGGAGGAAGGTTCTAGAGTTAGTTAGTTAGAGTTAGCTTCCTTCATAAGCTTGGAGGTTAGGAAGAAGCTTCTAGGTTTTAAGGTAGTTACTTGGCTTGCTTTGGAAGCTTGAAAGTTTAGCTTGAATAAGGAGCTTGCTGATCTGGCAGAAGACTCTAGAGAATTCTGGAAATTGTCATAGCTTGCTGAGGTGTAGGTACTGAGAGAAGTATTCTGCAGCTCAGGAGAAGTGATGACGTGGCATTCCCACCGCGGAACCGCGGCACGTGCCTGCTCCGGCCGCGGATCCGCGGTCACGTGAGGGCTTCTCTGTATGAAATTCTCTGTGTTGTTTAGTACTGACTTTGGGTGTATTGTGTGATGTGCTGAATCTTGTAATTCCCTTTAGTTTATTACCAGATCTCAAGTTTTGGAGTTGGCGTATTTTATCAGCATTATTTTCACAGATTTGGCTTTTCTCCTGGAATTTCCTGCACAGACTTCGAAACAAGTGTTGCGCTATACAAGGAGGATGAGATGCCATGATAAACACTCAATTTCCCTCAAAATGTCAGTTTTAAGGTATAACACAAGTAATCTGGTATTTTACGACTGTTTTGCTAATATGTGCAATACTTAACCTGAATACCTTTAGATGAATGCAAATGATAGGGAAATTGACGTGTTAAAAATACATTATTTTCGACTGATCAAATTCCCCCAAACTTATTTTCGGTCGTCTCGAGCGAATTGTTTTATTAAAAAGAGAAGGAGAAAATAAAGAAAGAGAAAAACTAACTAGCACACTTTCGTAGGCAACACGATTGCACTGAGCACGTGCAACAAGCCTTTAAACCTCTAGGTGTCCCTAATAGGAGGAGTGTTGTCTCCTGAAGGTTTTCAGCGGATTGCACCCACAAAATCCAATAATAAAATGAAGACCGTGAAAGTTACATATAAAGATAAGAATTATAAAAGAAAGACTTTGAAAATTAGGGTTTCCAACTATGCTAGCTTTTCGGTTGTCATGAGCCCTATCTTAATAGTCATGAAAAGATCTTAGAAATCACATTATCCCTCAATAAAATATCGTCTTTATTCTTCATTCCTATCTTTCTTCCAAACATCGATCATATAACCCTACGTGTGTGTAAAGAACATCCCTACACCCGGAGAATTCAATTCAAGTTATCATACTCTTGTCCATCTGTCTCAGTACTTTTTAATTTGATGAATATTTAGATGAGATTGCTTACACACTTTCACGCGACCGTTAATACTTCTTGAGGTACTAACCGACCGATTACTCATGTGCTTGCTTATTAGGTGTTTTTCCGCGTCTTGCACCACCTAAGGCTTATCAGTGACTCCCAGACCAGTTGGTCTAAGGCACTAGGTAAAGAGGCACCCTCGCTATATTTTTTATTGCTGCCTTGGCGATAACAAAACCAGTGTTCATTTTTCTGCACCATTTTTATATTTTATTCATTTTTTTTATTTCCTTCATACTTTGGCTTTTAGACAAGAGCATTTTAAGGTATCCTCTACTATCCCGAGCTTCAAGACGTGTGTAAGTGCGAATAGTAGGGTATCAACGTTCAAAATGTTTGGCTTCCAGAATAGGAACTATTTTTCAGATTTATTTTTATCCTCAGATTAGTGACTTCTTTCATCTTACTAACCCTTGGGACAACGGCTCATAACTACTTATTACTAGTTCGTATAAGAAAACTTCTAATTTTCTTGGTTTTCTTAAATTTTTCCAATCTTTTGGATGTAATTTTTCACTATCTAATATTTTATTATCTTATTTATGTACAAAAAATATTTTTATTTTTGAAATTTTATAGGTTTTCAAATGTTTTGTGCTTATGCAAAGTATGATGCAAATGATGCGTAAATAAGCACAAACCTCCCCCAAACTTGTTTTCAATAGTGTCCTCACTGTTGCCATCCGCTAAATCTTCAAAAAACCTGTAAGCCTGGGAGGAAATTTATTAATGGGGGCAAAATATTTAAGTGAAAATCCTCCTCCAAACTTATTTTTTTCACTCACTTCCATTCAAAAGATGATGCAGTAATTTACAGGACATGGAGGTGAGACGGAGGAATTTTAATCAAGATAAAATGGCTCCTGTAAGAACAGGAGTTCCTCCGTGGGGTCAGTGGAAAAATACGGCTTTAGTCTATGTCCATTCACTTGGAAAAATGTGCCGTTTTGAACATTTTCTACCTCAACCGCCCCGTGCGGGTATACAGACCGCACAACAAAAGGTCCCTTCCACCGAGATCGTAGCTTACCCGCGTGAAGGTGTAGTTGTGAATCATAAAGAAGGACTTGTTGACCAGGTGTAAACGTTTTCCTCAAAATGTTTTTATCGTGAAATACCTTAGTCCTATTCTTTACAATTACAGCGTTATCAAAAGCTTCATCGCGGAGTTCGCTTAGCTCATTTAATTGCAGCTTCCGAAAGTTGCAGGCTTGATTTAAGTCAAAGTTGATTTCTTTAATAGCCCACAATGCTTTGTGCTCAATCTCGACTGGCAAGTGACAAGCCTTCCCAAATAATAACCTATATGGAGACATCCCTAGATCGGTTTTATATGCAGTTCGGAATGCCCAAAGAGCATCCGTCAATTTGGTCGACCAATCTTTTCTATTTTTCGCAACAGTCTTCTCCAGGATTAGTTTGATCTGTCTATTCGAAATTTCAGCCTGCCCGCTCGTTTGGGGATGATAGGGTGTGGAAAGTTTGTGGTTGATTGCATATTTCCGCATCAAGGTCTCGAAAGACCTGTTTCAGAAATGTGTCCCGTTATCGCTAATGATAGCGCGTGGGTGTCCAAATCGCGAAAAGATATTTTCTTTTAAGAACTTAATGACAACCTTCTTATCATTAGTGCGACAAGGAATAGCTTCAACCCACTTTTAGACGTAATCAACCGCAAGCAGTATGTACAGATTCCCAAAGGAGTTGGGAAAGGGATCCATAAAGTCAATGCCCCAAACATCAAAAATTTCAACCACTAAGATGGGTTGCTGTGGCATCTCATTTCTCCGGGAAATCCTACCCGTGTGTTGACACTATGTACAGGTTTTGCAATGATCAAATGCGTCTTTGAACAAGGTCGGCCAATAAAAACCGCATTGCAAAACCTTCTCCGCCGTCTTTTTAGGACCAAAGTGACCCCCACATGCCTGATCATGACTAAAAGATAGAACACTCTTGAATTCCTCATTCGGGACACACCGGCGAATGATCTGGTCAGGACAATACTTAAACAGATATGGTTCATCCCAGTAAAAGTGTTTTACTTAGGATAGAAAATGATGTTTGTCCTGTTTTGACCAATCGCTGGGTATAAGTCCCGTGACAAGATAGTTCACAATATCCCTGAACCACGGTTCATCGGATACGTTCAAGAGTTGTTCGTCCGGAAAAAAATCATTGATCGGCAAGGTCACAGGTGAAGAAGAGATGTGTGAAAAATGGTCGGCTACAACGTTTTCACATCCTTTCTTATCTTTGATAACAAGATCAAATTCTTGTAATAGAAGGATCCAACGTATTAGCTTACCTTTAGCATCTTTCTTCGCCAAAAGATGTTTCAAGGCGGAGTGGTCAGTGTACACAACTATTGGTGAACCAATCAAGTAAGGCCTGAATTTTTCTAATGCAAATACAACTGCCAAAAGTTCTTTTTCGGTAGTTGTATAGTTCACTTGAGCATCGTTCAGGGTCTTACTTGCGTAATAGATCATGCGTGGCATCTTTTCAATGTGTTGTCCTAAGACTGCACCAACTGCAAAATCTGATGCATCACACATAAGCTCAAAAGGGTGGTCTCAATCTGGAGACGATAGAACGGGGGCTGTAGTGAGGGAGTGTTTGAGTGAGTCGAATGCTGCCTCACAATCCGAGTCAAAGTGGAAGGTCGTATCCTTGGCCAAGAGAAAAGTTAAGGGTCTAGCAAGTTTGCTAAAATCCTTAATGAATCTCCTGTAAAAGCCCGCATGGCCAAGAAATGATCGGATATCCTTGACGCTTTTGGGATGAGGAAGGTTTTGAATGACATCTATCTTAGCTCTGTCAACCTCAATGCCTTTTCGTGAAATAACATGTCCAAGCACAATTCCCTCTTGGACCATGAAATGGCATTTTTCCCAATTCAAGGTTAAGTTCTTCTCTTTGCAACGAGTAAGAACTGCGTCAAGATTCGATAGGCAGTCAAAAAAAGAGTCTCCGAAAATCGAGAAATCGACCATGAAAATCTCCAAAAAATTCTCGACCATGTCCGAGAATATCCCTATCATACACCGCTGAAATGTAGCGAGAGCATTGCATAACCCAAAGGGTATGCGACTATAAGCAAAGGTACGAAAAGGACAAGTAAATGTGGTTTTATCTTGATCCTTTTTGGAAATGGGGACCTGATTATAGCCAGAGTATCCGTCCATAAAGCAATAATACTCACGTCCAGCTAAGCGTTCCAGCATCTGATCAATGAAAGGTAGAGGAAAGTGGTCTTTCCTCGTAGCGGCATTGAGTTTTCTGTAATCAATACATACACGCCACCCAGTTTGGGCGCGTGTCTGAATTAACTCATTTGCCTCATTAGTAATAACAGTGATGCCAAATTTCTTAGGGACGACATGAATTGGACTCACCCATTGGCTATCGGAGATTGGGTAAATAATACCATTGTCAAGGCATTTGACGATCTCTTTCTTCACCGCATCCTCATGACGGGGTTCAACCGTCTCTATGGTTCTCAGGTTGGTTTGGCATCATCCATCAAGTGTATATGATATTCTACAATCAAGGGACTAATCCCTTTGATGTCCGCCATGGTCCAACCAAACGCCTGCCTATTAGATCTCAATACCGTCAAAAGTGCATTCTCTTGCTCTGATGCTAGAGAAGCGGATATGATAACCGGTAAAGACTCATTCTCACTTAAATATGCATATTTAAGATGAGAAGATAAAAGTTTGAGATCTAATGCTGGCGGAGAAATAATAGAAGGTGGGATCATCGGATAATTTTCGGAGTCACAAAGAAGCTCATAGCCTGCATAAGATACAGACTCGGATGGTGATGAGTCAGGAGTGTCAGACTCGAGCGTGGAAAATGTGTCCTCGCTAAGATGTGTAAGATCAAATATTGATGTGGTAGTGTCGTCGAGATCTTCAAAGAAAAGTTCTTCAACTCTGCAACTTTCGGGAGCAATCTCGTGGACAGAGCACACATCAAGTATATGAGCAGAGGGTTCAGATGGCTGACTTCCAATTTTGTAGATGTTCAGTTCAATTGTCATATTTCCAAATGATAAGTTCATTGAACCGTTTCTACAGTTAATGACAGCATTGGAAGTGGCAAGGAATGGTCGACCCAAAATCACCGGAATTTGACTCCGTGGGTTTGCTACAGGTTGTGTATCGAGAACAATGAAGTCCACATGGAGTAAAAATTCCCCGACTTTTATCAACACATCCTCTAGTTCACCCATAGGTTTGGTGATTGAACGGTCTGCCATTTAGAGAGTGCAGTGAGCTGGTTTTAACTCTCCAATCCCTAGCTGCTCATAAACAGAGTATGGAAGTAGGTTAACACTTGCGCCTAGGTCAAGAAGAGCACGGTTGATGTTTTTACCCCCAATAGAAATCGATATCGTAGGACATCCTGGGTCCTTACGTTTCTTTGGTAGCTGTGGGATAAAAGCAGCGCTAACATTATTAGACATGAAGACCTTCTTTGGCACTTGAGTCTTCCTCTTCCTAGTGCACAAGTCTTTAAGAATTTTCGCATAAGCGGGGACTTGTTGAATAGCATCTAGGAGAGGGATGTTGATATTAACCTGTTTGAACATTTCCATAATCTTCTCCATATGTGGACTCGATTTGTTACCCCTTAACCGATTCGGATAAGGAGTTTTAGCAATAAGCGCTGGGTCTATCATAGGAGAAGGTGGTGTGTGTAGACGTGATCCCAGAATAGGAGTGGGGATCGTCTGTGGTGGACCAGAAGAGGGTTGCTGAGGTAACGAGCCTTGTGGGAAACGGAGAATAGGCTCGTGAGAAGGCGGTGGGGTAGAAGAACAGGGATCAGAAATAGAAGTGTGTGTGTGAGGAAAGGTCTCAACCGGGGTGTTATTGATAGATTTTTCAGTATCAGCAATCTCTTCCCCAACGTGATTATTCAGCACTCTTCCTGATCTCAACGTTGTGATGGCATTTACATTGTAATGCCCAGGATTTGGTAGGGGTTGAGACGGAAGTTTCCCTTTTTCTCTCGCACTCATTTCGGCTTTTAGTCGTGCAATTTCTGCTTCCATCGATCTGATACTCTCAGCTTGGGACGCTGAGTTTTTCTTTATCTCACCGACGGAAGATCTAACCTCAGCCGACACTTCCATGAAATTTGACAAGAGTGACTTTCATGGTTTGTGTGAATGCAGAGAACTCATCAGAACAGGTAAACTGCAAAGGATTAGAAGGTGCAGGAGTGTTGACCTGGTTTTGAAAATTTTGTGACTGGTAGGGGTGCTGAGCGAGTGGAAGTGATTGCTGTTGTGGTGGAAGAGCCCTTTGGAAATTGTTTTGGTTTGGAACCGTGTTTTGAGTTTGTGATTGGTTCCAAGCAAAGTTAGGGTGATTCCTCCAACCCGGATTGTATGCGGAAGAATAAGGATCGTTTCTAGGTCTTTGAAATGCGGCATTGGTATGCTCTTGACCTTGAAACGGAGAATTCAATGGACATTCTTCCGTCAAATGAGAAGTATCAGAACAGTATCCACATACAGTTTTGGAGAGTGACATTTGATTAAGGGCGGCAGCTAAAAATTTGTTTTCCATAGTATCGAATTTCTTGTGTAAAGCTGAAATTTCAGCTCTAACTCCTATGGAAACATCCGATTGGTTATTGCCACCCCTAAACGATTGACTCTCCCACTGTAAAGATTTTTCAGTGAAATCTTCTAAGTATTTCCAAGCTTCCCCATCGTCTTTGGTCATAAAATTACCTTGACACATGTTTTCAAGGCTCTGTTTAGTGGTAGGGTTACTGCCCTCATATTATGATTCGGCACAGTTCCCATCTAGGGATTCCTTGATGTGGACATTGAACCAACAGATCCTTGAAGCGGTCAAGACATTTTGAAAATGGTTCATTTGGAAGCTGGGTGAATTGATTTATTTCGCTACGGACTCGAGCCGTCTTATGATTAGGGTAGAATTTCTTAAGGAATGCTGCAACGAATTCTTCTCAATTCGTAATGGAATGTGCGGTGGTGTTATATAGCCACTTCTCGGCTATATCGCACAAGGTAAATGGAAGAAGACGTAGACGAATAGTATCCACAGAAAGTTGTGACGTACCCATCATTGCGTATACATTTTCAAATTTGGTGATAAAGACATATGCGTCATCAGTCTCGAGACCGTGATATTTGGGTAGAAGGTTGATGTATTGGGGTTTAATCTCAAAATTATCCCCGTTGGCTGGTGGAATGGATAAGCAGGTCGAAAAAGGACCTCGCATAGGATAGCACCTCTCTTGGAGAGAGATGCGGGGTGGATTCTGCGCACCAACGAACGGCGGCAGATTGGTGGTAAAGAAGTTCGATGGAGAAGGATCCATCGATGTGGGTGTGGTGGTGGGTAAAGAAGAAGTAAATGTAGAAATACCGACTTCGGAGTCGATCGGGGGAACGCGGACTAAACGGGCACTAGAATCCCGTGCCCAGCCTATCTTGCACTAAAAGGGTTTAGTACAAGTGGCAGCGTTGATATAATTAGAGAAAATAATGTGATTGGTGTTTGTTTTGAAAAATATACGGATTTTTGAAAAAATGATGCAAATCACAACAAATGCAACAAGCAAAACCCTAAGTCTAATGGTCACCTAGGTCAAGGCTCTAGCCCGCTCCTAACTGCCAAAAGACAAGTCGCGGGATCAATCATCCACTGCCTCTTTGTCTCTCCTGTGGCCAGGTAAGTGCCAGGTAAGTGGGAGGTTCTCCATTACGTAAGTAGTGGGCCTAATTAAGTAACCACTTGCCTTAGACACACTTGCCTTAGACACCACAAAAGAAACGCGGATAAACAATGGATTACCCACGGCCTTCTTCTGTCCTAAGTGAGCGCGACGGTCCTTAGAATCATCTCTAGAACTTTTTTAGTTAATGAGGGTAAATGCAGATGCAAGTTTATAATTTTTGGGGCTTAGGAAGGGTAATGAACTCCCCACCTAATCTGGATTTGGCCGTGCCCCTTAAATTCCGTATTAATATGCAAACAACCAAACATCAAAACACGCACAATTTTTATTGCCTTTTGCGGCGCTGCGAATTTTTGCAAAGAAACCTGCAGCAAATTGTTAATTGGAGCAGATTGAGAATGAGATAAGAAAATGAGAAGATACCTGAGAAAAAATGGTACAGCGATGCTACAGTAAGACTGCGGTTCCGCCGCAATGACAAGCTTAAACCGCGGATCCGCGGCAGTTTGAACAGTTCCCTGCACAAAAAATTCACAGCAAGCCCCTGTTCACTTCCTCAGCTCTCTGGAATTTTCCAAATATTTTTCCAATTGCTCAGAAGACTCCAGATTTTCTTGCAACAAATCACAACGAATCGTTTAGTGTTTTGCGCAAATTTTGATCTCAAAATTATAATGGAATAAACTTTTCAACTCAAATTTCAAAAATGAACGAATCAGCGCACGATCCCCGGCAATGGCGCCATTTGATTGATACGAATTCTCGGTGTATATGTAGAAAGTGTGTAGAAATCACAACAAAAAATATTTGACCGCAATCAATAACGGTGTCGATTTGTAGCGCGTTAGTAAGTGCGAATCGTCCACAGGGAAAGTGTAATCCGTTCGTATTTCGAATTAGATGAATCGAAATTTTAAAGAAAAGAAAAGAAAGAACAATTCAATTCAAGATTTGTAAAATGAATTCAAGAATCATCTAGATCTAATCAAAAATCAAGAAAACATTAAAATCAAGAATCAAGAATTGAGAGAATTCCAATCGATTTAAGTTTCAAGAATTGAAGTGAAGCTCGTAGGAGTCGATTAAATCTATAGACGTGACGAAGACTAGCGATTACGTTTTCTTATCCATTAATGAATTGATGATAGATTGATGACGATTTATCGAGATTTAAGGATCTTGGGAAGAAACTAGGGCTTCCTCATCTCATCCTTTGTCCTTTCGATGAATCTCATTCACAAGCTAGCTTCTAGTAAATCAAATAATCGATCGTTGATCTCTAGTTCCGAGCGAAAATAATCAAGAAAGTATTTCGCATTGAAACTAGATCGTCGATCATTCGATTTTCAAGAATTTACAAACATTATAGGACTTAAGAATCGTTTCAAGATTTTGTCAACATCATCATCTATTGATTCTCTCGACTCCTCCACGAGCGGAGTTTTACTCAAGCATTATCATAAAGAACACGTTCAAGAATCTAGATTGAATCATAATGCTTGAATTAAAAAGACAAGCAAGATAAAAGAATTGTCACCTTTATTTATCAACAATTTCGTTACAAATCTCTCGAAATCTACAAGAGTAAGGAACTTGATCGTCGATTTTGGCTTCGCTCGGCTCCTTGAGTCGCGGATCTCCTTGGATCACTTGCTCCGATGAAGTCCGGCGTTGCTTTCTAAAGGATTGAAGGCTTCTTGCTTTGATTGAACTCGAAGATCTTGAACTTTGGCTTTTTGATTGGATTAGGGTTAGGGTTTTGAGGCACAAGTTGTGTCACTCAACTTGTAGGTGGAAGAGGTGATAGAATGAACAACTCTCAACAACCTTTAGAAGTGAAGCCTAGGGTCCCTTTTATAGCCTTAAGAATGATTAGCTTCCTTTGTAAGCTTGGATTAGGTTAGCTTCCCTTGTAAGCTTGGTAGTTAGGAGGAAGGTTCTAGAGTTAGTTAGTTAGGGTTAGCTTCCTTCATAAGCTTGGAGGTTAGGGAGAAGCTTCTAGGCTTTATGGTAGTTACTTGGCTTGCTTTGGAAGCTTGGAAATTTAGCTTGAATAAGGAGCTTGCTGATCTGGCAGAAAACTCTGGAGAATTCTGGAAATTGTCATAGCTTGCTGAAGTGTAGGTACTGAGAGAAGTATTCTGCAACTCAGGAGAAGTGATGACGTGGCATTCCCACCGCGGAACCGCGGCACGTGCTTGCTCCGGCCGCGGATCCGCGGTCACGTGAGGGCTTCTCTGTGTGAAATTCTCTGTGTTGCTTTGTACTGACTTTGGGTGTATTGTCTGATGTGCTGAATCTTGTAATTCCCTTTAGTTTATTGCCAAATCTCAAGTTTTGGAGTTGGCGTATTTTATCAGCATTATTTTCACAGATTTGGCTTTTCTCCTGGAATTTTCTGCACAGATTTCGAAACAAGTGTTGCACTATACAAGGATGATGAGATGCCATGATAAACACTCAATTTCCCTCAAAATGTCAGTTTTAAGTTATAACACAAGTAATCTGGTATTTTACGACTGTTTTGCTAATATGTGCAATACTTAACCTGAATACCTTTAGATGAATGCAAATGATAGGGAAATTGACGTGTTAAAAATACATTATTTTCGACTGATCGGCGGTATATATGATATACCCCGCACCTTATTCGATGAGGAAAGAGCCGAGATCCCTTCACCGGGGGTGACCTCTTTAGCAAAACTGGCATATGCTACAAACACACGGTTTAGTTTTTGATTGCTTCTATAGTTCTTGCTTTGCATAGCGGTATATATGATATACCCTGCACCTTATTCGATGAGGAAAGAGCCGAGATCTCTTCACCGGGAGTGACCTCTTTAGCGAAACTAGAAAAGCCTCAAAAATACTCCTTTTCAAAATCACTTGTTTCTACAACGATATCAAGTTCTTTACGCTCATGGTTTTCTGAAAAACCTGCGTAGCCCTCCGTCATTTCAGATAAGTAATATTTAGTATTCGTGCTACGTTTGTTGGCTTTCGTCAAGGCGTAGTGTACGGTAGCTATTTATTACTTATCTACTTAAGCATATGATGCGATTGGATTAGGGTAGTCGTACGGCTTTGTTGGCTTTCGTCAAGGGTCGTGCGGGTGGGTTTAATTCAATCAAAAAATGTACGGGTTGAACTTGACTAGCGGACTATGGTTTGTTGGCATTCGTCAAGGTCATAGCACGTTAGGGGTAAAAATATTATCGGGAATTTCAAGTATTGAAATTTGCAATGAGATTGCATACCTTCTATGAGATAGATGGATCCTGATACCTACTGCGAGTAAGAGTTACTCCTGGGAGAATCTTACACAGGACAATTAGCTGATCAAGTAGGTGTCCAGAAAGGTGTTAACGAGGTTATGCCTATAGGAAAACGAGGTTTACTTTAATTAGGTCCGTGCGAAAGCACGGGGAACCTCCCTCAAAGTACCAACACTGGCCTGGCCGAAAGATTAGTGAACTTGTAAATTGTAATTAATCCCGGCTAGTCTTACCTTTTATAGTTTGAAGGAAGATTTGATGAAAACAGTGGGAGCTATCCTGATTTAGATAAGATAATAACCAATCTAATCTTGCAAGAGCATACGCTAAAGTGTTTTCTTCTCTCTCTCTCCAGGTAGCGACCATATCAGGCCTTAATCAAGATAATAATATAGATGTATTGACTAAACCCGCTTTTTATACTGAGCAGGGGAACGTTGGTCCCGCTCCTACTTATAATTGTTATAAGTTTGAGCAGGGAATAGGACGATATCTGGATTCTCACGCCGTCCAAACGAAGAATAAGTATGCTGATGCATCTTCTTCTGGTGTGTTTGTTATCGAGAACTGTTTCTCAGTTCACTCTACGTCCTGGGTATTAGATACCGGATCGGGATCCCACATATGTAATATGTTACATGGGCTACGTAAAGGTAGGGAACTGGGAGAGGGTGATCATTCAGTAAGAGTAGGGAATGGTGCAAATGTTGCAGCCAAAGCAGTTGGAGAATATCACCTTGTGTTACCAAATGGTAATATATTGGTTCTGAATGAATGCTATTACATTCCGACCCTAATATGCAATCTTATATCAGTTTCTTTATTGAGTAAAGAAGGATATAATTTTGTAGTACAGGATAATGTTATGAACATATTCCTAAATCAAAAGTTGATTGGATCAGGATCGTTAAATAATGGCATATACGTTCTCAACCAAACTGCAGTACTTAATGTACAAAACACACACAAGAGGAAGACTTCAGAAATGAACGAATCCTTCTTGTGGCATTGTAGACTAGGTCATATCAATGCGACACGGCTAGCTAAGTTACATAAGGATGGATATTTGAATCCGTTTGAATTTTCATCTTATGATACTTGCTAGTCATGTCTCAAAGGCAAGATGACCAAAACTCCGTTTAGTGGACACGGAGAAAGAGTTACAGAACTCTTAGGGCTGATACATAGTGATGTATGTGGACCCATGTCTACACATGCCAGGAACGGTTCTTCCTACTTCATTACATTCACTGACGATCTCTCAAGATACGGACATGTGTTCCTGATGAAACACAAGTCTGAAGCTTTTGAGAAATTCAGAGAATATAAGCACGAAGTAGAGAACCAAACGGGCAAAAGTATTAAGATCCTTCGATCTGATCGAGGAGGAGAATACTTGAGCAATGAGTTCCTAGACTATCTAAAAGAGAATGGGATTCTCTCTCAGCTTACTCCTCCTTATACACCACAGCACAACGGTGTATCGGAGCGGAGGATGTTGGAGATAGTGCCCTCAGAGTCAATTATTAGGTCACAGGTACGTGATTGCAATGATTGATGGAGGACCTATCCCGGTAGGACAGTCTTACTCGAGATGATAGTATGCTATCTGGTTTACCTTTATCATCGTGTACTGTTTTAAGTGACCTGACACGTCGCTATTACACGTTGATAGAGCCCCTAGGATTCTTGCTTGACCACCAGCAGTATGAGGGCGATCATATAAGTGGGAGCTGGGGGTCTATAAGCATATCCTTAAAAGGTCCCTAGTCGTGAGAGTTTCGAGACAGGGCATCGATTCTCCATAGTAGACTAGTGTATACAGTCGAGACCCCGACGAGGGACGGTGGCCGGTCTCACAAGCCACTGGTGTCAGTTGGATCACCTAAGATGTATACAGGTGCTCATTGGGTTATGAGTACACCGGACAGGACTCGCCGGGAACATGCTAGTTGGTCATATACCAGACGTCAGATGGCAGTTCCCTGGTGACATGTGTACAGGTTAGTTCATCGACCTGGGGATCGTCATTTGTCTCGTGTGAGTTCCCACTGTACTTTGATTACTACCCTACCACGGCTCAAAGGAGTCGTGCAAACAGGTTTTAGTTGGGTACAGTCCCGAGCCACATGGAGGCAGTGAGCGCATCTTCAGGGGTTCGTCTCTCCCGGTATTGGGGGTGAGGTCGTGCTGTGTCTAGGAGAGCCATTACACGAAGCCCTCGGCCGAGGCAAGGAGATTTACTGGTAGGTATTCCAGTAGTATCTCAGGGTGTTCTGGGCTATACTCCGACACGACTTGTACCGCTTTTGGGGGTCTGACTTTTACCAACCCCCTAGGCCCGCCATGCGATGCTCATAGACGAACGGACCGGACTGTACGGATATTGTCACTGACAGGCTCAGTAGGGTGTCAGGCTGAGTTCGCTCACAGACGTCCCTTTTGGTCAATACCTGGTAGCCCGTTATGTATTGGCTTATACCTCTAACGTGCTAGTGGTTAAATCCACAACTAAGGTGTTGACGAGTCTTTAGAGTCCCCCACATTCAGTTACTCAGCTTTCGGGCGAAAGGTTGTAGAGGCCGTATGGAGATATGGCAAGGTCCGATCAGATACGTGCGGTATTGCACGGATCAGGATCGGACAGACTGTACTATATGCCGTATGGTTATATGGCAGGGTTCGATCAGATACGTGCGGTATTGCACGGATCAGGATCGAACGGATAATACTAGCCGGCTTTGGTATAAGCCGGATCCTAGTATAGTACAGTGTAGATTTTGTCTCATTGCATTTGTATTTCGGTCGAAATACAGATGCGGGTGTGTATGCACAGTATCGGGGTTTTCCTGTAATTTATTACGGGACCAGTTTTCTGGAGTTGCCCGTTTGCTTTCCGTTCCGGCCGATTTCCTTTGTTCCGTTCATTGGCCGAAGATTGGTGGAGGAGGGTTTATTTGCATTGTTGCAAATAGGCATTAGTGGAGGGGGTTCTTTGCATCTTGTTGCATCATGATGGCTTTCATGATGTGCACCATCCTTTGACTTGATTTCTTCATGATGGCATGACTTTTTGAGTCATCATGGTTCATGATGGTTGGACTTTGTGAGGTGATGATGGTGATGTTGAGTGTTGAGTTTACCTTGTGATCATTCCCTTTTGCATGATAGACTTTCCTCTCTCTCTCTCTTGTTTTGATATGAGAATGACTCTCTCATTTTTGGCAACCATCTCATTCTTCCCCTCCCCTCTCTAGCATGGCCGGCCACTTCACAAGTGGGCTGTCCAAAATTTTGGGTGGGTTATTTTTGGTTCATATCATGCTCCAAAATACCCCAAGCTCCTTCACATTTTGTTCTTGCTTCATTCCTCCACCAAATGGCAATTCCACAACCCCAAAGTGAGACTTGAGGACTACATATTCTACAGCGAATCTTGGGCACGTCGAGTAGCCGGCTTCGTGCCCGAGTTGCCTCGGCATTGAGGTGGGAGCCCGTAAAAGAAGTAGGCGATGTGGTGCACTTCCGGCGACGAGGAGGAGACGGCACATTCCGCAGGAGATCGGGACGACGACGAGAAGACCGGAGGACTCGGATCTGTCGGTATATCTCTCTTCCCTTTCTTGTTGATAGCTATGACTAGTTAGTGGTTCGATCCGGGTATTAGTGCGCGGCGGTTTGCCAGTTCAAGAAAATTTAAGTTTATTACCGCTTCCGCATTTGGCCGTCGGATTGACGGCCGGGGCGCCGCCGTGCACTTACAGAGGAATCGCACCCTATTAGATATGGTGCACTCTATGATGAGCAATGCTGAGTTGCCTGTTTTCTTCTGGGGATATGCGCTTGAAACAGCCATACACCTATTGAATATGGTTCCTACCAAATCTGTGCCTACCATTCCATATGAAATATGGAAGGGGAAGAGACCATCTCTTAAGTATGTTAAGATATGGGGTTTTCCGGCCTATGTCAAAAGGCACAATCCAGACAAACTCGAGGCAAGGTCTGTCCTATGCAAGTTTGTAGGATATCCCAAGAACTCACAAGGGTATATTTTCTACCACACTGAGAAACAAAAGGTGTTTGTTTCTCGACATGCCACCTTTTTTGAAAAGGAATTTTTTGCAAAGGAAATTTGTGGCGAAGAGGTAGAACTGGAAGAAGTTCCAGCAACACAAACTACAACAGAATATTTAGTGGAACCAGAGGATTCAGTAGTCCCCGACGAACCCCAGCCTCTCCGTCGATCTAGTAGGGTTCCTCATCCACCTGAGAGATACTACGGTTTTCTCGTTGATGGTGGGAGCGAGGATTGCATCATGGAACATGATGACCCGACTAGTTTCGAGCAGGACATCACGAGTGGGGACTCTGTGAAGTGGCTGGATGCAATGCGATCTGAGATGGAATCCATGTACACCAACAAAGTATGGACTTTGGAAGTTGCTCCTGAAGGGGTGAAACCCATTGGGAGCAAATGGATCTTTAAGAAGAAATTTGGTGTAGATGGAAAAGTGGAGACTTTCAAAGCTAGACTTGTTGCAAAGGGTTTTCGTCAACGACCAGGTATGGATTATGACGAAACCTTTTCTCCAGTAGCTATGCTTAAGTCCATCCGGATCTTACTTGCCATTGCTGCATACCATGACTACGAAATCTGGCAAATGGATGTTAAGACCGCCTTTCTAAATGGTGATTTAGAGGAGTGCGTGTACATGACTCAGCCAGAGGGCTTCGTAGATAGTGGGAGCAGCGGAAAGGTGTGCAAGCTGCTTAAATTCATCTACGGGTTAAAGCAGGCATCGCAGAGTTGGAACATCTGCTTTGATGTTGTAGTCAAAGAGTTTGACTTCATCAAAAACGTAGATGAACCTTGTATATATAAGAAGGTTGTAGAGAGTAAGGTCGTCTTCCTCGTATTGTACGTGGATGACATACTCTTGATAAGAAATGATGTTCCTATGCTGCACTCGGTCAGGCTCTTCTTATCACAAAGATTCTCAATGAAAGATCTAGGTGATGCCTCCTGCATTTTGGGGATTAGGATCTATAGAGATAGATCCAAGAGGATACTGGGATTGTCCCAATTCAGGTACATTGACACCATACTAAAGAGGTTTAGTATAGAAGAATCCAAGCGTAGGAACCAACCCACGATCTCTGGACTCACTCTCTCCAAAGAGATATCTCCCAAGACTGATTTGGAAAGAACTCGCATGCAAGGGATACCCTATGCTTCGGCAGTAGGCTCTATCATGTACGCGATGCTATGTACCAGACCCGATGTAGCATACTCACTAAGTGTAGTGAGTAGGTATCAAGCAGATCCAGGAGAGAATCACTGGACTGCTGTGAAGAACATTCTCAAGTACTTGAGAAGAACTAAGGAGATGTTCTTGGTGTATGGTAACGGAGAACTCCAGGTAGAGTCCTTTACCGATTCAAGCTTCCAAAGTGATAAGGACGACTCTAAGTCGCAATCGGGATTTGTCTTTACCCTAAATGGAGGGGCAGTTTGTTGGAAGAGTTCCAAACAGGAAACCGTTGCAGACTCGACGATGGAGGCTGAATACATCGCTGCCAACGATGCTGCCAAAGAGGCTGTCTGGATGAAGAAGTTCATCACTGAACTTGGTGTGGTTCCGTCCATTGAGCATCCAATACCTTTGTATTGTGATAACAATGGAGCTGTGGTTTTGGCCAAGGAACCCAGGTCCCATCAAAAATCCAGACATATTCTGAGGCGGTATCACCTGATCCGGGAGATAGTTGATCGCCGGAAGATCGAGATAAGGAGAGTTGATACGAAGGACAACACTGCGGATCCACTCACGAAGGCCATTCCCCAGACACAGTTTGAGAGACTTTTCGGATGTTGGGTATGAGATACTACAACACCCGGCCTTAGTGCAAGTGGGAGATTGTTAGTTATATATATATACCCTAGAGGCCATTGGTGTACATATGATGTATATTATAGTGGATGCTTGGATATATATAGAGAGGACTTTCTTGTTTGACATGATAGTATGCTATTTGGTTTCACTTTGTCTTAACATGTTGACCAGTATTAGTTTACTGTCTTACTCTCACATGTTGATAAAGCCCTTAGGATATGTACTCGACTACTAGGACTATGATGCAGATCATACTAGTGGGGCCAGGGTAGTCAACGAGTACATCTTATAACTGTTCCTAGTCGAGGGTGTATCGAGACAGGGCATCGATGCACCAGAGTAGACTAGCGTATACGCATCTTGACCCATATGATGGGCGATAGATGATCTCATATCCATCGGTGTTTGACATCAAAGATGGTGTACGGGTGCTCAGTGGAGACTGGGTACACTGAACGGACTCGCCGAGAACTCCTAGATGGTATTATACCTATCATCAGATAGCGGTTCTCCGGTGACACTGGTACAGGTTAGTCTGTAGACCCGAGATCATCATAGAGTCGTGTGTGATTCCCACTGTGCTTTAATTTCCACCTTACCATGTCTAAGAGGGCGTGCAAAATGGTGGTTTTTGGGTACAGTCCCGAATCACATGGAGGCAATGAGCGATAGGAGGGGTTTCGTCTCTCCCGGTATAGGGAGTTGATGTTGTGCTGTGTTCGATTGGCTATAACTGGAAGTCCCTGGCCAGGGCTGATTTGGAGTGCTACTGGTAAGAGTTATCAGTAGTTTCTCGACCTGTTATGAGCCTCATATCGACACGACTTATCAGTTACCGGGGTCTGACGTTTACCACCCCTAGACTAGATATGCGACATATCAGACGAAGAGACCGGACTGTACGGTAGTATTACTGATTGGATTCACAGGAGAATGTACAGTCTTGCTTGTTGATCTTCTAATCGCTCAATACCTGGGTGGCTGTTACGTTTAGCTGACCGCTTGCAGTTTGTGAGTGTTTGATATGATCATCACCTACTGCCGGCGTATTGACGATTCTTTAGAGTCCTACACAGAGATTTCCCGGTTCAGGCAAAACGGAGTAGGAGCATATATGTGATATGTGCGGGACCGAGAATAATACGATATGAGATACCGTATTCTATTCTCGCGATATGTGATATCGGCCGGGTATATGTGATATAGCCGGGTCATCGGATCAAGTGTTGATTCGATGAATTGGTACATATTATATTAGTCGGTTATATGTAATATAGCCGGGTTATCAGATCAAGTGTTGATTCGATAATTTAATGTATAATTATATATGTGATATATTACGTTACGTTAACTGATATAAGCTCGCTTTATTAATTCATTTTCTCACGGGATAATACATTGATATATATGTGATATATGTTAATTGTATTATTTTCTTTTGTTACAAAATATATTGTATATATGATATATAATATTGTAACATGTTAGGGTTACAAATTTAACAAAGGTTTAGGGTTTAAACTTGGTTAGGGTTTGGATTAGGGTTAGCTTTTGCATGAAGCTTCCATAAAGCTTCATGAAGCTTTGACTTTATCTTTAGCTTGATATTTTGTGAAGATATTTTGTTAACCCAATCCAAACCATTAACTCTAGTTAATTCTCTACAAGGGTTAACTCCTTCATACTTAACCCATGGTTGGATTTGTAACCACAACAATAATTCATTGTTCATCACAAAAGGATTAACTCTTCTTCTTGCTTCTTCTTCCTTGTTGAAAAGCTTCACTAGCTTTTTCAAAAGTTGTGAATAAAAGTGAGATATTGAAAACAAAAGAGAGCAAAATTCCTACTTCATCATTCTCATCTATTCTAGCCACTTAGATTAGGGTGTTCACTTCTCTAATAAGTTGTTTAGTGAAGTGTTAGCTTGGGTTTGAGATTCTTCAAGGTAGATCATCTTAGATCATGAAGATTACAAGCAAGGTGCATCATTCACCTCATGGAGCCTCCCGAGAGTCAAACTTCTTGATGATCGCCGCGAAGGGACCTCAACACGGAGCTTATGAAGCGAAGGAACGGACTATAAAGGTTGTAATCCTAATCTCTTAGAAGTAAAGTTATTTACTTGTTCAATGTTTACCCTAATTCTCTAGCAAAGATCCTTGCTTTAGATTGTTCGGCACTTGAATAATTTAATTTTGGCATGGTTGATGCCTTGTAGAACCTTTTACTAGTGCTTAGTAACCCTACAGTATACGATCAATATTTGGAGGAAAAATAGGGATAAAGAATAAGTCTTATATTTTCCGTAAAAATGATAAAAATTTCGGATTGGAGATTGCGCTTTAGAAGAAAAACTCAAGAGAAACTGAGATTTTTATAAATTGTCAAAACGTATTATATTTTAGGTTGAATAAATAGGAGGTGTAAAAAATAAGGGGTGGATATTTCTAACTTAGAATGATAGAATTTCTAACTTAGATACTAAACTGTAGGATTAGAATCAAGATTAACTTATGAAATTAGCTTGACGAGATTTTATGGGTAGTATCCGTCGAAAACTCTAAGAAGACACCACTTCTTCTACTAGAAACACTTAGAGCTTTAACGGCTTATTGCACACGCTAAGTGCAACCGTGATGCCTACGAAATTGAGCTTATGACTTTTTGAAAATAAATGGTTTTGCTCGGAACGAGCAAAAGATAAGTCTGAGGGTATTTGTTCACACCAGAATATTACATTTAATACCGCCCATTCTTATGCTTATTTATATATAAGTAGGTGCTGTTGATCCGTATTTACTATATGATTATTGTTTATAGGTTCTCAGTCCAGAATAACGCAAATCACGCACAATCTCCACAGTTATGACAAAATCTAGAACATCTGCCAAAAACAGATAAAATCCGGGTTCCAGTTATCCACACCCATCAAGTACCGCTTACAAGTATAAGGGACAAAATCCAACAATGGTCATTCATATCTGGGACAAGCACAAAGCACGAGGGAGGCAGTACAAAGATCAAGGGGAACACGGAGCTCGAGGGAGATCAAGGTCAAAAAAATAAAAAGAGTAGCTATTTTGGACTGTTGGAAATCTGAAAATATTTTTGAATTATTTTGCAAATTTGAATCTGCCAAACAGAAGAAAAAAGCAACACGAGGAAGTACAAGAAAAACAGCGCACCAATTCTTCAAATCGACCGCGGAAGCACGGCTAAACACGGGGATGGTGGCGGAACCACGGCCATGACGTAGCATCTCGCGACCATTTTTCTGGGGTGTATTTGTAATTGCAAAATATGGCCCTAGGGTTTCACTCCTCTACCTATGCATACTCCAGATTTGAGCCAAGTTAGAATGCTTTTATTTTCTTAGGATTAGTATAGTTTGGTATAGTTTTCTTCTTCTTCCTCTATTCTCTATGAAAATGTAGTGAGAGCTTTTGAGTGGAAAATTAATGAAAATAAGGGTTTTTATATTTTATATTTTTATTTTCTTGCATTGTATTTTAATTCCCAACTTAACTTTTATTATTTGTTGTAAACTAGTTGTTGGTTTTATTGTTCTCTTTTCTTCTTTTCTAGACTTTATTTTCAAGCCATGATACTCAGTGGAGTCTCTTTCTTAGATGAGGGCCCAAATAGTCAGCTTGATATTTTTTGTTAAAACCGTATTTTCCATTCTTTTTTCTCTTCTTTCTTGTTTTATTTTCCTTTTAACGTGTGAATAATTTACTCACTTGGGCTAAGGAAGGTTGATATGAGAGATGGAAAAATCCCGTGTGTTTCTCCTCGCCAAATAGCTTGAATTGAATCTAGACCAAACAAACACAACCCCTTCTCTTAGGTACGCAATAAGTGACATATAGCCACGATCTAAGTCAAGAATTTCATAGGCGCACTACAACGTGATATGTAGTTGTGACTTAATTGGAGAGTTGGTTGTGTGTGTTTGGCCTGGGTTGGAAATAAGAGCATGGAACGGACGGACAAGAGACACTAGGAATGGATTTAGCATTGGAAAGCTTGCTTAAATTCGCAAATCCCATTTCTATGTTCTCCTAATCTCTGTTACTTTCGATTATTCCAACATCATTCTAAGGATGATAAAAGACAAGTATAATACTAATTCCTAATTCTACCAACCAAACCTAACCCTAACAAGTTCTCTTTGAATATAAAATACAAACACTTAGAATAGAATTGAACAAACTTATACATTCTTTAGTTGAACCGTCTAAAATAAGAACGAAAATACGAACCATCTCCCAGTGGACGACTCGTACTCAACCGGCTAGCTACAAGCGAACCCGACTTAATTGCGGTAAGCAGAACACGTAGAACGCATAACATATCACTAAGTTTTTTTGCTCAATCAGCCTGTAACCACGGAAAAGAGACGAATAGACGGCGGGGCACTTGTTTAAGTGGGCGGGCCTTACCCCACAAGGGCTCGGTCATGTGCCGTATCCATGTGGCTGCCGACAAATCCAGCCCCACTAAAACCTTGTTCTAAATTACCTTCTTATGTACCATATTTTGGGCATTACAAATCTTTTATTTATCGCAGACCCAAAAGCGGTTGTAAAAAATCCATTGAAAAAGTTTTCGATTGTCCAAAAAATCCCGGCTTGCGTTATCTGTATAGTTGTCTGTTATATTTAATATTTATACGATATGTATGTTGTTGCCTGTGATATCTATGTATTTGTCTGCGATATGTATGAGCTAATTAAATATAATAAACAGCGCATGGAAATTTTGTAAGAAGATTTTGATAACAATCTCGGGTCTAGGATTTTTTGTCTGCCGTAAAGCCGGCAGGGTTCTGCAATTTACCCTTTACTTATCAAGCAACCCACGTGCCAAAAGGTACTGGTTTTAGCTCACAGAAAAGGGCTGGAGTTCAACTTAAAAAACTCAAGCGTGCTCAGCATCGCTGCTTTAAAAAACCGAGCGATGGCGAAACTACCGGCGCCGCCGCTGGAGGTTCCCGACAACGAGCACCGCTGCAGAAGAAACGACGGAAAAAAGTGGCGATGCCGCATCCGGCGCATCGACGGGAGCGTCTTCTGCGAGAGGCACCAATCCTACCTCGAGTCCCGCAAGAAGAAATCTAGGGTTTTCAGCCCTAGGGGTTCGAGCCCTAGAGCAGCCCCCATTGAGCCCGAACCAATCGAGAAGAGCCTCGAGCTGATCAAAGACGAAGAAGAAGGAGTCGTTAGGGTTTTGAAGCTCGGCCAGATTTGGGCGTATCCTGCAGAAATCGAAGGATTCCCTCGCTCCTACGCTCGAATTGACCACATTGTGCCTCTCGAATCTGCAACCCTAGTAAAAGCCACGCCTTTGATTCTCCACCCCACCTCAGACGAGGAGATTTCGCTTTCAAACGAAGGCCTTTCCTTAGCCTGTGGGTTGTTCAAGCTCTCTGAGTCCAATCTCACCAAGAAAATCACTGGGTTTACTCACAGGGTCCGATTCGAGACGGAGGAAAATGGGGGTTTGTTCTATAAGATTTTCCCCAAAAAGGGCGAGATTTGGGCGGTTTATAAGAAATGGGATGAGTTCAACTATAGGTTTGAGTACAAGTTGGTTGAGGTTGTGTCGGATTTTAGTGAGGAAGATGGAGTGGATGTGTTTGGGTTGATTCGAGATGAGGGTAAGGATGAAATTTATCGGAGGCATGTGCATGAGGGGTACCAATTGATTCGTAGTTTCTCGAGGGCTTACTTGCCGATGTTCTCGCATAAAGTTATGGCTTCTAGATTCGAAGAAGGTGGTGAAGTGTTTTGGAAAACAATACTATGAAGAGAGAGAGAGAGAGAGAGAGAGAGAGACAGAGAGAGCATTTTGAACTAGGATTTTGTTAAGTTAGTGTCAATATAGCTAATTTAGGTTAGTTAGGAAGAAAAACATATACTTTTTGAGTAAATGATATTTTGATATGTAGTTACGATCTGAGGATGGAAAATGAAGCAAGACAGATGAACTGCATCCTTAATCAATGGAGCAACCGGGGAATACGAGAAATAGACTGTTTTGGCTAATATTACGAAGTTGCGATATTGTTTCTATTCTATGTTAGTATTTCCATGGCCTCTCATGTTGCGTTTTATTTTAAATTCTGCCATTTGATATACTCTACAAATACTATGGTTAACAAATACAATCCCCCCACCACACACATTTTTTTTGGAAATCAACCTTCTTCGGGGATCAAACTTGCGAATTTTCACATTAGAGCGGAAATTGTTACCAACCGAGCTAAGGAACCCCCCCACCCCTCCAAAAAAAAAACATTGTAAATGATGTTTTGCTTTGCAGTTGTGATGGAAAGTGAAGAAAAATAGATAATCTTGTATATTTCGTTAGTGCAATGAAGCAAATGGGGAATGCTAAATAAGATGAGTTTGTAGCTGTTTCTGTTCTAATTTAGTAGTTTTCTCGGCCTTTCATGACATCGTTTATTTTAAGTTTGCTATTTGATGTATACTTTAATTGAGTGTGTGTGTGTGTGTGTGAGAGAGAGAGAGAGAGAGCGAGCGAGCGCGCTTGAGTCGATCTAATCTTTCATTGGTTAATGAAAGTAATCAGAAAGCTTCATGAGTTTTCAGATACACACAAGCACATATATCAGAGGTGTATGAATTTTGCAGAAATTTACTTGCACTCAACAGGTTTGTGGAACACCATTTTTATTCTAAGTTAGAGTCAATCATATTACCGGTTTTTGATGCAAAGTTTATTACCCTATGCATCTCAATACAACCAATTTTTTGGTATCCAATATTTTTTTTTGAAGGAATAGTATCCAATAGTTGGTCGTTTCTTTCAATTATTATAGTACTCTGAATTTATTCAAATTCCTAATCAATGGCTAGTTACTATGTAATTATTATTCCTCCGCCTTATTTTATCTGGAGGCAAATTCAAAATTGTAAATTTGGGACCTTTTTCTTTCACAGTTCATTAACATTACACAATTCTCGAGTGCTATATTTATGTAGGAGAGCAATATCTTTGTGTTTCATTGATCTAGCGAGGCTATTATTGTTCGTCTTCATTGATGCAAGTTAAGAAAGTATGATGACATATCACAATAACTATTTTGTCTCTTGTCGATATTGATCAGCTTAGTTTAGTAACTATTTCCTTGTTTTTTCTAAAGATGGATACTTTAACTGGGCATTTATTTCTCTTCTTCTAACATTTTTGGGCTGAGTTGAATGGGTGTACCTTGTGTTATCTAAAGGTATGAAGTTCTCTGCTAATATTTTATATCTCAAACCTGATACTTGTTTATATGTTGAAAATCTATAGCACGTCTGTATAATTATCTTGGGAAATGTTCTACTTTGTCTTAACATCTCAATGATAAACTGCAAACATTGAATCAATGTCTTAAAGCGTGAATAATAGCTATGTTCTAAAATAACTGCAAACATTGAATCAATTATAAAAGTTCTGTTTCTTTTCTTACAAATAGTAGAATCTCAAAGGATTGCGAGGTGAATCAGGTGACGGCATTGCGAAGGAAATGGAGATTTCAGTACATGGTGCATGAACTAAGACTCGGTCTTAAGGTTATATTTAATTTCTGGATTTTTATCTTCTCTTTTATCACATTTGTTTGTAGTAGATTCGTTGGATATATACTCGGTATTGATTTCTCGAGGAATGCAGAGCCATCTCCTCTCTTTATGTCGATGTGTTATTTGAAATTAATTGACATGGAAAATTTGATACCTCGAGTTATAGTGATTAACAAGTGTAAAATTATTGGAGCAGTTAAGCTACAATCAGAAGGAGGTATCGATTTTACAATTTTTTGAACCCTAGTAGATGATTATAGAGTTTCTCATGTATGGAGGAGATGCATATTAGAACGCCAACAAAATGAAAAAAAGTTAATCATTATGCCAAGAACTAAAATCAGATTTGTTGTCATTAAATATAAGTTGCTCTTTAGGCAATTATTCATATGGTTAGGGAGTGGAATCTGGCTAAATTTATACGAAGTCTATATTACCAGCTTCTCATGACTTATCAACATTTTCTGTCAACTTTATAAATTTCATATAAATACCATGGATTTAGTGAAATCCTCCCACACCACCCCCCACCACCCCAACAAAAAACACCAAGAATCTTCAATGTTTTTTCAATTTAATTCAATATTTCGCTAGTTAATTTAGCCTTCTTCAAGTAATACCATATTGTTGAGTTTGCCTTATATTCTCGACCCTCGTGTGTGTGAGACGGTTCAAAATGGGTTGAGCCGGCTCACAAGTCATTTGGAATTTTAGCATTTGTTCTCTTAATGCAAGAGACAGCTCAAGAATTAGAAGAGTATTCTTTGTGTTTGTATGAAGAGACGAAAGCAAAGGCGAATGGTGGCCATCTATAGATGAAGGTGGAGAGATTTACCAAGAGTAGTCTTTGTGTTCATATGAGCGTTGAGATATGAACGAGATAAGAGAAAATATAAAATATACCGGTATTCTTGATTATTAGTAAAGAGATTTTCATGTGTGTCCCGTGAATGTAGGCCGTTGGTCGAACCACATTAAATATTGGTGTATTATTATTTTTGCTCGTCTTCCTTGCATGCCTATTGAAAAACCAAAAAAACTGGTATCAGAGTGTAAGGAACCAAAAGGTCTTCGCTTTTATGGTTTAAGTTTACGGTGGATGACGACGCTTGTGTCCGCTCCCATCTTCTTAAATTGTAATTTCGACGGTGTAGGTTCAAAGATTTGAAAGAGAAGGTTAAATTTGCTGAGGCGGTAAACAGAAGATGGCATGGATGAAGTTCAGATCAAGGTGAAGGTTTGTTGAAAAGAAGAGATTGAAGATGGCCTGTTGAATACAAGTCAAAATGGAGATTTGTTGAGTTTGCCTTGTATTCTCTATATCGTGTGTGTGAGACGGCTCAAAATATGTTGAGCCGGCTCACAAGTCGTTTGGAATTAACATTTGTTTTCGGGATGCAAGAGACGGCTCAGGACAATTTTGAGCTGGCTCAAATCGTCTCGGGCCGAATTCTGGGCTGTTTTGGAAGATTCGTTTTGAAGATTAATTATGACTATTTGTTGGAAATTTATTTGAAAAGTTGTAGGAAGATTTATAAGAGACTTTTCAGGAGCTTAATTAGGAAAGTTTGTTTGGAGAATTATTTGAAGATTTGTTTGAAGATTTGAAAGAGATTGTTTTGAAGATTTGATGACATCCTAATTGGAGTAGGAGTTCAATTATTTCGTGCTATAAATAGAGAAGGGTCTCATCAGAGAAAAATGACCAAACATGAGAAAGAGAAAGAGGAGACGAAGGTAAAGACGAAGGGTGATGGATTGACCAGAAGAGTAGTCTATGTGTTTGTATGAAGAGACGAAGGCAAATGTGAAGGGTGAGAGATTCATTAGAAGAGTAGTTTTTATGTTTGTATGAAGAGACGGCAAAGGTGAAGGGTAGTCATCCACATATGAAGGTGGATGAATATACCAAGAGTAGTTTTTTTGTTTGTATGAACGTTGAGATATGAGTGAGATAAGAGAGAATATAAAATGTATCGGTGTTCTTGATCATAAATAAAAAGATTCTCATGTTTGCTTCGTGGATGTAGGCCGTTGGTCGAACCACGTTAAATATTGGTGTTGCATGTTCTTATTTTTGCTGTCTATCTTGCATGCCTAGCGAAAACCCCAACACATGAAAAACTGTAGTTGAAAAATGATTTATGATGGTAAATGGATAAATGGTGAAAGTTCATTTTATTATTCAAAGAACAATGAAGGTTAATCGTATTTTCCTAAAGTTTAGCCTTGTTAAGTGCTCTCATAACTCAATAATCCAAGTTCATAATTACAACTAAATTTCTTAGGTTTATTCCTTCGAACCGCAAATCATTATACACAATTTTACAAACATCACTCAATTCTCCAACACCTTGGGCAAATTCCTCCTCCAGCTCAAAACACTAACAACATTACCAAATCTCGGAAGCTTCTTCCGAGAATTCAATCTAAAAATACCCATAAATGCATTCCAAAAGGATGAGGGTGAGTGTGTTCAGAAAACCTGGGTTGGCAAAGTGTTCAGAAAACTATTGTATTAGCAATAGCATAGTTTATATTTTTGTTGATGAATTTTCAGATACATGCACATGGACACAGATGAGAGGGGTGTGAATTTAAGCAGAGATTTACCTGCAGCCGCTATGCTTGTGGAACATAATTTTACTCCAGGTTAAAGTCAAGTGTGTAACAGTACCAGTTCTTTAGCAATGCCTTCATTCTCTGCATACACTTTTTTTTGGCGTATCTAATTGTTATTGAGCATCATATCCCATTTTAAAATTGGTTTATTCTGCAGCAGAATATGCTAGCCATAATATGGGTTTGAACGAAGCTGATTCATTCATTAGTAAAGCCGAAGTCAATGGAGGTCAAACATTAAGACCGAGGGCTCGAGGACGTAGTTATCCGATAAAAAGGACCACTTGTTATATAACAGTTGTATTAAAAGATAAATCAAAATTATTTTTAGATGAATCTAAGATTTAGATTCATATTCAGAAAAAAAATGGATGTAAAGATAATATAATCAAAAAATATGCTGCAAAAAATAAATCCTCTTGGTTTCAGACTTGGTACAACCCAAAATTATCATTCCTTTTGGTTTGCGCAACCAAATTTTTTTTCTGTAGGTCTACAAAAGACGAGAAAATATGGAATTGTAGCAAGAACCATGTACAAAAAAAATAAGAGAATAGCATCAGGTTTGCTTTTCACTTATTTATAGTACCCTGAAATTATTCAAAGTTTCAAATTCCCAACCTTTAGCTAGTTCTTCTATATTGCATTAGTATTCCTCTGCCCTTCTTTTATCAAGGAGGCAAGTTCAACATTAAATAACCCCTCCCCCTCCCCCTTCCCCTTCCCCCCTTTCATTAATTTATATTTCAACATTTGAGAGTGCTATATTAGTGCAAGTCAGAGTTGTCTATGAATTGCTCTAGCTGTGCTATTATTGTTCGTCTTCACCATCGCAAGTTAAAAAAAGTACAGTGAACAACATTCTATCTGCCGAGGCATCCCTTGCATCTTCCTCATGAATGGCCTTGTTTAGATATGAATAATGTTAATTTATTTATCTCTTTATTGTTTCTTGTAAAATTGTATATTTTGATTATTTTTGATTGCATACCTATACTCTCTTTATAACACTAGCGGGTTGAAGTTGAACTTTATTATAGGCGTGTAATTCTCTGCTACCGGTCGTATTTTGTTTTTCAAATTAGATACTAGTTAATATCTTGAAAATTTATAGAATGTCTGTTTATTTTGTTAGGAAGTGATGCAGTTTGTTTTGACATCTCATAGTAACCTCTACGCTGCAAGCATACATCGATGTTTCAAAATGAACCCCATCTGTAAGTAGTGTATATACCTGAAAAAACTAACCAGTATTATGTTTTTTATTTCTTTTCTTATCTTATCTTACAAATAGGTGGATTAAAATAAACTCACAGAAATGCAATGCACAGGTGGTGACATTGCTAAGGAAATGAAATTCTCAGAATATGATGCATAAACCAAGATTGACTTTCACTGGGTAAAACTTAATTTTTAGATTTTGTCTTCCCTTTTATCTTATTCCTTTGTACTAGATTTGTTGGATATATTGGTTGTGTGGATCTATTGAAAAATGCACAATTAACTTCACTCTTTATCTTGATGTGATTTTTGAAATTACTTTCAGATGCTAAGATAATGGAAAATCTGATGCGTTGTGTCAAAGTGTTGGCAAACAGTAAAATGGTTAGAGCAATTAATCTAGGCATCGAACTACAACTTTCTGAATTCTGAAAAAGTTTAATAGAGTTCTCATGTATGGATCTCAGTGGTTTAAAAACCGGCTGCTTAAGCGGCTGAGCGTTCTCTACCGCTTCCAATTTTACCGCTTAAGTGATGTGATATGTTCACCCTATTAATCCGATAACCATACTTTATTTCTTATTGTTGGAGGTGCATTTAAGAGCTTATAGGTGTGGTTTTGGTACTTTTATTATCACACCCATTATAATGATGTGTACGCACTATTAAATTCTTATAATAAATAAATATGTATTGCATTTGGTGTGAGAATAATAACACATCTAAGTTATCTCACATCCTTGATTATTTGTCGTTGTCTTTTTCTCTCCGGACAAGAGTTTGAACTAGGGTTTTGGGGGCCTTAGACTTCAACTTGGAGACTTCGGCACCGATACCTGGACTTGGACTTAAAGGGCTCGAGGCTTTGATTTTGAGCAGGTAAGGTATTTGGCTTGGAGACTTCAACTTGGAGGTTGAAGGAGACACTGATTAAAAAGCGGTAAAAAAAGCGGTGCAGCCAAAAGGCTTGGACGGATAGGCGCCGCTTGTGCGGCCGCATTGACATCAATTTAGGTGTATTTTGAGTTAATTTTGTTATTTTCCTAAACTTATTTGTTAAACATTGATTCTAATTTGATTGTTAACTACTTTTAGAAGCAGTTTAAATAAGCATTGTTAAAGGTGTTAACAATTAAGTGCAAGCTGATAATGAAGTAAATTCCGCTAATTTTTTAAAGATCCAAAAAATATAATTAATTAATTAATTAATTGTTTAAACTAAATCTCTTTAATTTTAAATCCAAAAAAAAGGAAAGGAAAAAACCCTATTGTTGTTAAAGGTTCGAAATTTGAAAGAGCAGTCGAAATTCGAAGACGGTGCTGACATGGTTAAAGCTTGAACTCGAAGGTGAGTTCGAAGGTGAAGATAAGATCGAAGTTTGAAGTGTAGATCGAAATGAGGATCTTGGTTCGAGATTGCCTTGGGGAACTTTAAAGCCGACGACGGTCGTTAGTCCTCATGGTCCTAAAAATCGGTGGTGGCTCGCGAAATCGGCAGTAGAAGGCCTTTATGGTGGCCCTCTGCGTTTATTAGTGGTAAAACAACTCCAATTTATTATATAGTACATTTCAATTATCAAATAAAGAGAGTACCCACAAGAATACAAGTGTAAACGTAATTCCCGACCATAGTCACAAATTCGTGATTCGGCAATAATTCGGCAAGGTCGAAAATTCGGATTCGGAGAACTATTCGGAAAAAATCGGCAGGTATTCGGGAAAGATTCGGTAAGTGTTCGGGAAGGATTTCGAGCAAAAAATTAATATAAAATTAATATATGAGATATTAGATTTTGATTTTGTGAATTATTTGCTGTTTTTTGAATAATTCGTTTTTTTTTAATAATTTGCGAATAATTCGGGAATTATTCGCGAATAATTCGGGAATTATTCGGCGCGTTCGGTGATCGCGAATAATTCGGGAATTTAATCGGCCGTCACATAATTCGCGAATTATTCGCGAATTCGCGAATTATGTGACTATGTTCCTGACTAAGCGGTCTAATGCAGTGTCGTGTAGCTCTTTTATACGGCTAGACGGCCGCACTGGAAGGAGGTTGAATTTAAACATCCAAATTTAAACAACGGTCGGCTTTCAATTTTTTATTTGTTTTCTATATATATCCATTGCGGAATTTAAACATGATGCTGTATAGAATTTAAACATGCAAAGAAAGGAAAAATTGCGAAATAAAGAAAAAATTGAAATGGAAACGTGCAAATGCAATACATAATTAAATATGACGTAGAAGAAAGTAAAACTCATCCCCAAACCTGAATCATGAGTCCTCACTGTCATGTTAAGCATTGAAAGTTCACGGTAAGAGGAGAGCATTTCATCAGTATATACAAGGCTTTACAAAGCCCAAAGGTCAATACCAACCACTCAAAAATCTTATCATGATGAGACTATGGTGGGTGAAAGAAAATATGACGGATGGAAGTGAAGAATACCCAAGATTGTATATGAATGGAGCGGTATTATGTCTTGAGTGAAAGGGATAGAATTGAGAATAATGAAATGAGATGTGTAAAAGAGGGAGAAAGAAATGAAGCAGTTGAATGAAAAAGCTTGAGTGACTGAAAACGTAAACGAAATGATATGGGTGAATGAAACAGAATGATGAGCATTTGCGACCCTGAAATGAGAGGCGAAAGCGAAACATCGTTTTGCTTATAGGATAGATCAATGGTATGGATTGGAGGAAGGAAAGGAGGTGTAATTTCGACAGTAAAAGGCTCGGCAGAATGTTCCCCATTTATGTACTGATCAGGTGAGGTGGTGAATCTAGCTCATCCAAAAGTTGGAGTCCATCTTCAAAGATATTCTCAAATCATCCTCACGATTTAATTTTATCATCACAGTCGGTGAAGTCATTAATGATATCAAGAAGCAAATGAGGTTCAGGGAAAAATAGTCAGAGGTTCAGAAAGATGCCCACAGTGAATTGAAGGAACGTGATGAGTTGGTGTGATGAGTTGGTGAGAAATACCTGTCCAAAATTGTGAGTTCATCCAAAAGAAATGTCCCAAACATTGATATTATCAATCAAGTCGAACACAAAATTCTCGGACATCTCATCAGATGGATCATTCCTAAGCTCATTTGGTTTTCAAGATTGGAGATGTAGAGATCAAACAGAATGGTGGCCGTCTCAAAAGGGTCCTTTCACAATCGTGTAAATTAAACATATCGGGCTCACACAACTCATTGAATGTAACATCCTCAATCGGTGGATCACTAGGTTCACTCGACTGGTTTTCAGAATTTGAGATGTGGAGTTCAATCTGATAAGGGTCGGTTTGATTTAGAAGGGTGCATGGCTGTCGTTTACTAATCATGATATCGGTTAGTCCTTATTGTGCATCAATCATGTCAAATTGTTTCCTTGTTTCCGGATTGAGCGCATCGTAGGACATTTGCTTGAAATCAACCATTGTAGAATCTGCATCGATTAGCCCATTTTTGAAATTGGACGTGATATGTGAAGGGGTCTCAAAGAGAGATTCAGTTTCAAATTGGGAACGCCTTATTTCATGTTCAACATAACGCCACAAGGAGATGCAAAACTTTGGCATGACAGACCCGCGTATCTATGCTTTTCTTCCATCACATCTTCATCAAATTTAGATGTGGATTTTTCAATCTGTTTTATAAGAGCTTCTAATCTGGCAATCCTATCTTTATCAACATTTCCGGTTGTGAAAGTTTGGTATGACTGATAAGAATCAGAATGAGAATCGAAGTACGTGTTTGATGAAAGAATTTGGTCTGGTTGATAAGAAATGGATGGTGGACCAACATCATAGAATGGGTATGAAAGTTGAAAAGGAGTGGATGGAGGACCGACATCATAGACAGGATTGGGGTAAGGATCAATATTTTGGTATGGATAAGATTGAAATTGTTGTCCTTTGGAATTTTGAGGAGTGAAAGTTGGGTCATTTGGTATTGGATAGGATGGAGGACTAACATTATAGGAATGGTATGGTGTGAATTGTTGGTCTATATCGGAAAGAGGATCTTTCAAATAGGTGCTTTGATTTAAAAAATTTGGTTGGTTCCTTTGACAATTGAGATAAGTATGACCCGGATTTTGACAATTGGTGCAAAAGATGTGTTGAAGTTGATTAGTTGGTGGTGTCCAGTTATCATTTGAAAAAGCTGCTCTTCTATGTTCCAAAAAATGATACGATGAATAATCTGGTTCTGGATAACAAAGCTCAGCAAGAGATGGTCATTTTGGGTCACCCATGATAAGAGAAGTGAAGAGAAATTTGGGTAAGAAGGAGGGGGGGGGGATGAAAATGTAATGTCAATGAGGGTGAAAAGAGACGGAAAGTTTTTAAAATTTTTGGTTATTTTTTCTTTTTTGAAAAAACAAATTAATTTCAACGTACAACCCGCAATCACAAATCAAACAAGATCAAACACAACCTAGCTTTAAGTGAACCTAAGTCCGACTAGACCCGCTCCCAACTTCCGAGTAGAGTGCCTAGGATCGTCAACCCTTCCCTTAGCTAATCAAGTGGTCAAGTAAGTGCAATACTCAGTGGGAGGTTTCCAACGTTTTTGCGAAGTTCTTTAATTTAAACACTTTTCTTTAGAGGTATAACCTCGGAACACCACTCAATTAGCTAGTGATGAAGGTGAGAGTCTCCCTCAACTTTTCTTGTTCTATTTAGCGCAGATCCTTAGGGGCAAAGTCTAGTATTTTTTAGTTAAGGCTTGGGTTACGCAAGATGAGAAGTTTGCGGTTTTTGGGCTAAGAAAGGGTGATGAAATCCCCACTTTATCTTATTTTGGGGTTTTTTGCTCTTAAATCCGTATTAAATAAAACGCGCAACAAAATTGTAAAGACAAAGCACATCAATCATTCACACTCATGTCTTTTTTTGGTTTTTTCCGTTATTTGCGCGATTTCTGCAAAAAATATGTTAGTGCTCTTTGTTCTTGACGACGCTCTTGCAAAGAATCCTTCAAAAGATATAGAGCAGTGGATGGCGTCGGATTTGAGGAGGAGTTAAGAATACTCACAAAAGGTTTTGGCTAAGAAGCCCTCGATGCGATGATTTGTGAGCGTGATCCGATTGTTCGCACGTAGTTTCACTTGATCTGGGTCCATCTCCCTTGTGTGCTGCTTGGCTCAAATATTATGAAGCTCGTCTCCTCAATGCAATCGCCTAAATCAAAATTCATGAAAAATCGGAAAAGATAACACGAAATGATGCACTGTTCACCAGAAACGGAATCTTACATCAAAATTAATTTCAAAGAACATAATATGAATGATATAAGAGTACAAAATGTCTAGGTGAAAGCCTGAGCACCAACTCTTTTATTTGGTCTTCTGGGATGGCAGTCTCAAGGAGTTAGGGCTCCTGCTTCTTGTAGATTTCCGTATACACTCCTGTGATGTTATAAATGTTCCCTGAAATCAATAAATTATAGTCCAATTGCAGTAAATCAAAAAATCCAGAGAGCAAAAATCAATGGTTGGTTTTTCATGTTTTTTTTTGTTTTGTTTGGTTTTTTTTTATTTAGTTTTTTATATATATTCACAATAGCTTTACAAATAATCCGAATAGCAAAGTTATCAAACAAGCCATTTCCCTGACAACGGCGCCATTTTTGTTGAGGTAGTTTCCGCGTATGAGAATGTGAAAGTTTAAAATACGGAATACGGAATCAAGTAGTAATAATACCGCAATTAACACTTACGATAAACAAACGATGAGTATGGGTCGTCCTCAGGAAAAATGTATGACGAAATTTGCTTCAGACGAGCTATTGAATAATGGTGAGGGGAGAAATTTGTTGTCACAAATGATAAGGGTAAAATAAAGAATTACTTGCTGGCAATAAAAATTAGATAGAAACGAGCAGTTATAATCCCTATATTTCTTCAATCCATTTCCCACCATATACAGGTTGTCAATCTGTATGTAGCAAGTTGAAATCCTTAGCAAGCCACTAACTTGGTATTGTGAAAACGGGAAATCAAACACATATCGGCTAGAATAGTGGAGCATAAACCGTGAAAGTATATACCAAATCTAATTAGAGTTTATAATTGTGCTAGACACAATGTGAAGAGATGTGGATTAGGGGCTAGACAGGATGCGAGTATAGGCTAAGCCTTTCATGCGCAAGTATTGTTGCGTAGGATCTCTTGTCCTTCCATTTCTTAACCTTGTCGCAAACCTCCAACTCAATTAGTCATAATTTATTCCCAGCATCAGATCAAGTCAAGATCAAGTCAACATGTTAGTCTCAATGAGATCTAGAGAGGATGCGATGTCCAATTTAGGAGGTTTGTATTTACTTGCGATGGAGTTCAATGCGATACTGTTGGATCGAAAGAGAGGTAGTGATTAATAACCATCCATATACT